>CM047806.1:141793607-142543090 GCA_026214975.1 Gentiana macrophylla
AGGTTCTCTTCAACAATCAATCGGAGGCTAGAATCTTTGGAGTACAAGAGTCTTTAACTAAAATTTGTAAAAGGGTACAAATCCATGGCGATTACCTTGCCTTGATGAGAATCCTATAATGATAATCCTAGCTAACTGTGAAGATATACAAATCCTCACGAGGTGTCCTTGCCCCGGTGTTTGGATGGTGGATATGCTGGCTGTATTCCAAGGTGTGGTGATGCTCCGGTGGTGGTGTGGAGAGTTAGAATGGAAGAGCTTTTGCTTGTAAATATAGTGTGTATTTCATATATCTCCTCCTTTTTAGTTTACAATGACCACGCTTTTATAGAGGTGGATAACTTGAGAACAAGTAATCTATTAGATATTTTACTAGTAGATAGGTCTTACTTAGATATTAAGCAAGATGAAATATCTAAGTTACAAGTGAGGGAAAGATTTGGATCAATCGGCGGCCACCTCTGCGAGGTGCGTAAGGAGCAAGCCCTCTTTGGCCTGCGCCCCACTGGCGACCATAGCGGCTTACTGGATGAGATTTCCACGGGATCTGTTGCCTTTGCAGGACCGCAAATGCCTTGATGGCGGCGGTGAGACAACGGCCGCCCATTTTGCGATCTCTTGTCATGCGGAGAGGATGGCAGCGGTGGGTTGTCCCTTCTTGTTGAGGTGGTGGAATTATTTATACCCGTCAATGGCCCCCTACTCAGTGCTTTAATGACATTCCACGAGGATATGAAGGATGGAGTAATTATCGCTTTCTTATGATCCAGTCAAATCGGATCGACTTGTACACAGGGCCGTACTTTCAAAGCAAAAGCGACCTCCAAGCAACTCACGGAAGTCTATTTTTGCGACCTTGTCAAATGCGATCGCGACTTGTACAACTTAGGGCCGTGCTTTTAAGGCATCACGACCTCGAAGCAACTGCACGAGTGCCATTTTTGCGACCTTGTCGAAATGCAGATCGACTTGTACACTTAGGGCCGTGCTTTTAAAACATCGACCTCGAAGCAACTCTGGGTCTCATTTTTTGCGACCTTGTAAATGCAGTGGAAACTTGTTAGCCAAGAACCGTGCTTTGAACGCATGCGACCTCAAAAGCAAGCTGCGGAATTACATTTTTGCGACGCTTGGCAAATACGGTGTGACTTGTTAAGCTGGAAACGATGCTTTCAAAACATCACGACCTCAAAGCAACTGCTGGGTCTATTTTTGCGACCGCGCCGTCCCGATCGACTTGTACTTAGGGCGTGCTTTTAAAACATGCGACCTCAAAGCAACTCTGGAACTGCATTTTTTGCGACGCTTGGCCGTGCGGTAAACTTGTACACTTAGGGCACGTGCTTTAAAACATCGACGACCTCAAAAGCAACTCACGGGTCTATTTTTTTGCGACCTTGTCAAATGCAGTGCGACTTGTTGCGCTAAGAGCCGTGCTTTCAAAACATGTGACCTCAAAGCAACTCACCAGGTCTATTTTTGCGACTTGCCGTCGGTCACGACTTGTTACTTAAGGCGATGCTTTTAAAACACGCTCGCGACCTCAAAGCAACTCTGGGTCTATTTTTGCGACCTTGTAAATCGATGCGACTTGTACACTTAGGGCGTGCTTTTAAAACATGCGACCTCGAAGCAGCTCACGGAGTCTATTTTTGCGACCTTGTAAACCGTCAATCGTGGTGGCGTCGATTTCTAGGTTTTCCTCTGCGGAGCGATCACGGCCGTTTGACTGGCGCTGCTGAGGTAGTTGTGCGTGGAATGTCTTGATGGGGCGCCTTTTAAGTATTTCAAAGCGACAAGCTGCCGCCTTAATCCGAACCGTTGGATGAAGCGTTCCCCAGCCGTCGATCGTGGCCGCTTTACTGCTATAAAGCGCCGGCTTCTCACCCTTCCACACTTTTAGTGTTTCTTATTTTCTCCGTTGTTTCTTTGTTTTAGAATTCTCAAGTTTTTGGCGAGCTTTGAAGGTTCAGCAGCGTTCTGCGGTGGTTCTAGGATTTCATAGTGATTCTTTTGAAGATTCCGGCCTCTTTGAGTATTTCGAGTTTTCAAGCGGTTTCCAATTTTCTCGGCAAATCGGTAGAAATCCTTTACATTAACTCGTTTACTCATCCATTTCTGCCTTGTTTTTCCGTATATATCAATTTCGTCATTCTTTTGCTCACGGAGATGCAAGATCGCCTTGTTTTTGATTAAGCAGCAGGATTTTCTGAGAGAGATTTATGATTTTCTGGGAAAATTGGGGTTTCACCGCTCCTGCTTATCTCTCTGTGATTTTATTTGCGATCTTGCAAAAGCGGAGGCGGTATTGAAGTGGGTGCGATCACCTTCACAGGTTAATTTATTATTATACCGGTGCAGAAAGCTCCACTTTTTCCTCCTTGTTTTGCGAGGATGTCGGGGAATGACAAGTGCGGCGACTCTCTGGAAAGGAGATTCTGATTATCTTTGCGAGATAACCCCGTACTATCCAGCGCCTCGATTGGCGTCTGTTGGGCGAGGTTGAGGTGGAAAGTAGTCGGCGAGATATTGGCGAGATTACGGCGATAAGTAAGCTCATATGGATGTCGACCCACACCCAGAGTTGGAAGCCTTCATCTACGCCGAAATCCGCGCGTAAGTGAGTCTTAAGGAAAGCGCGGGCCCAAAAGTCTCCCAGCGATTCGTGTAAATTTGAAGAAATCGCTTTCGATCGAAGGACAAAGCTGCGGTTCCGAGCACTAGTGGCGCTCGGCCATAGCGAGGCTTATATTCGGGGCGCCGCGATTTCATGAGTTAATAGGGTCAGCGAGGGCCGAAAATCGGGAGAATTGCGGAAGGATATCGGATACTGCAAAGCGAAGAAAAGAAAGCTGAGCCCAACCGCAGCGATTGGTGAGGCCGCGCGGCGATTCCCGGCCGAAGAGTTCTCGTCCACAATAATCCCGAAGCTATCGAGAGTTTGCGCTAAATGGCGGCGTTTGAAGGGCGTTGACAAAAATGGTCGGCGTGCAAAGTAAGCGATCTCAGCGGGACCATTAATCGCATGTCGGAATCGACACCGGCGTGTATCGGTTTTCTTTTTCGATTATGGGAAGGAGTCCGATAAATTTAAACCGGGGACCATAAGGATTATGTATGCGCGGCGTCGATCCGAGAGACACCCTTATCCTCCATTTCCATCATTTGTGTGCGAGTGCACGAGGCGCCTTCGATCCTTTCTTTGTGAAGATGCGCAAGGAGATGGAGCGCTTCCCTGCGATTTTGCCGTCGGGGGCTATTATCGATTGATGGCCTTCGTCGTTATGTGCCGGATCCACGAAGATCGAGGCAAGCGTTAACTATTGGGGCAATTTTATTCATACGTGGGACGATACATTCTGGACAAGTCTCTGCGAAGTCGCGGACTCCTCGCCTACTATTCTCGCTTCCCGATAAGTTTCACAAATGGGGCGTGAGTGCGAAAGTTAGTCGAAGGTGGTGGCCTTTTCACTGAAGCGGGGAGTTCGTAGAGGCAAATCGCGCTCGTACTCTTTGACCCCGCAGCGAATGAATGGCGCTTCGTAAAGGGCGATAGCGTTGATTCGATCGGATGAAGTGGCGCCATCTCGGAGAAATGTTTCTGAGGTTGATCTTAACGATCACGGCGAGCCACTGTAAGCATGGCGGGCCTGGTGGGCGAGAGGAATGCCGTGCCCATGGTACAAATGGGTCGGAAGAGTTGTGATCGGGTGGATTGGGGTTATCATATCAACAAATGTTTCCCTCCCGAGTGTTTGGAATGTAGGGGCGATCTATACTTAGGCGGCAGTAACTTTCTTTGTCCACTTGTATTTATTTGTAAATGCTCATTTTATTTTCTGAGGTTACAACCGCTCTCTTTTTGTAGGTATGGATCCAAATGCTCGTGAGCTCACGAAACAAGCAATGCGGAGGCGGAACAAAGCGGCGATGCTCGGCAGAGGAGGCTTTGAAAGCTCACAGGGATGGTGCCCGAGCTGTAGATGCCTCGATTATCGAAGAGACATATAACCGGAAGGCTGCGACCTCTTACGCCCTTGTTGCAACTTCCTGCTGCCGTTGCGGGTTTCTCTGCCGTTGTTGCGGGCCGAGTCGGTGGTGCCTCAAAAAAAAGACTCATCCCCTGCTAAAGAAGTCGCGTGGCACAGGCGACCTCAAGCGGAGAAGGCGAAGGATGATCGCCAACCCCTGACAGTCCGGCTCCCGGTAGCGCATCTTGAAGAGGTTGAAACTCCCCGTGGGGCCTTTGGCTTGAGCGCTTGCGCGCAAAGGACTTTGCCCGAGGTTACTCTGGGAAAGAGGCCACGTGGTTGGATCGAGCTTTACCGAGAACTTGACCTATCCAAGCTACGCCGGGTTGGTGAAGCAATTCTTTGGCGTGATTCCTCTTGGGCGATCCTCTCGGTTATCTGATCGTGTTCAAGTGGAGATTGGCCGGGGCATATTAGCCGACTGCGGCTCAGGGCGACTCTCCGCCTCGAAGATGAGATTCTTTGAAATCGAGAGATTTGGCGGCGATTTGGGATTGCGGCTTCTGGTAAGACTTTTTTTTTTTTTTTTTTTTTTTTTTTTTGCTAATCATCCACTTGTTTTCACACATTTCGGTGCTCGTTTAAGCAGTACTTGAGGCATTGTGGCCCTGTGATGTGAAGGTGAAGAAAGTAATGGCGGTGGGAGCAAGCCTGATAAAGCGAGGTTACCGCCGAAAAGAAAGCTAAACATGCTGGTGGCGAGTGTGGAAGATGAAGGCAATCATGGAGGAGCACTCTGATTGGATCTTTGAGATCAATAGAAAGTTGCATCTTTGACAAAGGATTATCGCGAGGCGCGAGGAGGAGATCGCCCAGCGTTGAGGTTAAGCTTCTTTGGCGGAGGCGTCGCAAGAGAATTTCTTTGAAAGCTATGGAGAGAGCTGCTGAAAGCAGGTGAGAAATTTGTCGAAGAGGCCAAGTCTGGGGCGTCGGCGCCTACAAGAGTCGGATGACTTCTTCGACTGATAGAGAATAGCTTTGACGGGGCTTTAGTCACTGGCTCATTGTATCTGGTGTCGGGGCGAGGCACATCACTCTGGAGGATATCTTTGCGGTGGGTGAACGCATCGAGTCATCCCATTTACGGCCTTTCACCGGAAATCCCACATGCAAGCGAGCTCATTACCTCGATTCGGGTGAGCAGCTTAAGCGTGGCGAGCACTGTTTGGGATCACACTCTGTCAATCTGTGAATTTTGAGATGTTGAAGAAGCAGCAGCCCTCTGAGCAAGGCGGCGAGTTTATCGAGCACCCGCTTTACTCGCGTACTCTCTAGATTTCTTGGACTTTCTGCTGAGCTCTTTGAAAATTTGACTTGTAACTTTGACTATTTACTTTGTGATTTGGTGAACCTTGATTTGTAATAGCTTGACAATTTATTTTGCATTTTTCAATTTATACAACAGCTCTTCACATGTCGATTCGATCTGGCGGCCTTTCGTGGTATGTGAGGTTATTTTATTTCTGTCTTTGTCCTCTTGATTAAATGCGAGGTAAGCAATAATTTAGCGACGTCGGTGTCATGCAAACGTCGTCGTCTTGTTCTAACCATAGTCAATCAGCTAGCGGCGCTAATTTCAAAGTTTGTGCCTTATTGAGAAGCGGTGCTTTTGTCGAGAAGATAGAGCTTTAAAAGCGACCTTTATTTATGTCATTACTTGCTTGAAGATTATGACCACAATGACTAGGTTAATCGGTTATGCTTTGTAGCCATAAATTTCGGTCTCTTTATGAGTGGCGCTCCTGTTGCCTTGGTCTTGGTCGGTTGCATATCGGCCCTAGGATCGATTAATCCCAACCGTTGATTATACCCTCTGCGGTATAAAGGGGTTATTTTGGAACTCACTTTACCTCTTACCTCATCTTGAATTTTGCTTTCTTCCCTCGATCGTTCATTATCCTCTTCACTTTGTTTATCCTCCCGGCTCTGTCTCGTCGAGGAAGCGGCCGAGGTTCGGATATTCAAAGCTCGTCCCGTCAGGATGTTTCCCTTTTCACCACTGCTTCCCCGTAGCCAAGAGTTATTTAGGATTTTTGAGTGGCGTGATATTATGGGGAGAGGGCTTACATGAACAGCGAATAGAAAAGCGGCTCCATCTTGCTGCGCGTTCGAACACTTCATTTGGTGGGAATTTATTGCGAGCCTCAGGGAGGCGGTTAATGTTACCATGATACAGGAATTTTACTCCGTGTTATGCGATGTAGCCTCTGGCGAAGGCGGTGGCGACATTTCTCTCGGGGTGTTCCGTTATCTTTACTCGGAGAGAATTATTAAGTTTTAACATACCGCAATAAATCCCTCCTCCCGTTGTGAGATGCGCTGGGACCTTGCGGATGAGGAAAATAGGCGGTAAATGCAGGTATCGCAATGTCTGGTGTTCCCGAGAATCGTAGGTTTGGTCTTTAGGAGTGGCTGCGTCCGACCTCTCGCGGCGACCGTGAGTGGAAAAGTTTATAAATTCCGGCGCTCTTATCGCGCCCGATCTTGATGTTGTTAGTGAAGCGGCGCTCATACCTTGCGCCATTCGCGACCATCAGTGGATATAGGCGGGAGTGTTGATCCATCGCGAGAACCACTAAGATATGCGTGCTCGGCGGTTCAAAATCGCCGTGGTGTCTTGGTCGCCGCATGCCTTTCGCATCGGCGATATCAAATTATGCGATGGCGCCAGAGTCCCCTTCCAGTACACTCGACCGATATGTTTGAAAAAAACTTATCGGTGGAGCTCTTTCTTGGCATGATGCCGTTTTGGACCTCCACACATGTGATCGGAGGAAGATAATCCTCCTGCGAGTTGATGGAAGTTTGTCGGGCTTGATCGATATGTTTGAAAAAACTTTTCATCGTCATTTTTTTTTTTTTTTTTTGATAGCGGCGCGAAAGACAAGGATGTAAATACAATTTGGAAAAACGACTTTATTTGAATTGTCTGGGTTACATATAGTATTTTGATTCTGCATGCCGCGGCCTATTATACTCATGGCCCTCGCTTGTCACGCAGCATGTCGACGTCCCGCTTTTTGATAACTCGCGCGAAATCCGTGAGGCCCTCGATTTTCCGGATAGCTTTCCTTTTTACCGTGGCCCGTGGCTTGTCTTTTTTGTAGAGCGTAATCCCCGGCGAAGTGATGATTGCGAATCGTTTGTCGTGATGATGGCTTTGCGCTTTGTTTATAGTTGACCAGGCATTTGTATGCTGCATCGCGCTCTTCTACTAGATCGAGCTCGAGTTTCTGGCGCATTTGTGTTATTGACCTCATTTGTAAAGCGACCACAGGGCTTGGTAAGGCCATTTCCACGGTGCCATAGCCTCGGACCCGTATGTTAGAGCAAAGGGTTTCCCTCATTGTGATTTTTCGCGGCGTCTGAGTGCCCATAGAGCATTTGGAAGGTGATCCGACGGATGCTTTTTGCCTTCTCACCCAGGCTCTTCTTTAACACACTCGAGGACTGTTTGTTGGCATTTTCGACGCCCGTTTCCTTGCGGGTAGCTGCGGATGATTGCCAATGTTTAACATTGTTCTCTTCACAGAATCTGCCGGTCGTCTACGAATTGAGTCCGTGATCGGAAACCATCACTCTTGGAACACAAATCTTGTCCATATTTGATCCCGAGCAAAAAGTATGTTATGTCCCTGGTATTGGTTTTTACCAAGGCCTTAGCCTCGACCGTTTAGTAAAATAATCAACCGCTGGCGACAAGCGTGCTCGCGGCTGGCGACCGCTTCTTCAAAGGTCCGATGAGGTCGATTGCCCACATGTCGAAAGGCAGGCGGCTACCACTTATGCTTTGTTAATTGAGGTAGCACTGAGGATATTCTTGAACCTCGGCAAGTATCACGTGCACGGGTATGAGCTTTGGCGTCTTCATCTAATTTTGGCCAATAATATCCGGCTAGAAGTACCATACGTGCTAGTGTTCGATTGGAGAAATGGCGCGCGCACGTTCCTCATGTAGCTCTGTTAGGATTCCGTCACCTCACTCCGAAGTAAATGCGCATCGCGAAAGGGTTTCGAGAATGAATAGCCGGTAAAAGCCGTCGTCCATGTCGTATATCTTGCGGCCGCTTCTTACTAAGGCCACAAGCCCCGCAAGGGTGGCTCGGAAGCTCTCAACTCGATATAAGACTTTATGATGTCGATCCAACAAGTATTCTTGGGTTGGAAATCCATGATCTCATACCAGGAGATGGCGGGCTCCGATAGGTGTTCGACCGTGATCTTTGCAGGATCGCCTGAAGCGTCTTATTTGGTTAATTTGGACAAGTAGTCGGCCATATGATTGTCCTCTCGAGGATGTTTTTGAATTGACAATATGTGAAGGCTGCCTTGAGTCTTTTGTGAGTTAATATACCTTTGTAAAATTTACGCAATGAATGCCATATGACCACTTTGATTTGATTTACTACCAGTTGTGAGTCACAAAATACTTGTATATTTTGAGGCTTTCATGGCTTTGGCGAGTTTAACTTGACAATAGCGGCCTCGTATTCTGCCTGGTTGTTAGGCGGTGAAATCAAATCTCGAGCACTGCTCAATTTCTTACGATGTTCTGGTTACTGAGAGATTATTCCAGCGCCGCACCGCTTTGTGATTAGCGGAGCCATCAACGATAAATTTGCCATGATGACTTGGCACGATAGGCTCGTCCTCTGTGGTGACCTATCTTGAGTCGCGTTCGGGCGGCAGGCTCTTTCACCTCTTCGTTGAAGCTTGTTTACGCTATGAAATGCAGGAGAGCTTGGGCCTTTCTGACCTTCCGGGGCTCATATCGGATGCTCGAACTTCGATGGCTTCGATGGCCCCGTGAGATGTCGACCAGGACAGTGCGGCTTGTGAAGAACTGTCTTAGCGATGCATTCGATAATACTACGATGGTGTGCGATGAAAAGTAAGCCCTTAATTTGCGGGCGATTTATAACAACACAATAAGCCAACTTTTCTATATTAAAATAACGACTTTCAGCGGGGCTTAGAGCTTTGGAAACATAAAAAAGCGCCTGCGAGCCTTTATCCTCTTTCACGAGTCTGCATTTCACGGCCCTATCTGACGGTGCCAATATATAAGCAGTATCCCGAGGCCTCAAAATTTCAGTTATGCTTGGCCGGTCTTGATAAGTATTCTTTGAGGTCTTTAAATGCACAGGAGCATTCCACATCCAGAAGGTACGGCCCCTTTGAATTTTGAAGAAAAGCGGACTTCTTTCTGCGATTTGAGACAAACCTACCCAAAATTTGTGATCTGCCGTTGAGCGGCTGTCTTCTTTAATCTTGGTAGGCTCGCTCGTATTGACCAGGGCCTCGATTTTTGAGGATTTGCCTCGATCCCCTTTGACTTACCATAAAGCCGAGAAATTTCCTGCTGGACCCCAAAGTGCATTTTCGTAGGGTTGAGTTTCATCAGTGATTCTTTGCGTTTGCAAAGTTTCGTGAAGGTCCTCCAGTGATCTTGGCGACTTGATTTCTGACCATGTCATCAATGTAGGCCTCAAGTATTCTTGCCTATCTGCGTCTTGGCTCATTTACCATTCTACGATAGGTTGAGCTGCGTTTTAGGCCAAGCGGCATCATCTCATAGTAATATAGCCGCGGCGTGACGAAAACCGTCGGCTCCTTATCTTCATCGGCCATTCGACTGGTGGTGGCGGAATAGGCGTCGAGCTTAAGGTCTCGAAACCAGCGATCCATCCACCATTTGCTCGATTCGAGGAGGCGCGTACAAAGGTCCGCTGGGCAAGCTTTGTTTAGATCGGTGAAGTCGGCGCACATCCGCCACTTGCCGTTGTGTTTTTCACCATTACTACATTTGCCCGGCCCGGTGGGATATTGAAGTTCTTTGATTATGCACCTGCTGCTAAAAGTTTCTCGACCTCAATTTTTATTCGACCTCAGCTTACGTAGGGGTGGCGCGCCACTTTGTTGTATTAGTGCGAAGTTGGGATCGACACTTAGGTTATGCAAGGCGACCCCGATTCTACACCTCTCATATCGATTACCTCCCGGGCGAATCGTCCAAGTTTGCTTTGAGGAAGCTTGATCGACTCTTCCGCTTTCTTCCTCGGTAGTCCTCGATCCTATTTTTTATCTTTTGATCCGGGATATTTGGCGTTTATTATGACTTGATCAACTTCGTCTTGGCGGTGAAGTCGGGCTCGTCCCGAACTTGCAATGTTTACCTCTACGGCCTTCTCAGAGACTTCTTTCATCATATGTCGATCCGTGGCGTATTTAAGACCATCCGCGTCGTGGTAAGCAGAGTAAACCCTGTTTTTGGTCATATAGTAGAAAGCTCGGGTCGGTGATGGCGACCCCAACTTCTTCCTACGTGAAATTTGACCCGTTGGTGGGGAGCGGGCGCCACCATTTGGAACTTCTTCATGGTTGGGATTCCCAAAATCATGTTGTAGTAAGAGGCGGTCGATTACCAAGAAAGTTATTATCTCCGTTCTCACGGGGCTCATAGTAAGCCCAAAATGATATTGAGGTCGATCGTGCCTTTGACCCGTCTTGTGTCGTTGGTAAAACCGAGGACCCCAAGGTAGGGTTTTAACTTGGCCTCCCGAATCGATCTGTTTTAAGCGATCCGAAATAGATAACGTCGCGGCGGCCCTGTATAAACCATTACTCGGTTGACGCCCGTGCTTATCGTTCACCCACCCCCTTTAGAATGAGGGTATCTCTCGCAAGACCCATTTGTTGTTAGCTCGCTTTTTGTGAATATGATTCCTTCTCATTCTCTCCCGACCACGATCTGCTTTTGAAGCGCGGGCATTGATTTGATTTATCGAGATTTGGTTGATGGTTCTTTGGGAATATTCCGTGGATGACTGAACCTCTCTCGATAGCCAGCGAGGTTGGCGTCCTTGACGGAAGTGTTGTTTCCTCGCGTTTATATTCTTGTTGGTCTTCGCGGATCGGCCTTTCTATCTCGCGCCTCGGGGTGAAGCATTCATCGGTGATGTGGCCATGAGTCCTTGTGATGATCGCGATATTTGGATTTATCGCATTTCTCCAGGATGCGCCCTCATGTAGGCTTTGGTTTGTCGAAATGTTCCACGAATTTCAAAAGCGGTATTTGGGATGCTTTGGTGTTGGCGGGGTAAAATTATCCTCGCTAAACTTGTGCGGCTTCTTTACCTCACGATCGCGATTAGTATCTCGTCCACTTTTCTTTTTACGGTCATCCCGCGATCCTCGCCGGTGAGCGTGGCTCTGTCTTGAGGCTTTGCTTTCCCGCCAGGTGGCGCCTCGGCCGACCCCATCATTACGGCTCTTTCTAACATCTCCACGAGACCGGCTTTGGGGGCGCAGATTGGTCGATTTTCATCGGGCCTTTGGCGATTCCGGTGAGAAACATGTTATGACCGCATAAATGCGGAATGTTCCTTGTTTGATCATATATTACGGCGAACCGTTCGTAATATTCTTTTCGATTCATGCCCTCCATCCCGAACCTCATATAGGTCCTCAATGGTTTTCTTCGGCTGCTTGCCGATTCAAACTCTCGACAAACTTTTCGACAAATCCTCCCAACTTTCAAGCGAGCGCGAGGAAGCCAGCGTATCCGGGGAATGTGACCCTATCTGCATCTTGCCAAGTTCTTGCTTGATGCACAGGCGGATTTATTTTTGTGTAGCAAGGTGATCACGACCTTGGAGCAGCGGTGAGCGGTCGTTTGGGCATGAATTTCCATTGTAATAGTTATAGCGGGATAACTAACCTTTTTCTCTTTGGGAGGCAATGTTTGGTAATCCGCTTTGGCGAAACACGTCGATTCCCGAAATCAGGCGACTTTCTCGGCAGGCCTCGACTTTTTAGTGCAAGCTCTTTTCTCATTACCTCAATACACTCTGCGAGAATAGGGTCGGTCCCCAGGTCGTGGCTGTGCTTGCGTGTCGGCTCGCTCCGTTCTACGCTCGATTCCTATGATTTTGTGATCCCTCTTGGCGGGCCCTTTTTCACGATAATTGTGCGGGCATCTTGTGCGTGTCTATCTCTTTGGATGGGCATCTCTTCTCTAGGAAAATTTGAGGCGACTTAGGGCTAAAGCCTTGTCCTTCTCACCTGACCTATTAAGCGGACCACTTTGTCGATCCTCTTTCCTTTTTGATGGTCGCGATCTTGGGGGCCGAGGTTCGTGGAATTTCTTTCCTCGGTCCATAGCGACACTGAAAAGTGCGCGCTCTCCTACGTCGATTTCTTTGAATTTAGCTCTGGCGTACTGATCTGCGACCGCGAGGAGGGATTCGTTTCTGGGAGGATTATGCAGGTCGAATCGTCATGGGGCTGGCCTGACTTAGCCACCCAGCGGAATTGGTGAGATACATAGTTTGGTGTACTGGCGTATTCCCTCATTTCGGCGACCTCTGGGTCCTCATGAAAGCCCGGTTGTATTTACGGGATCGATCTTTGGCTTTCTTTGTGACCTCTCTCTGCGAGTTCCGTCCGAGGGCAACAATAGCCTCTTTTGACTTGGTTTTTGATTAATGACATTTCGAGCATCGTTAGGTGCTAAGACCCTCTCACAGGATCCTTCTCCCATACTGCCAGGAGATTGTACAGCGTTTCTCTGCGCCTTCCACGAGCTTGATGTAGCATAGTACCTTTTGCAGGGGTTTGGGGTGTTAGATGCCCCTTTACTTCCGACCATCTCTGCGTGGTGGCTTTTTGAAGCGATTTCTTTGGTAAAGGGAAGAAATAAAAGCGGTTGAGGACTTTTCTTTGTAAGATTATCTCTCTGAATGAGAGCTCTAGGTGATTTTTACACAATCGGTTTCCGATATGAGCCAGCGAAGATGTCTAAATCCTCACGGGTGTCCTTGCGGTGTTTGGATGGTGGATATCTGTTTGTATTTAAGGTGTGGTGATGCTCCGGGTGGTGGTGTGGAGAGAGTTAGAATGGAGAGAGCTTTTGCTTGTAAATATAGTGTGTATTTCATATATCTCCTCCTTTTTAGTTTACAATGACCACCCTTTTATAGAGGTGGATAACTTAGGGAGCAAGTAATCTATTAGATATTTTACTAGTAGATAGGTCTTACTTAGATATTAAGCAAGATGAAATATCTAAGTTACAAGTGGGGAAAGATCTGGATCAATCGGCGACCACCTCTGACGGTCGCGAGGAGCAAGCCCTCTTTGGCCTCGCCCACTGGCGACCGCTTCTTGACTTGCACGGATGAGATTTCCACGGGATCTGTTGCCTTTGCAGGACCGCAAATGCCTTGATCGCGGCGAGGTGAGACAACGGCCGCCCGTTTTGCGATCTCTCTTGTCATGCCGGAGGATGGCGCGGTGGGTTGTCCCTCTTGTTGAGGTGGTGGAATTATTTATACCCGTCATCTTTGCTTGTTACCACTATATTTAAATCGGTGTTGATCTGGAAACACTTTGAGAGTTTAGACAAGGACTATGAAAGTGTCATGAGTCAATCTCACGACTAGGGCTAGGTCATTATCACGGCAAAGTGCAATCTTAACTCATCACTGCATGAGATATTGGTGTCGAGTTCAATCCACCTGCCTCATGGACCAATCATGCGCTAATTTGGTTCGTTATTGCAGTTCTACTGGATTTGGTAGGTGCAGTCCTAGAACAAATGCCTCGGGACGAGAACTCTTTTAGGGAAGATGAGGCTTTAGAAGGTAGAGGAAAGGCGGGGGTGGTGGAAGAACTCCGAACAACAACAACTCCACAACAACAAAGTTACTTGTCAACTCTGTGGGAAAAATGGGCATACTGTAGCAATCTGTTGGCACAAATTTGAGACTGATTTTCAACTTGAAAATTGTGGAGTAGGAAGATCCAATCAACCCTCAGCATACATGGCTACCCCAATTTCTGTTGCAGACAATGCCTGGTATTTGGATAGTGGGGCAATAAACCATGTTACATCAGACATGGGGAACTTGAATCAGAGTGCAGCTTATCATGGTAATGATACACTGACAATAGGCAATGGTGAAATTTAGTCATTAATTGGACACACTGTCATGCACATACACATTGGCCCCTTGTACTTGAATACGGTTCTCCATGTTCCTCAAATCACTAAGAAATTACTTAGCCTGTCAAAACTGGTTTCTGATAATGATTTCCTTGTTGAATTTGCTAACAATCATTGTTTTGTTAAGGACAAGGTATCAAGGAAAACTGTTCTCAGGGGACAACTTAGGGATGGTCTCTGTCAGATAATACCTCTGGACAATGAGTCAGACAAGAGCACCCTTCACTCTAAATATTCCACAACAAAGTTGTTCTCATCGGCCAAGTCTCTGCCTCAAGCTAGTAGTCTAAGTCTAAGTCACTAGGTTAGATGATCTAAATAAGTACCTTAATGTATGGCATAGGAGGTTAGGTCATCCCTCCAATAAGGTCTTGAGTTATGTACTCCATGATTGTACTCACGATATTAATGAAAAGCGCATTTTTATGATGCATGTCAATTTGGAAAGTCTCGTACTCAACCTCATTTACCATCTTACACATGCTGCATCTACATGTGACTTAATTCATCTGAGACATTTGGGGACCAACCTGTTTAGTCACCGAGAGGATATGCTTATTACATATGTTTCATAGATGATCACACCGAGGTTCACTGGATATTCCTACTACAACTAAAATCCGAGGCTTTTACTGTGTTCACTACCTTTAAAACCATGATTGAAACTCGGTTTTCCACTAAAATCAAATATGTTCAATCTGATTGGGGTGTGAGTATAGATCTTTTGAGACATTTCTAAAACGACATGGCATCACATTTGGGCATTCTGTCCTCGTGACCATGCTCAAAATAAAAAGTAGAAAAAAGCATAGACACATTCTTGAGTTAGGTCTCGTCATGCTTGCTCAAGCATCCATACCCATAGATTACGATGGCATAGTTTTCAAGCGACTATTTCTATTATAAATTGTTTGCCTACACATATCACTGCACCTAAAATCACCTTATGAGGGCCTATTTGGTCAAAAACCTAATTACCATTCTTCAAAACCTTTGGTTGTCTTTGCTATCCGTGTACGAGGCCTATCATACCACAAGTTCGAGTATCACACGGTCGGTGTATCAATCTAGGTCGAGTCCTCATCGCCAAAGGCTATAAATGCCTAGGCGGATCGGGAGAATATATATCTTCAATAATGTCACCTTCAATGAACTTGAATTTCCTTTTGCTACTAGTTTTACCCAAGGTCCTCAGGACAAATGATCAGATCCGATACTTCATGTTAATCCTCTGCCACTTTAGTTTGACTCGTCGAGGAGGGCATACTAACACAATAATGGTTGAGCAGGACTTGAGAAGTCCTCACATTACTGGCAGCGAGAATGGAATTCTTAGTGAATAACCACAATCTTTATCAACAACTCACACAACTCAAATTCACACACAAATATTGGTCATGATTCACTATATCCCAACACACGAGTCACATGTGATGATCCACATTCACATCAACAACAAATTGACACTGACCTCTTCCTGGCTCAACACCAAAAACACAGACATCTTATACGTGCAAGCGAGTCTAGTCATAGATCAACTACCACATCCACAGTACAGTCATGTCTTTGAACTTATCACCAACTTTTTATCACTACCCGGCCAAAATACTAATACTAATCTACTCAAACTCAAGCCATGGTTCATCATTATGCAAACTAAGTCTATGAGTGGTATCTTTAAACCTAAAACCTATGATGTGTCCTTGACTAAATTTCATGCTTTTCTCTCTTGAACCAAGTAGTGTATCAAAAGCCTTGGTGGTGACAAGTGGAAAAAGCCATAGTGGATGAGTATAGGGCATTGATACACAATCAAACTTGGGATCATGTTGAGCCAAATCCCAGTATAGTGCAGTTGGTAGCAAATGGGTGTTCAAATTGAAGCTTAATCTGATGGGAGTATACTAAAACACAAAGCAAGGCTTATGGAAAAAGGATTTCATCGGTTGATTATGGCATAGATTTCACGAAACCTTGATCCAGTGGCCAAATTGTCACTTGATCGAGAATCATACTTGCCATTGTTGTGTCATATGGCGGCGATCAATGAGATAGACATAAACAATGCATTCTTAAATGAGCGCTACAAGAACCCGATTTTACATGGTACAACTAAAGGATTTGAGGACCACTAACGGACACTGGATATGTATGCAAAGTGAATAAGGCAATCTATGGGTTTGAAACAAGCTCGAGTGGCATGGTTTGAAGCCTTGAAGAAGCAATTCATCAAGCTGGGGTTTTGTTCAAACCACATCGGACACCTCCTATTCATGTTGCAATTGGAGGTAAAGTTCCGTTGCCATAGTCTATGTTGATAATATATTCTGTGACGGAGAACTCACTGAACTAATTGAGAAATTTATCAAGATCTTTGGACTCTAAGTTCTCCTTGAAAGACTTAGGTCAGTGTCTCGTTTTACAGGTATGCAAGTGACAAAAATACTCTTGAGTGCGCACTAAACCCGGTCCAGCTATCTTTGCTCGATTCTTTAAAGAAACTTGGCCTCCAACATTTAAGTCCTTGTCTGCCCACATGGTGGCGGGGAAGCAAGCTGCTACCACAGGAAGGAGAGTCATTGGCTAATCCTACACGCCTCTGAAGTGCCATAGGAGCTCTACAATATCTAACTCTGACCAGGCCATATATAACCTTTGCTTTGTGAATACCACTAAGTCAATTAAATGCGAGAATCCTCTGTACCTCACATTGGGAAGCCTTGAAGAGATTGTTGAGGTATGTTGCGGTACTACGGATATGGGGTGATCTTTAAACCCCTCGTATTCACTAGAAATACTTGGATTTTCATATGCTAATTGGGCAATATGTCCAATAGGCAGAAAGTCTCTTGGAGAAGTGCTTGTGTCTATTTGGAAATGCCTTGATATCTTGGAGTTCAAAGAAACAAGCTATGGTCTCGAGGTCAATTTGTGAATCGGAGTATAGGTCATTGGCCAACCTAGCATCGAGGGAGTTAAATAGCTCACAAATTTGTTTAAGGAAATTCAACTCAAGCGGCCCGACATTCACTACACTTTGGTGTGACAACACGAAGCGAGTGCCTTAGCTCGAGAATCGATTTATCATGCAGGACCAAACACATAGAGGTGGATGTCTATTACATCATAAATCTTGTCTGAACAAAGAATTACATGTTTGTTATGTGCACTACAATGAGACCAAGTAGCAGTTGCTTTACTAAAGCTTTACCGACCAAGTGCTTTTGATGTTTTGAGGAACAAACTCAATGTGGTTCATCACGTATTAGTTTGAGAGGAGTTGAAAAGAAATAGATTGTTATAATTGCCACTTATCGATTATTATTGGGTGCACTAGATAGAGGTGCCACGTCATGATTTGTTAGATTTATTATTGGATTATATCCATTAGTGCATGTAGTCTTCCTACATGATATAAGAAGTATTGAGTCGATGTGAAGCAAGTTATATATGAATTGATTACCAGGATTCTTTCTCACAATGTTTTAGTAATTTGTTTATTATAATTAAAACACATTATAAGGGCCACTGAATTTTATTTTATTTTATTGTCATTGGCCTTTCATTAATACACATTACAGGGCCCTCGATTTTATTTTATTTTTGGTCATTGTGCCTTTATTTTTGGTAAACACATTATATGGGGTGGTTGAGATTGAAGATACATTTTTTTAAGCAAAACACGTAAGCGGGAGGCCGCCTTGGCGGTGGGCCTTGTGATCGCTAGCCCGCCTAATGGGTCGGACGGCCATGCCTCCTCACCGTAATATCATCGATGCATAGCTCCGTCTCGGCCAAAACCTAATCCGAATAATCTATGTGGAGAAACCGAGGCTCAACAAATTAAACTTAATTTCCACATTAAGCGAGTATTGAGCGTTAAATCTCGAGAAAGTGCCTCGACACTTTTGCAATTGGAAAATGTAATTGAACTAAACTTGTGTCTGCGTTAATATTTTCATATCATTGATCATGCGTAGAATGCATTGATTGAAATAAGCTTTACATAATCAAGAGTGTATGTAATATCTTACATTAAAAGGTACAAGGTTTCCGTAAAAAAGGTATTAGGTTCAAATATAATGAATTTAATAACTTGGGGTAATCATTCTTGGTCAAGCGAGGGCGACAATCCGAATTATTTATTGAATTCATTATGGTTCAAGTAGCGTTGCTGAACTGAGTTACGGATGGTATTAGAGTAGGCTACCAAAGCGGAACTATAGTGTCTGAGGATGGTGGGGGCTAGATCTAGAATCATCTATTCGGGTTACAGCGATGGCGTCGTTTTTAAAGAAGAGAAATGTAAACATCTAGAATCTTTTGTTAGGGTTCTAGCGAGGGCGTCGGTTTTTAAAAGGAAATGTAAATTTTCACGTTGAAAGGTTGAGACATAATAGATGTTGAAAATATAGCTGGCTAATATAGGAGGATGATAGTTTTTGAGGAGGATAGTTGTACTCTAAACATAGTCTATGAGGTGAGGATGGTAAATCTCTTAATATAGTGAGAAAGAAAGCATGAAAAAATCTGCCTAATATAAGACATTTTAACGAGGTTGGTCTCCTAAGGTGTGGGCGCTATAATGTATAGTCTAGGTGGCATGATAGACAAAGCATATAAAGGACATGCATGTCGTTATAAAGGTCGATAAAGAGGTCGAATATTTACATGATATAAAGGGTGATCACAATATATAGCCATGCCCTTTATATAATTTACTACGTACAATCTTTTTTTAAAAACCTTTACATCAACCATCTTTTGAATTTAACGTTTTTGATGTTTTGTAAAAGAAATATATAAATTTATGAATTAATTGCGCCTCTCACTTAATTATACTTTGGCTAGCAACACGTACGTCGATCTATCACATAATGTAAAGAAGAATCTGAGATAGTGGTGCCAGTCAGCATTCCTGAATTCATGAATTATTGTTCAGAATCTTGTTAATTAATAAGTGCAATATTGAAATAAAGTGAATCATGCATCATCAGTGTCTAAAAGCTGTAAGAATACGGGCAATATAGCAGGCTTTAGCTATCCACAAATTAATGTTTCATTTTAACAACATTTATTGGATTTGGTTCTTTTCATATGGATTATGCTGTCGGAAGGTCTTTGTCTGATGACATATTAGTCCCCTTTTAGTGTTTTTAGCATGTTAATTAAGGAAAATTCTATCACCAGGAATTTCCTCTTAGAGAAGCTATGCGTGGCGGCGTCTGGGTGCTGTGATTTCCTTTGCACACGGGCGCTGCTGCGTATTAATTCGAGCGTGTGGTCGGGAGATCTGCTGCGTGGCGATTCACTCTTAGAAGTCCTCTGATGAAACGACCGTTAATTAACATGTCATAGATGAAAAGTTTTTACTAGTATATCATATACCTTTGAAGTGATGGGATAAATGATCTGGGCCATGTGTGGTTTGAATCAGGTTTAAAAGCAGATATGATCCGTGTGATTGTGCGTGTCATGCGCGTGTGTACACACCAACTAAACACCTCCCGTCATAGGTATATAAATAAGATAACTAATCCAATCCACACGCTTTATTTAAGAGGCGTACAAATAAGAGAAAACACGGCGGGACATAATTCCGGTAGTAAGTGAATATGAGAGGTATATATAGTATCGAGTCTTGTCTTTGATTGGCGGCGGGGCTTGATTACTTCTTCTAGATATATACACAAGCATCCCTTTGCAAAAGTGGACCGTAAAAGAATAGATGTGGTCTAGTGTCGGAAATGGCGAGTATGAGTTCGATTTCATAATATGTTGACTTCTTCCTTCCGGGTAGACAAGCATCACTTTGCAAAATGAGGAGGAAGATTGTTAAAGTTATACCGTATTAGATGAAAGAACACTTGCTCTATGATACTGTGTTTGAAGATTTTGACCCATCAATTAATCAAAATATCAAAGCGAATGTCCCAACCTCAAAACATTGTCGGGTTCGATATATGGGGACAATAACGTCATCTCGATATTTGACAAGTTTAACAACTTTCTTTTAACCAGTGCAGTACGTGGGGCTCAACATGTTGTAAGAAAAACATAAGACAATGAAGATTTCGGTGGTTTAATTTGTAGAAGAAGGACATATAAACAAGAGAAGAGTCACCTAGCTATATAACACTATCGAAGCTAATTTTGCACCGATTCCACTCTTAGTCTACCTATATAGTGATACAACTACAATTATAGCATAAGGTTTTCCTTTTTAAGTTAAGAAGAAAATGTGATGGTACTTAAAGTTGGTTGGTACCTGATGGTACTTAAAGTTGTACCAAAGTGCTTTAATTACATATATATTGTCCGTCACATAATGTGCATTTTTGCATTTGTAATTAAAACACATGTCACAAGCACACACATTGAGATGGAAATGCCTTTATATATATATATATTATTTTGGTATTTATTTTGATGAATGATTCTCTATAAGACTGTCTCAATGGCTCAAATACATAGCCTAAGTTGAGAGTTTTGGAGTACTTTTAATCTTTACAATGGCTTCTTTTCAAGCCCTCTATTTGGAAAATCATCCAATGGCCTTGTAATATAGAGGGGCAATTTAGTTGAGCACTAGTAGCCTTTACGTACAAAGGCAGGCCATGATTTAAATGCCGGATGAAATTTAATAAACAATTTTCAAATTATCGGATGAAATTTTGTGTTAAGATAATTTTGTGGTTTATTTAATTACGTAAATTTTTAGTATAATTTTTTTTTTGTTTGGGTGAAAGAGGCACTTTGCCAAATGCCATTTTCTCCTCCTCACATTTAATCGAAGGAAAAAGGTGTTTGAAGTATGGTATAAAAGGTATCTATTGGAATGAATGTTTTTATAAAGTGTTAAAAATATATAACTGTAACGGGTTTGGAGTATTGTTTAAAGATGTATTATTAGAGAGAGTCTTATTTGCATACGGTTTCGTTTCTGTGCAGAGTGCAGACATTATCCATTGCATTAATTTGCACACTAACTTTTACACCAAAAGTTTTTCGTGGGCATCAATCAACTTCAAAGTGTTACTCCTACTCAGCGCATTAAACTATTTTCACATCTATAAAAGTTTTAATAATGTGTTTTTATTTTTGCTTTTTTTTTTTTTTTGAGACTCAATTATAAACAAAATATTGATAATTGTGCTGACTTGATTTTAATCAGAAAGTTCAAAGTTCAAAATGTACTTTGTGATGCATACCGTGAAGTCGTGTAGAAAATCCATAAGTTAGAATAAAGATTATTATCAATTTATATTCGATCAAAATAATTTTAGGTGTTAAAAGACTTTCTACTTAGGAAGAATGATTTAATAGTTTCAATGGAAGAAAAAAAAAAAAAAAAAAAAAAAATCATCCCCAACCTAAAGATCTCAATTGCCCCTGCCTCCACAAATCAGTGAAGAATGTAAACTAACAGTAAATTAACAGTTATGTGTCAGTGGTATACCTTGTTTTCTTGTGCATCTCTTATTGCATAAATGTGTCATTTTTTTACAGAATCGAACCATCATACTCTAGTTCAAAAACAAGTCTGTCAGAGACAACACCTCACATTTTTACCGTTGCGCTATACCACTGTCTGAATGAGGAAAATTGTAATAAGTAGTCACAAATGGAGATTGTCAAATGAGTGCGATGTATGTAAGCGGACTAAACATATATCAAGGTTTATACACGTCACGTATCGCTCAAATCCGGCTGGCCATTTATTGGAAAAATTTAGTACTTAAGAATTTGTGAGAAAATGTAGAAACTCCAAGGCACGCAAAACGTTGTCTTTTAAGAGATGTTTCGTGTCACGCAAATGTCACTTAGGGATCAAACAAAAAAATCTCTCAGGATACAACGGAGGTGTTTGATTCAAACAGTGACTTGTTTGAATCAAACCGAGGACACTCTAGAAAAATATGATGATGTTGTGTATTATGTGTATGAAATCGTGTGCATATATTGTGCCCTTTATATGTTGAAGATACAAGAGACACAAGAGAGTGAAGGTTCATTGCTTGTGTGAACACTAGTTAGTTAGTTAGAAGTTAGTTGGAGTTAGTTACTAAGAGATAAGGTGATTGTACACTCTATATAAACATGTAGAAGCGGTACAAGAGAAGTTAAGTTAGTAAAATAAACATTCGGTTTAATTCTCGAGAATGTAATGTTCATCTTCTTCTTCTTGATGAGAAAATGATTTTCCCTTAAAATTACATTTCAAATTACATGTATTGTTCTTAATCTTTTATGGTGTTTTGATCTTCTTTGATCATTTCTGCGATATTATTCTGTTTTTATCATAGTATCGAGCTTGATTGTACGATTTTCGATTCGATTGGAATTTTCTCAATTTTTGTGCATACTCTGTTTCGTTCCGTTCTTGACTAAAATTCTTGATTCTTGAGGAATATTATGGCTACACAAGGTGTTAGAGATCCTTACTATATTCATCCGGTAGAGAATACTTCATGGTGTTGGTGCGGCCCGGTTACGAAAGGGCTGCCAACTATCATCAATGGAAAGAGCAATTGGCATAGTCTTTGTCAACAAAGGAAAGGTCAAATTCGTTGATGGATCATTACAAACGAAAATGATGATAATTTTGAAGCTTTGGTGTCGATACAGCGATCTAGTTATCACTGGATTCTAAATTCGGTGGATCTACAATTTATCAAAGTGTTTTACGGTTGCAAGCGACAAAAAGAAGTGCAGGATGACTGAATAAGAGGTTTGGTTGAGATAGTGTTTATAGGCTATCAATCTTGAGGAAGAAATCTTTACTACAAAGCAAGGTTAGTTATACATTCTTTGAATATTTCACAAAATTGAAGGCATTATGGGATCGATTCTTGGTAATTCGACCAATTCCCCTTGTACTTGTCATGCTTTAGGAGTTTATAGAAGCTATAATGGCCCGATTATGTAATTAGGTTTGTGAAAGGCTTAAATGATAGCTATAGTAATGTGAAATCGCAAATTCTAATGTCTAAGCCACTTCACGATGTTAAGTTGCCTTTTACATGGCAATTCAACATGAAACACAAATTGACTATTCTTCAACCTTTGGGAGAATATGGCCTTGAATGTTAATGCAAGTTTCGGAGGTACCAAAGGCTGCACAAGATTCTCAAGGCACAGTCCATATTTGGACCAGAATGTCAATGCACCGAGTTGGTAGAGGCACGGAAAGGCATCTGAGAGAAATTATCGAGATGAGTTGCGAGAAAAATGCAATGCGATTATTGTAGTAAAGAAGGTCACACGATTGAAAGATGTTATAAAAGTATGGTTTCCCCGATGGTTCAAGAGGTAGAGGAAGGGAACTATTATGGCTAACAAAGTGGGAATGGAGTCGGTTTTGATCAGCATATTTTCAAGATCACGAGAACCTTCTTTGGAAAGTCTTCCAGTCATTCGAGAACCGGATGTTTCACAAGAAAATGCTATGTCTAGATCTCGGTATGACCACATCATGAATATGTTAAGGCATGTGAAGATCTGAGATTGAGAACTGCTTTGCCTCAAAATCATCCTCCTCTGATCATGTGACAAATGTTCAAGTCGAGTGATTCCTCAGCGAGGTAATATCTATACTTGGATTGTGGACTCTGGTGCCTTGATCATGTAGCATATAATCTTGCTTTAATGTCTAACTATATACACATACATGATTTAAATGTCAATCTTCTAATGGAGCAAAAATTTGGTGTTACACATATTGGTGAAGTCATTATTAATGATGACATTGTTTTGAAAAATGTACTTTGTGTACACTGCATTCTCATATAATTTGTTTATGCATCGAGGAAATTAAGTGCGGTAGCAATTGTTTTGTTTCTTTGACCTTTAATGGGTGTATGATACGAGGATATAACAACACAGAGAGGATGATTGGTTTGACTAGTTTGATCAAAGGCTCACATATTTTGAAAGCAAGACATCTTTGCTTTGTTATTTACGATATTCTGTACTTTGTCAAACTATGGTGATTCTTTGTTATGGCATTATAGACTAGGCCATTTATCAATTCGAGAGATTAAAAGTTGTAAAACAATCGGATGAACTGATATTGTATTGCCTTTACATAATGAATGTCATGTTTGTCCTTTAGCTAAGCAGAGAAAGAATGAGTTTTCCAACTAGTGTTTACATTAGTAAATTTGTGTTTGATTTGATTCATGTTGATATTTGGGGACCAAGCAGGCATTGCACACATAATGGTGAATTTTATTTTACATCCATTGTAGATGATTTTAGTAGATACTATGGGTATTCTTGATGAAAACAAAAGCGGACACTAGATCAATCTAAAAACTTTTGTGAATGGGTTCATACTCAGTTTAATAGGCACATTAGGACCATTAGGTCGATAATGGCCTTGAATTCCAACTCACTCGGTATTATAGTGTGGAGGAATAATCCATGAGACATCTTGTGTTCATACCCCAAACAAAATGGGGTGGTAGAGAGAAAGCATCAACATCTTATTGCCCTTTGCCAAAACACTTAGGTTTCATGCTCATGTACATGATATATTGGGGCTTACCTTACTGACATCTTTGCATATCTTATTAATATAACTTTACACCTTTCTTTGAACAATAAGTCTCCATATTATGTCTTTCATGCAAAATTACCTAACTACAAATCCTTGAAGGTTTTGGTTGTTTTAGCTTTTGTGAGCACTAATATGCGAGGCGAGGGGCAAGTTTGAGCCAAGAAGAAAAAGTGTGTTTTACAGGCAATCTTGCACACACAAAGGCTACATAGTTCTTGACATAGATACCGGACAACTTCTTATATCGAGAGATGTAAATTTCCATGAATTTGAGTTCCCATTTGCAGCATCAACTAATCGAGATCCTACTGATGGTAATACCCTACGCTCACTAGTCAGTTATTGTGAGGAAATGATTGAGGAGGCATCCTCACGATCAAAATCTGAGATTCTACCCACAGACCAAAATGAGGCTTCCTCGACACTAATCAATCTGCATCAACCACGGCTATAGAAGCAGTGAGAAGATCTTAGGAACAAGAGCTACTCTACTTATTTGAAGGATTATCAACACAGTTTTGTTCATACTACCTCCACTACTCACTAATTCAACATGTAGTATCATATAACAACATATCGAGGAAGGATACAAAGCTTTTACCACATCCATGAATCTGAGACAAAGAGCCAAACACATACAAAGAAAGCTGCTGAGTCCTTGGAATGGCGCAAGCAATGAAAAGTGAACTTGATGCTCTACATACCACTAATACATGGTCCTTGGTATCTTTACCACGAGGCAAGGTTCCATAGGTTGTAAGTGGGTATTCAAAATAAAGGAAGTCAGGATGGGACCATTGAGAGATACAAAGCACGGTTAGTAGCCAAAGGCTATACCAAGTTGAGGAATTGACTTTATTGAGACATTTTCACTGTTGCAAAAATGTCAACAATCGGTATTCATGAGTTTAGCGACCCAAACCCGTATAAGAGGAGGACCTCGTCCCAAAAGCTAGCTTGTGAGGTGAGGAAGTCCACCTCTTAATATGATGGGTGATCTGATGGCAAGTGTCAATGTGGGACAACTTTACGCCCTCAAGTGTGGGCCTATAAAATGACTTAGGCCTGAGGCACATAAGGCATATAAAGAGACCTTTGCAAGGCCAACAAAGAGGCTAACACTTGCACAATTAAGGGATGGCTCCGATACCATGTGAAAACATAGACCCAAGCCCGTATAAGAGGAGGGGCCTCGTCCCCCAAAACCTAGGTTGTGAGGTGAGGAAGTCCATCTCTTAATATGGAGGAAACAACCACAAGTTCCCGATGTGGGACAACTGCTGCGCCCACTCAAGTGTGGGCGGGACACTGAGCTGATATAGCATATGCCATTACAACAACTAAGCGGTTCTGGATAAGCCTCTGAAGAGAATCACCTTTGCGGCTGACACACAAACTTCTTAAGTATCTTAAAGCGACACGAGGACAAGGCATTTTGTTTCGCCAGCGGCATCCTTGGATTTAAAAGCATTCTCAGTTGATTAGGGCGGTGCGGTATCAACTGAAGATCGATCCTGAGGTTTTGCAGTTTTCTAGGAGATTCTTTAATATCTGGAAATGCAAGAAGCAGAAGTTGTGAGTAGAAGTTCGGCGAAAGTGAATCTGAGCCATGGCGATTCTGACTGTGAAGTTCAATAGCTATTGTATCTTACATCGGACTTTCAAATCCTGCGTCCTCAGGTTGTGCCTTTATTTTGTGATAGCAAAAGTACAATGTACATAGTGGAAAATCGATTTTCCATGAGCATTACAAAACATATAGAGATTGATTGTCATTATGTGAGAGAGAAATATCAAGCCAAAGTACTCAAACCAATGCCATTGAGGCGGAGGACAATCTTGCAGATATACTTAACAAAACCGGTGGACAAGCAGACTCTCCTGAGATTTTTGCTTGATTTCCACTCAAAAACATCTATCGAGACACAAGAGACACAGAGAGTGAAGCTTCATTTGCAGGTGTCATGGACAATCCATTTCGGCTTGAGGAGGGTGTTGAAGATACAAGAGACACAAGAGAGTGAAGGTTCATTGCTTGTGTGAACACTAATTAGTTAGTTAGAAGTTAGTTGGAGTTAGTTACTAAGAGATAAGGTGATTGTACACTCTATATAAACATGTAAGCGGTACAAGAGAAGTTAAGTTAGTAAAATAAACATTGATTTAATTCTCGAGAATGTAATGTTCATCTTCTTCTTCTTGATGAGAAAATGATTTTTCCGCCAAAATTGTTTCAAATTCATGTATTGTTCTTAATCTTTTATGGTGTTTTGATCTTCTTTGATCATTTCTGCGATATTATTCTTTGTTTTTTTATCATTATAATTTGAAAGTAGCAAATAAGCGAATTGAAGTCGCGCTTGCAAAAGGTTGAGAACTGCGATAACATTAATTTGTCAATATTTCGTATCAAAAGATTATAAAATATTGACTTTATGAAAAAAATATCTTAGACATTTCAATATATACTATCTACTTTCAAATCTCTATCTATAGATATGAATACACTCTATTTGCAACACTAGCTTCAAATACATTAATGGGTATATATACTCGATTGGCGTCACTTCAAAGCATCGCAAATTGTTTAAAGTCATTGATTAATTTACTTCCAAAAAAAAAAGTCATTGATTAGTATTAAATAAATCTTACACTATAACATAAACATCAAATTTGAAATAATCTAGAATAATCAGATAATTTGAAATAATTTTTTTAGAGGATTTAGAAAAGGGGTGCAACATGAGGGATTTAAAACTTTTATCGTATAAATAAAAATCATAGTTATTATAAAGTGATACGTTTAAAAAAATATATTAATCGGTTTCTGAAATATTGGATTCTTTCAAAACATTGTTTGTAGTGGTGTAAATCTTTATTGATGAAAGTAGGATTAATGTGTTTAGACAAATATCGATATATAGTAGTTTTTAATCATATAAAGCGAAATTTATAGTCGCGTTTTTCGATGTATAGTAGTATTTTTTGAATTGTAGGAATTGGAAAAAAAAAAAAACACTAGCAGTTTATTATTTTTTTTTAGAAGTGTCGCCCGTCCTCCTGTGTGTGCCCCTGGATCTGGATGTGATTATGGATATGGTAAATGAAATTCATTGTATGAAAGGAAAGCCGAAAGAAGATTCTCTCAAGTGTTAATTTTTAAATTGGTCGATGGATTAATTCATAATACGATTATAAATATTTATGGATAAATATAATTGAGATATTATTCACTATCAACAATAAATCTCCTATTTCAGTATCGAACTTTCTTAACTATACATGTAATCAGTACGTAGGTAGGACTTAGGACGCAATTAAATCTGAACAATGTTACCAGACAGACACAGTGTCAGTGATGAAGAACAACAAATGGACCACAGCTGAAGTAGCAAAATGTAATCCAAAAAAAAAAAAATGAAAGAGGCCTCTCTATAGTTAAGGCTGCGTGCGGTGCAGGTAGCCTGTGTTCTATTCTATCTCTTTCTACCACCACGTTCTCTGAGAGAGAGTGAAAGTGTATCTGATGGACCAACATTATAGTAGGCAAGCGATAGATTGTCCTTCAGAAAACCTGCTTTTCCGCTCAGCTTCTGTTTGTTTGCTGGAAGCTGTATTTCCCCAACTATCTTTTCTTTCAGACTCCCCACTGTTGTTGACAATGATGCCAATGTTATCTCCACTACTTGCCCCTTTAGATTTCCTTCTTCATGATTTGGCACCGCTACGTTAATCTGCGCGCTCCTGCATTGCACATTAACCAACAACACACATTATATATTTTATTATTAGTCAGATCATCCCCATTTAGCTTCAAATCTTCTTTTAGGTACAACAATACAACAGAAACAAAACCAACATGAAATAAAGAAATAAAACATATACGGATGCTGCGCCATGAATTGGTCTTGGGAATAAGCATAGAATCGTCAAGTTTTGGCGTTTAGACTCTGGCTCTTCTGGAAGAGGCGGGGAGCTTCTTCGGGTGGTGGTGGAGGCGGCATACCATGAGACATAGGGGCGGAGGAGCCAAGGGCATGCCAGGCTGAGGAATTTGATGGGGAACAAAGGACTGGTGGTGGCCGCCGCCAAAGAGTAAACTGTGATCCTGGTGGAGGTGAAGTGCGGGTATGGGCCGATTTAACATATGAGGTTGCTGCCCAGGGATCATTTGCTGCATGGGAGGAGGAGGCGGAGGCCTCATTCCAGCTGCCATCATATTAACAACTACTGGAGGCCTTGGCGGAGGAGGAGCAGGAGCAAGGATCCACCACCACTACTTGGGGCTGAATACTGAACACTATTTGGTGGTGGTCGAGGGATATTTAAGGTAAGTCCGGGAGGAGGAGGAAGCGGCGAATAGAGGGCATACCAGGTCTAGGAGGGCCTGGGAAATTTCTCATCTCATTGTTTAGTGCTTCGTTTTGATCTTCTCGGTATGAGACATGGCTTGATTGGCTGTCAGCCAATACTACCACTGTGACCATCCCAAATGACTTGCTTAGGCTGTTCATCCTTTTTCTTCTCGATTTCTGCCTTCACAGCATTCGATACCTCCTCCTCGGTCGTACCAAATATATCTGGCCGTGTTAGAGCTAGTCCAACAATATTTCTTGATATCTCATCATCATGAGCAAGAGTAGTTTCTCTAATTTTAGCAAACATCCTTTCTTTCTGCTCCTTGTATTTGGGGTCAATCAAAGAGATTCTCATGTGCTCAGACATTTCACTGACAAGAATCACCTCACCCGTTATAGGAGAAACCACATACTTTGTCGGGTCTCTTTCTGCGGGTAGCCTCTCCTCTGGCCTCTTCAATTTTCACAATCCTCATTGGAGGTTCCTGCTCCTCTACCACGACCTTAGCATCATCGTTGTGCTTCTTGAGTCGCCATTTTCATCAAGACTAGCAGCCCTCATTCCATCTTCAACTAACTGCACCTCCTCTTCATCCATTTCCATTTCAACTTCCTTCCCCGGTCTCGGCGATTTCCTCTTGTTGTACACCAGCAGAAATCTTGCTCCTATATATAACCTCCTCAAGGGTCATTGGAGGGCAAATCATCATCCTCGTCATCTGCAAAATCTATTGACTCGACAACAACAAAGTCATGCCAATCTATCATAGCCATCAGCAGCCGCTCCATGCTCGATCTCATCTTCAGCTTTTGCCGGGCCTGCTCTTGTGATTTTCCCACTCCAACCTGTGAATGCATCTCTCCAACACTGTAGTTAGATCTGTGGCGCTTTTCTCAAGTTTATTTTCAAATCATTGGGAGGCATCAGAACTTTTGAATATGCATCGGCAAGTGATGTAAAAAACATAAACATGCTGTGGGTTGGCTTCAAAAAGTGAAACTGAGGATTATTCATCTCCTGCTAGTCAATCCCGTCAAATCGACCTCCCCATTTCTTGCAACAAACTGTGCAGTGAGCTTGATAATGTCAACTCCTCCCTGTAATACCTTCAGGAAGCCGAACTGTGTACTGCTCTACTTCAGGTGGTTCAAGGACCTTCCGTTCAATTCTAAATTGAGCAGAGGATCAGGCTTTGCAGAGGCATTCTTTCCACCACTCTCAGCAGTAACAGGCACATCAGAGGATCTGAATCTGTAGGTTCTGAAGCTGGCTCACCAGAAGCCTGATTCTGGGCACGTGCTTCAGACAAGCGATGCTGATAATAAGCATGGTAAGGGTCAGAAGCAGTCAAAAAGTTAAATTTTGCATTCCCAGCATTGTTGATAATAATCCTTTTCTCAAATTCAGGACCATTCTTTTGCCACAAACTGTGCAGTCTTGTGACAATGGTTAGTATATCCGGAGGAAGTGGATAATACCAATAGTTCTGGTATGTGTTGCAACTGATGCAGGAGTCAAGCTAGACTTTTGACTTTTGTTCTGATCCTCTTCACTTTCACCCATTATTATATCAGTGGATTCTTCAGCTACCTGAGCTGGTGGTAGGGACCAAGGTTCCCATCCGAGAGTGGTGCAGGCAAAGGTAATATAGGCGATGATCCCAGCATCATTTTCTGTACTACCAAAACAGGGTAAGGATTGAAGTCAGAAGCCCGATAAGGAAAGTCAAAAACAACAAAAATCAACATGGAGACAGAAACCCGAAGCTAAAATTTCTCCTAATCGGAATTGAACTCAAAGAGCGACATGCTGAAAGTGAGGAAATATTGCACAACTAAAATTGTAAACCCTAAGTCAGAGCTCAAAGGACATCTAAAGCGTGCTCTTACTCCAGAAGTACAAAACCATCTTTACCGATAATTGGATTAGCTGGATAATGGAAAGAGCAGTAGTGGGAAAATGTGATCAAATTCAACTGAGGAAGCAATTTGGTGGGATGGGGATGGGTGAGAGGAAGAAGACAAGTAACCATTGTGTGTGGGCAACAAACATTTAATCACAATATTGTCATTTAGCACAATGTCCTTTGCACAACTACAGGCAAAATTTAACTAACAAACATTACACCTAAAATAAGCAAAGTCTCAAGATCATTTCATAAAAGAGAAAAGTTATGATACATACCAAAATTTAACCAACAAACATTACACCTAAAATAAGCAAATCTCAAGATCATTTCATAAAAGAAAAGTTATGATACATACCAAGTGAGTGGATTTAATAAATATTATAAATCCAACTCACCCCCTAATCTCTTGCCCGCTCCGAAAACCGGCTAAGAGACAATTTGCGAGGTGGTTCGGCCATGCCTCAAAATCCATACTCCTCAAAGCATGTAAGCCTCTAAGCATTATTAACTTAAAACAAGTAAAATACATCAATCATTAAGTAAGTGAGTATCAAGCAGATGACACCTCCTCTAAAGGTGGATATATTCAAACCATAGCTACAAGCTAGGTAGTCATATTTGCCTCAAACTCCTATAAGCTAGGTACTTTAGACAACTGTCAACCCATCAAGTATCTACTAAATACATATTATAAACATTTCTACAATCATAAGCATCAAATTCACATCATAAACCAAAATATCGGTTTCCAAGCCCTTTTTATCAAAGTGGCAAAACAATGCTACATACACAAAAATGCTTCCTTAAACCCTTCAAGCATCTTCTGCAAATACCTGCTCATCCCCTGGATGGCGGGAGAAAAGAAATAAAAAAAAGGGTGAGCACTCAAAAGTACTCAATAAGGAAATTAACATACAACTAAGCCATACATGGAAAAACCTCATGTCACATTTGGTTGAAGTGAACACAAGGCCTTATCAAAGTCTTTAAGCATGCAAGCATTCTTCATTGATGAGCAATGTAACATTTCCAAACATTAAAAAGTTTTCAATGCAACATAGTTATAATATAGTCTCACCAAGAAACTACTTAAACTAGCATGCCTCTTTAAATGAAAATACCACAATCATCACATATGATAATAAACAGGTATTTTAAATGCAATTCCTCACAATATACATTTTACTCATCTTTTAGGCATTGGTAACTATGTCCCACAAGTATAACTTTCCACGTATAAATCCATGGACGGGCTTCAAAGAGATCAACCAACATAATAATGGTATTTCATCAAATACATGTTCATGTTGTCGTTCTAAACTTTAACATAGTGTAAAAGACTAAATGGATACTTCAACACTTGTCATTCGATACTTGTTTAACTCATTCATTGTCATGAGTCAGTTCATCAAACATGTGTCGTGCATCGGTCACAAACTTTAACCAAGAGGTAAGAACTAAGAACACAAAGACACTTTTAACACTTTTCTGTCATACTTTAAAGTAAAGTTAACAAACCATTCCCGACTATTTTCAATACTAAAACTAGTACTTCAAAACATTGAATAAGCAATTTAAATCATGTATACAAGCAGAAATATATCCTCAGTGTACGAAAATCTCGTTACCTCTTTAATCTTCACTTCTCAAGCCAAATTCTTTAGCCGAATGTTTACTCAAATGTTTTCACCTATTAGCATCAACACTAAAATTTAAACATCCATATTTCACTAAATAATCTACTATATATAATCCCGAAATGGAAAAAGTACTAACTATTAGGGTTCTAGAAATCTTACCTCTTTGATTATTAATAATCACTATTAAAGCTTCAACACTCGAACACCTATATGGATTTACTAAACCTATGTCAAAAATTAACTAAATCTTACTCCAGAACAAGATTTAGTGATTGGAAGCTATGGGCTATGGGCTATAGGCTCTTAGAATGTAAATTGGGCTGAACTTGAATGCTGGATGGGGAAGAATAATCGACACTAGGAAGAAAGAAAACGACAAAAAAAAAAAAATGGAAAGTCTACATTAGCGTGCGCATTATTTATTATCGGCCAGATTTTATTTTTATTTGAAAAAATCGTTTGGGACCACGCGCGATTATTTTCATTAAAATAATTTCAGTGCACTTGACCATATAGTAATAAAAATGACATTTGTGAGTAACGTTAAATCCATTAGCGTTATTTTTAAATTAACACCTTGGCGTCGGCGTTCATAGTGTAAGTAAAAAAAAAAAAATACATATGTGGTACCAGAAGTAAAATAATCAAAAGCAAAATGGTGCCGGGTAAAAGTGTGGTACCAGTAGAAGCCCCAAAAAAATTGGTGATCTATTGTGGCTTGAAGCGCACCGCATTTTATGTAATTTTTCCTGCAAAATTACTTTAGCACCACACATATAAGAATGTCATTGCTCATTGACATTCTTATAATATCACTGCGATATAATGATATCCTTTATGTACAATGAACTTCAATATCACAGGCGTTATTCACCATTTCCACCATTTTGTAAATTAATAAATAAAAAAAAATCACTAGCACTGGCGGTTTGTAGAAGAAATAACGTCAATACAATAACATTCATTTACTAAAAAAATAATTGTGGTTTTGAAATAATTTTTAATCGTTGGCTATTAGTAGTGCCAGGATGTCATTAAAAAATAAAATATTTTTCTTTTGTTTGGCAAACAAACTCCGCTTGATTGTAAATTCTTTTGTTGGTTTACTTCCCACGTACTCGGTCTCACTCACAATTTCATGACACGTTAAGGTAAGGGGTTTGGAAAAATCTCCCAACAATTTCGACTATTGAAATTAGAGGTTTCAGAGTTTTATCACTGCAAATTCAGTTTTTTTACCTGTCATTTGAATCTACTTGTTTGTCGAATTCATACATATTTTTCGGAGATATTATTACGAAGATTCGTTGCTAGTACCTCTGAATCGTTACAAATTACTCTAAAATTGTATGAATTCGTACCAATTCGCTTTGTAGTAGTTAATAGGAATAACTACAAAGCATATTGTAAGTGTCTTGATCTCGTGCATTTTAAATCTGAAAATATGAATCTGTTTGAGAGAAGCTGAATCGAAGACTCGGCTAAAGCGCAATTAGCGAGAGGTAATTACGCTGAGTGCAGTGATCACGCTGACCTGTTGATCATATCTAAATGTGAAGGCGGTATGGGATCTTATCGAATCTGGCAAGTTCTTATGCGAAATGAGTTTCTCGTGTGGAGTTGGTTCTAATTAATAAGGAGAAGTCACATCTAAAAGCTACCGTTTAGTCGGCTAGGGTTTAATTATGAGTATTGTAAATACTCACTCATTATAACCCAGCTCAATGCAAGAAATCTGTAAAATCTATAACTTATCTATGATAATATATGCGTTTTCTCTTTCGTGGATTAGTCGTATGAGCATTGTAAATCGCGTTAAATCTCGGTGTTTTTTCTTTCGTGTTTGATCTTTATTACTGTTATCTTTCTTGGGATCTAGTAAATCCATTGCAACCACGTATATATATTAAAAAATAAAAACAAAAACTCGATCAGCTGCATCATTGGGATGAAAAATGTCAAACCCTTGGTTTCATGTGTCAAAAACATATTTCCAAAACCCTTGTCAGCTGCCCTGAAATGTAATTTTGATTTCTCTTAATCTGAATTTATTTATTGATAGTAAGAAGATAAAATTACAACACAAATAGTAGCATCAAAGTAGTGTACGTTACCACCGAGAAATTAGATGTGAACACAAGTTTTATAATGGGAAGAAAACGAAAGGTATGATGAAGAAGATCAAGTTGGGAAAACAATGATGGCGATAGTAGAAAGAAATATATAGGCCCTCATTATATTTTACATTGATATTTATGAAACAACCATCATTTCTAGCCAGAAAAGGGTAGGTCTCGGCCTGCTGTAAAGATAATGAATCGGGGAGGGAAATTGTATGTGCATTCACTATATCTTTTATCGTTTTTCATAACATGGTTTGTTTCGCGTATTAAAATGATTAATTATTTATTATGATGGATCATTCTCAATCAAATCTATTTCTTTACCAGCTAAATATTGGCATGTGGCCGGACTGAGGTCAACTCCCATTAAGCGCTCTTTAACTAATTAAAGTATAATATCCATTTTAGTCAACGAATATGAAGGTCTGTGTTTCTTTTTTTTTTTTTTTTTTTTTTTTTGAGGAAGAAGGTCTGTGTTTAATAGGAGATCTATTTGAATTTCGAAAAAAAAAAAAAAAAAAACATATTACAGGTACTGGTCTGAATAGTGCAGTTTTTAGACCTACAAACTATTTTGGCGAATAAAAATCGAAATATGGTTTGTATTATCGAATTCGAGTTATATGTTAGATGTTTTAAAGCTGTCTACGATCATCATAAAAGCATGACTTTGTACTTGAAATCTAGTTAGTAAAACAAACAATACTCTATCTGAAATTAAATCAGCAATCAATCGTGAAAAAATATTAGAGTAAATTTGACCCCAAAAAAAAAAAAAAGTACAATGTATTAAAACTTTCTTTAGGTGTCAAAAAAATCATAATTATAAGATAAAATAACTAATGTAAAAAGTCAAAAAAAAATCTCCGGTGGTATACAAAGAGTCAATTGATAAAATCAATTGGGTTGACTAAATTTAAGGGTGAGATAGAGTTGACTTGAGGTCTTGTTTCAGCGTGATAGGTATTTGGACTTTAAAGAATCATCATGGCTATTCTTATTTTAATAGGTAGACTAGAAATGTAATCTATTCATATTATATTCATGTATATAGCCATTTTTAATGTTAGAATATATAGGTTGAATCATGTTTATAGTAGTTATAACGGATCAATAATTATTTAAATTTATACTACCTGTTAATTAGCTAGTTATAAGCGGTTGTAACTTCTTTCCAACTGTAATCTCATAGATTCATAATAAGCGGCGTTTCTTTAAAAAAAATTGTTATTTTATGTTAGGCGATCTGATTTCCCGTCTGGCATTTATTGTGTTTTTCTTGATTCTGCTTTTTTATTACATTAGAAGATATAAAAGAAGGTCGATTAATTATATCGAAGGGCGTTAGTCGTTTAAATGCAAAGTTAATCGTTAAGCTCGCATCCTTAATATGCGTGATTTTGGTAAGCTGAGATAAATTGGAGCGGAGGAGTATAAGTGAAGAGGAAGCTAATTCAATTGATTCTCTCTCATTTTATTCTCTTTTAGATCAGTTCTCGTAAAGTCCTACAATTTTATGGTAAATTCATGATTGTATCGTAAATTTCTACATTATATCTTGGTAAAAGCTTACTTCATCTTTTAAATATGGAATATTACATGTTCACCATTTTAAAATTTGACTTTTTCGTCAGGACTCTATCATATGTTTCTAGAATCAACCTCATATCTCTTACGGTATATCGTATAGTTTTAATCGGTAGTCGATTTTGATTCGCATATAACCCACCGGACTCGAGTATAGCGACATTCCTTGAGCCGTAATGGATTAATTTAATATAAGGGATAACGTATTTTTCCTGCCTTGTATTTATTTTGATCTAATATGAGTTATAAAGTGGTAGTTTATTTTGACTTAATTTTTCTAAATCGATACATGTCACAAAGCACATTAATTTCATACATTCTGAGTGAGCTTTTAGACACAAAGTTTTGACATTCTAATTTTGTTGGCGGAAAAGGCGTTAAGTATTTAATACCCACTTATGCTCATCGTCATTGATTTACATGAAGCAGTTAACTCAATATACCATGTCCATTGCATCTAAACTTTATGTTTTTCTTATGTTTATCGATATCCGATATTGAATATGGCATTTAATCTCTTGAAAGCGACATCATCATGAGGGCCTTACCAGCGGTTCTAGAGATGACTATATTATCTCTTATAGTGTTGCACGTAGTCTTGTCGATCTTCATCACCAATATTGCCCCAAAAGCTCAAGCCCGTGTGTCATTCACTTAAATCATGCATGAATCACAGTAGTAGCTACTTGGTCTATCATACTCAAACAACTTAAAATAATAATTCAATTTACAAATTCATTTATATCTCAAGTTTATATCCTTCAAAATGTGCCCCTCCCCCCGCCCCATTCCCCACCCCCTCCCCCCAATTCTAGGAATGGTACATTTTACTCTAAGAACAATAATGTTAAGTAATACATAACATTGCGAGAAGCTCTTCACCAATAAAACATTACTATCTTTTACTTAATACTAAGGTAAAGTCTTTTCACATCTAAAAAATTTAACACATCTAATTTTTATTTTTGTCTTATCATTTAATTTTTCACTAATTGATTTAAACCAAATTTTAGACAAAGATGTTGATTGAAACACAGACCGAATTAAATCGAGAGATTATCAATTGTGTTTTTGACCGATGTTTGGTACAGAAAAAAACAAGCGTCACACTCAAATTCGATTAGTATAAAATTATTCTTGACTCAAAATTAGGTTGGCGATATGTTGATTAGTTTACGATCAGAATTTGAGTTATGAATATCAATTATCTTTACGATGAATATTGATTAAAAAAAAGCGTCTTATTTCTGAAGTCGATCGGATAAAAATTATTTTAAGTAGAAGTCGAGTTAGGATAAGCTTACAGGTGTGAAAATCTCATCCTATTAATATTATCAGTATTTTTATTAATCACAAAATCAATATTTTATTACGACATTTGTTATACTGTATAAATTATTTTTCCCATTTAACTCTAGTCTATCTAGTTTTATGTAAATCGAGTTAACAAATGGGACAACTTGAGATTTAACACGTGGAATCCAACATTGCTTTATTTTAATTTATCTGTCACACACAATTATTCAGTCATGTCATAGCACCTGTAATTACGTTCCCCGGCTGCAGCTATATTATATCATTTGTATTTTTGAATTTTCCTAAACACTCATGTCTATTTTGTCTGCTTGTATGTTTACTTCATTCCTACGTCACGAGCACATCATTTTCTCTATTATTTTTTAAGTCGTCAAAAACTTACAAGGAAATATATATAGAAAAAGTAAAATAACCCAGCCTGGTAGTGTTGGTTATTTTGTTATAATTACTTATTATCTTATTATGACTTTACACACGTATTTATATTTTCCGCTGTTATAGAATCTTAATAAAAAATGGTTAAGTTTGAGTTGGATTGTAAGTATTTTATTTAGTATGTACATAAAATGTTTAGAAATTACAATCTATAAATAAGTGAATTATGATTACTAAAACACATTTTTCTCTGGCCATTTTTGTTCTCATCCATTGAAAGAACTAGGGTTTGGTGTTTTGCTTAGAAGATCAATATATCATGACATCTACGCTAAAGAGAACTATATTTTTAACGGATTTTGGTACTTATCCGGTTTATTTTTGCATCAGTTAATCGTTGGTTTAACATGAACGAAATCATGTGCTTAGTGATTTAATCACATGAACTACTATATAATAGTAGTTGATGATATAACACCTATGTTTTTTTAATTTTTATTCATGGTCCAAGATATTAAGTATAACATCTTAGAACTCATACTTAGCAGCATTATTTGAGCCTAATGGATCAAATACTACTTGGCGGCGGCGTCTCTTGGCACTGAATGCAGTGCGTTCAAGTAGTATCGAATCATTCTGAGAGCGGAATTAAATGTCGCATTATACCCGAGAATCATCTAGTAAGATCCTTACATGATAGACATTTCTCAGTTGATGATTCAAGACAAAAATCAAGCTTTTGACACTGGTTTGGAACATAAGATATGGGATGTTGTGAAAATATCGATTTGAAATATTTGGTTATCAAGAAATGCACCCACTTTCAAGAATAAGCAACCTAGTATCCCCACATTTTGTCAGAAATCAAGTAACTTTTTTTTTTCTTTCCTTTTCTTGGATCAGAGGTAAGAGCGGCCCTAATGGTAGTTGTGTGATAACCCTCTTGATTGTTATTGTTTGGATGATGTGGAGAAATATAAGTGGAGGATAAATATAGAAGGATTGTAGAGATAATTTGTGTGTGATGTGATGTTGTAATGGTGATAATATAGAAGGATTGTAGAGATTAATTTGTGTGTGATGTGATGTTGTAATGGTGATAATCTATTGATTAAAATAATATTAAATATTAAATATTTAAGTTTCTGAATTTATTTCCTGAAAAATGGTGGTTTTGGGCACTTTTTTTTAGAGATGATTGTCTACATGTCTCTCTTAAAAGAGAGAATAGAGCAGAGAAGTTTACAAAAACATTCTCTAATTTCTTATCATTATTTTGCTTTTAATAGATTTGTTTAATCTTATCTGACAAAAATACTAAAGAATATGGCCAAACTTTGTTTACTAGGGTTGCTCTAAGTGCTCTAAATTAAAATGCAGTTGGGAAGATTGCTTCTTAATCAAATTAAAATTGCAGGGGTTGGGGGAGGGCGCATTTGTCATTCGATCCTAGCTAATGGCTACTCAAGGTGATGATTTTCTTTTAACAAGTTTTGGTTCTTTGAGTTAATTATCGTATAAGAGGTTTGTAATTTATGTTTTATTTCTTTTTCTAGCGTTTATAATTTATGTTTTTCTTTTCTTTTCTACCACAGTTTAGTGATAATTCAATGCAGCTGAAATAAAATCGTGGTTTCGTCGCTATCTCACTTTTTCAATCCCTTTTTGTTTGTTTTTATTTTCTTGCTTTACAGTGTTTGTAATTTATGTTTTATTTTTCTTTTCATAGTGTTTGTAATTTATGTTTTTCTTTTCTTTTCTTTCTGCAGTTTAGTGAAATTCGATCAGCTGAAATAAAATCATGGATCTGTCGCTTTATGTATATTACAATGATGAGAGGTGGACATGTAATAGATGGGGCGTCTTATTAACTTCGATTGCGCCTTTTTAGCCGAAGCGAGGGCGATGAAGATAAGTATTTATCAATTCATTATGCCTTAAATAAGGGTTGATAGTCTCGAGTTCTAAGATGCATATTGCTTAAAGCCAACCACTTTAGAAGTCTCATCGTCCGACATTTATTGGTTTCGATTATTACAAGGACATATTTGAATTAACAATATTCATAAAAGAAATAGGCCAATCATATAAGGGAGTATGATGATTATTTCTTCATAGATATTTTACATTTCATATCCGTGAAGACTGTGAAACATAATTATTTCGTTTTCATTTGTTTTCTCCCCAATGCCAAGAACTAGAGAAGTCGATTATTAGCCTATATAATAGTCGTTTTCATAATTATATACTAGTGAGCGTAAAGCGTGCGAGAAGCGGCATGGTGGCTGTCATCGTTCTGCGATAATATCGAAAGAATAAACAGCGACGTTAAATAAATCGCGTAAGCTTAGCTGTAATAAATCAAAGCGCGAAACGAAAGAAAGCGGCGTAAGCATATCGCGTTACCGGAAAGAGTTAGTTCTTTTTAGAGGCGTGAAGATTGTGAATCAACCTGCTTCCGTAGTACAACGGGAGTTTCGGCTACAAAATAAGCAGCGATATGATGTATTGGAAACGATGTCATATAGTCGATCTTTTTAGCATTGACTTTATGTAATGAAACATTATAGAAAAACGATAAAGCGGGCCAATAAGCTTCTGCGGTCAAATCTCGGTAATGTGTTTTAAAATCTTAAGAATGTGTTAAATCTTGCAAGCGGCCGTCGGTTCCTCCGAAGCGTTATGTTATTCAAAATAATAAAAATATTTAATGTGATGTCAGCATGATCGCGTGTAAGTGTGCGCTTTTGTAGCGGATATTTGTTTGCCACGATATTTTAATTGTAGTATTTTATAGTTAAAACATTTCATCTTCCATCGTATCTTAGGCGGTAGAATTTCAAATCCGTCGGTCTTTCCTTTTTTTCCCATTTTTGCTGACTACTCTTAGCAGTCTGCGTTTGATAAAAAAAAATACGGTTTTATTTAATTGTTGTGTTGAAATCGAATCGAAAATTTTCGGTTGATTGAAATTTAAAAGCTGAAACCGCCTTTATCACATTGGATCACTAAAATGAACAAGTATCTAAATATACACTTTGGTTGAGTTTATGTAGCGGAGAATCGAACAAAAATTTGGATATAAGATAGCATTAGCGGAAATTCGGTTTTTACGAAAAAAAAAAAGCATTGTTAAAATAAATAAATAAATAATTCATGGCGTGTAGAATTTCGAGGAAGGTTGCTTGCGTGGCCAATTGTAAACAATCTCTTAGCTCTTTATAGATATAAGATATATATTAGCGATGCCCAGATTTAAACATGCCCGTATGTCACCTCTTGATAGCCCAACATTAAGTATAGGCAGGAGAAAGAATTATGCAAGGGTGGAACTCGGGCGACCGAACACGGGTTGCTCATTTTTGCTCTCCCCCAAACTCCTGGAGTCGGCCAATGCTCGGGGCCGACTTCCGGCGAATAGGCACTAATACTATCCCGACCCCAAGCGAAGTCGGCCAATACTGAGATCGAACTTGCCCACATCCGATCTATAAGGTCGGCCTTGGTCCTCTCGGACCAAAACCGCCCGCATACATTGCGAATGTGATAAATTTAGGAAGAATCCCCGCATTTAATACTACAATCACGACATTCAAATAACTTCGCAATTATCTCACAAAATCAAAGAGATCAAATAATCATTATCTTTCCTTAGGGACCAAGGCAATCACGAGTCCATCTAAAGCCACCGCCACGCTAACCACTAGGGCATAAGCCCTCTACATATAAAACATCACTGAGGAACTACGAAGACTTGATTCCAATACGCATTGGATCGTGGCGACTTGAAATCTGAGTTTCTCAAGTGCGATCTAAACCATCACCAAACACTCCCTATTTCATCGTGTTCTTGAAGCTTTTGCGAGGTAGTCATTAGGAGAACAACCCGGATTTATCATTGTCAATTTCGGCATCGTCAAATGGCGCTAGAAGGAGGGCATCATATCGGCAACTTTGTCAAAAAATCAAATAGTGAAAATGCAGCGGATCGGCCAATTTCGAGAGATTGCTCCGTTGAAACAAACTTTCCACCGTTCATATTGAATAGGAATGAGAGTGCGAATAAGCCCTCCAAATTTCATGCCGATCGAGTCCGTTTCAATGGCGATCGTGGCCGTAAAGTTCTTTGTTGTTGTATCACCAAAAACACGATGGTCGGATCGGTGGTTTATTTCGGAAGATTGAACCATTGAAGCGCAAATTTCACCGTTGATTGAAGACAAAGAAGGGACAAACAAGCTCTCCAAATTTTGTGCCGATCGAGTCCGTTTCAATGCCCGATCGTTGCCGTAAAGTTATTCTTTGTTGTATCGCACCCAAAAACATAGCGATCAAATCGGCCAATTGCCAGAGGTGAGTCTTTGAAAAAGCGATTTTCAGCATTCATATTGAAGCGAAGGAGGGACGAACAAGCCCGCCGAATTTCGTGCCGATCGAGTACATTTCTATGCGATCGTCGCGCGTAAATTTGCTTACGATGTATCCCCAAAAAGCGCGGTGATCACGTCGGCGGTCAATTTCGAGATTGCCGTTGAAAAAATATTTCGACCGTTCATATTGAAGAAGAAGGAGGGACGAACAAGCCCTTCAAAATTTCGTGTCGATCGGAGACCGTTCGATGCCCGATTGTTTGCGGAAAGTTCTTCTTTGTAACACCAAAATATGCTGCGAGTTTTCTTTCTTATTCTCAAGATCGAACCGAGGCTCCCGGCTCTCCATGATCGAGCAGAGCTCCCAGGTTCTCGGATCCGAGCTCTCAAGATACAAACTCTCATCGGGTTTTATTTACACAACTAAAATGATCATTTCGTATTTTGGAACTCTCCGACACAAAGATCCGGGGGCGAGCCTTCTTATTTTGGAAATCTCCCGACACTGAAGAGTCGGGGCAGAGCTTTCTTTTTGGAACTCTCCCGACCTAAAGGGTCAAGGCAGGCTTTCTCATATTTGGAACTCGCCTTGAGGCGAGCCTTATAAGTCGAGTTTAGTTCGGCATCATATACGGAACTACGCCCGGGCGAGCCTTATAAGTCGAATTCGATTCGGCATCATATTTGGAACTCACCGCCCGTGCGAGCCTCTGTAAGTCCAAATTTAATTCGGCATCATTTGGAACCGCGCCGGGCGAGCCATCTATAAGTGCGAATTTAATTCGGCATCATATTTGGAACTTCGCCTTTGGCGAGCATACGTAAGACCGACTTTAGTTCGGCACCAGCAGATTACACCAATAAGCAGCGATGCGTTGATTTACTATTATTTTATTACGCATTGTCTTTATTGAGTTTACAAGACAAACACGCGTTACAACTCTTTCACTGCGAGAAGTCGATCCGACTGGTCCATTTCATTTGTGCTTTTAAAGCGAGAAGTCGACTAGCTTTAGCCCTGTTAGTCTAAATACTTTCATGCGAGAAGTCGGCCACTAGCATGGCCTTTGCTGCTCGCCGTGCTTTAAAGGCGAGAAGTCGGCACCGACACTGGCCTGCTCGTCTAACAACTTTCACGAGAAGTCAGTCCGACTGGTCTACTCGCCGTGCTTTAAAAGCAAGTCGGCCTTAGCTTTGGCCCGCTCCTCCTCACTTAAACACGAGAAAGCGACCTAGCTTTGGCCTGCTTGTCCTAAACTTTCGCGAGAAGTCGATCCGACTGGCCTGCTCGCCGTGCTTTTAAGCAGAAGTCGGCCGCAAATCGGCCCGCTCATACAAATATTTATGCGAAGTCGGTGGCGGCGGCCTAAGCCCATCACTTTGCAAAACAACTATTGCCATGAATGCCACAACTATAAGCGTCATCGTCGTGGTGATGCGATCAGCGACACCTACTGGTGCACCAGGAGGTCAAGCCCGCGATAAGGACATCGTCCCGTCCAGGTTCTCTTAACATTATTCTAATGTAATATTGACTTATTTTATTGTGTATTTTATCAAAAGCTCAAACTCTTTGAAATAGTCGAAATACTTCTAGCTCTATCAAAATATGATACTAAGCCCCTTTGATGCGGCTCGAAAAGCGCCGCGTGGTCGACAAATCCGACCCGTCTCGCGAAATTTAATATGCGAAGTCAACAAAACCGACTCGGTTCGCCAAAATATGACATCCAGCGCTCTCGCGTCGGACCAAACAAACATTTCCTCTAAAATTGTCTACGAGGCCGGACAAACCGGAGTTTCCGCAGTCACGGACCCCACTCAAATCACTACGGTGACACGAGCTCGCATGTCGGACTCAGCAAGATCGGAAAATACCAAACTAATAAAGTCTCGTGATAGACTCAAAAATTAAGTCTACAGGCTGGACTCGAGATTAGCAGGACAAGCGACCAAGTATGCCATCCAAAAGCGTAAGTTAGTGCATGGCATCTTGAGAACAAACGTCGATCACAAAGCACTCAAGAGAGGCGAAAGTTTGGATTAATAAAACTCATCAAGAGTACATCCGAGCTCCGTATTCTGAGAACCGGTTTAAAGTCAAATGTAAAGGCAGTTCGACTAAGCCTCTCGGGGCGAACTTCGGTGAAGTTTGTCAGGACAATCTCTTTAAGTCTACAAGTCGGACTTATTTGCATTCATTGTTTGTAGGACAAACCGAGGCAAAAAACATGACAAAACCATTAGTATGCCATCCAAAACTACAAGTTAATGCATGGCATCTTTGCGAGAACAGATACCTCACCATTAACGAAGCACTTAAAGAAAGTGCAGTTAAAACAAGTACTTAAAAAAGTACTCGGGATAAAGTTAAAGTGAGAACTTACCGAAATACTCATTACATGTTATCAAATTATGCGATTACAATTTCATTTGAAATAAAATTTCAAAGCAAAAAACTACAAGTCCATAAGCCCTCTTGATCCCAGAACCGGAGTGGAGTGGAGTGCGTGGTGGCTCTGAAGAAGCAGAAACAAGGTAAGACCCGGCCATGACATGGCGAGTACTCGGACACAATGTCTGATCCGCCGGGAAGTCTTTGAGGCGGTTGTCATAGACCGCACCCTCGCCAGGCTTATAAAGAGCCTTGCTAGGAAGGTTGTCCGTGACAAAGTCGGCGACTGGCCCTTGGCATCATCCACGCCCTAAAGTATATCCGTGGCTCAAGACCGGCGTAAGCAACGACTTCAAATCTTGAGTAAACTCCTCTGAAGCCTCGTATTTTGGATGGCCTCGACAATCCGGTGGAATAGCGACTTCGGCTCGACCTTCGATAAACTTCTCTCCCGACTTAAGCAACCTCGAGGCACTGGAATTTGCTACGGAGAGCCTTGATCTCTTATCATTGGATTCAATAGGCTGATCTACGCGGTCGGCAACCCTCTCCTTCAAAACTCGATGCTTGGTGAAAAACTTGCCCGACCGGGGAAAACTTTCTGGCCAATCCGGGTTCCTACAAGTGAGAAACACAATCAAATACAAAAATCGAGTAATAAAAGCAAAATTGCTTATTCCATGACCTTGAAGCCGGCGTCGGCTAGCTTTACATCGATCATCAGAGATCGGCTCTGTTCCGTAGGTCGGACTCGATAAAATCCGCGGAGACCGGACAATCGAGCTCCGCGTGTCCGACTCGGCAAGCATATGTCAACTAAAAGCACATTGAGTCCGAGCAATGGCGTGGCATCATAAGCCCTCCCGACTTACGCGAAGTAAGTCTGTCTGGCCTGCTCGCCCGAAAAACTTAATATTAGAAGTCGATCGATAAGCCCTCGGCGAATCTTTTATGCGCCCGACTCGCTCACCCTACAGCTCGCCTTCCTTCCAGCGAGAACAAAGCCAACACAACTAGGCAACAAAGTTCATAAGCAGCGCTCTCAGGCCTCAAAGCCCTCATTCGCTTGATTCTTGACTCGGCACTCTAAGACCGACCTCGGCTCGGCGACTTCCCGGTTCTTACTAGCTTCGTCCAACTGACTGATGACAACTGGTGCCCGGCCAACTCATGACCACATAAATAGTAGCATCACACCGCCCGACAAAAGGGCTCTCGTTTTCAAGAAGTACATAAATTGGGCATGATCCGCACAAGCTAAAGTGCGTGGCGACGCCTGCGGCTCGGCTCGTAATTACAAACACAAAATTTTCTTCATTCTTGTTCTTGGCGCCACCGCGTAACCACCATCATAAATGCGCTAAAATGCCTTGCATTCCATGAAAGTCATAGCGAGTTTCAGCGAAACTCTGCCGGATAACGAGAATAATTTGCGTATCAACTCTGCAAGTCACAAAGAACCGTGGCAGCTGCGACCGCCAAGAGATCGGTGACCTCGAGAGGCTCAATTTGGATCTCTGGGGCTTATGGCGATGCCCGATTTGAACTTGCCCACGTGTCACCTCTTTGTTAATGACATTAAGTATAGGCAGGAGAAATCTTTGTCTGCAGGGTGGAACTCGCTGACCGGTGGGGTTGCTCGGTGCTTTCCTCAAACTCCTAGGTTGGCCGATGCTTAGGGCCGACTTACGGCGAGATAGGCACGGATACTATCCCTACATATCGGCCAATACTACGATCGAACTTACCCACATCCATATAAGGTCGGCCTAGGTCCTCTCGGACCAAACCCTTCGCATCGTTACGAATGTGATAAATTTGGGAAGAATCCCCGTATTTAATACTACAATCACGACATTCAAATAACTCGTAATTATCTCACCAAATCAAAGAGATCAAATAATCCTTATCTTTTCCTTAGGGACCAAGGCAATCGAGTCCATCTCATACCGCGCCATCTGCTAACCACAGGGCCTGAGCCGCCATATATAAACCATCTACAGGAAGCTACGAAGACTTGAGTTCAATCTGGCGCATTGGATCGTGGAAGCGACTTGAGATCTGATTTCCCAAATGCGGTCTAAACCATTACCAAACATGAAACACCCCCATCCATCTCTACAAGGCTACGAAGACGAGTTAAATCTGCGCATTGGATCGTGGCGAACGAGATCTGATTTTAAATCGATCTAAACCATTACCAAACATGAAACACCCCCCTCTTTCATCGTTTTATCGTCATTGTTCTTGAAGAACTTTTTGCAGGTTGTCATTAGAAAAACAACTCCGGATTTATTATCTACGATTTCAGCATCGTCAAATATATATATGCAACATCTTAGACACAAATAATTTCTTCTATTGCATTGTTGTGAAGGAGGGTCGAACACATATTATACAATTTCAAAAGAACAATATATTAAGCCAAAAATAAATAATATATAGTAAATAAATAAAAAGAAGAAGAATGAAATAGTGATCGATGAGCAGAAAAGAGTTCAACTTTGGAATCATACTGGAAGAATAATTTCTTTCTAAGAAAAGTCAGTCATGACGTACGGCCTATAATGATTAAAGCAACTGTTTTCTTTCATAATTTATGAATTCGATCGCCATTTTTTTTCATTAATCAAAATTTTTGTCAAAAGAAATATTCATAAATATTGTTATAAGTGTTTCAATTATCGATACAATAGGATATTTGTCTACTGTTGAAACGCAGACGAGAAAACTTGCACTTGAAGAAAGATAAACAGATCTAATCTAACGAAAAATAAAGCGAAAAATGATAAAATGCGAGAAATAAAGAGAACATGGCAATATAACGTGGTATCAGAGCGTTATCAAACTAATCATTTGGCGAAAAAGAGATATTTTATTATCTTGCGAGAAGTTACACTGAATTTTCGATCTTGAAAATCGTGCTTTGCGTTGATTCTGACATTGGTATTTATAAGCGCAAATCACTGCTTTAGCGCTATAAAACCTTTGTCGGAATTGTTATAAATACCCAAGGCGCCTTTGGGGAGGGCGAGGGTGTCATGGCGGCCTCAAAAAATCTATGAATTTAAAGCGTGAAAATTTTAAGCTCAAATAGTATATATATATATATTTATATTGCATTTTAAAAATAAATAAGGCATTCTTTAATGGTAAGAAGTCAAGTATAAGCTTTATAAGCAATGAGGAGTTCGATTCTTGTTATAGGCAAAAACAATTTTTTTGGTTAGTTGCCTTTTCAGAAAAAAAAATAATATTTGCGCTGAGCTTTATATGTAAACGATGGCGCCTTTGTAAATACCAGGATGTGGTGCGGCTAAATTTGTTATCAGCGAGACGAAACTCGCTTCAGTGACTTTCAAAACTTGTAATCATTGCGAGGATGTAGAACTCACTTGTATTGATAAAACTCAATTTCGCTGGCTTCAGTTTTACCGACTTTTCCCAAAGCTCGAGTTTCAACTTTCATATTAGTTCAGCGATTTTAGAGATTAAGTCACAATCTTGGCGTCTGAGTGTCCTTCCGTTCACGATTAATGTTCAAAGAGTTTAATATATTAATTATCACGTTTCTAACAACTGTTGAGAGATTTGATAATTAATTAAATATATTATCAGAACATGGTTTAAATTTCTGTCAACATTGGTTTGATTTCATAATTTGTTGGGTGTGTGGTGTCCTTGATAAGTCTTTGTGTGCATGCCATGTTATTATGAAGCTTAAGCGTAAGGTTCAAATGATCTGAGTTGAGCCAGGCGTCCTTCAATATTTTTGAATTCAAGTTAGACTATGAACTTAACATGACTATTGAGTCAATCTTGATCACGAATACTTGAACTTGAGCATAATTCGAGTTTATTTTGAGTTAAATAAAATTTGTGTTTTTCTTTCAAAAGTGTATAATAAATATAAAATAGTATTGATAAATATAATTTTAACCTTAATGGAAAAAAGAAAAATTATTTCTAAAATGTAATATCTGAATTATCAATTTAACTCATAAATAAGAGTTGAAAAACATTAAATCTAATAAATGGAAAACCAATTACATGACCAAGAGAGGTTGGGCGGTCAGAGTGGAAGTGACTCTATCGGATTGCCGCCAAAGCTTGTTGTGAGATATCTCTACCATTTGATGTCAAGCTGATCTTCCGAATGATTGATACCAAACAATTGCCCCACGATTATCAAGCCGAATTAATAATGTTTACAAACTACTTGACTCATTTACAACATACCGAAGCTATTGAAGGATATGGTAATACAACAATGAGTGAAGAGGTACGAGGATTTGATTAAAGAAAAAAAAATGATAAATAAGACAAATAAAGTTTTAATATATATAGCAATACATTATCATTACTAAATTAAAAAAAAAAAAAAAAAACAAAACTTTTAGCTTCCTCCCCTCCACACCTCTACCCCATCCTCACTTCCTTCCCACAAAAAAAAAAAAAAAACAAAAACAAAACAAAAAAAAAAGAAAGACTTACAAAAACAACCGGTAATCTCCGCATCCCTTTAACAAAAGAAAAACTAAAACCAATGAGTATGGCCTATTAGAAATAATATATTTTTGGCGGGTTTTATCGGTATTTCTAATTACTACCAGCATCCTTCTTCCCGCTCTCTTCTTTCACCTTTGTCACCAAGACATATATGACATAAGCTTGTTTGGTTTGCACAAAATTTAAAGTTGTAAATGTGATGTTGAATGTAATTAAAGGTGACAGTATAACCCACTTAATTCTTTATTAAGAGAGTATAGAGAAACAGGGCATACCTAAGTATATAAATGGCTGTAAAACCTTACTTTGAAAAATGACATATATGAAATATTATGTTAATTATTTTATCCAGTTCAGCCCACTAATCATTTCCTCCCAGTGCTAATGTTTTTATTGATCAAATGATATTTTACATCTTCAAAAAAACAAAATGATATTTTTACTAAATTTTAGAATTTAAAAACAAATTAAGTCATAAAACATTAGTCCATCCACCCGAATAATAAATCATGATTCCGGCATTTATAGTCGGGCTATATATAATACAATAAATGAAGGATCGGAGGTAATAAGAATGAAATAAAATCTGAAAATGGGAAAAAAAGAATGAGAAAAAAATAATGGTTGAGAAGAATAACAAAAGCAGCGTGCATTCTACTACATTGTATTCTACTACGTGTGGTTTAGTAACAATGTAATGCACGTGTGTAATAACGTCGGCGTTTTATCGTTTTCAACCAGCTATCTTTTTAACACATTTTTCTCATTTTAGATTAAAAACGATCATTTCTGACCTTTAGCTTTTATAAATGTGAACTATATGTTGTATTCCTTCTTATTATGTGACATTTATCTAGCAGTCTGACTCAATATTTAAATGTTTCATATCTACTCCAAAAAAAAAAAAATTTCATATTAAAATTTTCGTAAAAAAATCCGGTTAATTAACCGAGTTGTACTAATGACAATCATTGTTGTTTCAGACGCTGAGAGCCGATTACTAAAATTAAATTAAAAACACCCCCAAAAAAAAAAATATATATATATATATATATATATATATATATATATATATATATATATATATATATATATATATATATATATATATTTCACTAACCAACAGTGCCTTTATCCAAAAGCTTACAATTAAACATATGATATGCCTATGTTTGTTAATGGAGGTGTGGTCCGTCAAAAGTAAAATAATAATAAACAACTTGCACAATCAATTTTTAAATAATTGAAACTTTCCTGTTATGCATTTGACAAAATACTGGATTTCACTATAATTCTGTGACAAATGTTTAAGATATAATAAATAATTAAGAGGAGAAATGTGAAGCTCATGAGATACATATATGATAGTGTTTAACCTACTTTCCTCATCATGTTATCTTTACCCCTACGTGTTCACTCTCGTGGACTCTCCCTCATTCGGTCTTCTACTTCTCTTGTTCCATTTAAAAACCAAGTTGAATAGAAAATAAATGGCAGAAACAATTTATAACTTACTTGTATAAATAGTTTATATAATGTTTTATGAAAAATGCTTATAACCTAACCGTTATCAAAACATTTATATGAAACAATTAATAAGCGTATTAGTAACGATTCATTTATAACCGAATAGAATTATTATACTTTATTTTGGTTTTGGTTAAGCAGACCGAACCATATTTTGCGGTTTGGTTTAATACGATTCTTAAAACAAGCAGTTCGATTCAAATTTCATATAACCAAAATTTTCATTTCGATTCGTTCACCATTCCGTTCGAACCAAAGCGTGTGCTGACCTTGCTGGATGCACCTATCGAATGAATCATTGGGAGCAAGTAAAAACAATGCATAGCGAGCGAACTCCATTTTCTACATATTTTCATAAATATATATACATATATACACTTGCAAGTAGTCGAGTAAGTATTGTACTTTAATATATTGGTAGCAATAACAACATGAGGCGAGTAGCAGATTCAATAGGTCGGCGCCTCACACTAACCGGATGAATATATGCAAAGCGTGAGTTTGACTACAATAACGTGTAGAAAATCTAAGTCTAACTATATATTAGAAGATAAACATCATCAAATATTATATTGAAAGTCTCTATCTTAATATTATAGTTGAAAAAATAACGTGTTTTCAACGTGAGATAAATAGCATATTCAAAACCGGTCACCGTTAACCAAGTCTTGGCTTAGTAGTAAGTGAGCGAGAATCTGCAGAAGTCGGCGGTTTGATTCTCTCTCGATCTTGCTTAGTGTTGTTGAAAGAGCTCTCAGTGGGACCTTTTACGCGAGTAAGCGTCAGGACTCTGCTGCCATGACCAGGTCGAGCTTGAATTAGTCGGACCAGGTAGATTAGGATCTGAGGATTTAAAAAAAAAAAAAAAAAAAAAAAAAAAAAAAAAAAAAACGTCGCCATTGCATTGAGTTTAGAGTTATCATAATTAATAATATAAAAATAAAACCAAATTATATAATTTGTGTATGATTGATTATAATGATAGCATTCTTCGATTAAAAATTACTTTTCTCTAATAAATTAAAAGTACCCTTCTTTGTCACATTTACAAAAATCACTTTTGAGAGGAAGAAAAAAAAAAAAAACAAAAAAAACTAAAGACATCTTTCTCAAAAAATGTGGGTGTGTGTTTTGTCGGGTATCTATCTACAATGGTAAATTGACTAGACGTGTCGACGGAAGCATATTTTGGCGGAGCTTATACGCCTAAAAGCAAAACCTAAAGGGTACATACTTTATTAAAGTACTATTTTTAAGGTGTGTAGTATACCTTAAGGCTTGATAAATACTACTATTTTAGAGTCTTAATAGTTATTATAGTATTACAATAAGTACTATTTTAAAGGTGTAGTATACCTTAAGACTGATAAATAAATGCTACTATTTTTAACAATAAGTATCATAACAAGCATACTAAAATATACTAGGGTATCACACGAGGGTCGAAAAGTTTACCAAGAAAAAAAAATACCAAACAACATGTGACATAACAAAACATCGAGAAAAATTAAACTGTAGTATCACAACACCAGACACAAGTCTTGTTGCGTTAGAAGTCGTATTAATTAGAGCAAGCTACCGGATGAATATATGTATGTGTTACACATTATGAGAGACGTTATGATCACCTCTAAAGAAGAATCATATAATAGCATTGTGACGATAATGGCAATTTGTTAGCTAGGGAGGAGAAATGTAATAGTGAAGGTTGAAAAAGATGAAAGATATTACCTGTAATGATGAGCTTAAAGCGCTATCTTTCACGAGGTTTGGTCGAATTTGAGTATGATACTCTCTTGAGTGCAGAAGCGTAGTGCAGTCGGCGGTCATGATGCATCTGCTGAGGTTGGTGTTCTGCTAAATGAAGTCGTGATGATCATCTCGAGCATGGTCGGTGAGTTGGTTCTCGGCAATCCTTGGGAACACAGCGTCTGCATGGTTTTCGGTTTGGATAAGGTTCTTGTAGGGTATTTGATCGTTATGCTGGTTTGTACATTTAGTTGGTTATGGTTGGATTTCAAGGCTATAAATACCATACGTATTAATTGTAACTATATAACTTTCGTGATAATAAAATATAATCGTTTGTCAAGTGGAGTAGTCGGCATTCTTGGAAGCAGCGTTAAATCTGTGTTCTTTTGTTTACATATTTGTTTATTTGTAATATTATGATTTTCGGGGAAAGGCGGTGTGTTTAGTGAAATATTATATTTATTTCTTTTATGAATTTAAAGTTTATAAAGAAAATTATTAATTATGGAAAATTAGTAATTTTGGGAATTTTTGGGATTAATAAAGTTATTAGGAGTTAATGGGAGGTTTTGTTTTGGAAATAACTATCCCATTAACTAAAAGGAGTTACCAAAACATTAATCAGAATCCTTCACGTTCGAGTTTCTGCGTTGAGAGCAAAAGAAATGACAAATGAGACTTTCCAATTATCTCACAAAGTTCTTGTCGGATTTCAAATTCAAGTAGAGACAATGAGAATCGTGAGAAGGCAAGAATCGTCTTGATACTAGGATTTCCATTTGAAAGGTATGAAAACAACCCTAATCTTGGATTCATCACGTTTGATCATGATTGGGTTGAAGAAAGTGTGTAACTCGTAGTTTTAAATAGTTAGAAACATTGATCCTAACTAGTTCTTGAATTAGTTGTGGATTAAATAGGTTTTCGTTGGAGTTGAAGGTCTTGCTGCAGATTTTCTGCAAGTTTGCTTTGGGTTTGTGCTATGATCAAGTAATAAAACCTTCTCTATTGCTTTGATTATGGTTTAGTAGAGTTGGGACTTGGTGTTGGAAGTAATATGATGTATAATTTCATGTATAAGTGATGCCTTGCTAATATGTGATGCTATATGTTGTTGAGGTGGTAAATTTCTCATGTTTTGATGAATATAGGGATGAAGAACATGTTTGGAATTGGTAGGGATCCGATAAAGTGCAGAAAACTAAGTTTTGGAAGTTTTGCGCTCGGTCTTGAGACCACGAGAAGCGATCTTGAGGCCTTGAGGAAGCGAAAGTCCGTTTTATGTTACAGGGCCGCAGTCGCGGGCGCATCAAAAGCCGATCTGAGCCTTTGAAGAAGCGAAAGTCCGTTTTATGTTACAGGGCTTGGTGTGGGCCTTTGAGTGCTTGATCTTGGGCGCCTTTGGATCGTGCCGAGGTTCTGGTTGCCCGGTGCAAATGCCACTAAAGCTCGATCTTGGCATACTTGCCGCTTGCTTTGGTGTTTAGTTTGTTTTAAGCCCGAGTCTAGTTTCAAATGTTGTTTCTTGATTTCATAACATTAAAGAACATTAACAAGCCTTGATTTAAACCGATGCTTTTATTTCCGGCCACGAATGTACTCTTCCATGGAGTTGAAGTTCGGGACCGTAGGAAAGAGTATGATATGCTTGTGATTTGAGGAATTAGCATTCCTCGATATGCGTGTATATGCCTAGGGTGTTGTTGTGTGCAGAGTCTAAGTGAGGGAGTAAGGTTGGTAAGTGAGTTTTGCATTGAAAATACTTAGGTGACCATTTAATGATAATACTTTACATAAGTGTGTAGTAAAAGACTAAACATTGTAACATTATTGGTAAGGCACTTGGTTATATCGCGATGTGTGGGCGGTCAGATAAAGTGAGTAGCTCTACTGGCCTATAAACGGTGAAATGGTAGAGGGACCTTGCCGAACGTGTACACTATCGGGTCTTAACCCGTGCCTATTGGTGTGATGCACTAATAGGTTGCAAACGACACCTCGTGGCGGGTAGCATCACACGTAGTGCCCTTGAATGCCGGTGTAACAAACTTGAGTTAAGTTAGAAACGTTTAGTCACAACATGCTGATTAGCATGAAGTGAACCCTAAAATGGAGTCGGATTCGTATGTATAACTTAATAATTAATTAAACCTCTTTATGAAATCTAATTAATGCAATAGCTTCTGTTTCTTGCTAAGTTCTTTGTACTTACCTCAAATGCACGTTTGTTTGTGTTTGTGTTTGGGTTGAGAAGATGAACAAGTTGAGCAAGAGTTTGACGAGGACTTTGAAAGTGATATTTGATCATGCTTGCTATGTTATGATAGACTTTTCCTTGTTGTTTCTTAAACTATGTAATGTACTATGTTGCATTTTGCTTTTCAAGACATGTTGTACTTTCTTTTGAAAATTTGTAAGACGAGATATTGTACTTCTTTCTTTAAGGTTTCGTATGGTTGTAAGACTTATGTATCGTTGTTATAAGATGTCTTTGCTATCTTTAGTATTGTTGTATTTCTTCTCTTATAAGAAAAATCCTGCAGTCTCTTTTATCAGAACAGTAAATCTTAAGCTCGATCTGTAAGCATAATGAGAACTACATTATCATAGAGCTTCTATTTGCGGATAAGGCTCGATATTTGAGAGCGTGAGCGTTACATTCTTGTTAATTATTTATCTTTAATCGCGATCAGCGTCGTTTTGATCGATTCAGTAATAACATTATTATTTACCGAGATATAGAATTTAGGTGAGAAAAGGTTAACCCCTTCCTCTACTTATTCATTTTAGCTTAGGAATACATAGAATTTGATCAAAAAAATTAAATGCCCCGGCCTTCTCATTCTCATTTATGTCAATTGTCTAATCAACCCTACAAAAGTCAACCAAATTCTTGTCATCACTCTTTGCCTTTGCCTTAGCTCAAATGGTTCCAAATCTTGTTCAATATAAATAGCCAGTTGATGCATACCATTTTCACTTTCATAAAAAAGACAACCACAAACACCACCGGTACCGGTACCACCACAACCCACAAGCTTACAAACAAACAAGAAGATTAATTAAGCCAAGCGCCACCCGGCCAGCGGTGAAATTAATTAAGTAGTAAATCAAAGCCATGGCAGAAGAATATCAACTTGGAAGTAGTGGTGGTAACTGGTGGCAAACACCAACGCCGCAGCCGCCACAGCCACAGCCACGGCCCGAAACAGGATCCGGTCATCATCCTCATCCTCATCATCTAAGTAATTATGGGTGGCAAACAGATATCATGGATATAAAGACAAGGTCATCTATGGAGCAGCAGACAGATGGTGCTTCTGCTCACAGGAATTCATCAATGGTTTTCAGTAATACTGATGATGATGATATCGATCCAGCTGCTGCAGATCAAAAGCTTCATGATCAAGAATCCTCTGCAAGTGGCTTATTAGCTGCTGATCCCACTTTACAAATGATGGGTTTAGGCCTTTCTTCTCATAACATGGATTGGAATCCGGCATCTCTTTTGTAACTTCACCTCCACCTACCTACCTACCTTTCTTTCTTTACATATATCACTTCATTTTGCTGCTTAATTTCACTCACATCATGATGCACATCAATTATTTTATGTGTCATATATTTTATTGCAATTGATGAATCAAACGTTTTAGTACATACAATCTTGAGAAAATAATTGATTTTACCAAAGATTTACTAGTTTTCTTACGGTAAAGACGAGATTTATTTCGTTTTTGTTTTGTTTTGTTTATATTTTCTCGTTTTTGACGGCAGTCATCAAAGAAAAGCAGAAGGCAGTTTCCGTACGATGTTGCAAGAAGAAGAGACAGCTACTGCAAATTACCAACAACAGAATGATGAACACTGGAGAGAGAAACTATTTGGTGGCGGAAATAATATTATTAATATTAATGATAATAACAATAATAATGAAGATTACAAACAAATTGGAGGTACGTGTAGTCAGGATTTAAACACAAATTTTCAGGTGGTGGATTCCTCGGGTGCAGTATATAATAACACAAATCAAAACCATGCATTATTACAAGGGCTTTTAGTGTCTGAAAATCAGCACTCAGGTTTTTATGGTTATCCAACAAATAGCTATGGCGGAGGCGGTGCCATGCATAATACGCCGTCGTCTAACAGCCTGAATACGGTGGCTTCTTGGTCTAAATACCCTCACCATCAGTTTCTAAGGGGGGTGGCGGCGCCGCCTCCGCCAACGACAAAACAGGAGGTTTCATTACATGGTGGACAGTTACAGTTCTCTAATAATGCTCCGTTTTGGAACGCTAATTCGTCTGCAACCACCGTGAATGACAGTCGATCCAACTTCTTTCCGGCGATGCAGTCTCCCCTTCCGGCTTCCAATTTTCAAGAAAAAGCCAAGGTATTAATTAACTACCGTTAGAAATAATATAATTCTCATACGCAATACACTTTTATGCAATTGATCATCATGAGACCTATATCAATCCCTATATATATATATGTGTGTGTGTAGATGTCCCTAGCTCGTTGTGACCATTTCGTTGTAGCCTTAAAGGGTTCTCACAGCCTTGTCCCTAAAACATTATGATTATGAATAATGATGTAAATCGAGAGTAATGTTTTAATGGTCTAGTTGATAAGAGACGGTAAATTTATTAATTTGTAAAACCTGTTACTACTGATAGGATATGATTTAGAGAATTGAACTTCCACATCTCATCTCAAAAGGCAATACCGTCACCACATCATCTCTGTTGATGATTTTTTACTACTGAACTGAACTACGAGCCTAAAGCAACAAATTGTTCTAGTAATTAACAAATAGCTAGTCGTGTGGTTGATAACAAAATACTCAAATTTGTACATTGATAATTTTAACTAGCATATGACTTCCCTAGAAAATACTTTTAGGTTTTAAAATGGTTCATTGTCTTCTACCTTGTCTCTCTCATTAATGCAAGATAAAACTATCAATGAGAATTTTCCTTTATAATTAAACATAACCTACCTAGTGCATTCTATTGGTATATGAGTTAGTACATATGTTTTTTCTTGATAGAGTTCATGTTCAACTTTTTCTATTTTCTTTGCAGAATAATACTGAAGTTCGAGATTCAGCGGGAACATCGAAGAAAAACTGCAACGATGCATCAAGCAAAAGAGCTCGAGAGGATACAACACCCCCGGCCATGCCAGCTTTTAAGGTACCAATTAATATTATAATCAGATTATTTTGTAGCACAAAGAAGTAAGAAGTAATACACTTGTCATAATCATTGCATATATGTGACACGACAAATTAAATGTCATAACATGATGTGTCATGATCAGGTTGTGACGTTTATTGTTGCACAATTAATGGTTGTGCCATAATCAATAACCTTATTGGGATTTAGTAGTAATTAAGGAGTCTATATTATATATAGAGAGAGAAAGTTTATCATTTTCATTTTTCCTCAAGATGGCAATAGATAAGAATATGCAGCTTTTCTTTTTATAAATGTCTATCAGGTGAGAAAAGAGAAGATGGGAGACAGAATCACTGCCCTACAACAATTAGTTTCGCCTTTTGGAAAGGTATAAAATAAAAATCTTCATTCGTATGGTCACTTGTGTTTCATATATTGCTAGCTCTATATTCCCAATTAAGATGTGCCCAAAGATTATACTTTTCAATTGTGTCTTTTCAGAATTTTTTTGTTTTATTTATACATCGTTTTACATTATCAAATCATCATTTATTATTTTCTTTCCACCTTTACCCTTCAATTTAATTATAATATATAAGCAAAGTATTTACATCCCCGATAAAAAATACATTATCAATACTAAAAATTCCAAAAGTCGATTTGTTTACTACTACCCATGCGTATATACACATTCCAATATATACTGCTCGATTAACAAGATATAATCAACATTTATTGGGTATGTATAAATATTAAAAAGATCAAGCGACAACTTAGTCATTTTACATCTTTTCGAATAGCATTAATTAATTTCTTAATCTGTATGAATATTCTCTATGCGATGGATAAAAAAACGGGAGGAGTTTATTTTATGTCTTTTTGATTTTAGGTAGTACTACATCCCTATATATATCAAATTTGTAAAAATCCTGGAGTTTTTAAATGGTAATATCCAAATTCTGATATACCACATAAAAGATTCCCTTCACAAGTTAGTTATATATGTTATCTTGAAACTATTATGGCCAGGATAAAATAACAAAATAATCACGATAAGCAGGGGCGGCTGTAAGATTTTTGACATGGAGATCATAAATTTCTTTTTTTCTTTTTCTCTATATCACACATATATTTGGATAGTCAATTCTATACATTTAATTATAGTGCAAAAGATAAAAATATGGGGTCAATACGTAAAAATAATAGGGTCAATTTCACATATATATGTGTTTATAAAAAAAAATCTCTACTATTGATGCATAATATTTTTATTTTAGGGGGTCGGCGGAACCCCCACAAGTCAATAATGTAGAGCCGCCTCTGACGATAAGCGACACAACACACCTTAATTATACTATTGATTATGGTGTATTTATAGCATCCTGAGTATTAGAACTGTTATACCAATATAACTTGCAACTTAAAGTAACGCTTAATTTTATTTTGAGAAAATAATGAAACGTTTATCAATCCTTTAACTCTTAGTAAATTGGGTTTATATACATATTGACCAAAGAATCCAACTTTCGAAGATACTAAGGTTTTTGGTCTTATGGTTACAGACTGATACAGCTTCGGTGTTATCCGAAGCAATCGAGTATATCAAGTTCCTCCACGAACAAGTTAATGTAAGTTTATCTTTGACATGTATTTTTTTTAACCAATAATAATATATATATATATATATATATATATATATATATATATATAACAATGTTTTTTTTTCTTCCGTACATAACCACTGTATTGAAAAACACTTACTTTTTTTTTAAACCTAAAGGGGTTCGAACACTGGTCTCGATGATACGTTATAGTCTATCTCACCATTAGACCGATGCACTTTGCGCGTCACGGTACTTATTTAGTTAGACTCATTTGTCACGCTATTATGTCTAAAAATAAGTATATAGCAACAATTCTTTTTTATGTGGCAAAAGCTAGTGTAGTACTACCTCCGTCCTAAAATATAAGTTCTTTTAGTTTTTTTGTTTTTTCCCCAAAATGTAAGTCCATTTACAAAACCAATAAAACATTTATTGCATCTTTCTCATCTCTACGCATTTATTATATCTCAATAAGCTTTTTATTATTTTGCATTAATACCAATTAAAGGTCATTTTAATCAAAATTAATGACAAATAATAAATTTAACCAACTTTCTTAATATGTGTGAAAAGGCATAAAAGGACTTATATTTTGGAACGGAGGTATTAATTTTTTTTTTAAAGTGAACGTAGAATATATACATATATGGACTTATATTGATTCTCAAAGTGTTTTTTTGGTTTTTTTTTTTTTTTTGAGGGTTGACTGTGAAAATGTTTCTTCATCCAAAATCAGGTACTAAGCACACCGTACATGAAGAGTGGAGCGCATTTACACCAGGTATAATGAAAACATAAAGGCTAGTCCACAGTAAATTGCCACACTAAATGAAAAAATAATATATATATATATATATATCCCCGCCCCCTCCTTTCGTTTCCGAAAAAAAAAAAATCAATAAATTTTATATAAAAATAAATAATGTAAACGGACATGTGTTGTGTCATTTTGCTGTGACAATTTATTAAGAAATTAACACTTCTCTAATAAAAAGGATTCATATCACCTTGTAGCACAATGCAGTGGTTATAATAAGTCATAAGATTCTTGAACGTAAATGGTCCTTTTTGTTTTTTCCTTACTCCTTTCTTCATCAATACATTCAGAATTTTGAAAAACCGAAGGATCCAGAAGGGCCTAAGCAAGATCTAAGGACTCGAGGGTTATGCCTGGTTCCGGTGTCAAGCACATTTCCAGTAACACATGAGACGACCGTAGATTATTGGAACCCTACTTTCGGTGGAACTTTCAGATAGCTAGGACTCAAGGATTTCGAGATCAACAGACGTACAGAGGCACTCTATTTGATCAGACCGTTAAATGAACAACATGTGTACAACAAGTCAAAGCACGTGACGTTTATTTAATAGTCTGGCCTAATAGATACTCTCTATGGTAATTCAAAGAAAACAATATCGTAGCCCTTTAAAGAGAAATAGTGAGGGTCATCCAACGGCTAGTGCTATGGTAAGAGCAATTCTGTTAGTTTCAAAACAAATTGCTCTGGCAATAGCATAATACGTTTTGCATATTGTCTTGGCATAAGCAGAATTATCCTCACAATAGGGTTACCTCCGGTAACATGCAAAATGAAGCAACATTGGCTAATATTAGGGACCATTGTATACGAAATATAATCTTGTAATAATTGAGGAATTATTATTAAAGAGTGGTTAAGGATACAAAAAGGTCATTAACTCATTCATTAGAGATAATTAATGACAATAACTCTATTTGAGTGTGTGCACTCTTGATTTTAAATATTCAAATCTTGTGGATGATCCAATAATGAAATTTTAATATTATTCCAGATATATTAGTCTGTGTAGCTAGAGATATATATAGGTAAAAATGAATATATTAATTATACCAAAAAGAAGCTTTTTGGTGAGTTGCATTTAATGTATGTATTATAAAAGTCCACAAAGCAAGCACTAACTTTAATTTATTTAATAAATTAAAGAAGAAGAAAAAGAAAGATGGAATAATTGAATTCTGGAATAGGAGTGAATGGGTGTAGAGAAAGATCCTTTGATAGATATCTCACTTTCGATTTGTTTATATGTTTGGAATATGGTAGTGGAAGTCAGAGGGTGGCCCATATAGAGGCCCTTTTCTTTTTGTTGTTTAATTTTTAAATTTTTTTCTTTTCATTAAAGAAAAATGTTTGTTTTCTTTTATGATATATACAAAGTTTTGGGAGAAATAATGGAGGTATCTTAAAAATAGCTTTTGTGCTTTGCATCCAATGGTCACATTGAACTGCTTTTATTGGAAGATGATGTATGGAGGGGAAGTCAATGCCATTTTTCAGCCTTTCATTCATCAACAATAAATCCCGCCCCCGGACATAATCTAGTGATGAAATAAAAAGGTGTTGTAGTGTCAGTCTTGTCTTTGTCTTTGAATTGAGTGGCAATAGATTGATATCATGTATCGACTTTTCTCAACAAAGCATTGGCAAATTAGACAACTGAGACGTAACCCTCGATTTACATCATCCACGAAACCCTAGGAGCGGAGCATTGTAATGCCCAGCACACGGCGCAGTAGCGGTTAAATAGTCATAAATTTCGGTCAATCGCTTGAGCCGCTTGCCCTCGCTGGCTCAGTGCAAAAGGCTAACCTTGAGTTGACAAGGCTTTATGTCTCGGCTTATATAAGGTGGCGTTCTCTTATTTTACCGATGTGGGACTTTACATTCTCCCCCCTTATAAGGGATGGCGTCATCGCCGGGGCGATCAAGCTATTCTGGATCGTCCCTACCAGGAGAGGTAACTAGAGGCCATCCTTACACCGTCTTCTTCTTATGCGGTGCGGAGCATAGTTCCCGTCGATAGTGGGCTCGATACCGATTCATGAACGCCCTGGACCCGGGCCAGTAGCGCTTAAATGAGTCATAAATGTCGGTCAAGCTGCTTAGCCGCCCGTCATCACTTGGTCTAAAAAGGATTAACCGGGTTGACAAGGCTTTATGTCTCAGCACTTATATATGGGGTGGCGTTCTCTTATTTTACCGATGTGGGACTTTACAAGCATTGTGTGTCCTTTAGGTTGGGGCTGAACATCTTATTACAATAAATCATATCAGCGTAATGTTAATTCATTACATCCATCCATCTCAAAATATAAGTAGTTTTTGTTTTGTTTTCTCCATAATACAAGTCATTTTAGAATCAATGGTGAATTTAGTATTATTTTTTCTTTATCTTGTTCATAATTTATATTCAATTTCGTACTTTTAATTACTTTACGGTTATTGTTGCATTAATGATAATCAATGTAAGACAATCAACTATACAAAGATTGGTCCTGTTATGGTACAATCAATTTTTCATCAACCCACGTCTAAACCCAAAATGTTGATCCAATGTTGTTCTAAACCTTAATAGAATCTCTAACGCTCCGTTTGTTTTGGGTTGAGTTTTTTTTTTTTTTTTGAGTTTTTTTATATACTATTTGATAATAAAATATTATAAAAATGATTGAAGTAATAATTAGAAAGTTAAAATATTTTTTTGAAATTTGTGTAGATAAAAAAATGAGGGAAAATGCTATGTCCACTACAATAATGTGTAGTGGATGATGTAGTGGATGATCCTGTCCACAGATTGGAGAGAGAAATATTTTTTTTTGTGGGTCCTGACTAAATGTGTGGTGTGGATGATGTTGTGGATGATGTAGTGTATGTAGCACTACCGAAAAATGAATGGTGAGAGAAATTGAAATAAGGTTGTATAATGAATAAAATAATGTTAAAAAGGTAATAAAGTAGATAAAGTGAAATGATGAAATATGATTTAATATTTTTTATTTGTAGTTGAAGAATTGATTGGTGAGAGAATTGTAAGAAATGATTGGTGATGTGATGTAAAAGAAAACCCAAAAAAAACTCCAAACGTGATGTTTCTTAAGAAGCCGTAATGCCAAAATATAAGCGTGGTGTTACAAATAATGTAAAATTTAGTGACCTATGTGTAATTTAAAAAGCAATTTCGGTGTTAAAATAGTTATGACATGTAGTATATTGGTAGAGAATGGGTAAAGAATATGTAAATGTAATTATATAATGGAGGCTTAGTGTAAATAAAGTATACAAAAAGATCTCTAATGACACCTAAAATGTGAGTTGGCCTTCTCTGTTATGGTGCCAGAGCAATTACGAGGGCAAAGAAGAATTGGTACAATGCAAATAAAGAATTCCCTAAATTGAATATTGAACTCGACCTAATGGTAATGTTTATTGTATTTCCTTATATTAATAAGGGTTTGAATCTCCATCATCTCCCCAATAAAATAAAAATTCCCCTCATCTCCTCCATAAAAAAAAACATACTTCCCTTAAATTCCATTATGAATAAGCGTCGGTTCAAAAACAAAATATATTGATGATAGTATTATGACCAAAATAAATCGTTGTAATATGAGTGACTTGTTGATTGATATGCGTCTTATAATAACTAAAAACATTATTAAATAAATTGTATCAATTATTAAGATCATTCTATTTGGCTCATAAGAGCAGCCCTAATGGGACTCTTGTAGACATATTCAGCTTCTTAATTGACAAAATAGAGAAGGAATATTGTGCTGTAACAAAATAGTAAGGCTTAAGTAGAGAATAAAATTGAGGCCTTCTACGCCATTCTCTGTTTTGATTGATGGATGAGAGTATCTCTCTGGCAAAAAGTGGCATAAAGTAATTCGAGCCAATCACTTTTTTATAAGTGTTAAATTTATATTTTTATATTATCAGTAATTACAACATCACATCACACACAAATTATCTCTACAACTCTTCTATATTTATCCTCCAATCATCTTTCTCCATATCATCCAAACATCACCAATCAATAGCGTTATCTCCCGATCACCATTACTCTCGCTCTAACAATACTCATCTAACTATATATATTATGAATGATTCAATTGATTGCTATGATTCCACACGATCACACACACTCGATCATTTTCATAATTTTTTTGAGCCAAGAGAAGAGATGAGTGGATGCTCACCTAGCTAATAAGTGAACATCATCAAGAAACTCTACACATAGATATATATAGGCCATCATCATATGACTTTGACAAAACCTAAATCCATCTTTTATTTTTTTTTTCTGGGTAATTAATAGACTCAGATTTCTATATATTTGAGAATAAAAAAAGCAAATAGGCAGTACTTTTTGCTTTTCATCAAGTGTTTTGGAATAAATAGTTGATTTTTCTGGAGGGAAAATAAAAAGAAGAAGAGAGGCTTTGCTTAGAAGCATGCTTATATAAATGAACACAAAAAGATGGGCATCAATTCTTTTGTCATAATTATAGATCCCTCCCTATAAAGAGTGTCACATATGAATCCAAATATAGTAACAGTCAGTCTTCTTTTAAGTTCAATCAAGTAGTGAACTATCTTCTTCTTCAAGTTTTTATTTGATTCCTTACCAATCATAACTATGGATGACTTTAGTTAATTAAGCATATATTATGCTTCATCTTTAATTGATTTGTCATGAGGACAAAATGTACTGTTGAATCAAAGGAATATGCTATTGTGAAGAGACAAGAAATGGCATCGACATGATGTAATATCCCCAGACAATTGTCACGTCGATCTGGACTAATTCAACAGGGCTCGAAGTTGAGACACTCTTGTTTAAACGACCAGAATCTCTTCCACTCTGATCAAACAAGAACGATAATCCTATCTAATTATTAGGTCTGTTATATGTCAAGTAGTTATGTGACGAAAATAAACTGAAAATGCCGTTTTATCTTTATTCTTATTTCTAGATATATATCTAGTATTTTACCGTCAACGAATGTGTTACTGACGATCTAAATTTTTGTGCTACCCTTTTTTTTAGGTCAGAGAAAACGTGTAGACTATAGCAGTGATATATTCACAGCACAAATTTACACAATTAATTATATGGTTATTTATTTATAAAGACTAAGTTTGAGACTTAATTAGACATTTAGGATACCCAAAAAAGATCATTGATTATAAGGACAAAATAACACGACAAAATTACCCTCAATTATCTTTTATCACTCCTCGTTCATCTTTCTTGAATCCATCACCGCAGGAGAAGGTCTTCCCCAACCACCTACCCGGCTAGAGACTAGACGCTGCTAAGCTCTAATTGACCGGATTGCTTCTCCGCCTCCACTGCAAGCTCCAGATGACCAGGTCCTCCAAAAATTAGTCGCTGTAGAGAAACACTCATGAGTGCTCAGATGGTTTAATTTGCAAAGCATGGCGTAGCGTATCCCTGATCTGTCCTCTCAATTTGGAAAAATTATGGTGCACCCCTGTTGAACGTAGCCAAGGTTATCTGGGTTTCTGTCATCCTTGACTTTATTTGCCCCAATAAATAATCTTCTCAATTATATTGGGGGCTTTGTTATTGTTAAAATACTATTTTTGAGAAATGCCAATTGTTGGACTACCACTCCATTGTATGGCTGACCGGTAAGTTTCTTAATTATGCGAATGTCTGGATGTTGCATTTGTAGATTATCAGTTAAATCATGATGCAATCGTCCAAAATTTGTATGTTTTTAGGTTAAATTTAAATCTTTTAAGTAAAAAAGGATTTCTTGCTAGCATTGTTATGAAACCAAAGCAGTATGTTTTGGTACAAAATGAACTATGCGCAATGCGTAAGGAATGTTATCTCACGGATTAAAGGATCTTATGCAATGATCTTTTTGTTGAATCATGGACGAAGAGGGGTTAGAAAGAATTGAACAAACTGGGAGGTTGCTGTGAATTGTAATCTTCATCATAAAAAAGTCTCAGAATGGGGGTCGGCATTTATTTATTTATTTATTTGTATGTGGCTTCATCTGTATTGATAGAAGGGGGGGGGGGGGGTAGGGGATTATTAATATACCTTCCTTACTTTGCAAGTAATAAGTATTGTTTTGTTTTCACTGCTTAGAGAATTATCAATTGAGATGGTGGGCCAGAAGGACAAGATAAGATTGAAAATGATGAAAATAGGACAAGAAAAAAAGACATTGGTTGAAAATGACAAAAAACAGGTAGATGTACAAAAACACTCATACTTAAAAAAAGATCGAATTCAATCTATAAGCTCTATTAGATGATTGAATGAATTATTCTCTTTTGAGTCAGTGTTACTGTAAATTGATGTATTTATATAAGCACCTTCGCGAACATAATCGAACGTTCGCGAACACTAACGAGCCTACAATCATGTTCGGGCTCGGCTTGTTAAGCTAAACGAACAAACGATCACGAACACTAACGACCCGAACACGAGTTTGTTCACGAGCGGCTCTGTTCGTTTAACAGCACTAGCAGACATTAATTCATAATTAATAATGAAGGAAAAAATTAGGAGAATACTTAATTAATGGGTTGACAACTAGTAGTATCTTATTTGGGTGTAACTACATGTATTATAGTGACAAGTACAAATCTTTTTCGATTTTAACACATTTAAACTGTCATAACTACGTGCTCTTTATGTGTGTTACTACACATTTTTTGGTTGGTAGTACACTTAATTCATTAGTTACTACATGATTTCCTGCGTTAGTACAGTATTTGGTAGAGTTGTACTACATATTTTTCTACGTTAACTACATATTTCCTACGTTAAATTTAAACCAAATATAAGTTCGTACTTCAAATGAGTAACTCATGCAATAACACACATGTATATTAATTTACTACTTATTAATATATCAAATTTTTTTCGGGTGTAACTACGTGTATTAGATTGTTTAATACCAATCTAATCTAATGACTGTTACAACATGTTTCTTTGTTGTAGCTACATTCTTTGTATGTGTGTTTCTACACATTTTTTTGCTGAACCTACACCTAATTTATTAGTTGTTACTACATATATTTTCAGTGGTACAACATGTTTCACATGTATTACTACATTATTCTTGGGTGTAACTACATATATTTGGTTGATCTGTGCTACATATTTTTCTATGTTAACCACATATGTTTCTACATTAAATTCCAACCCAATATAAGTTTGTGTTCAACAACATGTAGTATTTCATGCACTCACACACGTGTATATTAACTTACTACTTGTTACTATATCAATCCATAGTACTTGTTATGATATTAATAATTTTTTTAGGGTGTAACTACTTGTATTAGACTGCCTAGTACTAATCTTTTTCGGTGTAGCTAGCAACAACACACACAATCAATTTCACTATACACCCAATCCACACAACGCAGTTACACTGAGTAAGACGTAGTCACATCAACACCATAAAATGCAGTCACACTGTGTAACACGTTGTAACATCAACATCATGTAGAAAAATACATGTCGTAACACATGCATTTTTCATCATTTAGTAACACCACTATGCACACTTTATAAGATGTAGTAGCGCATAATGTAGTAGCACAGTGACAGTCCACAAATGAAGTAACACGTATTTCACAGTGGTTTCATGAACACACTTAGACGTAGTAACACCACGATGCAAACACCCTCAAACGTAGTAACACATAATGTACACTCTAAACCATGAACCATGAACCCTAAATCCTGAACCCTAAACCCTAAACCCTAAACATGAACCCTAAACCTTAAACCTGAACCCTAAACCCGAACCCTGAACCCTAAACCCTAAACCTGAACCCTAAACCCTAAACCTGAACCTTAAACCCTAAACTTGAACCCTAAACCTAAACCTTAAACTCTGAACCTTAAACCCTAAAAATGAACCCTAAACCCTAAACTTGAACCCTAAATGCTACTGAACCCTAAACCCTAAACTTGAACCCTAACTTAGCATTTAGGGTTTAGGTTTAGGGTTCATGTTTAGGGTTTGGCTTTAAGGTTCAGGGTTTAAGGTTTAGGATTCAGGTTTATGGTTTAATGTTCAGGGTTTATGGTGTACATTATGTGTTACTATGTTTGAGTGTGTTTGCATAGTGGTGTTACTATGTCGAAGGATGTTCATGGAACCAACGTGAAATACGTGTTACTTCATATGTGGACTTTCACTGTGATACTACATTATGCGTAACTACATTCTTTGTATGAAGTGTGCATAGTGGTGTTACTACATATGATGAAAAGGGCATGCGTTACAACTAGTGTTACTACAGGATGTTGATGTTACTACATGACTAGTAGTAGTCTAATCATGAAAAAAAAAGTACAATAACACACATACAAAGAATGGAGTTACAACAAAAAACATGCAGCAACAGGCATTAGAGTAGATTAGTACTGGTCAGTCTAATACATGTAATTACACAAAAAAATATTAATATAGTAACAATTAGTAAAGATTGATGTAGAAACAAGTAGTAAATTTAAAAAAGTTTTTAATGGGCTATTTTCGGCTATCTATATTATTTTTTGGAGAAGATTTTCCATTAATTTCGATCAATTAATTTGGGTGCATTAATTCATATTAAATATAGGATGAACAAATTTATAAAAAAAAAAGGAAAAGTGTTTGAATAACATTGAATAGAAATTAATGAACAGAATTAATTGGCAATTAATAATTCAGAAAAAAAATTAGGAAAATAATACTAAAGGGTATTATTGAGTATTCATTATTTTTTATCCTTTACAACCACCATATTTTTTCCTTGTCCTTTTTACCCACATTAGATTAAAGGGGCAAGGGTCCAAAAGGACCCATATTAGATTTAATTAGGCAAATAGGACACTAAAGAATCATATTTGCTTATAAGGACACACAATTAGTACATAGACCAAACTAACCTCTTTTGTTAAATATAGAGCAGGCGTTGAAAGCAAACAAATACTACCGTGTAGTATAAAGCAGCGCCACAATTTATTTTTTTTTCCTTTCACGATGTAGAAAAAGGTTTTGTTTTGTTTTTTTTATTTTTTATTTTCTGGATTTAAAAAAAGTTTTTTTTTTCGGTGACCACCCCCGATGCAGAGACACCGCGATCCAGTGACCACCCGCGATGAAGTGACACCGCGATGCATTGACCACCGTGATGAAATGACACCGTATTGCAGAGACACCGCAATGAAGCGACACCGAGATGAAAAGACACGGCGATGAAGTGACACCGCGATGCAGAGACGCCTCGATAAAGTGACACCGCAATGCACTGACAACCGCGATGCAGTGACCACCCCCGATGCAGTGACACCGCGAAGCAGTGACCACCCCCGATACAGAGACACTGCAGAGACACCTCGTGAAGTGACACCGTGATGCATTGACCACCCCAAGTCCATTGACTACCCCGATGCATTAACCACCGTGATGCAGTAACACCCTGATGCAGAGACGCCTCGATGAAGTGACACCACGATGCATTGACCACCCCAGATCCATTGACCACCGTGATGCAGTGGCCACCCCCGTTACAGAGACACTGCGATGCAGTGACCACCCCCGATGCAAAGACACCGTGAAGCAGTGACCACCCCGATACAGAGACACCGCGATGCAGTGACCACCCCCGATGCAAAGACACCGCGAAGCAGTGACCACCCCGATACAGAGACACCGCGATGCAGTGACCACCCCCGATGCAGAGATGCCTTGATGCAGAGACACCTCCAATGCATTGACCACCCTCAATCTATTGACCACCGCGATGCAGTGGCCACCCCCGATGCAGAGACACTGCGATGAAGATTGGGCAATTGAATCCAAACATGAACCTCAGAGTTGGTATCCATACTAAAATAAAAAATCTCAGGCATCCTTTTAAGCAAAAGAAACCCGTGATATCAACATTTTATGAAGTGACATCGGCAATCATATATGCAGTGATATCAACATTTTATGTAGTGACATCGGCAATCATATATGCAGTGATATCAACATTTTATGTAGTGACATCGGCAATCATATATGCGTGACATCAACAATTTATGCAGTGACATCGGCAATCAAATATGCAGTGACATCAACATTTTATCTGCAGTGCAATGCACATAACTGATAAAATAGCCCGCATACACATCTGAAAGATACCACAAGGGTATCCAAAATCCTCTAATAATTAATTAAATATTTAAATAATTATATTTATCAAATTTATAATAAAATAATTTTTTAAAATTCAAAAAGTATTATTCGAGTCGAGTAGTAAACGAGTCGAGCTTGATCTTGTTATATTTTATTAAAAAATAAATGAATTCTAAGAAAATAATCAAGCTTAAGAGCCGTGTCGAGATATCTCAAGTACTTAGCAAGTCGAGTTCGATCTTGCCTTTTTATGGCTCGATCGAGCCCAAACTTTTTTAGTCGAGCTCGAGCTCTAAGGAGTATCGACTCGACTTGGATCGATTACACCCCTAATATGAATGACACTACATTTATTTTACAAATTACCAAATTTGTGTATCAAATTAGAAATGCAGTGATATCAATGTCACTTCATCAATTTATTCCCAATCATACACAAACAAACCATCAAATTCATGTCACTACACCAAGCACCTAGCGAAGCTTATTCTCTTCCTATTAGCAGTCAAATTATCAGTATACTTTAGTTCTCCCAGAAAGGTGTATATCTTGCTCAATGACTTCTCATTCCAAATACCAAGGGGAAGATTGGGCAATTGAATCCAAACAGGAACCTCAGAGTTGGTATCCATACTAAAATAAAAAAACTCAAGCATCCTTTTAAGCAAAAAAACCCGTGATATGAACATTTTATACAGTGACATCGGCAATCATATATGCAGTGATATCAACATTTTATGCAGTGATATTGGCAATCATATATGCGTGACATCGGCAATCAAATATGCAGTGACATCAACATTTTATGCAATGACATCGGCAATCATATATGCGTGACATCAACAATTTATGTAGTGACACCGGCAATCAAATATGCAGTGACATCAATATTTTATGCAGTGACATCGGTAATCATACATGCGTGACATCAACAATTTATGTAGTGACATCGGCAATCAAATATGCAGTGACATCAATAACTCAGTTCTCACTGTTGGTTCGGTGTAAAAAGTTGATTGTTTATTGCTTCTACCTTCCTGTAAATACTCATCATCATCATGGACATTCTTCTTTTCGAGAAATTTGCAACAAAAATATTATCAAAGATGCCGATTTTCACTCCCTCAAAATGCATTGATTTTCACACCATTGCCCGGTTTGTTATTAATAAAGTTCTTCTTCTTAAAAAAATGCATTGATTTTCCCACTGAAACAAATTCAGTTGTCCACAATAAGGTAAAACAACAGTCAATGATAAGAATTCAATGAAAGATCAGACCATTGCAACTTGAGAAATGGCCTGGAGAGCTTTCTTGTAATGCCCAGAATGAACAAATCCAGTCATTAAAGAATTCCATGCTTCTAAATTTAGTTCAGGAATTTCATCAGACATGTAGTGAGCTTTATTAACTAGATGTTGAAATAAACTCATTTCAGTAATACCCAAATTTCATTATATCAAAATTTTACAAAACAAATGTTCCGGTCAAAGGCCTAGACTTTTTGTTTGCTTCCTCCGAGTACAAAAATATTATATGTCCTTCCGCTTCTTCCTCCGAGTACAGGTCTTCGAACATGAGCCTAGACTTTCTGTTTGCATTTAACCAAGCACAATAACGCATCTTTTTCGATTGCTGGACTATTAATTCTCTTGGCAGAGACTTACAAGCTCTCAAAGTATGACAAATTTTACCATAATTAAAACAAAAGCTAGGGAGGCGTTCGTACTCGATCATGGAGCAGATCTCAGCTTCCCCTTCTGGTCTAATTGAAATTACTCTCCGTAGAGGGTCGTTGACATTTACATGTGATGGAGGTCAAGTTAAATTATTAACTCGATGCCTACTAACACACTAGCAAGAGAACTAGGTTCAATTGTAGTATAGCCAGATAGAGTCGAGGTCGATCCCACAGAGACTCGGCACAAATAAAACACAACTTTATCTTATTAGAACTAAATTGAAAGGGCGGTCTACGACCAACTAAATGCAGAAAATAAAATAGTGACAACCACAAGACACAAAAGACGACTAAGGCAAACTAAAGACTACTAAGCATGGATAATACGGTTGATATTATCTAAACAAATAGTATTGATTAGTAGATTATAACTCCCCCATGTGAATTAGGATGATAACGAGACAAAACAAACGTTAAAGATTAATTATTATGACTACGGGAGTCATCCCCTAAGGTAGATTTAGCTCCGGTTTGGCCATCTAAACCATCGTGCCTCCATTACGTGACTTCGCTTTTTAATGCCTCCATCTCATATAACTTCTGACACAATTACGAGACTAGGGATGCCGGTATAAACCGTAACCTCATCTAAGCAACATTCCTAGGGTAAGGCGTACTTCTTAGATGCCGATTCAATCTATATCCTAAGTAACAATCACTTTTTGGGTTTCATGTTAAATTATGATGACGAATAACTAAGTTGATCAGTTTAATTACTCGCTTTAATTCCAAATCGGAGAATCGGCGTGAGTCGAAGCCGATCATAATATTGCCCTACACATTACACACTCGGTCGACCGAACGAGAGCACTCGGCGACCGAGTGACACGTCTCAGTCGACCGAACACGCCTGCGGTCGGAACAAATCATGATTACTTCTTAACGCTTCTAACCTAAACACATGGGTTCGTAAATTAATCTACATCACGCAATCAATACGAGATAAAATTACTCCATAATAAAATACAACAGATCTACGAATAAAGATTGCATAATTGAATAGTCATACCTCGAAGGCGAGTGACTCCCACTCTTTAATGCGCTCCCTAATCGGAGAATCCGACGAATCCACAATGAACGAACATAAAGAAAATAAAACTTAAAAGCTAAAATTGTATGAATTGTTTTGTGTTGTAGTGGTGTGTGTTCTCAACATCGTGGCTGCTGTTTATATAGGAGTTGTAGCCGACATAGGGAGAATCCAGAAGATTGACATGCGTTTATCACATTAGGCTCGGGTGACCGAACCTACACGCTCGGTCGACCGAATGGCATGGCTCGGTCGACCGAGCCTCCTCTTCTTTACGCGTTTTCAATTTTTGCTTCGCGTCGACTTGTTCCCCACTCCATGCTTTTGAATTGATCTGATTTATCTTTTCTTCAATGCTCCGATTTTCTTCTCTTTTATCTTGAGACTTCTCGATTGCGTGATAATTATCTTCCCGATTTATCATGATCTGCAAAATCATCATTTATCACACAATTAATTGCTCTTTTATAATAAAAGCAAATTTAAATACCAATTATCACATTAATAATCACTTATCATTAAATAATAAATATAAAAACGTGATTAAATATGAAATATTTATAATTAACTCCGATTTAAGGTTAGAATTGATGACATAAACAGGTATTTTTTAACTGTCATCAACATGTATCCTCAGTCTAAAGAAGCGATGACCAGAATCAAAATCTTCCCTTATCTGAATATCTTTGCAAAGATTGAACGATGATGCTAACCGTTTCCCGATTGCAAAATTGCAGAGCTTAAGAGGGAGGCTGGCAATGTGAATCCAAAAATCATTGTGGGCAAAAAGGTGGTCATTTTCCTCCCAATCTTCACACCACTTAGCAAGGACAGCGAAATGTCCATCAAAAATCCAAGGCCCCTGTTCGGTGAGTTTGCTAGGGTTTTCCTCTTCTTCAAAAACAAATTGATAGATATTTTTAGCATGCGTAATTACCGTGAAGGTGTTTTCCAGGCTCTGTCGATCGCGATCTTCAGGCCTTTTACCGCAACGTCTTTTTCACTGATGAACCGTCCGATTAGCATGGGAGAAGGAACCGACCTCAAGACTAGCTTCTTCGAGAATACTTTGGGAATTCAAACCGCTCGACAAACCATTGAAGGCCTCCGCATTCGCCTCAGTGGTTTCTCTCCGCCGTTGCCGCTCACCATCTCCGGTAACTGCTTGTATGATTTACCGGGATCTTTCTTCACCCAGGTCGCCATAAATAAGGGGAATAAAAGAGGAATAATGTTGGGTTGTAACAAAGGGAGAAATTGGAAAAACAAATGAAATGCGTCCTTATAAACAAATAAGATTTAAGGTTAAAGGTTGTAAATGACTGTTTTTTATCTAAAATGAGGAAAAAGGACAAGAAAAAAAGATAGTGGTCGAGAAGGACAAAAACGCGCATGTTACTACATGTGTTACTACATGTTGCTACAACCAAATGTAGTAACACATGTAGTAAATACGCGCGCTTTTTCCTTCTTCTCAACCATTATTTTTTTTTCTTGTCCTTTTTTCCCATTATGCATCTTTTTTTGTCCTTCTGGCCTCTGACCTCTAAGATTTAAGTGTGTCCTAAATGCCTATTAAGTGTTCAAACTAGTCTTTATAAACAAATATCCATAGATATATTGTCACACACGGATATGCACGTGTATGTGTGCAAATGTGTGTGTCTGTTTGTGTCATGTATATATATATATATATATATATATATATATATATATATATATATATATATATATGTATATATATAAGATTATATACGTAGAAGTTCTCATTATATTTATATGTATGTGTGTGTGTACAATTTCATTATATATAGTGATGATGCATAAATCATCACGGTTGTTTATGTGGTGGATATCTGGCTTATTTGGGGAAGATTAAGTGTATGGTAGCCGGAGATGTGCAGCGGCGATGGGAGGAGGAAGAGAGAGAGTATTTCCGCAGAGCTTTTGCCTGTTTTTGGATTAGAATGTATATATCATTAGGTTACACAAGACCTCCTTTTATAGGAAGAGTAAACTTAAGAGCTAAGTAAAAGACTGGCGGTGTGAAGCAGCTTAGTCACTAATTTTGCTTAATAGCTAAGTAAACATTCCCAAAAGCAGCTTAGTCACATCAAAATTTGGCATGTTTTGGTCACATGTTCCGGTTTAATGGAACCGGAACCGGAACCGGCCCAACGGTTTTTTATTTTTTATTTATTTATTTATTTATTTTTTTTTTTCCCCCTTCCAAACTCCTTAAATTTTTTCCTATAAATACTACACCATTTCATTACAAAATTCCTACACCAATCTTTACATCTCAATTCTTAAATCTTTTACTCAATTCTTACATCTTCTATTCATTTCTTTGATTATCAAGTTTGTTTAGTTGTTAATAATAATAATCAAATTTACTTTACGATACCGATTTTTTAAGTTGTTCTAATTTAATCGTTACTTCAATACGGTTTTAGTTATAAGTAAATTTGGTTTTGTATTTTATTCAACAATTTTTTTTACAAGTGTAAAAAAAATTTTAATTTTATAATCAAATTTACTTTACTAGACCGAAATATGAAGGTGTTCTGATTTAATCGTTATTTCAATTCGGTTTTAGTTATAAGTAAAATTGGTTAGTTAAATTAAATTTTTTTAATAACCATTATATGTAGTTTAGATTTAAATCAAATTTACTTTACTTAATTTTTTTATAACAGTTATATATAATTTAGATTTTTTACAATGTCAAGAAGAGGTGCATCAACACAAGGCAATCGAAATGTTGATTTCCGTGATGACACGGTTGTGCCGGAATCGGATGATCTTGCTGGTGGCTATAGACCCCAATATTATACAGACCCTGTCACCGGTAATCACATTTCGATTCCTCAATTCGACACACCTTCAGGTTACAATCAAGCTGATTTTGATAGTCATTACGACGATATAATGTCTCAACCTGGAAATTTTAACATCAACCTTAATGAATGTGAAGAAAATGATGAAGTCGACGTTGATGATGATCATGATGTATTTCCGAATGCTTCCCGTCCTAGACAAGGACGTGGTGGTAGTCGGTGTGGTGCTAGTGCTAGTGCTGATCCTAGTCCTACTCCTGAGTCAGTCGATTTAGATGCTGGTGAAAGTACCCGACCCACAGCACAAGAAAAAAGGTTAACGTCGAGAATTTTTAGGGATTTTTTCACAAAGTTTCCTTGGACTGATGAAATAGGATTAGCTAACCCCGGAAAGTATTTCTTCGGGGTGTGCAATTTCTGTGGCAAAAAATACCAATTTAAACATGCCGGTGGTTATGGAACGATGCGGAGCCACATTTTAACTAAACACCCGGAAAATTGGAAGACGGCGCTTCTCAAACCCAGCTAAACATGCCGAGCTCCAGCGGAGGTAACACTAATCCACTCTTTATTTACTCTCGTGATAACTGTAGAGAACTAACCACGGATCTTATTCCGGGGATGAGTTTTCCTTTTAGCTTTCCTGAGAATCCTATTTTCGAAAGTTACGTACAAGGGGCTTTGCAGCCGGCATTTACTAAAATCCCTCGTGCAACGGTTACTAGGGATTTTAAAAATAAATTTATTAAACGACAAAATATTATTATAGAATGTTTGAAGAAAAATAAATTCCGAATATGTGTGTGTGCCGATATTTAGGAGGATAGGAGGACGAACAATTATTATTTGGGCGTGTCGGGTCACTGGATTGCCAAACTTGGATTGTCCAAAAGATGTTACTTGCTTTTCGTTTATTTAACGACACTCATACTGCTTCTAACATTGTATCTTTATTAGTTGATATTTTTTAGGAATACGATTTAAATAGGTAAAGTTTTTTTATTGCGTTTGACAATGCTTCAAACAACACTGCTTCTATTCCCGACTTATCCCGATATTGTGAACCTCTTTGTAACGGTCAATTTTTTCATGTTAGATGTTTATGCCATATTTTTAATTTATGTGTAAAGGATGGTCTAAAAGTTTTTGACCATAATATTAATGCGATAAAAACTGCGATTTCACATATTTTAGGTAGAAATATTCTGGTTAATAAGTGGTATAAATTTCTTAAAGAGAAAGGTCATCGCCAAGTCAAACTGCCGCAAGATGTACCGCATAGGTGGAACACGACTCATGATCTTTGGAAAAAAACAAACAAAATTAAAAATACCTTTTGTGAATTTTTAAGTGAACACTGTCCGAACGAATATCGTTTGTATCCCTCTATTTGGACTTCATACAAGAAATCGATGGATGTTTTTGAAATATTCAAAAATTTCTGATGATTGTTTTCAAAATGTTATGAACCCACAGCATATTTAGTCTTGCCTGCTTGTGTAGAAATAACTGCCGAGTTTGAAACAATGGAACACGACGCAGAATTATTTCAATGTTTATTGCCGATGAAGGAGAAATGGAATAAATACATGTTGTATATTCCTTACACTTATCTCATTTCTTCTATGCTTGACCCTCGTATAAGACTAGTAGGTGTGTCTAACATGTTAGGTGCTTACTATGATGCTTTGTCTATTACTCATAATATTGTGCCCCCGGTAGATTTTACAATTGAAGTAGTTAGACTAGAAAATTTATTAAACGCTTTGTATGTTGAATATGAGCTTAGAGAAACGAAGCAGTTCCCAATCCATCCGCAAGTGCTTCTACTAACCCTACAGGTGTCGTACGGGGACTTCAAAAAGTTCTGGATAAAATGAATTCTAAACGACATAAAGGAGCGACATCGTCATCCAATCAACGTACAAAGATATCCAAATTTCTAAACACAACATTTGAAGGCTGTGAAATCGATACCTATGATTTCGAGTTCGACTTATTGACGTGGTGGAAGAGACATGTTAAAGAATATCCAGTTCTAGCAATGTTGGCGGTCGAGTTTTTAAGTTGCCCTGTTTCGACCGTCACTGTTGAACGATGTTTCAGCATGGCAGGATATATGCTTACCAATAAAAGATGTTCGCTTCATCCCACCACTTTTTAGAAGCAAATGCTTTGTCAAGATTGAGTACGAGCCGAGAAGAGGTGCAACACATTGAGTCGAAGATGAGGAGTCACGGTCGAAGGCGGTGGTGACACGAAACTTCAGCAGAACAAAGCGCTCGAAATACCGACGTCGATTAAAGGTACGCAATTTATATCTTACTTATATATTTGTTACAATTCATAGAACTATAAAATATTAAAAAAAACTATTAAAAATAACTATAAAAAACCTACTACTAAAAACTAAAAAAAGACTACAGAAAACCTATTAAAAAAACCATAAAAGATAACCCGATATAAACTATAAAAACCTATTAAAAATAACTAAAAAACACCTACTACTTTAAACTAAAAAAAAAGTTTAGAAACTACTGCTTTAAACTAAAAAAAAAAGTTTAGAAAACTATAAAAAAAAAACATAAAAACCAAACAACTATAAAAGATTAAAAAAACCTATTAAAAATAACTATAAAAAACCTACTACTAAAAACTAAAAATAGACTATGGAAAACCTATTAAAAAAACCATAAAAGAAAACCCGATAGAAACTATAAAAACCTATTAAAAATAACTAAAAAAACCCTACTACTTTAAACTAAAAAAAAAGTATAGAAAACTATTAAAAAAACCATAAAAACCAAACAACTATAAAAGATTAAAAAAAACCCTATTAAAAAGAACTATAAAAAACCTAGTACTAAAAACTAAAAAATAACTATAGAAAACTATTGAAAAAAACTATAAAAATAAACCCGATAGAAACTATAAAAACCTATTAAAAATAACTAACAAACATCTAGTACTTTAAACTAAAAAAAAAGTTATAGAAAACTATAAAAAAAAAAAAAAAAACATATACAAACCTAAAAAATTGTATGAAACTATAAAATACAAACACATATATATACTATAAAAGACTACAATAAAACAAACATTTAAAAAACCTTTAAATACTATAAAAACATATAAGAATATTATAAAAGACTAAAAAAAACAATAAGATAAAAGACTAAAAAATAAACAATAAGAACTACGTTCGCTTTGGTTTTATATGTTACATCTCCGACACGATTACATATAAAAATACGTAAGCAACCGAATTACTGTCTGGCGTTGAAAAAACAACACAATATTTCTCATCTAATGTTTAATAAAACAACATTTATAATCAACGTATACTTAAAACCGACTCAAAAAATTTATTAAAAAAAATATAAAAGACTTTAAAAAAAAAGAAAAAGAAAATTACTATAAAAACTTTTACAACAAACTATAAAAGACTAAAAAATAAACAATAAAAACTACGTTCGCTTTGATTATTTTATATGTGTTAATCATAAACACATTATCAGATATAAAAATAATGAAAGAACCGAATTCACTCAGTCTGGCGTTTAAAAAAATAACACAATTTTTTTAAAATAACATTATTTACATATAAATAAAATAACACAATATTAATATTATTTTTAAAACCGAATATAAAACTATTTTAAAAAAAATATATTACTCTCGCTTTAGTAATTATAATGAAAAGAATAATAATTTGTTATTATAGTGAAAATAATAAGTAATAAGTGAAAATGGAAAGAAAAAAGAAATTATGAAATTTTAAAATCGTGTCCGGAACCGTGATCTGAACCGGGAGCAAACCGAAAGCAAACCGACGATTTTAAATAGTAAATCACCGGTTTTTTAAACCGACGATTCTGGTTCCACCATTTGGCCGGGTCTAACAATGCCTGATTTTCCAAAATCCTACTATGTTGTCTACGATGGGATATGGATATTCTCGCCAGCAATTTCCATCGCCTTTCCCAATGAGAGTCCGCCCCCATTTTAATAATAACTTGCCGAATTTTTATAACGCCACCAATCGGCCCATACATATAACCGGCGCCTCCTCTATTAAAGGAAAATTAAATTAAAAAAGAAGGAAGAAAAAAAAAAGACGACAAAAATGCAGAGCCAAAGCCACCAGCCCCACCCTAACGCCGCCGCGGATCCTGACCTACCACCACTCTCCAATATCAAAGTTCGTTCATCTTCCCCACGCTTCCCTCTACCTACTACTCCTCTCGCTACTGAAACCCCTACCGCCGGTGCTCAACGAAAGATCGGTATCGCAGTCGATTTATCTGACGAGTCGGCTTTTGCTGTTAAATGGGCGGTGAAGAACTATCTACGTCCAGGTGACGCTGTTATTCTGGTTCACGTACGTCCGACTTCTGTTCTGTACGGTGCTGATTGGGGCTCCGTTGATCTATCGATCGTCGATACTGACAGCGAGGAGTCTCAGAAGAAGCTGGAGGATGATTTTGATGCGTTTACAGCTACAAAGTCCTCTGATTTGGCTCAGCCTTTGGTGGAGGCTCAGATTCCTTATAAGATTCATATTGTTAAGGATCATGATATGAAGGAGAGGCTTTGTTTGGAGGTGGAGAGGCTTGGATTGAGTGCGCTTATTACCGGGAGCCGAGGGTTTGGTGCTACTAGAAAGGTGAATAATGGTAGACTCGGGAGTGTGAGTGATTACTGTGTTAGGCATTGCATCTGTCCCGTGGTGGTTGTCAGATATCCAAATGAGAAGGATGGTGGAAATGCCGTTTTGGAGCCTGTGGTTTCGGTTGCATCTGCATCTGCGTCTGAGGAGGAGGATCAGGAGTACCACGATGCCACCGCTGATGATCGTTGAGGTAGAATTTTCCGTTCTCTTTTTCGTTCTCATTCTGTCCTTAACCAGATTATTTGATTTATTTTGGCATTGAGGGATTGCATCTTTATCTTTATCTTTATCTTTATCATGGTGGACTGCTTTTTGTCTGATATAATATATAGGAAAGGATAGGAATGATGATTATAATAACTTCTATTGTTCATTGATAGCATTGCGTCTCAATCTATTTTGCTATGTGGATAATGTCCCCTAGTTGGATTATGAAGGGAATTGGTTATATGTTGATCTGCTTGGACATTCGAGGCCATTTGTAACTGCAGTTTCACCACCTGTTGTGAGTTCCGGATAAGGGACTGCAATTTTAATCCCTGCTTTAATGTTATTGAAGGTGCATTAGTTAGCTGTGTGTCCATTGGATGCTTATAGCAGCAATTCAAGCCCTGCTTTGTTTTGCTTTATACATTTTTTCTGCATGTGTACGTATATTTTTGAAATTCTTTTAAGGTAATGCACATTAGCGTTGGAAATATGGTTAGTACCGGCCATCTAAATAGTCTGTATCTTCAGATGGCCGAATATTACATTATGGTGTTATCGGAGATTGTGTTGTGTGTTGATTGTCTTCTTCATGTGACACTTTATAAATTCAATTTGTCAAACGGTCCTATGCACTGTATTAGACTTACATCTGTACTATCAGTATGATTGTAAAAGGTCTATTTACATGGTATGATGCATGGCTTACTCCTCCATTTCTTTTCCCTTCCCTCTTTTGTTCATCCTTTCGAGTTTCGACGTTGATGATTATAAATGGAGGAATGTATTAATTTGGATGTGTGAGACTAGTTTGTTTTGTGACAGATTGGTAGTCTTATGCTGTATTGCTGTTCCTGGTACACCTGCCGCTACCGGTAGGTTCTACTGTTATCCTTTGTTTTTACATAGAACCCAGAATGCCTTTATGTTATATTCTCTATTTATTCTTGTCATAAAGGAGGCAAGCACTTTCGAGTAAAGTATTGAGTTAAGTAGCTAAAAAAAATTATGGTGAATGTTGGATTCTTGATTCCATTTTTGTAACAGAAAAGAAAGGTTTTTGTACACGCCATATCTTGACCCTCCCTTGATCTAGACGTCTTTAGGAGGCATACTTGTTTACCTACAGTTGGGGCGAACCCAGTGTGAGAAAATTCTGATGTGTAGGAAAGAGTACAGCCCTGTATGCCATGAAAAAAATATAAAGAAGTCAAAATATGGTTCCTCATTCCGTGTTTTTTTAATCTGACCCTTGTCTGCAAGATTGGTTACACATTGCTTGCGTTTTGAATCCTCGTTTGCAGTGCCAGGTTACAGAGAGGCCTGCAAGTTACAGCTTCAAATGAATACAGCAGAGAGAGAGAGAGTGTGTGTTTACTCTCTCATCATTTGGGGATGCCTGCGTTGTAAATTGACACTAGAGTTGTTCGTTGTTCTTTGTTCTTTGTTCTTTGTATTGTCTTACTACAACATCCTGCTCTTGGAGTTTTGAATGTCTTGGTCTCATCTTCCTAGGGTTATATTCTTCTTATTATTACAATGAAATGATGATTGGTGGGATGCCTAGTCTGTGATGTATGAATTTTTCAATGTTGCTATTCACAAACTTTTAATGTTAGAAAATATTTTCTAGACAGTATAATAATATCCTGTGATACTTGGGTAATGGGTAGTGCATGCCTCAATAATCAGCACCTTGTTTGTTTGTATTTTATAAACGAGCTGAGCTCAAACGTATTAGTATTACTACGTTTGTAAATACATCCACTGTGGATCACTAGTCACCATTGTTCACTATGCGACCCATATCTACATTTTGATCAATGGTGTGTGTGGCGTGATACAATGTGCGGATATAACAATTTCTGTTTATTAAGTGAATGAACCTGACCGACGTTCGGCTTGTGTCTGTGTGCCTATGGTTCTGCATCTCATCTATATAGTTTATACTATCAACTTGCGGATCAATATTCATACTGGCGGATTCATCAAATAACCTAGTATATGTAGATATACGAGTAGAGTTCAAACATGCAGTTTACTTTATGTTGGTTGAACAAATGAGCTTGAGGTCGGTCGTTCATTTGATACTTGACTTAACTCGATTCATATATACATCTTTTATGATTTGACTTTCATGATTGACCCCAGTGATGAGTGGTGACAGACACTACAGTTGTGTCATTGGTGTGTATGGCATTGAAAGAGAGATTACAAAAAAAGCACACACACACCCGCGGCCCGCCCACCCCTTAAAGAAAAAATGAAAGAGATTTAATATTTGCATGCGTAAATGACCTTGTTACATGACTACATTATTGATGGTAATTATGTGAAAAAGTTTTTAAAAGCCACCTACACACGTACTCCTTGGATGACAACTTGTTTAAGGAAGCTTAAGATGATGAGCAGGGTCAAAATCAAAGTCAATGAAGTCAACATGTCTGACCTGTCGTCTGCTCTGCGTCGTGGTGGATTTAAACAGATGAGGAATGTTGCTGTGCAGAAAAAAGAGAAAGCTTTTCCCCAAAACACCAAACCCATTAAGGGAATAAGAAGAAAGTAAAGCCCTACTACACTGCCGCTATTATAATACTCCCCACTTTTTTTCTTCATCAGGTTTGACTCCTCGTCCTCAAAATCCCAAGACTTCCTTGCTGAATTTGAGGAGGCGGCAGAGCTGCTGTCGGATCGGGTGTTTATGCCGCCAGCTGCGGCGGAGGTGGTGGCTGGTGTTGGTGCCTTCTTTAATTTGAATGTCTTCTGTTTCTTTGTAGACCACAGATCATCATCATCATTACTTGGTGTTGGTGGTGATGTTGTTTCCTCTCCAGCCTTTTTGCTTCTTATTTTCTTTGTCTGAAAAATTATATTATTAATACATTCAAATGTTAAAAACATGCGTTCAACTGATCATGACTCATGAGTGTAAATTGCTGGATTATTTAATTATACAAAAATACCACATCATATTAAAATACTATATTGCACAACAAATTAACACAAACCTATTTAACATGGTGTTAAACATATCATTTTATACATAATACACACGATGATCAATGGTACAAATTGCATCGTGATTGCAATAATCGACTGCTCTTCTCTGTGCTCGTGTTATTTTAAAATAAAATAAAAATAATGTGATAGTAGCACTACTCTTAATTAAAAATGAAGGTCTTACTCTCCTAAAAATAAAAATTAAGGTCTTACAACGCAAATTCATATTGTTGGGAGAAGAAGAAAAATCCTCACGAAACATGTAATAACAGAAACGAAAGTAACGTGAACATAATAAACTTTTCCACACAAATCTCCAGAAATAATACGTCCCCCATGAAACAAAACTTACATAAATAATCAGTAATTCCGGGCCGGTAATATTTACCTACCACACTACTAATTAGATTCAATATAATAAATTTTAAAGTTTATTATTTAGTCTAACCGAAAAATTAAATTTAAAAAAAAAAAAAAATAGTAAAACTGTATCATGGATTTGAATTATTAATTTCAAATAAAAAACAACTTACGGAAGATGCCTGAAAAAAAGCGCCTTTAATAACTTTTGATAAACCTCGCCGGAACTTCTTTTTCTTGCTCCGGCGACCACCGTGATCTTCATCAATAGGAAAAGCCATCTTCACAGCACGATCTTCATCCGAAAAATCCATCATCGGAGAAACAGCAATAAACTCTTTTTTGCCTCCGATTTCTTCTATTAAAAGGAGTAAAACCACTTATTATTATCAATGGGACTTAGGGGAGACCGCCATGATGTTTAAAAGTGCAGGCGTATGACTAAGTAAAAATAAAATTGTAGAAATTAAACCCAAAAAAAAATTTACTACAATTTTTGAGGAGAAGACAAACATTAATGATGATGAAAGTAAAGGGACATGGGAATTTAAAAGTGATATTATAATGAGAATTTGAGTTTGTAGTATATGTTTTTTTTTTCTTCTACATGATGATTGTGCATGGTAATAAATTATAAAAAAAAAAAGGAAAGAAATAACGGCGTTTATTTAGGAAAGTTGTGATACGGGGAAGTGTTTCTTCCTTGTACAGTATAACTTCTTTGTGAGATAAGTTTTTTTTCTTTTCTTTTTCTATTTGCTTTGTGGACAAGAACAGCGAAAAAAAAAGGAAAATTTTAATTATTTCATGGGAAAGTGAAATTGATTTTTGTATTGCCGTAAGAGCAAAGTTTCCCTTTTTTTTTTTTTTTGTTCTTGCCATGATCTTTCGTTAGGAAGTTTTTTAAGGGACTAATAATACTACTACAAATTTAGAAGGTTTTTTTTTATTTATTTATAATTTGACTCGTCCCCGCAATTGCCAAGTTTTTTTTAAAAAATGATACGGGAACAACGTTTGTGCAACAACGAATGACATAACAATCATCTGTATCGTTGATCATAATAGTCGAAATTGATCATTATGTAAATCTAACATGATTAACCATGTAAATGACCGCTGTGTCATTCGTTGTGTCACAACCGTAATACCTATATCATTATTTATTTATTTATTTTCTGTTAGTAACATCTTAGTATAATTAAGAAGACATCCGAATTAAAAGACATCACAGTGCCTTTGCTGATTTTTTTTTCCACCATACTAGAAAATAAACATTCGTGCTCCGCACGAGCCTTGCCCCGTATTTTAGTTAAATAATTGAAGCAACATTTGAAAAAAAATGTTGCTAGAAGAATTTTTCTTTTTTTATTTAATAGGCAGAACCTTTCATCCCAGGTTTTTTTGTTAACGAACCCGAAGCCTATTTTTTTTCGTTGGTAGAACCAACAAATGTTTTTAATAAAATTTTCACAATAAACCGTATTTGCAACATCATTTAAACGGAACGTTGCAAGGTGTGCCCATGGTATACGGTTTTACTGGCGTTATTAAACCTTAACAAAGTAATTTGTCCAAAAACAACTCGATACTTTGAGCACATAAAACAACAATCTAAAATTTCTAAGGCATAGCATACAAACATGGGCGTAGAGCTTGTATCAATGGCTTTTTTTTGGTCCAGCTACATTGGTTGACTATAATTAATTTGTCTGTAAAATGACCAAGTGATGTGGCCTCCTACCTTTAATTAGCTGACAAAATGCATGATATCACAGATTAAAAAACATTCAGGCTCAGATGTATAGAATTCCCATATATTTCAAAATGCATCAACGGCTAAACGGGTTGCAGTTTGGAATCCAAGTTGCCATTTGTCGGCATTTCAGGAAGTGAAAAAAAAAATTTATCTGCCATCCAGGTTGCCTATGTACATCAATCCAAAAAATAAAATTCAAGGGAATTTCTAGATTCATAATCGTCATAGCCTTATAAATTTAGAACAAAAGTGCAGAAATAAAGAACCGCAGTCATAGGATGTTGGAATCAGGCCTAATATAGAAGAGCAACAGATGAATGTAACACAGATCAAACAATAATAAAGAACATGTAAAGGACTAAAATTTGGTGGAACAAACCATCCACATTCAATCGCTAAGCACCTAATGTGACCTAAATTTGTTTTTTTTTTTTTTTAAGCTCAGATCTATAGTTTTCTCATATTTCAAAAATACACCACCAACTACACTGGTTTCAATCAGAACAGTTTTCTATTTGCCATCTAGGTTGCTGATACACAGCATGAATTGTGCGAGAAATGTTTGGACTTGTCATCGTCATGTACTCGTCATTGTCGACTTTCTAAAATCAAATAATTGTGTTGGTGTTGTTATGTGGTGCCCAGAAACTTGGGTGCGGTGCAAACCAAGGTTCCATTTTTCTTAGTCCGACATTCTTTTACCTTCACAGCGTTAAGTTATAAAAAAAATAAGCGGATAGGGGCTTCACTTATCCTCTGCGTTAAAGGCAGTGACCTATCCTCTGCGGTAAAGGCAGTGACTAGGGTGAGCATTCATGAAGCACAAACCTGGAAAGCAAACTTGAAGTATACTTTCCAAGTTAGTACTTGAAGAAACCTCACCCTTGGCACTATAGGTCAACATCTTTTCTTCCGTTCGCCATAAACCAAGGTGAGCCAGACATCATCATTACATTCATCGACCTTTGAAGTCTTAGATTTCAGAAGCTCTTATTCATAAGATGTTACACCCCATGAGGACAGAGATCATGCAAACACTTCATTCAACCGGTAACAATCCTTTAAACAACAATTTAAAGCTATAAGCAACAATAAAAACTGTATAACAGATATTTAAAAAAGAAATATCAACAACGTAGGTATGCAGCTAGCACCACTTACAGCCGTATCTAAAAGCAAACATCTGGATGTTATACCATTCACAAGGGTAAACAGAGCATAAGCACAACAACAGAACAAGGTAAGTAAAAATTCCTTAACTTAATATCTCCTTATTCACATGTAAAAGGCAGAAAGGCCAAGACCACAAGAGGGGAGTTATTGCTTGACCAATGGAACAGATGCAGAGGAATTAGGGGTTAACAATATTTCGATGTACAACAACCAAGCAAAAAAATATCTCACCCTTATTGTATTCGAAATAGGCCATCCATGAAATAATATTGTTTTTGACTCGTTAATTTGAACTGATAATACTGATTTCTTTTTTGTTTGGCCAACACCAATGATTTTGAAGAATTACAACTTTCAAATGTGTACATATTGGGGAATACCTCCGCTTTAATTTCCCAATCGTTGTGGGAGGTACCACCACAATCTAAGCAAATTGTGATCTTGGCATCGATACCAGGTAAGGATCCAGGTTCCCTGGTAATCTTTCCACCTCAAAATCTAACCACTTTTGCAGCCTTTTATAAATCATTTATCCCTATAACTATCAGTGTATTGCCGTATTAAACCACAACAAATATTAGCCATAGTGTTTTAATAAAGATAATACAATGCAGACACAAGCAGCAAACAAACGTGCATTGGCAATCTACGTGTGCATAAGCATTCCATTATCGTATTTATTCATAAACCCTGCAATTTACATGTTAACTCCATCAATGCACTCTTGCCTTCAGGACCACAGCCAACATTATAATAGATATCATACTTAATGAAATAATTAAATTCCATTTTATACCATTTTTACCAAAATAAAAAGCCATTAAAATTTAACTGATATCCCCTAAAATGTACTTGGAGCAAAAGAAATATTGAAGCGTCCATATGTATTGACATCTTCACATAGCAATGACTCGAAACAGAATAAAGAAAAAAGATATGTACCTGTCACCTGAAAACAATTCTAAGAATTAAATATAATAAAAAAGCATGCATGTACCCTTTTTTGAGAAAGTAATAAGCGAACAAATAAAAGTATCATCATTGTCATGTTTATGGACTTGATATTAGGATCAAACTAACAATCTAATTAAACTCGATGTCTACCCAGCGATTGGTATTAAAGCCAAGTTCAGTTTAAGTCTCAAAAGAAACTACTAAAGTAAAGTTGGTATTGACGTTATTACCTATATGCCTATCCTTGAGATTCTTGGGATAAAAGTCTAGTAACTACCAAAACGTGCATAAAATTTACCATCAGCACTGCAAGGAAGTCCACATCCGCTAGCAATCTTCTTTTCAGCAGCACACGGAGGAAAATTTTCACAAACTTGAATCTGCAGAACCAATGAAATAATATATAAAGGAACATGTTTTACGGATCAACATAATGCATATTTTAGAACAACATCAACAGGTTCTTACATCCAACATGACAACCCCAAAGACAAAAAAACAATTCCCAACCTAACAATAACATAAGATATATTTCAACTCAAGTTTTATTATCACTTACAATATAAAAAAAGGCATCCAATCAAAAATCGATAACCAGAAGGACCCTAATTATCCTCCACTTTGTATGTACCTGTTTCTAAAAAATACATGTCAGCTGAGCAATCAAAAACATGGGTAAAAAAACATCACCCCCACACATCATCAATAAACCCTACAAGACAGCAATATAAATGATATGAAACCATAATATACAGACTGAACACATATAGTCAATACGTGAACAATTTTAACCTTGAATCTGTACAAGATTTGCAAGTTGACTAATTAAAACCGACGACATAAGAAAAGAGCTCAAATTTCCCATCAATAAACATCTGGTAGATTTGAATTAGGTGAAAGCATAATCTTTAGTATATATATCCGAAGGGGAAGAAAAAAAGAAGATGATTAACTAAAAACATACCTGCAAAAGAGAAGAATCGCAAGGAATGGACAACAAAATAAACAACAACCAAAAGAACATAAAATCGTAATAATTTATAACTTTTGCCTGCTTCCAAAGCCCCAAAGCCGTGACAATAGTCGGAAATAACCCTGTCAAATCAATATAACAAAACGAAAAGCATACACAATAGTTAGAGGTAAAAATCACTTATATCAGGAAGGCATCAACCGATTCCCTTTTCTCCGTCAATGAAAACGATTAACACAGACTCATGAATTTGGATAAAAAAAAGAGATGAATGACTTTCATTATAGCGAAAGAGTGAGGCTGGCTAACCCGTAAACATCATCAGCGGCAAGAAATGTGTTTAGGGTTCATCAACACAACTTTTATAGGGTAAGAAAAATATATGGGCTTACCTTAAAGTCCAATCATTCTCTGGGCCGGACCGAAGGATGAAAAGGGCAAAAAAAATAGAATACGAAAATAATTAAGCAACTTGCTCCAAAAGTGAACACGTCATTCATACCGTTGTTTTCTTATTAATAGTAGGTAGATAGATATAGTAGCTAAGCATTCCAAACACGCGAGAGCCTTGTGCTAAAAGAGCTTGCATTTGAACCCTTATATGCATTGGGTCGGATATCCTCTGTGTGACTTTCTTAGACCCATATTACATACACCGTCCGATGTAAAAAAAAAAAAACAAACACCTTAGCCTTGTATGTAAATTGTAATTGTGCATTTTTTTATGGTATTCAATTTTATTTTAGACTCTTACCGGAATAAATGATGCAAAATAAATGAAGGGTGTGCACCCACAGAATCACATTTGGGCCAACAGAGTTTATCCTCTCAAACTAGGTCCAACGACACACGCCAAAAAGCCACACGTTTGCCGTTCAATAGATTGACAAACCTTATAAGGCCTTAGTGTACATTTTTCTTTTTTTCTTTTTTATAACATTTAAAGGCACCATACAAAATTTACTATTGCTCTTAAAAGCACCGCAGTACAGGTATATTTTTAAATCTTAGCGTGGAGCTCCGAGTAGACTTGATATCGTGCCTTTAAGGGCTCCTTCTTTTTTTCCCTAAAGGCAACATTATGATTTTTTTTTTTTGGATACATATAAATTTTTATTAAAGAAGTTAAAATACAACACCGCCTTTGATAAGCCTTTCTAAAACAAAACATTCCAAACAAATTTTAAAATGGTCCTAGACCAAATATGACTTTGTGATCCAGAACCAATAGAAAATCAGAAAAACACGCGTGGCCTGACCGTGTAAAATATAAATACCATGTTTTTACAATTTTGCCATTTTTTTAAGAATTTTAATTGGTTGAACAACTATAACATCAACATGATGGTCCATGACCACCATAAAACTGCTAAACATTCCAATATACATGGATTCAATCCACGTTACTTACCAATTGGTTTGTGCACCGTTCTTTAATATCATTGATCTTAATGTAATACATATCGATGGGTTTGATTCCATCATTATCAATGATATCAACACATATTATGTTATTTGTTGTGGTATTTTTATTATGAGAATATAAATCATAAATGTCATCGACACATCGGTTATACCATAACAAGCAACATGAGAAGAAATGCTTTTGAATCATTGATCACTGAATGTACCCGATATACATACAATAGATATTAATAATGTCGGAATTATCACAAACAAGTTTGGAAGTGTTTGACGGTGGATGTATGGTTGTTTATGTGTGATTTTTCCGGTAGATTGCGGCAGTGTTCAAGAATGTGTGTGGTTGGACCGAAAGCTATAAAGAGGCGAGCTCGTAGTCGACAAATTAGCATAGTGGTTCTGCTTTTATGTATTAGAAAATTAGATGCAAGATGAGTTACATTGTGCCACTATTTAAGGCGGGCTGCTAATGACGATAATTAAAAGTACGACGAGACATAATAAAAATAATGTGACATGATTAATCTTGACAGCTGTTGAGTCGGCCTTGTATAGGGCGAGCCTAACACTTAGTCATTCTGCTAATCTTTGTCTTGTAATCGTCATGTGTGAATCATGTTCGCCTAGTTGAGCGGGCTTGGTCCGAGCTAGCGGACTGACCGGACCCAAGTGCTTCAAATCGCGCTGTGTGTGGCGGGCCGAAGGCTTGTTGATCGGCGCCAGCCTGTGACTTGGATCGTAAAGGCTTTAGGCGGACTGGATTTCATCCGGCCCAGTCCGGCTTATGTTGGTGTGGACTCGCTAGGCCAAGGAGCCTATCCGTTTATGGCCTACGTACTACAAAAAAAAAGGTCATATTATTTACATAACCCAATTTTAGGTTAATTGTTGAAACCGATTATAGGTGTGATGCAAGCAAATTTAAGTAGAAAACCTAAGCAATTGCATATTTAAATCAGTAAACAAAATCACCTCGTGGGTAAGAAATTTAGGACGGATGCCATAGGTATTGCCGACATCAACATACTTCGTCATCCTCCGACTCAAAACCACTGCCTGAACCTCCGGAATTGCAGCCCAAATTATGTCTCATGAAGCCGCTGATAATTGGTGCTTCCTCGTTTCGATGACTTTTGAAAATCCAAAATGGGCATTGAAAGTAAATGTAAATGAGTAGGATGAGAGTGAGAATCCAATCATTTGCAATGGAATTCAGGAGTTGTGGGTTGAGATTTTGTGGGCAGACCGTGGGGAGTTGTTCACTCCTTTGTGGAAGCAAATTGTGGGAATAAAGATGGGAAATGATAAGTTGATAACTGACCGAATGATAACAGCTTTGGAATCGTGGGGGACATGGACTTTCATCATGGGATTCATTTAGCGGAAGCAGGGGTTAAAATGGGTCAGATGCGACTATAGACGGTTCTAAAGCGGGTTAATTGGCCAAATACGGGTCAATTGACGGTTATTTGCTCTTAAATATTAATATATACTAGTAGGAAAATTCGTGCGATGCATGAGATAATGTAAAATATAGAAAATGAGTAGTAAAAAATTCATGCTAAAGGGTATACCCAGATAAAGTCACTAAAGAAATCATTTTTACCAACACATTCCAAATACACATTTAACATCAAAAGAACATAAAGTATCACAAAATTTAAACAAAAGCCTGTTGATGAACACACAGAAAAGTTGATAAGATATCAACGTTGATTATTAGAACATTTGATCAAAAAAAAAAAGAAATTATCCAAATGGAATAAAGATATATCAAAGCATAAGATTTAGTATATATGAGCACACTAATAACACGAAACATCCCATTTTATTTCTTTCTATAAAAGGCCCCTTATGCTACCCCAAAAAATAAAAAAACAAAAAAAAACTCAGCAACCTTAGCCTCATAGCACACTAAGATTAAGCAACAAATTTATAAATCATGTACTTAAAAATCAATTATGTCACCGTGTTCTTTTGCTCTTGTTCATGGTGTTCAACGGGAACCGAGTGAACCCACGACCACCACCAACAATGGTATCTACTCCAACCTCCTCCAATTTACTAACAACCAAATCATTCTCCTTCACAGTCTCATAAACAGGACCTTTATCTTTTATCCTCTCCTGCAAACTGAATTGCTCTCCATCAAAATCTGCAGCTTCCAATCCAAATTGCTCAGCCAACACCTTCCAAAAATGCTTCCATGTGAACACATCCCCATTGCTCACGTTAAATGCCTCGTTCTTCCCGAACGGATCAACCGCCCATATCTTTTGTCCGGCGATCAAATCAGCATCCGAGCAATCGGAGTATCATTCTCAAGCTTCTTTAGTACCAGGAAACTTCAATGGCACACCTTCATGTTTACATATTGCAGCATATACACAAAAGGTGCCCACAGTATTCATCAAAATATACATGGAAAACCCAAATATAGTCCCGGACCGAAGAACGGACCATGTTAATCCTTTTTTTTCTGCAGTCTCCTCGAATAAAATATCCTCCAAAAAGTAGCAAAAATTCGGCACATCAAGACGGGGTAAATCCTCGTTCAATGGAGGATCATGTGGGGCTGTCCTTCCCCAAGATTCAACGGAACCAATATAATGCTTACACCCTGTTTGTAAACAAATATGCTGCAAATTCGGGGAATTAGGGATAATCACATTGAGAACATTTGTGAACATTTTACCATTGATTTCACAGTTCTTTGCTTCAGTTGATGTACTGGCCTATGTGACATAAAAGATGTGAGTGACATCACTGAGATTCAAAAGCTTCAATTGGGTATCTTCCGGGTCGGATATATCGCACGGGATATACTCGACCGAATGATCCGCGTTCCAGGAAGGTCTAGGTCGGCGGGCAACATTGTAAACCTTCCATGGACCTCCTGGAGTGTCGGAGAGAGGTAGGATCTCAGCTAGACTATTTCCAACGATGCCGGTGACACCTACTATTAAGCCCACGAAATACCGGAGCGTCGTCTTCATCCAACATTTTCTGCACAATAATAAATTCAGAAAAAAAAAGATCGAAATTCGAATAGAATTGAAGAAAATTTCACCATGTCAAATGAAAATACTGAGCTAACTAACTTGCCATGGCAGCTCCAATAGCTCCGGTCCACCACCAGCTCTTATTCTTCAAATCTTGAAATTTAAAAAGAAAAGGAAAAAACACACTTTTGGTCCCCTAATTTTTTCACTTGTTTCAAATATATCCTTTAACTTTTGAAATGACATTTTTAGTCCCCTAACTATTCTTTGTGTTACGCTTTTGGTCCTAGTTAACGGTTTGATGAGTTTTTTTTGGGTTTTGGGAAAGGCGTTGAATTGAGTCGGGTTATGGGTTTATGGCAAATGGGTTTTGTGTGTTTTACGAAAAAGTGTCAGTTTATCGCCAATGTAATCGAGATTTCCTCTGTTTTCCTTATGTTCTGGTTCTTTTTTTTAATCCCGTTTTGTTCTGTTTTTTATGGGGTGTTTTTAATGACATCAAGAATTTAAAAGAAGTAATAAGAAGAAAATACCTAGTTGAAAAAGAAGCAGCAACAGCTCTGTTGATTTTTCTTTTTCTTTTCCCAGTAATTTCGATGGAATTGGGGGTTGAATTTTTTTTTTTAGGGATTTTAATCGGTGAATGGGAGAGTGTTATAGCCGTTGTATTCACGTGGAGGTCTTAAAAAAATTACATGGAGAGTGACATGGAGGGTGCTGTTAATTTTGTAGTCAAACTTTAGGAATTAGCGGTCAAACCGTTAACTGGGACCAAAAGTGTAACAAAATGAATAGTTAGAAGACCAAAAGTGTTATTTCAAAAGTTAAGGGATATATTTAAAACAACTGAAAAAGTTAGAGGACCAAAAGTGTTTTTTTGCCAAAAGAAAAAAATACAAAAACACTTTTATTTGTTAGACTAGTCAATAATAGAATGTATAATGAAACTTTCCCTATGACACCATTCCATATCATTTCATCATACAGGTCTTGAGCTATATATTTCCAGTTTGGCAACCTTTAGAAAGCAAGCAATGAGTATGCCGTAGATAAAAATGTTAGGCATGACAATCATGAAAACCATTTTCTTCATCAAATTATCAAGGATTCCTCTTTTAGCATAACCATCGAACAAAATGTAATCACATTTGGAGGGTTGTCCCTCTCCTGCATTTGTTCCATCAACGACTATACACCCTTTATAGAACAACTATATTGCATGACACAACAAAGAAATGATCTTCTGTTATTTTAACAGATCCTTATACATGCTAAAGCAAATTAATCAGCTTAATTGGAAAAGAAATGATCATAATGAACAAAGTAAATGTATTGAACATACCTGTTTGGGGTCGGCAGCTTGGGGTCTGCACATTTCACCATGACTTAGCCCTGCTTAATTCTATTAATTCAACTGATCCTCATCTGGAGCCAAAGCAAATTATAAAAAATTATACCGAAATGAATTATCAAATCACTTGAAGATACTTGCATTGGGTCTGCCCATCAGAGCAGACACCTTAGAAGCCCCGATCGTGATCTTGATTTCTCATCGCAGCATGTAGAATTCACACACCCAAAAAACATCTTAAAATTGACGCGATGCTAATCTCGATCTCCCAACCATGGTTAAAATATTCTTTTGTTTTAAACACAAAAATTCTTAATAAAGAGGGGAAATTTGAAATTGACAATATATTAGACATAAGAAAAAAAATTGGGTATCTCAAACCTGATGTTGAATACTGATTCCGATTCATGTTGATTCTTTCAGGTTGTAGCAAAAAAACAACAAATTAGTATTATTTTGAAAGGGAGAAGCAAAAGACATAAACTTGCAGCCCAAATTATAAGCATATGTTGTAAGCAGATTTCTTAATTCTTAGGAGATCAAATTATTAGCTTTCTTAATTCTTAGAACAAATGCGAAAAGGAAAACACAAAAGCTGTGAAAGACTGATATCTCACCATGAAAATACTGTTCTTTCGAGCCAAAGTTGCTTCCCATAATTTTTTTCCTTCCAACCGAAAGTTGACACTGAGTCAAAATTTGTTTTCCATCTAAGATGAACCTCCACCCCCAATATGAAAATCAAACATAAAAAATTTCATATAACCAGACATAATTGTTTTAGGAATGGGTACCGTAGGTGTTGCCATCCAGCAAATCGTCATCCAATGCAGAAATCCACATTTGGATCTGCAATGCCGCCAATGCCATTGTCCCCTGATACGAAATATATAGGATGAGTATGAGGGGTTTTAGCAGAGAACTGGACTTAATGAGCTGGTTGAGAGATTTCATATAGAAAGTTGATCGTAGGTTGTGAAATGACAGTTTAAAATTGAAGGCGATCGTACAAAAAAGTTGTAGAAAATGGAACGGTGGACAACGTGGGGCGAGAGCAGAGGAGATGAGGAGAGTGTGATGTCATATGCGTTGGTTTTCTTTATTATAGGATAAACCGGATACACATCGAGTAATTGGAGAAATTCGGGTCAATTAACAATTTTTCACTCTTAAATATTAATATAGATTTTGATTGATATATGATGGTCGGTGTGTTTGCTTCCTCACTTCCCACCCACCTCTCCTTCCGCTAAAAGTCTAAAACTACATGCGTGTGAATAAAAAACAAACAAAACCACTTCATTGTTTTGCCGTAATCAGTCCTCCAACTTTGAAAATCAAATACTGGAGGAGTAGTATATACAAATGATAAAAAATAAGTCTCCTGTAAAAGTAAAACAAAATGCTGCAAACCAAAAACCACCTTGTTTTACTTAACTAAGCCTGTGGTTTTTCCACTAAACAAAACACACGTACGTTCTCATCCCTCAAAAGTTTCACACATTTTTCTCACCGCTATATATATATATATATATATATATAGGTAACCAAGTCCCTATGTGTCTTTAATATAAATAAACTAATACAGCAACTAAACAAGAAATAAAAATTGAAGAACTTTAAATTCATTGCTTAATTATATATATATATATATATATATAGTAGTAGTAGTAATTATTTGGATTTAGATTGAGATTAAAGGCGGCATGGCTAGTAATTCAGCAGCAATTAGAAGAGCATGGATTGTGGCCACAAGCATTGGTGCAGTTGAAGCAATGAAAGATCAGCTGGGCTTTTGCAGATGGAATTATGCTTTGAGGTCCCTCCAACTTAATTTGGTTCAAATTTACCACCAACACACAAATGTGGATGCTGCTTCTTTTGTCATTTCTAGCAAGTTGAAGGATGAAAAGTTAAAAAGAAGAGAATTTTTGTCCAGAAAAGTTGTGGAGTTGAGCAGCTGGGGTCCTTCTACTATCCGATTTTAATTTTAGTCCCCCTTTTTTTCTCCCCAGATATATGTACTACTACTAATATATACTCCAAATATCAAGTGCTTCTGTTATTATTTATTATTATATTATATTATTATTAAATAGACCAACACGTACACTTACGTAAACGAATCGATTCAAACTCGCAATGCTCTAAACAAATCACAAATCGAGCAATTTAAATTTTAATCAGAGCGTCCAGGGAGTGAAGAACCCAAAATCCGGCGACGATCGGTTTAAAATAAAAATAAAAATAAAAAAATTTGATGAAAAAGGTGCATTCAAATGCAAAACCATCTAGATCTCCATGGACTTGAAGAAGCTTTCCTTTATTGCAGATCGCAAGCAACTGCAAACCTAGCTAGGAACTACCATCGACGCCACCCACCCCGGTGTGCCGCCCAGAACCACCAGGAAGAGTACTCCATAGAAACCGACAAAAAAAACACACACACACGCCAGATCCAATCATCCAAATGAAAACAACGAGGAAAAGCTTCGAAGAAACAAAAAAGAAGATATATAGTACTCCATAGTCAATTTTTGAATCAAATTCATCAAATTGGTCGGCAGCAGCGCATTTTTTTATTCATCTTACGGCCATCGACTACTATCAAATAGGGCTAATAAGCCTATTGATAATTAAAAATCCAGTTCACCAGCCGATCAAAACATTCGCGCGCGGTGGTGAACGACTCCGTCCATTGGGAAATCCTGCGTTAGGTTAGGGTGGCTTAAACCGTAGGTTACGTTGGATATTGATCACGGAACATGGCCTCCTAGTCCTAGCTAGGAAGCGGACCCTCCTCCAGCCAAAACCTTTGCGTCAGTCGACGTCGGAGCCTCATCTACTCCGTCATTCACATTCACATCCACATCCACATCCATCCCCGACTTCAGAGATATCTAGTAACATGTCGAGGTCGGAGGTGAACCGACCTTCTTAATTTATCGCAGAAAACGATCTAATTAAAGGCATTGTCTAAACCTTTTGAAAAGGCTTTGATCGGTCACTTTCCGGATTATAGACCCCGCATTGATGATATACGTAAGTTCTTTACAAAGTTAGAGTTGAAAGCTGATTGCCCTTTACAAAAAAAAAAAAAAAAAAAAAAACTGATTGCAAACCGGGTCTACTTTAGAACGGTAGTAATGTCTTAATACAACTGGATGTTTAGGTGAAATTTTAAAATACTGGCCCAGTTGTAGGAAAGTTTTGCAAGTCAAGATACATTACAACCACATGCATTTCTAACCTCTCACACTTGCGATAAAAGTGTATTATGTGAAAGAGAGTAAAAATGAGAGAGCGCCTAATGTATGCGCCACTTGTATAACTCTCTACAACCAATTCTGCACCATAAAATCACTCGATGTTTAGAGGACTATATATAACCATCTGTTTACTAGACGAGGTGGTTTTTGGGAAATTTTTTGATGCATGTATAAAAATGGACTATATATAGATTACCGTCTGAATGAAAGAAGTGTCGTTGGTTCTGGTGTAAATTGAAATGTCAGGTCTTCCTCTTCCCTTTTTTTTTTTCTTAAATAAAAATTTTATTATTTTATAAAAGGGCAAACCTCACAAGGCCGAGGTTCAAAACCGAAAAAAACTGCAAAAGAGAAAAAAACGCGTGGTTGTCGCCGTATAGATCTGGATAGGAAAAAAGGTCGACTCCACAAAAATCACAAAGATGTAATAGATATTTAGACAAAATTAAACACTAATAATATTCGTAGTAAATATCATCGTATTTACAGAAGCTCTTGTTCTTTCGCGCTTATCGTTACTTCTTGATAGGGTGCCTCGCCAAGTAGTCCTCATTCTCGGATGCCTCTGTCCATTCTTCATAATTGTCATAGGATTTTGAATTTAGATCATCGCTCGATTCCTTATCCGGAGGCGTCAAGTTGATCTTTTATTTTATCTATATCCGAGCTGCATGCAAATTTATCATGTTGATACGAGCGTTTCTTGGGCGGTGTCTTGTCTTTCTTTCTAGCTCGTCCTTTCTTTTTTGCAACAGCATCAGGTTCACTTTCCCCACCTTTCAAAGCCGACTCAAGGTAGGTAGGGGTCGGGGCCTTCGAAGTATCACTTGGATTAATCAGTGGGGTTCTTGGGTCTCTTTCTGTAATGTCAGAATTTATCGAGTCGGGTGTAACCCCGGAAACATCAAAACGGGACTGCAAGGTGGACTGGAAAGCTCTTAAGCTGTCATGCGAAATCTGAGTCCCAGTATTCTTCGAAACCGGAGCACTATGTTGTCCCTTTTCAATCTGATTCTGTATCTTATTCTTCGGGTATTCAAACGATTCCTCAGCCACATTTGGCTGAACAGTCTCAACCACATGCTCATTTGGGGCAGGTGGGTGATTTTGTTCAGCGTTATCGGGATTTCTGTCAGTTGTTGACAGAATAGGTACATAGACTTTTTTAATTTTGCTTCCGCCCACGGGCTGTTTAGAAGGGTTCAAGGGAGGGGGGGTTCAAACGACGGATATTTTCTTTTGCATCCCTCCTCCAAATGTCCCAATCTCTTGCAGTAGGTGCAAAAAGAAGGCCACAACTCAGCATGAACTTCTTGCCAAAAACCATCATTAACCCCCTCCCCGACCCAAAAACGCGTACACACCGGTTTGGCAACATCAACTTCGACAAGAACACGGGCCATGCACCGATGGCCTAGTCATTGAACGGGTTGAAGCATCAATAAATCAAAATTTTTTGTTGTTGCTCATAACAGGATTCGAACACTGGTTTTTATATCAGATAAAGTCTAGCTCACCACTAGACCGATGCACCTTGTGCATAAACATGCAAGAGCCGGGTTTTGAACAAGTGACCTCATGTATAGTTATAATGCTTCTAACCAATTGAATTAAATAAACAATTATAAACAAAACGGTTAAACTCTAACCGTGAGGGGCCCCTCGCCCCTGATCCCACATGAATGCGAGGAGAGCTTAATCATGAGACCTATAAGCTAGCAGGTTAATTAGGGATATGATGAGGCTTTGCATTAATTAGATATCTCTTACCGAAAGGGACCGGCCTTTTACGGGATTCGAACCTCCACCCTCCGGCTTTAGATATAGCAAGGCACTACACCACCTCACCCGCTCACCACTAAGCCATATCCAGGAGATTCTTCCCTTATTTAACAATCATTATATCTGGAAGTTGGCTTCTTTGATTGGTCGTCGTCCTATACAAATGGATAATGTGACTTTAAACCTTCGTAGACCCTTGATCGGTTGCTCGTGTTCATATTGAAGTAGATTTTTAAAACCCCGGTGTCAACGTTTATGGGTAGGGAAGGATATTCATGCATGATGGTTTTTGGAAAATTAAGTACTATATATATTGCATGCATGTAGCTAGAGATATGCCCAATTATTGTGAATTTTATAGACGGATTGGCCACGGTGAAGCTGATGCATGCTCTAAAGAAAAAAACCGGCCGCCAAAATGTGATGGAAGGAAACTTAAATGGCAAATTAATAAAGTTAGTTTATAGGCCGAAGACCAAGGGCATTCAATAATTGAGGTTGTTTCCTCTCATATTGCGATGGTAAAGATATTCAGAAAGGAAACACGAATGGCGGGGATGCTCTCAACAGGGGAAGTTTTTACGTAGTGTGTCACTCACGTGAGTACACATCCGCGCGTGCGTGATGGTCTGTCGCCCACACGATTTCATTCATCTTAAGCTGTGTGGTTGGATCGTCTTGGCGTCGTCGTGTGTCTCTCACGTAGAGACACACTATACAAAAACTTCACTCTCAACAGTGTACGTACTAGTTGTTGTGAACCAAACAATGCCTCCTAATTCTGATCAACCTAAGGAAAATCCTATTTTGAATACTAATGATGAGGTTGAGGAATTTTAGGTGGATGATCTTTTTCCACACAAAATAATGTTGATATATATATATATACTTACTTTTAGTCAAAGTGCCGTGACAAATGAGTCTAACTAAATACTACCTCCGTCCCAAAATGTAAGTCCTTTTAGGGTGTTTCACACAGATTAAAAAAGTTGGTTAAATTGGTTATGTGTCATTAATTTTGATGAAAAAATCTAAAATAACCTTTGACTATTATTAATGTAGAGTATTAAAAAGTGGGTGAATAGATAATAAATGAGGGGTAAAAATAGAAAAATGTAATAAATGCTTTATTTGGTTATTTAAATGAACTTACATTATGGGACAAAACAAAAAAGCTAAAAGTACTTACATTTTGGGACGGAGATAGTATACATTAGCCATATTTTTTTGTAGCATAAACTACTGCGCCAAAAATATATTTTTCTTGTAGTGTTCTTGACGAGGATTTGCTCGATTATCAAAGAATATGGTTGAGGAATTTGGACGCGAGGACCCTATTATGGATGTTGGGCGACAACAGTGTATGATCACACTGTCTGTGGAAGATAAGGAGTATGGAGAGAATGATCAACATAAGATGCGTTCATCATCTACAAATGATTTTAATTTTATTCCAAATATAGCTAACACCAATAGACCGATTATGCCACGCATTGTTTGCTGGAGACATAAGTTCTCTAGTCACTTTTTGGACAAAAGTCAGTCAAGACACTAAGGATGAGGAAGATAAGGTTCCTGAAGAAGACGGGTTGTCCGTTATGAGGACTCAGAGGACAATTATAGAGGTCTTCCACAGGGCACAAAGCTGAAGCCATGCTTGTAATCACTACAAAAAAAAGACCTTTTCGTGACAAAAAATTTCGTCGCGAAAAGTGCTGATTTTCGTCTGCAAAGGTTTTCGTGACAAAATTTTTTTGTCGCGGCGTTTGTTGTGTAAGCAGTGACGCTAAAGGTGTCTATTGTGACAATCAGAGTATTAGTCCCTAAAGATGTTCAGTCGCGACAAAATCTCATACTTTTGTCACCAAAGCTTTTTATGACAAAACACAGATTTCTCGGTAGAAGGTTTTTCCTGCGACAAAATTTTTGTCACAAAATAATGAATATTTTATCACTAATTAAGTGATCTTGTCACCAAAGGTATAAACACATTTTTACATTAATGGTTAATATTGACAAAGGCTTTGTCACTAGAAATCATATTTTAATAATAATAATAATAATAATAATAATAATAATAATAATAATATTGATAATAAATATAATAATAAACAGACACATTAATGCAAAAAAAACACACATTGGAAGTCATATACCACATAATAAAATATAAATAATTATTAACAATCACTTATACCTATACAAAAACTTAACATCAACTCTAAAAATTTCAACAAATACCAAAATAATAATAACACTTCAAAATGACTCGCAGATCATTGACACTACATATAATAACTTAAAATATAAAACATCTCACTTCTCCAAGATTAAATCTTTAGCACTAACTAGCAAAGCTTACAGACAGAAATTAGTCAAGAATTTTCGGGGTAAATCAAAGCTAGCCCTAATACAGGCTACAACGTCTGACAAAGAAATCGAGCCCTGAAAGAAAAACTAGAAACAATCATCCACACAATAAAGATTATAAGAAGAAAATGAGATTGGCTTGGAAGGGACCTGTTAACAGAGTCATGCACGGCAATTGATAAAAAGCTCAACTAGACAGTAATACTCTAAAACATGAGTATATCACTTCTAGTGCCAAAAAGTGTTCAACCAAACCTAATTACCATTCCAAGTCATGCAATACCTCTTGTGAGCACACATACAAAATTACTTTTCTGATGATTCTGCTCCAAATATTAATAAAAAGTCATGACATGCTTACACAAACAAATGGATGCATGTCACTGTTAAGTCACTAATGTATGCATAACATATACTGCGATCATGCTTTTTCACAAAAGTCACAAAAGATAAATGAATTAATCTACTCTATCTGCTTGCTCCAAAAAATAACCCATATCTCTCATTATCAAACTATCACAACAAATTAACCAAGCATTTTGATTGATATCTAGCGAGATCATGAAGTTTCGTGCAAACATGAAGTTTCCTTCAGATCGATGCAAAGACTTAAGCTAATACCAGAATATTAACTTCACATAAAGGCTGTTATTTAACTGCAAACAAAAATTATTACTGTTGAAGTAACTAAATTGAAAAGCTTTTTTATTTCTACTATGAAAGCCTTTAAAGCGGGGGGGCATGATTAGATCGGATAAGTCACTACTTTACTTTGGATTAAACACTAAAAAGAGATAAACTTGTAAGCATAGGATAAACACCCTATTAACCTTTATCCTATGACTAAAAGAGATAAAGACAAGGAAAACCATCACAAAGATAACCACATTCAAGCATATTAGGAAAAACAAACATGAAACAGAAAGCATTGTCGGGAGATAAAATATATACCAGAAGTTGAGGATCAGATCGGCACCTTTGGTATTGCATAAAGCTCTCTATAAAAGCAAAGAAGATCCCCATAAAAACACACTAAATTCGCACAACAAAGCAATGTCTTCATTTATCTATTCATCAAACATAAAAAAACTTCTAATCAGACAGTCATATGTCTAACCAAAGCAAATGCACACTACGTATTTGGTTCTAAACAAACCTCACCATTGACAATGAAAGGCCTGTCATGTCGCAAGCTGCAAAACATAAAAAGAAGCACTGAAGCAGAAAACAGAACATATAAACAAATAAAACTAGAGAAGGATATCTATATAGATAGAACATAATGGAAACATAGAGAGATTAAAAAGGATATCATTGAGAAAAACCCAAAATATTTCATAGATACCTTGACAGTGGCAACTGCAATTGATATGCAACGGCATAACATAAAACTGCTATGGAGGTTTTGTATCCCAGTAAGCTACAAAAGCCAACACAATCATGTTTTAATTATGTATAACAAAGAATAAACAACTAAAGAAATTCACTTCCGCTCCGACCATAGGATTTGCTCCTCATTAAACCCTGCAATCATAAAACCATAAACACAAATGCAGGCTCAAGTAAATGCAATAGAATGTAAATTCAAAAACAGCCCCAAACCATCCCCAGCCCCATTGTATACTATTCCTAGGGACAGGAAGAGGAACATGCTAGCACTACCATTACTTACATCGTAATCATATTGAATAAAGAGATCCATATTAGTCACCTACAAAAGCCAATAAATATACCACAGATTAACACAATAAATGCTGAGAAATATCCAACCCTTTGTACAATGCTTAAAGAGATTAAAAAGAAGAAATGATTTGTTGTGGAATGGAACAAAATATAACAAAGATCGATCTTTTAAAGAGCTTAGCTTAGGATCCCTCGATAGGAGGTTTTTTTTCTTCACTAATTTGACTCTACACTTAACAACATACTTTATCTTCTTACTAGATTCTTCCTTTTGAATTTTGCTGCTAAGAGGTTTTAACGAGGTGGAGTTAGATGTCAAGAGTTCATGAATTTTAGTAAGGCGGGTTGTATCGCCTTTTGTACTCTTTTTTTCCGATAATAATAAATTAAAAGTTTCTTTAAAAAAACATAATATAAATATGTATTCGAGTTTAACTGGGAGTAGTCAGAGTCAAGTAATTCATCCATCATGTATCGTCCGTTCAAAATGTGAGTCAAGTTACATTCGAGTTGGAAATGATTTAAATCGAATCCAGTTATGTTTTAACTCGAGCCAATATCGTGTTTATCATGATTAGTTTGACTAGCTAGTTTACATCTCTACTGCATACATAATGGCATCAATATAAATAAAGGTGACTCGCGCTGATCTCGTGTTAATCATGATTAGTTTCAGCAGCTTACAACTCTACGTAAGACATCAATAAAAATAAAGGCCTTTGAATTCAACATTTCTTTGGTGATACAGTTGTAAATACAAGATTTTATAAAATACATATAAAAATCCACAAACTTTTACATAATAAAGCCACATGAGAATACATATATTACATAAAAGTTCCCCCTAACTTAGCTCAAAGGGCATAATTCAACGATAAAAAAGGCGAGAGTGTTTTTTTCTTTTTCTTTTTTGAAAAAAGGAGAACGTTGTGGTGATATTTTTGTCCTTGATTTAGAGTGTGAGTTTGATATATTGAATTGATTTCTCTCGACAAAAAATTACGTGTCAAAACTGCTTACAAAATGAATTACTAAGATATAATTCTCGATTTACATTATTTACGAAGTTTTAAAATCGAAACGATAAAACTCGTTGAGACTCAATTATTATTCTTTCTTTTATCCCCCTAAAAAGCATGTAGTATGAAATAGACAAATTTGCTTCAAAGTTCAAAGCATTAAAGCCAACTGCAGATTGTAAAGATGACACCACCACCACCACCACCACCCCCAACAATAATTTGCCACCCTTTCCTTTTGATTCATATATAAATCTCTTTATTTGTGGAGATGTTGATGTGATAATGAGGTACACTATGGCTTTTACGTTGAATATTTCTAATTTCAGAGCCTGCACGTGCTGAGTGGGGTTTCTAGTAGAATCCCATCCACATCATTTATTTATTGTTCCAATTTTATTAGATGTACACATTTTGATTCATACATTTCATTTTTACTACGTATAATCAAAAGCTAGTAGTATATAAATAGAAATAAAAGGAAAAAAATAAAGGGTTTATTATCAAAAAGGACAATTTAAACATAAAAATATACAAAGAGAACAGTGAAATATTTTTCTGGATAAAAATGACATATCCTTATTTCACTGTGATAGTGAAACATTATATTTGAGATCAGTTCCACTGCAGCAAACAGTAGATTTAAGAATATAAACAATGGATTTGTCCGTATCACCCAATTTATATTTCTACGGTCTTGATTCTAATTTTCCTCCTCTTTTTGGTCATTTTAAACCACTCCCCAAAAAATAAAACACTATTGGATGCCCTATTCGGTGTTGAGCATGTGCACCTCTTTTTTTTTTTTTTTTTTTTTTTTTTTTTTTTGGTATTCGTATCACACTCCCTAAATGGTATTGAGTGACGGAAAAAAGAAAAAAAAAAAAACAACAAATTCATTAGAATCTTTATACCAAAAAAATATAGGGATGGTGAATATTGAATCTCAATATTTGGGAATACACTAGTCGTATTCCTAAACATATTAAGATATAAAAAAATGCAAGGTTGTTGCCTTGTTGGTAGTGAGATAATGGACAATGTGTATGGATACGGAGGTAAAGTATTATTCTGGACAAAACAATTTTATTTATGATGTACTCCCTCCGTTTCATTTTATCTGAGTCAGTTATCAAATTTATTTGTGTCATTTTATCTAAGGCAGTTATATTTTCAATACAACATTTATGATACTTTTCTTAATTTTACCCTTATTTATTACGATGCGACCACAAAAAAAAGAATGTCACATTAATTATATTCAAGGATTTTTTAGTCATTTCATTTTAAAATCAATGCATCAAATCATTTTCTTAATATGAGTGATTTTGGCAACTGCCGCATATAATTTAGAACGGAGGGAGTAATATGATGTATGGTCAAGTCAAGGTAAGTGCTTTTGTAGCGGAAGCCCTATACAATACCCGTCTTCAAAATAAAGATAAAAGGTAGAATACCACCCACTACACAAACTTCATCCTTTTTTTTTTTTTTTTTTTTTTTTAAGGTTCCCATATTTCTCTATTTAGTTTTAGGGTCAATTAATAGTGTATTCCTATTTGTGGAGTACTATTGAAGAAAATAGAGGAAAAATAATTTAATCGATTTTATTGATTTTTTAATCATTTTTTTACAACTACTTTTAAAAGCGAGTTCGATAAGACTTTATTAAAGTTACCGAGACTTTATTAAAATCATTGAAAACTACGTGCTACGTAGTTGACAATATGATTTTAAATCATTCAATTCGGAGTACGGGTGAATGAGATATTAACGCTTTAAGTTGTTGAGATATGGGAAGTAAAGTAGTGTAAAATTTTATCCCACATTGGAACATGAGTGTTCCGATGTCATGTTCCAATGTCAAGTATTTAAATGATGATAGTTGATGATTGGTATAAACTCCTAGAGAAAGTGAGAGAGTTCAGAATGGTTTTAGACATACGATGTTCTGCTAAAATTGCCACGCGCGCCGCCTGCCCGTGCCCGTTGACCGTTGACCTTGGGCTTGGGCCTTCGTGGGCCTGAGGGCCTTGGGCTGGGCTAGTATTATACTTTTGGACAAATTCAGCGGAGTGGCAAACTAAATATTCAGCCGAGAGTCGGCAAAGGTGCTTTGCTAATTCAAATTGAGTGGATTCAAAGAAGGTTGTTGTGTTCAAATGAGTGGGCGAGATTCAAAGAAGGGTCTTTGTGTTCAAGATTCAACGAGGTTCTGTGAAGATTCAAAGAGATGACTCGGTTGAGGCAATTCAGCCTTCAGTCAGCTGGAACTTTTCATCTTCTGCTGAGACCTTTCATCTTCAAAACTGTTATCATCAATACTTATATTAAAGTTGAAGTAGTGGGAGTTATGCAATAATGAAATTTATAGTTGAGACTCTTCCACTGCTTGCTTAGTCTCTATATAAACAAGCATCCACAAGATGGAAAACATACAAGTGAAATATAAGTGACACACGAATATTACATAAAGCATATCATCATTCCATTGCATAAACTTTTCTTGTGCATACATAGTTGAAGAGTTTTCTGGGTACTGTTAGAGTTCGCTGCAGTTTAGAGTTGAAGTACCTCTCCATCTAAACAGGTATACTGAGTTATCATGGGAGACAATTGCAACAACCGTGAGTAGAAACCGGTGTAAATTTGTCTTAAGGACAGAGTGCAATTCGTCTCAGTTTTGCATATCCTTTATATTTTTTACATCTATTGTAATTATATTTATATTTTTGAATTGGAAATAAAATTGTTCTTTATTTTTTCCGAATAATTATTTTTCGCATACATGTATAACAATCTTAAGACAAATTTTTCTGAACCTCTTGTGTTCTGAATTTTTTTCTGTATGCGAAATTAATAAAATAAATTTTTCAGTTGGTTCTGAACAATTTTTTTTTCTGGAGCTAAATATCATTCGGTGATATTCAGAAAATCGTTTTCATCTTTTTGGTCTCGTTGTAAACGAACCATATTTTGATTGTTGAACTTCTGTTTCTAAATAGCAAAATGACTACTGTTAATGATGCGTCATTGACACCCAATCCTAATGCTGCGACAAGTGGAAGTGAAAACGTTGTTGCGGCCGGTGTTTCTCATGGTAAGAAACCAGAAGAATTAAATGTGAAGAATCACCGAGGTGAATCTTAATGTGAATGTGTTGTTGTGACACTTAATTAAGTGTTCGAGTGAGAATTGTTAAAAATAATTCTTTCTTTGATTATAGTGATATAATCTACCGTGACACAATATTATGTTGTGACAAAGAAATATTATTTCGATGCAAGTTGTAAGCGAAATAACAGTTTATCTTCTGTTTTTTGAACAGAAATGAAAGAAATTCAAGTAAAGATTGAGAATGATGTGGATCTAATCGATGAAGAGACATATGGTTGGTGTGTAGACACTGGTGCTACTCAACATATGTGTGCGAACAAATCTTTATTCTGGGGATACCAGGAAATTAAAGAAAATGTTTTCATGGCAAATTCAACAACGTCCGAAATCGTTGGATATGGGAATATCACGTTGAATTTAAAAAGTGGAAATTATCTGGTTATCAGAAATGTTCTGTATGTGCCGGACCTACATGGAAATTTTATTTCTGGTCCTCAACTTACTAGCCTGGGTTACAAGTTAGAATTTGTTCCAAACAAATTCAGACTTTCACAAAATGGATTGGTAATTGGCAAAGACACTATGGTCGATAAATTGTTTTTTATGGACCTTCGTATTGTAAAATAAAATTAGAATAATTTTATGTTTGCATAAATGTGATTGTGGGTATGTATGAGCTCAATGTTTTGACTATTGTGCCTAAATCAAATTTGCCCGTTTACGGCATAAATAACTAAGACATGGACCGAGACTTCATGTTTGTGGCATAATCGATTAGGACATGTAAATAATAAATCAATTCGTAGAATGATGAATTTAGATTTATTACCTAATTTAAAGTTTAATGAAACCGAAAAATGCCAACTATGTGTCGAAGCGAAAATGACTAAGGCACCGTTTCCATTAGTGGAAAGAAACACAGGACCGTTGGAATTAATTCATACAGATTTGTGTGATTTAAAATTTGTGCAATCGAGAGGCGGTAAAAAATACTTAGTAACATTTATCGATAATTGTACAAGATATTGTTATGTCTATTTGCTAAGTAGCAAAGATGAGACTATCGAGGCTTTCAAAAAAATTATAAGAATGAAATCGAAAATCAACTTAGCAAACGAATCAAAAAGGTTCGTAGTTATAGATGTGGTGAATATAATGCACCGTTTAATGAACTATGTTCAGAATCTGGCATTATTCATCAAACTACTGCTCCGTATACTCCTCAATCGAACGGTATTGCTGAACGCAAAAACCGCACATTGAAAGAAATGATGAATGCTATGTTGATAAGTTCAAGTTTACCTCAGAACTTGTGGGGGGAGGCGATCCTCTCAGCAAATGTCATTCTTAATCGTGATCCATCTAAAAAGATGGATAAGACCATGTATGAGTTGTGGAAAGGCCGTAAGCCAAGCTACAAATACTTGAAAGTGTGGGGGTGTTTAGCAAAGGTCGAAGTGCCTAAACCTAAACAAATAAAAATTGGGTCTGAAAATAAGGTCTTGATATCTTCGATATATATTCACCGGTAACTAGAATCACTTCAATAAGGGTTCTTATTGCGATCGCTGTGGTCTATAACTTGGAAATCCATCAAATGGATGTTAAGACTGCCTTTTTAAATAGTGAATTAGAGGAAGAAATTTACATTGAACAACCCGAGGGTTTTGTAGTTCCAGGTCAAGAGCACAAAGTGTGTCGACTCGTTAAATCATTGTATGGGCTGAAACAAGCGCCAAAACAATGGCACAAAAAATTTGATCAAACGATGTTGTCAAAATGGTTTAAAGTTAACGAGTGTGACAAATGTGTCTATATCAAAAACACTTCTAATTCTTATGTGATAGTATGTCTATATGTTGATGACATGTTGATCATGGGAAGTACTCGTGATGTAATCATGAATATTAAGAAGATGTTGACTCGAAATTTTGATATGAAAGAAATAGGAGTTGCAGATGTAATTTTGGGGATTAAAATCTCTAGAATATCTGATGGACTTGCGTTGACACAATCTCATTATATTGAGTCTGTTCTAAAAAGATTTAATGTCTTTCATGAAAGTCCTGCGAAAACTCCATTTGACTTAAGTTTACACTTAGTCAAGAACAAAGGTGAACCTGTGTCTCAGTTGAAATATTCACAAATAATAGGCTGTCTGATGTACATAACCAATTGTACTAGACCAGATCTAGCATGTGCTGTGAATAAACTAAGCAGGTTTACAAGCAATCCAAATGAGGATCATTGGAAAGCTTTGATAAAGGTACTAAGGTACTTAAAATATACAATGAATCTGGGATTATGTTATACAAGCTATCCAGTAGTATTAGAAGGATACTGTGACGCAAATTGGATATCTGATTCCAAAGATTCTAAGGCCACAAGTGGATATGTATTCACTATTGGTGGTGTTGTGGTGTCATGGAAATCCACAAAGCAAACATGCATAGCTCATTCCACGATGGAAGCCGAGTTTATTGCATTAGACAAGGCAGGAGAAAAAACAGAATGGCTTCATAATTTCCTAGAGGATATTCCATGCTGGACTAAACTTATTGCTCCTATAAGCATACATAGTGATAGTCGGTCGGCTATATGTCGAGCATAAAACAGTATGTATAATGGTAAGTCTCGACATATACGTCGCAGACATAATACTATTAAACAACTGATCTCTAATGGCGTGATTTCCATCGATTTTGTTAGATCGAAAGAGAATCTTGCGGATCCGCTTACAAAAAGTTTATCTAGAGATCAAATGTCAAAATTGACACTCGGAATGGGATTAAAGCCTATTGAGACATGAACTTTGTAATGGTAACCCAACCATGTTGACTGGAGATCCTAAGATCATGGTTCATTAGGACAACTAAGTTATGAAGATTCCGTGAACACTTACCCATTCTATGAATATAAGTGTTCTTTGTCAGTGGTGTAAAGGTTAAGTGAAAAACTTTTAATGATTCCTATAACTTGATTAAATTCGAGTAGGGTATGGCAGAATACTCTTGATAGGAGATCACTTATGTAAGTGTGAAATGGGTCCGCTTCTGCGAGAATTCAAAGGCTAGAATTCTCTAACGCACTTTCTGAAACCAGGGGTGATTCATGGCCAAAATGAACACAATCATGAGAACCAAATACGGTGCTTAGAGAAATATTGTGTGAGTACTATTGTCTGGTTTTACAATAAAGTCTGAACAGTTCAAGACATAGTTACTGATTAGCCGAGTAGATCCGATAGTATTTCACTAAAGCAGGTTCAAAGCCAGAAGCTACCTCTCCTGATGCAATATTTTTTTCTGTCAGAAATCTCTTCAGAGTAAGCATATGCATTAATATCCATTCATGCGGGGGTTTGTTGGAGAAAATAGAGGAAAAATGATTTATTCGATTTTATTGATTTTTAATCATTTTTTTACAACTACTTTTAAAAGCGAGTTCGATAAGACTTTATTAAAGTTATCGAGACTTTATTAAAATCATTGAAAACTACGTGCTACGTAGTTGACAATAGGATTTTAAATCATTCAATTCGGAGTGCGGGTGAATGAGATATTAACGCTTTAAGTTGTTGAGATATGGGAAGTAAAGTAGTGTAAAACTTTATCCCACATTGGAACATTAGTGTTCCAATGTCAAGTATTTATATGATGATAGTTGATGATTGGTATAAGCTCCTAGAAAAAATGAGAGAGTTCAGAATGGTTTTAGACAGACTATGTTGTGCTAAAATTGCCACGCGCGTGCGCCGCCCGTCCGTTGACCGTTGACCTTGGGCTTGGGCCTGAGGGACTTGGGTTGGGATAGTATTATACTTTTGGACAAATTCAGCGGAGTGGCAAACTGAATAATTCAGCCGAGTGTCAGCAAGGCTGCTGAAGCAATTCAGCCGAGTGGATTCAGCAAGGTTGTTGTGTTCAGCCGAGTGGACGACAAGATTAAGCAAGGTCTCTTTGTGTTCAAGATTCAGCGAGGGTGCTTGAAGATTCAATGAGAATGACTCGGTGAGGCAATTCAAACCTTGATCAGTGGAACTTTTCATCTTCTGCTGAGACCTTTCATCTTCGAAACTGTTATCATCAATACTTATATTAAAGTTGAAGTAGTGGGAGTTATGCAATAATGAAATTTATTGTTGAGACTCTTTCACTGCTTGCTTAGTCTCTATATAAACAAGCATCTACAAGATGGAAAACATACAAGTGAAATATAAGTGACACACGAATATTACATAAAGCATATCATCATTCCATTGCATAAACTTTTCTTGTGCATACATAATTGAAGAGTTTTCTGGGTACTGTTAGAGTTTGCTGCAGTTCAAAGTTGAAGTATCTCTCCATCTGAACAGGTAAACTGAGTTATCCTGGGAGACAATTGCAACAACCGTGGGTACAAGCCGGTGCAATTTTGTCTTAAGGACAAAGTGCAACTCGTCTCAATTTTGCATATCCTTTATATTTTTTATATCTATTGTAATTATATTTATATTTTTGAATTGGAAATAAAATTGTTCTTTATTTTTTCCGAATATTTATTTGGGGGAAGGGGCTACGAGGACTAAAAAAAATGATAAATGGGTCCAGAAGGACGAATTTCAAAATCATAGATTAGTAAGGACAAATTGCTAATATAGTGACAAAAATGCCCCTTTATAATTTTAATAGTAACAGCCAAGGAACTAGTAGTAACAACCCATAAAATGTCGTAAAATCCAATAAAAATATAGTAACAGCCTAAAAACAAGTAGTAACAGCCCATAAAATGTCGTAACAGTCAAGAAACAAATAGTAACAGCCCATAAAAAATAGCAACGGGCAATAAACAAGTAGTAACATCCCAGAAACAAGTCGTAGCATCCCGTAAACAAGTCGTAACAGTCAAAAAAAAAGTTGTAACATCTCATAAACAAGTCGTAATATCCCATAAACAAGTAGTAACCGTCACAAAAATGTAATAACGTTAAAAAATTAAAAGTAACAACCCTAAAATTTTTCAAAATAAAAAAATTACAGACTGCTTCATCGGCAACCATGGCAGCAGCCGGCGGCACAGCCCGTAGGAGATGAAGCAGCAGCCGGATTTTTTGCAGATGAAGCAGCAGCCGGCCATCTATGGCAGCCACTCAGCCGGCCATCAATTATCGCCGCCGCCATCTAGGTCAAAAAAAAAATCCCAAAATTAGAAACAGATTCGACGGGCTGCTCCCTTCCATTCACAGAGTTAGAAAACACCGCTAATTGCAGCTCCCTCCCTTCCCATGGACGATTCCGGCCGCCGGGAATCATCACCACCAATCGAGGAGACATTTCCGTCGATTCCACCCATCTTCTGATCGGATATCAAGCAGCAACCGCAAATTCCAGTAGGAGTTGCTGCTGTTGATCGGTGTTGCTGCAACTTTGATCGGTGTTGCTGCAATTTTATCGTCCCGTTTCTCTTGATCGTCCGGCTGGGTTTTGTCTGCAATTCCGGCGGCTACCTCCTGCATTTTTGAACGATGATGGATGAGGGAAAGATGAATTAGGTTTAATTAGCGAAAGGGTATTTTGGTAATGTTAATTACATTTTGTCCTTTCTAATCATTAATGTACTTGTAGCCTAATAAATGTATTAATTTGTCCTTTTGGACAAAAACCTATATTTATTTTTCGCATACGGGTATAACAAGTACTACTGTAGCAACCCTATTTTAATGGTATAGAGATATGATAGAGATGTTGTTGTGAAATATTTTGAATTGAAATGTTGTAAAATAAAAAAAATGTATTATTTTATATTATTTTGAGATAAGAAAAAGATGTTTCTCGTGTGAATGCCTTAACTTCTTGCAGGTCAAGAGACGTTTAATATGGATTTTTTTTTTTTTTTTTTTTTGAGAGGATGGATTCTTTTTTCATAGCATCACGAAGGAGTGGATATGGCAACTGCAAATAAAAATAAGAACCTTTCTAGTATATATATATACTAGTGCTTCTAAACTGTGCAATGCACAGTTATGCCCACTGCAGTTGAAATTTTGTTCAAAGTCTTGATAAGAAAAGAACAATCATTGATGATCAAGTATACATCAGCATAAATGAATTGTATGACATGTTAAATGATTATGTAATTAAGAATTTTTTCACTACTAAGCAAAAGTTTAGGTGTTCTACAGAATCACATTTGTTAATTCATGTTAGTAATGTGAATGATTGTTTCTGAAGCTGCAGCTTATAAAAAGAGTGCCATTAAAGGCTAATGCATATTACGGTAATACCAGAAATGCATGAGTAGCAGTAGTCTTGACATATTTTACAACACAAAAGCAGTTTTTGTTAGGTAGACACACAAAGTGATGAAAGAAGGTGCAACGTTAACCCAATTTTGAATTGTACATGTAGAATTAAACAACTATTCATGAGCCACACGAGAGATAGTTGCTCCTTGCTCCTTAAGGCTAATGTATGCAGTTTATCTTACGTTTATTAAGGAACTTCATTGATTGAAGAAAACAGGATTACAAAAGATTTGTCTTGCATGCATATTATTAATTAACGTAACATATATGCATCAAAACCGACCTGAAGAGGAATTGCCGAATGAAGCAGCCATTCGATGATGAAAACTTGGAAGTTCATCTGGCTGAAAAAGATCTTGCCCAGAATGTACCATAAGGCTAAAAACACAAAGCATAACTCAGCAATAGCAAATGATCACATCAAAGAAGGAAGGAGGGAGGGGCAAGAAAGAAGTACATATAATCCATTAGCATGAGCAAAAGAACACATTTAAAGTTAGGATAAAGGAAAAGAACAAGATTCAATGTTCTTAAAGAAAGGAAAAAAATGCAAACAAACAGAACTGCCAGATTTTGTATAAGTAGACCAAAAAAAAGTAGACTTAGAAAGCCCCCTAAAATTGTGAGTAGAACACTTCAAATGGAAATCAAATATCAAATGGAAATCATACACCAATAATATTTGATTTACTATTTACTAATGGATATTCATACACCAAGCAAATCTAAGATTTCTTGCTCTTTCCACTATAGTCGAAATAAAAGCATAAGGTGGGGGTCTATCACCATCTTCGCCGTGCTTGAGTTTATTCCTCCACATCCAGATTCCATAAACTGCCTCCCTCCAAATATATTTCCAAGGCGTTGTCCCAACTTGGTTGTTTTCATTAACCCGCAGGTTCATGCGTAGCCACTCGATTATATTTGTGGTACCAAAGAACTCTGGTTTATACTCCACTGGTACACACTGATTCCATACATCCATTGCCCAGTAGCAGTCCCTTAAGGCATGGAGCATGGACTCCTCTTCCTCGTCGCAGATATCGCAGAAGAGGGCATCCACAATATGTCTATAGCATAACATCTTGTCCACAGGTAGTGCAGCATGTGCAATTACCCAAAGCAAATAAGTACCTCTAGTAGGTCCTTTCAAATCCCATATCTTCTTCCAAACATCAGCCATATTATTATGATCATCAGAGGAAGTCAGTAAAGCATAGCCAGAGGCCACCGTATATTTCCCTTCCGAATCTGCACTCCACTTATATCCTTGACAGGTTTCCTTCAATCCATCTTTAATTGAAGCATAAGCCTTGCAGATACCTCTCCATGTTGAGGAGCAACCTACTTTGGCTACGGTAGATAGCTCTTAGTATTTTTGTGACAATACTTTAACAGTTTAACCCACAACATATTCTTCTTTGTAATAAGATCTCATACTAGTTTCCCCAAGAAAGCCATATTCATCTCGTAGAGTTTCTTAAACCCCAAACCTCCTAGTTCCTTCGGTCGGCATAGTGTACCCTAAGCTATAATATGCATCTTGCGCCCATCTTCCTCATCTCCCCAGAAGAACTACCTACAAGTCTTCTCCAAAGTGTTTATCGTTGAGGCGGGGAGCATGGTGGTTTGCATAATATAATATGGTTGTGTAGCAAAGGAAGACTGCACAAGAACTCTCTTACCCGCTCGCGATAGGCTTTTCGATTTCCAATTGGACAGTTTAGCCTTCATCTTGTCCTCAAGATAAGTGAAGTGAGCAATACGTTTTCTTCCATGAAGCAAAGGAACACCCAGATATTTTCCTAAGTCGCTCGTATAGCTCATATGCAAACGATTGGATAATGTCATGATCATAGCATGTCCCACATTTCTAGACGTATAAAATCGAGACTTTGAAGTGCTAATTTTCTGCCCCGAACAATTACAAAAATCAGCAAGTACCTCTTCAATAACTGCTGACTGATCCTCCGTTGCTTCACCATATAATAATAGATCATCTGCAAAAAATATATGAGAAATCAGAGGCCCCTGCTTTGAGACTTTTATCGGTTTCCATCTCCCTTGATTGACAGCTTCTTGAATTTTGTTGCTAAGCACCTCCATGCACAAAACAAATAAATAAGGTGCTATAGGATCCCCTTGGCGAAGGCCTCTACTAGGAGTGAACGCTTCCAACCTTTCCCCATTCCAAAGGACCGACAGCTTGGAAGTTGAGATGCAGTGCACCAATAATTTTTGCAGATGATCTGATAATCCAATACGCTTGATGATATTTTAAAGAAAATTCCAATTCACTCGATCATACGCCTTCTCTAGATCAACTTTAAGAGCAATGTACCCCTTCTTCCCGTGTTTTTTTGTATGCATAGTGTGTATCACTTCCTGGGCTAGAATAATATTTCCTGAACTCCCCCTACCTGGTATCAATGCACTTTGAGTGGTATTTACAAGGCTTCCAATGACACTTTGCAATCGATTGTCTAGCACTTTTGTGATCATTTTGATAAGGGGGAATGGTAATAAAGGACAAAAAAAAGTTGAAAAATAGGATTAAGGACAGTGAGAAAAAAATCATGTGTTAAAGGACAATTCCACTGTTTGTTACTCAAAATACACTGTTGGTTGCATTGTCTTTACAGTGGAATCCACTATTCCACTGTTTGGTTTGTCCTTTTCACCCAATAAAAAATTTCACTGTCATTTTTACACATTTCCACTCTTATTTTGTCCTTTTTAACAATAAAGCCTTTTGATAATCACGTTGGCCAATGCTATAGGACGAAATTGGGCAGGCGTTTCTGGTCGGTCAGTCTTCGGGATTAAAGTTATCATCACTTCATTCATGTCTGCGGGAAAAGAAGCCGTATCAAAAGCATTTTTGACATATCTCACCACTGATTCCAAAATCATTCCCCAACACTTTTTAAAAAATATGGGTAGGAGCCCATCAGGGCCTGCTGTCTCGGATTTTATCTAAGCAAAATAAACAAGTAATAAATTTATAAATCCGGTATACCCCAAGTGTAGGGATCGTAGTATAGCGATTAATACCGGAGTCGATCACAGGGAATCGAGGTATCTAGTTCATATTAATTCTTCTAACTCTAAACAAAAACAAAAACAGAAAGATAAACTGGACAGAGGATTGTCAGTCCAAAGCCAGGAAAACATCGTTGCGAACAAAAGTAAATAAAACTATAACTAGGAAAACAATAAAACTAACGAACATGATAATGACTGAAGCAAATCAACATAGAACAAACCATGATCCACCATCCCGCAACCCTTAATTTCCTGCCTAGATTATCTTATGAAGATTTAATCAAAGATGTGATTCACCTCTCAAAAGTATGAATTCCTACTCTCGTAGATAATTCGCCTATCAATCTTTTATCTCTCGATCTTAAAGATTAACGTTTTCAAACCAAGGTGCAAGATTTATTAGATCTAACAATCTAGATATTCTAACCTATCAACTCTCATATTTTTAGGTTAAAAGATCTATTCTTTCTACGGTGATCTAGGGTTTACACCGACTCGTCATATGGTAAACATCAATAACAACAATCTCTCGATATGCGTTGCATAAACATATAATCATGGAAAAGAAACAAGCTTTAAATTGAAATCATTCATAAAATTATTCAAAGGAAAAGAAATAAAAGAAAGTGAAATAAACGATCTCATTTGGTCGTTCATGTTGCGAGCTTGACATCGACATGGCGACAAGAAACAGAAATAGAAAAAACGAATATAAAAACAAGAAAAATCGCAACTTCAGCCTCCCAAGGGCCTGGGGGCGCTAAGGTTTTCTCCTAATCATTGTGTATCAATAGGTCTCAATAATGTATCATTAGGGTTGAAATACGCGCTGATATTTATAGAAAACTGAAGCGGCTATGTTGATGTCGGCTTAAGGACGCCCGTCTGTCTTGTTGGACGCCCGTCCACTTCAGCGTCCAAACTCTCTGAATCAACTTCCTCCCTTTGACGCCCGTTCACTATTCTAGACGCTCGTCCATGAAAATATCCGTCCATCCTGAATCAAGTCACCTTCATGGACGCTCGTTTGGATGATCAGACGCCCGTCCATCCTGGACGGGACTTGGACGCCAGTTCAGCTGGATCAACAACTTGATTTCTTCATCTTTATCCTTTCCTTCCTTCTCTATCCTTTATCAAATTCCAACTTTATCTCCTCTCTATCATATAATTCGAACTGGATCTTCATTTGATCATTCTTTGGGTCGAGAATATGCATCTACATGACATCAAAAACATCGCAAAATGTAATAATATCCAAATAAACATGAAATCAACAATAAAACTCATAATTCAACTAATTTTGCGAATAAACCATTTAAAACCTCACTTGCTCAATAAACCAATTAAACGCTCATTTTCTATGCAAATTATACAAATATGGAGGAAATCATTATAAAATATAACGGAATAAATCGTATAAAATCACCCTTAACACCTGCAACTTTGTATGTGCCCATCTCAAAGCACGCGTCTTCGATCTCTTTGTCAGAAATTGTTCTATTTAGGTGCCTGATATCTTGTTCACTAAGAGTGTGCACATTCACCTCACATTGACAGAAGTGGTGCTCCTCTTCATTTGAGTACAGTTCGACGAAATAGGTGCGCATCATTTCATGAATTTCAGTTTCATCAACACTCCAAGTACCGTCTGCTCGTTTCAAGGAAGTAAATCTTGCTCGTTGTTTTCTTTTCTGAGCAGTTAAATGTTAGTAATGGGTGTTCCTTTCTCCCTCTACCAGCCAATGAAGATGTGACCGTTGGTGCCAGAATTTTTCCTCTTGCATTAAAATCGTATTATATTCCTCAATAAGTTGCTTTTCCAGTGTTGCCAGGTATGCTGAAGGGTATCTCGATAACGAATCTTGCACACCCTTGAGTCTTCTTGTTCCATTGGTTTGCTTTAATCAAAAAATCCTACGCAACTTTTTTAAAATCCGGGTCTGAGGAGTCCCAGTTTTTTTCCACAAACTCAGCGAATTCAGCGTGGTCGAACCATGCATTTTGGAATTGCATGGGAGGAGGGCCCGTTTTCTTTTTCCTTTGCTGAACAAGCTGAAGTAGGATCGAGCTATGATCAGAGTGTGTTTTTGGCATATGCGTCAAGGAAACATCTGGGAAAAGAGACAACCATGAAGGAGTACACCACGCTTGATCTAATCTTTCTAAAATCGGCACCCCATTGTACAATGGTCCCGTCCAAGTGAATCTAGACCCATTGAACTGCACCCCCACCAAATCACATGTTTGAATCATATGTTCTACCACCTGGTTAAAGTCCCCTATTAAACACCACGGTTGTTTAATAAAAACAGAGAGTCGTTCCAAGTTCCCAACATTCATTACGTATAACCGGTGTCGGAGAGGCATACACCACCGCTAAAATCCAACTAAGACCCCCATTATGTAAAACAACCAAGTTGAGACACTGATTTGTGATAGGAAGGAGCCACAAATTTATTTTAGTGTCTTTCCAGAAACACCATATACCACTTATAAATCCTCTCGCCTCAACACAAATTACCTTGGTGAAATGCGAGCACTGAAGAATCCTCCGTGCTTTATGACTCTGAGTTCGTGTTTCCAAAAGGCATAAGACGTCTGGTTTTTATTCAGTCAGGAGGGCCTTTAAATTTGGAAAAAACGAAGCTGACCCTGCCCCACGACAATTCCAAACCAATATCCGCATCGGAAATTATTGGTGCTGTGTTTGGACATTCATGTCCGAATTATCTGCTCCATCTGGGGATTCATCCCTCAATTTCCATGTAGTCACATTGCGTCCATCCTCCAGGACTTGCTGATTAGTCCTCCCTTGAACAGAGACTTGATCCGGTGGCTTAGTTTAAGTGTGTTGTATGTGTACTTGGCCACTTGCTTTGGTAAATTACTAGAACTCGTGTTCCCCTCTTTGCTTGCCCTTTCCTGTGCATTGGAAATATCATACATGGGATTAGTTGGTACACCCGTGGATTTGGTACTTCCAACGGCTGAAGTTGGTCGTTTAGAAGCCGATGATATTCTTTCATTAACACCCATTACTTTGCGTTTCCATGTCTCAGAAGTAGCCGATCTTTTGTTATTTACCTCTTTTACTGAATTATTTCTTTTGTTGTCTCCTTACGGGTGTTCTCTTGATCCTTAGAGATCAATGAAATGGTGGGCTCTTTTGTGTTCTCTGCTACTGTTTCCATTTGCTGGTGTAATTCTTGGAGTGGTGCTGGGACATTGCCTTGTTCAGGTTGATCATCCATAGCTTCTGTGTCATCATACAGGACATTAAACCGAGAACCACCAATTGTGGCCTCTTCTTGTTGTCCTGAATGATGTCCATGTGAGGTCCCGGTATCATGACTGGGTCGTTCACTCTGTGGTATGTTTCTATGTTTATCTCATCTACCCCGCTGACCCTGATTAGGTCTCCGCCTTATGTTCGTTGCAATCATCCAAGGTCCAAATGGCCGGTCTAGAGTTCGACCTTCTGGCTGTTTAGGGGGTCCTCCAGTTGTCTCATTTTGTCTCTGGTCTGCACTAGCAGGCTGATGAACTTATGGACATTGTTGGGTTTTATGTCCAATTTTTCCACATTCAAAGCAAATATGTTGAAGGCCCTCATATTCCACAGCGAACCTGTTACCATTCAACACCACTTTTGATCTCAAGACTTGTTGGAGATTCATCTCGACACAGATTCTCACATACTTGGCTCGTGTTGCCTGGCAGGTTACCACATCAACTTTGCCCGGTTTGCCTATCCTTCGTGCTAGACTTAGCAGGAAGTCTTATTTCTCAAATAGTTCTAATGGCATGCCCAGAAATCGCACCCACACATGAGTGGAGAGTATTTGTTGTTGCGATGGCACGAAGAACGGACGCCATTTCATCACTGTCAAGTAGTGACCTTGCACAGTCCATGGTCCCATCATCAAAGCTATTTCATAGTCAATTTTATTTGCATACCGGACCACATAATAATCCGATGCCAGGTCAACAATGTCAAGTTCCCCAGATGTGCACCATAGGCTATGGAGTCTCTGGTGAAGTATACGGTAGGAGGTACTTCGGCCCAGCAATTTCACAATGACCGCTCTCCTCCATTGCCTCCACAAATCTATACATTCTTCCACCGGAATATCTATCGGATCGTCATCAAATTCTGTTCCTCTCCACTCCTCTGCAATTTGATGAAATTAGCGAGATCACCCTCATCTTCTCCTTCTCCGGTATAGAATTCTGAATGACACTGCGGTTCCTTCAACAAGGCTGCACCTCCTCGCAATGATCAAGGCGATTGGATGTCGCTACAATTTGTTTCGATCTCTTTCCACTTGTCTGCACTCTTCCGAAGGATATCAGCTTCCTCAGTGGATTGGCCTGCTTCATCAGTATCCATGGCAGCATGAGGCTCCATGGTAGTGGTTAATTCGATCGGAAAAGTAGGATTGGGGGTGGACGGCGGTGACTATTTAAAGACAATCATCAACCCTTCACTTCCAATGAGGTAATACAGTCATCTGTCGGTCCGTTCTAACTTAGATGTTCTGCATTAAAAAATTTCCCCCGATCCTTACCCTCAAACATACGATTTCTCTTTAAAAGTAAGAGAAACAGAAAAAACAAAAAAAACAAGTGTGTACTGTAAGTGTAAAATAATGAGATTTTCTATTGGGCCTTTATCTAACCTTCATACAATATCATATCTTATTAAAGTGTGCTCAATGCATAATGACCGAATAAAATTACTCGAAGTTCCTTCCTCAAAAAAAAAAAAAAAATTTACTCGAAGTTTTAGTGTATACATAACACGCTTAAAAGTAATATTACATCCGTCTCACAACATAAGTTATTCTACATTATCAATGCAACATTTATTACCATTTTATCTATCTTACCCCCTAATTTGTTATCTATCCAATCACTTTCATTACTAACAACTATTCTCTATGTTCCAAAATAATTGATGCACTTAACAAAAACACGTATATTAAGACTGCGAATAATTTAATTTAAATGCCAAAATGACTAAAAACCTAATACACTATCATTAATGCAATATTATCTTTATTCTTTCACATCTTAGTAAATAAGGGTAGATGTAGAAATATCACAATAAATGATGCATTGTAAATCTAAATGCATCACATAAAATGAAACAAATGATTTTAACAACTGAATCGATTGTTTTGGAATGAGAGAGTATTGCATTAATAATAATCAAAAGGTATTTTAAATATTTAATTTTCAAATTTATGATATTCAACCGGTTTATTAATCTGTGTGAAAACTTCTAACATGATTTATATTTCTTAATCTAGTAGTATACTAGTACTTAATAAGATTTGATCCCGTAATCAAGTTAAGTTTTCCAATAGATCCTAGAGTTGACTTAAGATGTAATTAGTTTCAGTATATGTGTGAGTTATAAAAATGTTATTTGTATATGTAAATACAATTATATATAAATATATATATATATATATATATATATATATATATATATATATCTTTAAATATGATTAGATGTAAATTGTGGACCTCACGCCTAAGCATTTCCTTATCAAGAAAAAAAAAGGAATCTAAATGCATTTTATCAATTAACTTTATTTGAAACCTACTACTACTACTTTCCAGCCAGCCAACCAACCAACCAACCTAGCCGACAAGTATTAATCACTATAATAATTCATTTGACATGATTCACTAAACTACTGTATGTGTTTGTTTTGTGTTGGGTTTTTCTGAGGTTGGAGTTTTTTTTTTTTTTTTTTTTTAATGATTATAAAGTTAAAATGTGTTTTTGGAATTTATGTTGATAAAAAAATGATTGGTGAGAGAAATTGAAATAAAGTAGTATAATGAATAAAATAATGATAAAAAATGTAATAAAATAGATAAAGTGAAATGATACGATATGATTTAATATTATTTTATTTGTAGTTGAAGAAATGATTGATGAGAAAATTGTAAGAAATTATTGATATATGATATAAAAAAAACTCAAAAAAAAACCCTCAGCCAAAACCCCAAAACAAACAAGGGATCTACTGTTCCATTTGTTTTCGTTAGAGTTTTCTTTGGAGTTCTTTTATATCACTTCACCAATCATATCTTACAATTCTCTTACCAATTATTTCATCAACTACAAATAAAAAAATATTAAATTATCTCTCATCATTTCACTTTATCAACTTTATAACATTTTTTACTATTATTTTATTTATTATACTACTTTATTTCAATTTTTTTACCAATCATTTCATAATCTACACAAATTTCCAAAAAAACATTTAACTTTCTAATCATTACTTCAATAATTTTATCTAAAACAACCTAAAAAAAACTTCAAAAAAAAACTCCAACCCAAATCAAACGGAGTAGGCCCCAAAAAAACTCAACTTATAATTGTTATTTGCTGCTAATCATGCGAAATCACTATGATACATATGTCCGTTAAAGTTTTTCACACAGTTAAGAAAATTATTAAGTGTTATTAATTTTAATGGTAAAAATCTAGAATATCATTTGACCTCATTAATGTAATTCTGTGAATATGTATTAAATTAAGGGCAAAGGAAAATATGTGATAAATGTTCCATTGATATTCTAAATGGATTTATATTATAGATAAATTCAAACAGTTAAACGGACTTACATTTTGGGACGGGCGTGGTATCATTTATTCACTCTTTCATCTTGTTTTCTTTTTTTAATCTTGTAATGATTTAAGTTAGTATTTATCTAAATCACTTAGGGCAACTCAAGCGGTGGGAGACCCAGGACTATTGCACCATTTTGGTGCAATAGTGTTGCTCCAATAATATACTTTTCCCCATTCCACCAAAACCCTTTCTTCTTTCCCCATATTTGGTGTCGGGTGACCCGACACCATTTTATCACTTCAGGCTTTTTTTTCTTTAATTAACTCAATTCTTTTTGTTGTGCCTGTTTTTTCTTTTATTTTGTGTGTTTTTTTTTAGGAAACAATGAATTTTATTAAGCAACGTCTGTCCAACAAGTACCCCAAGAAGTTAATAAGCAATGTGTAGTTTATTTTTTTATTTTTTATTTTTGCTTAAAGCCCCTGGTATCCGGAACCAACTGGTCCGACTAATCCGGAGTTCGATCTGGGTCGTGCCTGCAGAGTCTGATTCTTACTCAAGGGTAAAGTCTGGCCAAGTGCTCTTTCAACATGGGTAGTTTAATTTAATTATCATGTAATAAATGTGAATAAATTTTTTTGGAATCAGTGTAAAATATTTATTGTGCATCATTAATTTGATTAAATTCCTTTACTTACTGATATTTTATTATAATTAATCCATTCATTTTATTTTTATATTTAAGTTGTTTTAATATTCAATTATCCATTCATCATACATTAATTTTTAAACATGTATTTTCTTATTTGATGAAATAAATACATTTGTTTTTATTTTATAAAAAAAAAGAAGAGAGAGAATAATATGAGATATCCTTTTTGGTGTAGAATTGTGGCAGAAGAATGATGTAATTTTACATCATTTTGATGTTTTGGTGTAAAAACTCTTTATTGTTTTTTATTGGTGTAATTTTACATCATTTTGATGTTTTGGTGTAAATAAATGTATATGTCTTTCTTCTAAGGGAGGCTGTTTGTTAAGGAAATTAAGCACTTATTTTGAAAATGTTAAAAGGTAGTAGTTAAATTAAGTACCGTTTGATAAGATATCAAGCATAAATTGGAAAATCAGGTTGTGTCGGTACGTGATGACATAAATCAGTCGTCACGCTTTTACGACATTGAAAAATCAGTAAGCGTAAAAAGATTCTTACGTTCAAACGTAAGGATCGCTTACGTCCAAACGTAAGGAAATTCAAACCAAATCTCATACAAAAATCACTCAACACAGATTCTCTACGTTTAAACGTAGAGAATCCTTACGTTTAAACGTAGATATCTCTACGTTTAAACGTAGAGAAATTCTTGTCCATTCATTTTTTTTTATATATTTTATTGACATTCTTCTCCGACTGGAATATGTGGTTTTCATGCGCCGGTAATTTCTTCTCCGCCATTGATTTTTCAAGCTCAGCAAATCCATGAGAGTGTTATAATTAGAAACAGAGAAATTTACGTTAAATAGAATAAATTAAATAAATTTGAAAAAGCAGAGAAAAAACACTTCACGTTATATAAAAACACTTCATGATCTTTTTTCTTAAAAGGAATAATATTTAGAAGTGATGTAGAGGATAAAATTAAATAATAATCATTATAATTTGTTGAGTGTTCATAATTTTATTTTATTTTTAAAATTACAGGATTTGTTATAGCAAAACAAAAAAATTTATCTTGCAAGATTTTTGCTTACAAATGTTAAATAACAAAATGTCAATAAAATATTTAAAAAAAAATTGAATGGACAAGAATTTTCACGTTTAAACGTAGAGATCTCTACGCTTAAACGTAAGGAATAATGTGTTGAGTGATTTTTGTATGAGATTTGGTTTGAATTTCTACGTTTGGGCGTAAGGATCGCTACGTTTGAACGTAAGCGATCTTTACGCTTACACGATTTTCCACGTATCGGAAAAGCGCGACGCGCGATTTGAAGTGTCGACCGACACACAACGCGATTTTCCAATTTCTGGATATCAAGACATCACTTAATTAATTGAGTGCGACTGCTTATCGCTGAAAATCGAAGATGTCCTATTTACTCTCGCAAATAATTACCCACGTAATTTGGTTTATTGTTTTTCAAGAAAACCACGTATCCATTTTCATGGATTAGTTAAGATTTTTATTATTTATTTTATGTTGTTTATATTATGAAACATTAATATTCTCCCAAAAAATAAAACAATACTAGTATTTATTAATTTACGTTATCATAAATTGTTGTAATTTCGACAGGATTCAATTTCCCAAAGTATAGTTTTTTTTTTGGGAGTGCTACAAAGTATAGTTATATCGGTTTTATGTTTTGATATGAAAATTTTCATTGCATCTATTTTAATATCTAGAAATACGTAAAAATATTTGTCAAAAAAAATAATAACGTAAAAATAACATAATATAAATTAAGGAAAAATTAGTTATAAATCCACCTTCCCCCCTAAATTAAGATTTAATCCACATTTTTTTTTGAGGATACACACTCTTTTTTTTAGTTGCAATAAGGACAAAATAATTTCGTTTGGACTAAAATATGTTAGTAAATCTACGCGGGAACGCAGCGGAATTTAAAAATTATTTCCTATTATCCCAAAATCGACTTCGTTTTAAGCAACAAACATAAAAGAAGTAGATATATCTTGGATGATCTAAAATAGATTGTTGTTTTATCTACGGTTGTAGTTTCTGCACGAAGCCGCCCAAGTGTTCGGCTTCTACCGTTGATCCACACGAACAGCCCGCCGGAATCCCATCATAGGCTGCTACCAGAAAAACTCGGTTGCTAGACCGACATTTTCTCTCTCAAACTCTCTCTAAGAATCTCTCTTATTTTTCACAAGAACTATTAGTCTTTTGAAATTGTGATGTACAAAAGAGCTAGTCAAGCCTCCCTTAAATAGGGTGACCTGCGCCCCTACTGTGTCCCAATCCATTGGGAAAGCTTCTATGTAGATTAATGAGAAAGAAAACATTTTACTAGTATAATAAGGAAAAAAAATATTCTAGATTATCTCATTTAATTTAATATCACATATTAAACAAATCCAAGATATCGTCAATATCTTATATTGAATATCTTTATCTTATTATCATAAATCTATTTTTCATAAATCTGTTAATATCTAATATTAATATATGATAATACCATTAATTAAATTACACAATACAACTGTATCTTATACACTTACTATCTGCGCCCCATGTACCAATAAATTGGCTTCCGGAATATTTTTAATTAATATAATGTTATGATTAATTAATTTACAAAATTCATGTGTATCATATACACATACATATTTCGACATATACATCAAATATGTATATTTAATTAATCAACATAATCAATATCTTGTATTTGATTTATTCATAATAAATAAATACCAACATATTAATTTAATCACTATAACACTTTATAGTCAAGATAAACTTTCCTTATTTGGTTATCACTATAACCGCATTTTAATCCGGCTAGATGTTCTTATGTGTGTGACCCGATAGGCTCCCTAATATGTTGGCCGTAGGCACTAAGTGCAAATTACGAAAATGCCCTTCATACCTAACGATCATGGAAAAGCGTCTAGCAACACACCGTGACCCCCAATCATCGGAAGAGTCAAATGCAATGACTACTACCTTTCATGTGAAACAGTTACCGTGTAAATAGAATCCTATCGTTGTTACAATATCCATACGGTCGTACGTCGAGTGTCAAATATCAACGACCGTATCTTATAATCTGAATATCATACTCTCTCGAAGTAACATGTTACTTCCACTTTGCAAAGACTTTCGAGAATAAGACATTCCTTATAAGAAGGCCCTTTCGGATATTTACTCATATTCATAGGATACACGATTTCCGGACGAGCGACATGAATCCTACGCATGCTTCAGTATCACACCCAATCACTACCGCGTGATCGCCTTATGGCTAGGGGAAACATCAATAGTGTCAATGTATGACAATCCACATCGTGATGTTATGAAGGCTCCGGTCTTAGGATAATTACACAACCGCCACATAGTGCGACACTTAATCAACTAAGTGGGTCAGTCTAACGTACTCATTCTCTAATACACGTCCACGTATAGTCCAAGTGTTTGAACACGTTGATAGACGAGATTTATCCCTACCTTCAAGAAGATAGAAGACATCCAATACGTGCTAGTCTAATCGTACTATTAATGTCCCGTTTAATAGCACATACGACTAGAGACATTTAAGTATCAAACCTTTTAAAGTGAGTCGAGATCTCATCAACCATAATCCCTATCATGATTTCTCTTTTACAGTTTGACACTAAGGACGTTATCATATATACACAATATCATAATTGGTCCGTTAAACGAACAAATATTATAACAGAAAGCCATATATTATATGTATAAACATAAAGAAATGGTAGAAATGATCCGACTCGGACGGATCTGGTCCAATCCGATTGGGTTTAGGACACTCTTTCAACAGAATACCCCTCATATAACGCACCCAAAGCTGAATTGAACGCTACTTTTACGGATTCAAACCCTGACAGAATTGTGATCAAGTTGAATAGCTCTCCGACAATCCTCCTTCACTCTTCTTCAATCGCTAAAGGTGGCAAAAACATTAGAAATGTGATAAAGAAACATGATCAGTGGATAACTGTTGTTGTGGTTTCAATGGGAAGCTTAATAGGCTTTCATCATTCCCGATTCTCCGAGGTATGCACTTTCCTTGTCTTTACTTTGAACACCCATCAAATAACCAGTTCAACATTTTCATTTTTTTCCGGCTAAACAGTGGGAAGCGAATTCCAGTTTAGATTCGCAAAAGGTTTTTTTTCAGGACAGATTTGCAAAAGCTGGAAAGCATTTCATTTTACCCGATTGGGTTGCTAATCTGTGTGTATCCTTTGTGAACGGGACTCCCTACTGTGGCTTCAGCAACACAATGAGGAGCATTTTGACAGAGACATAACAAGCAGAGATACTTGTTTTGAGCAATGCATTAATATAACTTTTTGTTTTCGTTATAAAACTATTGCCTTAATGTCCGCTTGAATTTTTTTTTGTTGGTGTTTTTGGAATTTGATGTATACTACTAAGATAATCTGTGAGTGAAACCGAAACAAGACAAAATAGATTCTTTTGGAAAATCTCCTCTTGAGTAACAGACTGATTTATGAGTTGTCTTCTAATTAACAGTGGGGAAATGCTAGGTGGTGTTCGCCTTTTTGTTTTTGTCTACACAAATTATGTCACTCTGCTGAAATATGGATTCAAGAAAAATATGTTTTGCATTAACAGTGGGGAAATGCTTTTACCTTTCATGAATGAAAAATATGTTTTGCATTTTATGCATTTCAAGAAATTAGTTCATACTCATTTCATGTGATTTTCGAATTCGTTGAAACGTATGGCTTCTTTTCCTTTTGGTTTCCGGCTTCTTTTCCTTTTGGTTCTTTCTCCCTCCCCTGACCCCTTTCCCTCTTTGTTCAGATATTTTCAACATAAGAAAGTGAAAGAAAGCATTGATGAGTATGGTTTTTGATAGTACTTTGTACTATAGCTTTAGCTGTTTGCTTTGCACTTGGTTGTAAATTTAACTAAGATGCTTTGTGATTGAGCTGAATTGTGAGTTTATACGGCTGATACATCGTGATATCGATAATGATCTTGTGATACACGATCATCGTGATTTCGATCATCGTCATCATTCATTGTTATTGTGTTATTAATGAGGTCGATTTAATTGAAACCGAAGACAGAGATCTACGCGCTAATGTTCAAAGAAGAGGCTAATGCTCCTTGGTAATGATATGTGAATTGAGATATGGTACAAATGTTAAATCATTTGGTGTAGAGGTTGACTTTATTGAGAAAATGTTAAACCATTTGGTGTAGAGTTGGGGAGAAGAAGATGATGGTAGCGATCAACATTGTCGAGATTTTTAGGTGCTTAGATAATCCTTTCCTTGATGCAACTTAATTGTCATTATGTTGATGTTAAAGTTGTTATCATATATGTTGTAATTTTTTTCCATTGTGATTGAATGTGTTAATTGTGATTGAATGTGTTATTTCAAAATACACAAGTTTTTTGGTCGTTAATGTGATTACATTATTGTCCAAATTATTTTTAGTTTACGGGTTGTTTCCGGTTTAATCCATAAAGGAATATAGGTTGTCGGTATTGTTGTAAACCTAGCCGAGTCCCTGGTTTTTGGCTAATCGTATACTATTAATGGTAATGGTGTCATTGTGTTTGTTAATAAAACGTGTTTATTGTGATACTGGTATTGTTATTGTGTTACTAAAAACACTGCGATTATTCGGATTTCAAAAACTATGTCGAAAGGGTGTCATATGAGATCTCAAAATGTAGAGAAAAAAAAATATGAACGTTGGTGAAAGAATTTTGATGATCGGTGTTCTAAATCAAAAGTTACGGTCGTTTATAAGAAAAATGTTCCGATCAATGCAAATATTTTTTTGTCTTTTCAAAATTTACGTCGGAATGGTAACGTATGAGATCTCAAAATGAAGAGGGAAAAAATACAAATTTTAGTGAAAAAAATTTGATGATCGGAGTTCTAATCGAAAGTTACGGTTGTTTGAAAAAAAGATTTAAAAAAAGTTTTGATTTGCTCTTGGAAGAGTTTCTGAACCAAATATGAACCTGGGACGCACGCTCCTTTTTGTAGAGTAAGGGTATTTTTGTCCGTCTGAATTATTTTTGTTCTTTTTGCAACTAAAAAAATGGGTGTATCCTGTTTATTTATTTTGTATTGAAAAGTAGATTTTTGGCTCCTTCCCTCTATAAATTATTATAGTTAACACACTTATTTTTTTGTTGAATGTTTCATTTACTATATTTTGCAATTATTTAAATGTTAGGAGTTATTGAAAAAAAATGCATGGACAAAATTGGAATTTAATTATTTTCAGACTTCAGATGGATCTTGTTATCAAACACTCCAATCAGTTTCAACACTTAAGTGATTCAGATACTTAACTTATTTAGATTTCAGATTTCAGAATTCAGACTTCAGATTTAACAAACGACTCCTAAGTCCATAAACAAAACGCAGGAATGGATAATGCTATGAGTACAACGGTTGTGTCATAATAAATATAGATTCATCATAATCAATGATGTAAAAATATATTGTATCACTCGTTGTGTCCGAGTTATAGTGGCAATATCGTTAATCCTTGATTATGATGGTCTACATCATAACCAATGATGTTAAATCATGTTTGTTACTCGTTATGACATAATTTCTGATGTATCCTAGGTATGGGCGGACCGTGTGCATACACTCTCATCTTTTTTGCTTTTTAATTATTTTTTTTGAAAGGTTTTTTTAATTGTTTTACTATTTTTTTTTATTACAATGAAATGTAGAACACTACAACTATTTACAACCACAACAGTGGATAAACACATCACATAATGTGGATACAACTTTCCTAAATGAGAAAAACTACGTTGGAAGACTCTTAAATTATTGCCTCCAGAGGAATTTGCACCTGAGACCTAATGTGGGTATAACTTTCCTAAATTCTGTGTGCATACACTCTCATCTTTTTTGCTTTTTTTATTTTATTATTACAAATGAAAGGAAGAACATTACCTTTCTAAAGAGGAAAACTACGCATGAAGACTCTCGAATTATTATCTCTAAAGATGAAAAACTACGCTGGAGGACTTTTAAATCATTGCCTCCAAAGAGATTTGAACATGACACCTAATATGGGTACAACTTCCCTATAAAAAAAACTACCATGAAGGACTCTTAAATTATTGTCTCAAGAGGAATTTAAAACACCGAAGGACTCTTAAGGGATTTGAACATGAGAACTCCACTCAGCTCTAGCCAGTTAAGTTGAGCTAGGCTTCATCGACAGGTAATTCTTTCTCATTTACACCGTAGATACACGTTGATAATTTCGGACCACACAAGTTGAATTTGAATTAAAATTATGTAGTTAAAATTTATCCACATATTCCACTTCTTAAATAGACTCGTCATAAAAGAATTTCTCCTCATAGACAACAGTTTTACTATTTTCTTCTGATTGAGAGAAGTCTTTCGGAACGCGCAAAAAAATTTACTATTAAATCGAAATTTCCCATTTTGCATAACTCATCGAACAACAAACTTTTGACTTCTGACCCTCTTCCCAAAATTTCCGTCAACGCAATCGTTGACTTCAATGTCATAGGCTCATATCTATAGCTTCAAACTGCTCCGACCTCAAATCACCATCCAAACACTTCCCGGTAGCTTCCGGCGGTTATGGCGATTTCTGATAGCGGTGTAGGCAGGTCACATGACGGCAAGGTACGGATGCGCTGTGCTTTCTGGCAATCCGGAACACCGTCCTCAACATCTTCTTCCACTCAGAACCTTCAGTTTCAGAATCAGCAGAGCCACCAGAACGGTGTCGGTTCGAATCCGCGTTCTAACAAAAGTGTTGCTTCTGTTGCTAGATCGTTGCTTCCAGCTAGGCGGCGGCTTCGACTTGATCCAGCTAATTACCTCTACTTTCCTTGTAAGTATGATTTGGTTGTTGACTCTTTTCAGTTCACGAACGTGTTGTTTCAGCTAAATTTCAATTGGATTTGATTTGTGAAGAGAATTTGAACTGGTGAAAGTCTGGAATGTATGCGTAATGCGTCTGAGCTCGAAATTTAACTTCTTGTTTCAACATACTTTCAATTGGATTTGCTTTGTGAAGCATATTTAACTGGTGAAAGTTTGGAATGTATGCGTCTGGCTCGAAATTTAATGTGTTTTTCAAGTTACTTTCAATTGGATTCGCTTGTCTCAGCTTGAAATTTAACTGGTGAAATTTAAGTTTGGAATGTATGCGCCCGAGCTCGATATTCAATGTGTTTTTTCAACTTACTTTCAATTGGATTTACTTTTTGAAGCGAAATTTAATTGGTGAAAGTTTGGAATGTACGCTTCTGCGCTCGAAATTTAACATGTTTTTTCAACTTATTTTCAATTGGATTTGCTTTGTGAAGCAAAATTTAACCGGTGAAAGTTTGGAATGTATGCGTCTGAGCTCGAACTGTTTTCTTTTCTTTTTTTTTCTTTGCCTTTCCTGTTGGTTAATTTGTTGTTTTATATATATTTGCTGGTTTTCTGACTTCCATTGCGAAAAATGAAGATGAACCAGGTAAGCAGGCAAAAAGCGCTGTAAGGATTAAGAACACTAGCAAATCTTATGTGGCTTTTAAGGTATTCTAATTCATTCTCTGTTGATAAATTTCTCCTATTACTTTGTACATGTTTATATGAATTTTTGAAAGTTTTGTCATGTTAGTTATTTGTTTGTATTGTATGAGAATGTTCGAGTGGGATTTTTTAGTGCTTGGGCAATTGCCCTTCACTAAGCTGCCCCTAACTTTAGCTTTGATTGATGAACTTGACTTTAATGCCTGTAATCAGATTCCTTGTAACTTATTAATGTATGTAGTTCCAAACGACTGCACCCAAGAGTTGCTTCATGCGTCCTCCTGGTGAAGTCCTTGCTCCAGGAGAAGTCCTTATTGCTACAGGTATTGACTTATGATCTTTGCTATTCATGTCATTGTAATTGAAGCCTTCTGATTTTTGTGACATTATGGGTAGGTTTTTGTGGTGCAATAGTTCTGTAATCTCTTTGAGTTTAGTTCCATATGCTGATGATATAAGCCAACAATCTGAAATTTGATTTTTGCACAGTCTTCAAGTTTATGGAGCTTCCAGAGAACAATGAGAAACCAATCGATCAAAAGAGTAAGCTGAAGTTCAAGATCCTTAGCCTGAAGGTTGAAAAAGGAACAGAGTTCGTACCTGAACTGGTGAGATATATCAGCTTTCTCATATTAGCTGACATGCTATTTACAATCTGTGTGTTTCTCATATTAGCTTTCTTATATTTCCATTTGGATCTTGTGCATGCATTCTTACATCCTGTTCATTGTTAAATGTTCTCAGTAGGGATGATTCCAACCAAAGTTCCTTCTTATTGAACTTTCTTGGACTGGGTTAAAACTTAAAAACATAACAATAGCTTTTCTAGTAGTTTCTGTTCTTCTACAAGTTGTTTTAAAATAACAATCATAGGTATATGATGTTCTAATGTGCTTCTTTCTTCTTCTTTTTTGGGTGAGCAGGCCCATTAAACAAGTTAGACCTATCGGCAAGAATTCTTTTGACATCTTTTGTTTTATAGAAGATAATGAAGTTTCGCCAGCTAGATTATCATATCTACTGACATTGTTCCTTCACATGCTCATGTTATTGTTACCGGTTCACATAGGAGTGATGTTCGTAGACTGTATCTTTACCATGCGTGTATTGAAGTGGAAATTTGATGATATAGCGAATACCATCACGAAATACTGACCTCCAAATTTGCACCGCAAACTGTAATCATACTAAACACTCACCTTCTTTTTCTGAAGTTCTCTTTCTTGGACTTCCACCTAGTCTTGAGTCTCATGATGGCTGCAGTATCTCACTTGGAAAGTTTTGCTTCTAGAGTTACATATTGCTCTATTAAGGTGTATTGTATCCTAGATATCGACGATTTTCGGTCTTTGTGCAGTTTGACGAGCAAAAGGAGCATGTGACTATTGAACGCATTATGCGTGTTATATTTCTGGATCCTGAACGCCCTAATCCTGTAAGAGTAACGGAATATATTTCAACTCCCTATGCACTGTAACTTACTAATCATGAATTTGAAACTTGTTTACTAATCCATTTTACCTGAAACGAAGGCATTGGAAAAGTTAAAGCGTCAATTGGCTGAAGCGGAGGCTGCTCTAGAAGAAACACGCAAGAAGCCTCCAGCTGATACAGGACCACAGGTTGTCGGGGAAGGTCTTGTTATAGACGAATGGGTAAGTGTTCCCCTATTCGACCACTTGCATAAGTTCCTTTTAACCGATTCTCTATTTTCTTTTACAGACCTAAACAAACAACATTCTTGTCTATTTTACCGAATGCTCTATTCAGATTAAAATACATCAGAATCTGTACAAAGCATAATTTGAATAGAGAATTTGTATTTTATGCAGTACATGTAGTGCGTGATTTAAAGATTTTTACGTATTTTACCGATCTGACTTCTGAGTAGAGATTCTACTGCATATTAGTTTCGGGAAATTGAAATGAATTGACTTGTTTTACGTTATCTACCGCAAGTGCTCTTAGTAGTTTTTATGATTTGTTACTTAGTTGGCTGATATATCTGGTGTCGAATTCCTAACATTTGGTGAAATTAATGTTTTTGGTGGTGTGATGCATATGCAGAAAGAGCGCAGAGAGAAGTATCTTGCTCAGCAGCAGGTCTCGGTTTTGATGAATGGAACTGCGTATGAAGGTTTTAATGAATGAAACTGCCCAGAGTGATTCATTAATTATATTTTTAAATGAAACTGCAGCTCACCGCTTTATATTTTGTATGCGTTTGCTTGCCCAGTGATTGATTGTTGTTTAGTTTCATAGGAGAATAATATTATCTTCTTCTTTTTGTGGGATATAACTTTGTCCTTTTTTTTTTTTTTTTTTTTTTTTTTTTTTTTCTTTCTTTGTTGTTGTTGTTGTTGTTGTTGTTGTGGGATTATGGTATGTGTATTTTGATTTTGTATATAAGGTCGGTCCCCTTTGTTTCGTGTGTTTTGTCGTTGGGAAGTGTTTGAGATCATGTTATTGTAGAAGAAGATGGGATCCTATTTTCCAACTACTTTTGCCTCTTATCAGAAAAATGATCTTTTGTGAAGTTTCTTGACTTGTGCAATTATTCCTATCAGAGGATAAGTTGGCTGAGTTGTTCTTTTGGTGTGTTTGCCCGTTGAAAGTTGCTCAAAACAATTTAGTGATGATAGTAGTTGTCGTGTTAGCGTCATCACATATGGCAACACGTATGGGAATGTGAAATGTATGGTTTATGATAAAAATGCTTGTTAGTGTCATCACAGTTGATCTATTGTGGTATCATATTTTGGGCTATGGTCGAATATGGACATTTGATATCCGCATGCATAGTCAAATATTGAGTTTAGATTCGAATTGCAACAAACCAAATGTCATTGTAGTGTTGCGAAAGTAGTTGTCGTGTCATTAACAATTGCTTTATGGTAAGAGCCGAGGTAACGAATATCAAATGATCACGGCTAATGAAAATATGGCGTTTGTACTAGCACAAACACTAAACCTACCCTTGGAGCAACACAATGACATTCAAATCTCTAGAAATTGCCATATGTAATAATTTCCATGGACCAACTATAGCTTTTAACGAGAAGTTGTTACATGGTGGTCATTTGAGAGAAAAAAACGTGACCACACATTTGCGTTCAAAATTCAAAATCAGATAGTCTGTAATTGTTTACGGTGTAAATTAAATGGAGTGACTAGGAAAGAATTACCCTTTACCTTTACGGGGCTTTAATAACGTGAGGAAAAGATTGCAAGAATAAAAATAGAATCGCCGACCGAATATGTAGATGTGGATAGGATAGGATAGGAGTTAGGAGGATGAGGATATGGGTATGACCGTATGAGTGGTGGAAGAATAGATGGTGTAATATTTTAAAGCCCTCCCATTGGTTGAGGCAAATGGCAGTAATTTCCAATTCTTGAAATCTCATGACAACTCATCCTATAATCTAAACTTTCTCCACATAAAAACCAATGCATTGCAGTTGTCTCTCAAACTAAACAAAAAAGAAAAAAAGCCTTTGGTTTAATTCAGCAGCAACCATAACGAAGATAACATTACAAAAACTAAAGCCTACAGAATCAAATCAAGAAAAATGGCAGCAGCCAATTGCAGCAGCTCTGTTGTGAGAGCAACTCCATTCTTGGGTCAACCCGCCAGCAGCAAGAATGCTGCTAGTCCACTAAGAGATGTTGTCTCCATGGCCAATGGAAAATACACCATGGTCTCTGTCTCTTTGTCTGTCTTTTTCTGTTTCCTTTAATGAACCGTCTTCCTTCCTTTTGGGTCTTTGGTACTTGCAAATTTTGTTGTTATGATTTTAGTTTGTTTATTAATTATTTTGATTGCGCAGGGAAATGACTTGTGGTATGGACCAGATAGAGTCAAGTATTTGGGACCCTTTTCAGCACAGACACCTTCATACTTAAGTGGTGAGTTTCCCGGTGATTATGGTTGGGACACTGCTGGTTTGTCTGCTGATCCTGAAGCCTTTGCCAAGAACCGAGCCCTCGAGGTTTTCCATCTCCTCCTACTCCTTCCTACATTGGTTCTACTAATATTTATCAATTTTTTTTTTCTTCTTTTTTACCAAAAATAATAAATAAATTTGTTCAGGTCATCCATGGGAGATGGGCAATGCTAGGTGCCCTAGGGTGCATAACCCCAGAACTTCTTGAGAAGTATGTAAAAGTTGACTTCAAGGAACCAGTTTGGTTCAAAGCAGGTGCACAAATCTTCTCAGAAGGTGGACTTGACTACCTTGGCAACCCTAACCTTGTCCATGCCCAAAGCATCTTAGCTGTCCTTGGTTTCCAAGTTGTCCTAATGGGACTAGTCGAAAGCTTTAGAATCAACGGCTTAGACGGCGTCGGAGAAGGCAACGATCTTTACCCCGGTGGCCAATACTTCGACCCCCTCGGTTTGGCCGATGACCCCGTCACCTTTGCTGAGCTTAAGGTTAAAGAGATCAAGAATGGAAGACTTGCTATGTTCTCCATGTTTGGCTTCTTTGTTCAAGCTATTGTTACCGGAAAAGGCCCGCTTGAGAATCTTCTTGATCATCTTGACAACCCTGTTGCTAACAATGCTTGGGTTTATGCTACCAAGTTTGCCCCTGGATCATAAATAAATTTGTAATATCTTCATTGAAAAAAAAAATTAAAAAAAATTGTGAATGAAATTGTTTTTTCTGAGTTATTGATTTGTAGATTCTTCGATACGAATCGAACCGTAAATGCACCAGTTTACAACACACTTCACCAGTTTGTGGCAATCCCTATTTACACAGTACTCTTTATCAACAACAACACTAAGCAAAGGCAACAAACTACTATTTACATCCATCAAACTATGTGACATTTGGGATGTTGAGTTAATACATTTAAAGTTTTTTGTTCTTTTTCCCCCACCACTTACGGCTAATTCGCTCTCCATCGAAATGCCCTAGCTTGTGTACCTTAGCCTTCGCCTCTCTTAACCGCACTTTATAATCTTTCTTCCACGTCTCAAACTTCTGTTTAAGCCTCCGAAGCTCATCGTAAGGGTTCTGCCCCGGTTTGATTTCCACAATCGCTTTAGCTTCTTCATCGAAATTCTGCTTTCGATGTTCAAACTCCTTTGCAAGATGACTCAACCCCCCACCATTGGATTCTTGTCCATCACCGTTGACCATGTCGTAACAACCGTTGTTACCGGAAACTCTGACTGGCGGCAGCAGCGGCGGAGTGCTTGCACCTGGAGGAGTTAGAGCTTCCTCTGAATCGTAATAGTGAGGCGATAGGGAAGACTCATGCTTCCCATGTTGTACTGCTGTCTGGTCGGCACCAAGACTTTTCCTTGCTGCAGCCAAACTTACCTGCAACAAAACACAAATCAACGTAGTTATTACTGCCTCAAACTATATATCTATGACTTTCAGCTGGTTGATTCAGTCAATAATACACCAGGATGAAAGTCGATTGTTAGAACTGGAAACGATATTCCGCCGGTGGATTGTTTCTGGTGTGGGGCCGGCCTTTAGTAGGCGTCCAAAATATTGTCCTTTTCCGTTTTCAATATTATGCTACCAAACGGTTCATGCATACAACAAGAACCGGGGAGGAACTTACTTGCAAAGATACCATCTGCTTTTGCCACACGTCTTCCATTGATTTCATCTTGGCTTCATATTCCAACCACCGAGCCTCATACTGCTGCACTTGCTCTCGTAGTGCAGCATTCTCCTTCTCTTTCTTCCCCAAGTTTGTTTCTGCTGTCGCGACTCTTTGCTGAAGCTCTTCTACAGATGACGGTAGATCTTCTGGCGACACACCCTGCAAATCCGTGTCCAAGAGTTTTAAAAAAAGGTTTAGATTTCAGAAGACGGTCCTATGTTTCCCCTACATATCTCACCACTTCGAATTAATTAGTTTACAACTGATAATTTCGATATTCCGAGCACAACTTGACCAGATCCCAATAAAGGATAGATAGAAGATTCTACGTATAAATGACAGCGATATTACCAAAATCTCTGATAGTCTTCTCCCACGCTTCCGCTTCTCAAAAATCACAATTTTTGAATCGCTCAACCGCTGAAAATGTTTCCGAGCCAAAAACCCACGGATTGCTGCACCATAAAGAACATGATAATAATATACTACCGAGTATTAAACCAAAAATATGTTGAACAAATGAACAATAAAACCCCCACCCCAAAGAGAGAAGGGGGAGAGGAATAAATAAATGAAATGAACAAAATAGAAGAAAGCTAACATGATTGTATCTGCAACACTGCTGACAATTGAGCGTCGAGTTTTATCTGAGCATCCTGCTTAACCAACTCTGCCATCGCACGGAACTCGCCTCTTGCAATTTCACCACGTACAACTGCAACCAATATAAAAGAAATCATCACAAATTCACAAGAAATGAGAAAACTTGAAAAAACTCAATCCAAGCATTTTGAGTATCAGCCAGTTTTCGCCGTCTGACTCAAGACATTTTACATGGATTTATAATAAATATAGTGAAACAATTCCGACCTGATGTAAAATCTTTATTAGGGCTTATGCAAAAACACATACTCAAAGGGAAATGACATGCTTGTCTTACATGATTGCAGGGATATGACGCCTTCCTTGAGCTCATGGAAGTAGCGACGAGCCCGATGACCACGAAAGCACTTCTGCACCTCAAGAGTGCCTTGCAGAACTTGTTTCCGTGTGTTCTCCAATACACCGACCTAATTTACCAGAATGAGATATAGCAAAACAAGAGTTAATGTTTGTCCTGAAAAGCTATCACCACAAAAACAAAGGATTACGCATAAAAGAAGAATAATCGAACAGCAACTTTACTCACTTGTCCTGCTCGGAAATACAATCGTTTGTAACCAATTTGGTACATTTCAGGAAGGACACCAAATTGCTGCATAATGGCAACAGAAGTACTCAAGGGATCTTGGCTAGCATTATGGTCCGGAAGCAGAAAACCATACCTATGAATTAAAACAGGCATAATTGAATAATTTTCCAGGAAATATAAATAAATAAACATGAAAAAAAAAAATTGAAAAAAAAAACATGCTTCACCTAGTTGTGAACTCTTGATGTGTCATGCGAGTAGGAAATCCAGACCTAGCAATTCTAACGACTTCCAGGACCCCACAGCATCTAAGTTGTTCTAAGACAAGGTCCTTCTCGTAAGTGCCAGGAAGCTGCTTATTATTTGGCTTAATACAGCGAATGAAGTGTGGTGTAGTCTTCTCCAACTGCTGCATAAGCTTAAACAATTGTCCCTGCAGGCCTCTAAATCCATTAGCCGCAGTTCAAAAAAAATAAGAGAAGTTCACTGAAATGCATTTGTCAAGAATGAAACCAACAGTAGCACCTATACAGACAATGCATTTTGACAACATTGCAAAGAATGAATCAATAAGATCTACTACCACCGTGTACCTTACCTCTTCCAGCTATAATCCTTCTCTACATGCGGCTTAGATTTTACTTCACATAATAAACGTTAAAGTACCAGCTCGCCTAGTAACTTAAGTTGTTAAGGTGACACGTGTAAGCTTGTCAACATGTGGACAAGAGTAGAATACCACAGCAGAGTAGTATCGGTTTTTTGGTCGTGGCAAAGTTAACATGCCCAACAATAACATTTTTTCTTCCAAAAAAGCAAGGGCACTGAACCCAGGACCTCATGCTCGGATACCATGTTAAATTAGCAACTCACTTAAAAGTTGTTAAGCAGAGCAGTCATTTATAGCTTTAAATCTTGAGAATAAATCAGACCTATAGTTATAACGTATCTTCCTAGATTTCCTTTCTTTACCTTAAATTTTGTGGCAACACTCTGTTTCTGAGCCATAGCTCCCGAATGCACCGATGGCGCAGCTGATTTTAGTGTTTGGTTATCCAGTGAAGAGGCAAACACCTGAGACAAATGTCTGCTGCAAGATGAAAGCAGTTGGACTGTATCAGAGTGTAAAGGATCTCTGTTCTTTTCCAAGAAGCCAGTCGTGTCATAAACAACCTGAAGATGTTGACTATCATTAATAGCAATAATTACAAAAAAGGTTTAAAAAAATGTTAATTCAAGCGTAAAGGGAGTAAAATTGAAACAAAAGAATGAAATTACCTACCTCCCAACAGCGAGAGATTGTAATTCAACACTAATAATTCTGACAGTAGGAAACAAAAAAACCTATGCGATCTTAATGGAAATTAACCGTAATGCATGATACACTCACTAGTTTAATTAAACCAAAGGAAAATGTTTTTACAGGTAAACTGACCTTTCCAGCATAGTGACGAATGCCGAAGGTGCCAATTTTTTCTCCTACAAAGCAAGGACAGCCACCTAAGTGCTGTTTAAGTTTATTTGCCAGAGACAAATCATTGGCCTTAGGGAAATTTGATTCCTCATCCAAAAGGGATAACAACCCTATGGGTTTCTGCAACAGAACAAAATCAATTATTGCACAAAGGTTTAACACACATTACATTTTGCTTTGGATGACAAACAGAGAATAATCTAAACCAATCAGTATAAACAAACACCAGATCTTTTATCCCGAAATATAGAAGCTGTTAGAATGTATAACGTGCAACTCCACTTCTAGCAACCAGCTTATTGTTTAAGTCAGATGATAATGTATCTTTGTATAAATGCATGATACTTCAGTGCTATATTTGGAATAAAAAAGAGCACACTACTACCGAGGCCATGGGTTCAAGCCAAGAAAAAGTCTATTATAGTAAGATAGGTAAGATTGTGCTTGGTAGGCCTTAATGGCCTGAGCCTTCTCTGAACCTACATAAGTGGGATGCTTTCATGCACCCAGGCTTCCCTTTTTCTTTAGTGCTGATTGTCCTCTACTGCTTGTTATCCATGTGGGCTTGGCGAGGTAGAACTAAAATAAGTTTTGTTATATATATATATGCACACACACCAAATATTGGGTAAGTCGAGAGAACAGGGGAAAATAAATACCTTCTCAAACAGATTCAAACACTCTTGGTTGTCTTCAAAGTCTATCTTCATCCAATCAATGCCATCCGAGACATACTCCTGCATGCAAACCATAAGTAGTTCAAGCAACGCATGTTTCTCTCAACCTGCTCGGATGTTAATGAAAGATAAGATAGCCTCCATGGAGAAGCTAAGAGTAAGAGATGAATGATAGGCCAGCTGATGCATAATGAATCATTGACTGGCCTAAAATGAAGGCCTAAACTATTGTTAGAAATGTAACACATATATTATACTAATCTATAAAGTATAATATTATGTCTTTAATATTCTGTTTTTCTTTATTAATCCGCTGCCTTTTTACCTCAATCCCTAGAATATTACACTAACTAGCCACCTTTCTTAGACAAAGATATAGTTGCATTTAATGACTTGTCTTCTAGCCGTTTGAACTACTCTGTAATACTATTTATATACTGCTTTGCAGTCACTCATTCAATAAGAATAATTCTTTATTCTATCTTAGAAAACTACATGGTATCAGAGCCTTCTTGAAACACACTTTCAAGGGACTCTCCATCTTCCTCTGTTCAAATATCCGATGTCTGAATTCACTTCAGAATCTGGAACTTCCTCCAAAACAAACTCTACCATATCCTCCATGAATGGTAATGACAACCCCAATCTCCAGATCACTACCATAAAACTGAATGGGTCCAACTATATTCAGTGGGCTCAATCAGTCAAAATGTATGTGACTGGTAAAAGGAAAATTGGCTATCTAACTGGCTCCATAAAAGAACCAGATGAAGATGATGCTGAAGCTCATGAGACCTGGGAAGTTGAGAATGCCAACATCAAAGACATGGCTAATCAACTCGATGGAACCGGATATAGGTCGACTAATCTCTTCTTCAACTCGCCAAAGAAATATGGGACAACGCTATGCACTCTACCCAATAAAGGAAATTTTGCACAAGCCTTCGGTGTCAAAACGAAGCTGAAAGATTTGAAGCAGGGATCAATGAATGTTACAAAGTACTTCAACTCTCTGAAATTACTTTGGCAGGAATATGATCTTTTATCTGCAAATATCTGGGATTGCACCATTGATGCAAGGAATTTCCAGAAAATTCTTGAAAAAGAAAGAGTATTTGAGTTTCTAAGTGGTTTAAACCCCACTTATGATGCTGCAAAGGAAAGAATCCTAGCCCAAGTTCCCTTAACTACTATCCTGGAGGCATTTGGCTCTATTAGGAAAGAGGAAAGTAGGAGAGAGACTATGGTTGGATCAGGGCACACTGCAAGCACTATTAATCAATCTGAACTGTCTGCTCTGGTTACCCAGAATGCTAATACTGGTAATAATCAGAGAGAATATCAGAAGAAGAATGAACAAAAGAACCAACTTTTTTGTGATCATTGCAAGAGGAAGGGACATCTTAAAGAGGGTTGCTGGATCCTCCATGGAAAACCTGCTGGTGGAAACAACAAAGGGCAAAATCAAAGAAAAACCAGCCAATGGGGAGAGCAGAAACATGGAGACTCTGCAAACTCGGTGGACACATCAATGCCCTTCACCAAAGATCAACTAGAAATGCTGAAACTACGACTCACTGCTGACAAAAACATTCCCACTCATACCTCTGCATCTGCTGCACAAGAAGGTAACCTCTCATGGATTGTTGACTCTGGAGCTTCAAGTCACATGACAGGTAACTTTAAACTTTTTTCCACTTATTATCCATCATCCGGGCAACATAAGGTACGAATAGCTGATGGCTCCCTCTCTACTGTTGCTGGAAAATGGACCATCTTTATATCAAAAGATATTAAACTCAACTCACATCTACATGTTCCCAACTTATCCCGCAACCTATTTTACTCGTTAGTCGGTTTCATCGATGACAATCAGTGTGAGGCTAAGTTCACTTCTTCTCATTGTATCTTTCAGGCTCTGGGCTCAGAGATGAAGATTGGCAATGCTAAGAAAGAAAGGGGACTTTACTACTTGCAAGAAAATGTGGAGGAAGCTCTTAACCTAGTCAATGTTGATGACAATGATGAAAAGATCCAGTTGTTGCATTGTAGACTAGGGCACCCTAGTTTCTTTTATTTAAACAAATTATTTCCTAAGTTATTTTTGTATAAGAAACCCTCTGTTTTTCAATGTCAGTCATGTGTTCTTGCTAAACAAACTAGAAGTGTGTTTAAGGCCAAGCCTTATAAATCTTCTTCTCCTTTTACACTCATTCACAGTGATGTATGGGGTCCATCTAGAATACCAAACCTCACTTGCAATAGATGGTTTGTGACATTCATAGATGACCATACAAGACTTTGTTGGGTCTACTTGCTAAAAACCAAATCTGATGTCAGTTCTGTATTTAAAAACTTTCATCAAATGATTAAGACTCAATTTCAGACATCAATAAAGATAATTAGGACAGATAATGGCACTGAATATTTTACTTCTGCCTTAGGTCCCTACCTTACTGATGAAGGAATTATTCATCAATCATCTTGCCCTAATACCTCTCAACAGAATGGTACTGCCGAAAGGAAAAACAGACATCTGTTAGAAGTTGCTAGGGCTCTTATGTTTACCTCATCTATGCCTAATTACTTCTGGGGAGAAGTTGTTTTAACTGCTGCATTTCTGATTAATAGGATGCCTTCAAGAGTCTTACAATTTCAAACCCCCATTAGTGTGTTTGCTAAATGCTATCCCACAAACAAACTGATAACTGAAATACCCTTGAAAGTCTTTGGTTGTACTTCATTTGTCCATATCCATGATCACTTAAGACATAAACTTGAACCAAAGGCTACTAAGACTGTTTTTATAGGGTATTCTGCCACTCAAAAGGGCTACAAATGTTATGATCCTTTAAAGAAAAGAATTTATATAACATTTGATGTGACTTTCTTTGAAAATACTCTCTATTATTCTAAAGGTTCTGTTTCAGGTACTGATCTTGAGGACTTCAGTGGTGACATTCCTCTTCCAATGATTCCAGAAACTACAAATGAAAAGAACAGTACTCCTTTTCAGCACAAAACCCAATGTAACACTGAAAAGGAGAAGGAAATCATCATTTACACCAGGAAGAAGGGAGACAAGCCACCTAGAACACTGAAGTCCACTACCCCTGTTCAGGTATCTGGGAATATGCACTCACCTCCTAACCCTGCTGAGGACAACACTGCTGAGGACAACCCTGCTGATGACAACCATGCTGAGGATAACTCTGCTGTGGACAAACCTACTGAGGATAACCCTGCTGAGGACAACCCTACTGATAGAACAAATAACTCAAATGGAACCAACCCTCAAACAGGTTTTATCAGTCCTGACTCAAGGCCTATAGCTAAAAGAAAAGGTACTAGACTCTGTACTCAACACCCTATTCAGAGGTTTGTGTCCTATGGATCAGTTTCTGATCAATTTAAGGCTCTTGTTACTAATCTTGATAATATTAAAATTCCAAACAATATCCATGAAGCCATGAATAATCCTAACTGGAAAGTTGCTGTTATGACTGAGATTAATGCCTTGCAGTCTAACAAGACTTGGATTCCTGTCATTAAACCACCAAACAGCAGACCAGCTGGGTGTAAATGGGTCTTTAACATCAAACAAAACCCGGATGGCACTATTGAAAGTTACAAAGCCCGTTTAGTTGCCAAAGGGTTCTCTCAAACATATGGGGTTAATTATCATGAGACTTTTGCTCCTGTGGCAAAGCTCAATACTGTCAGAATATTACTCTCTTGCTGCTATTAAGGAATGGCCTCTACATCAACTTGATGTCAAGAATGCATTCTTTAATGGTGATCTAAGAGAGGATGTTTACATGTACCCTCCTCCTGGTTTTGAAAACTTGATTGGAAAAGGGCAAATTTGCAAACTACTGAAATCTCTGTATGGCCTCAAGCAATCCCCCAGGGCATGGTTTGAGAAATTCTCTAAGGTCATACAAAGAGGAGGCTATAAACAGGCCAACTCTGACCACACTTTATTCCTCAAACATACCACTGGAGGGGGAGTCACTGCCCTTGTTGTATATGTTGATGATATGATCATCACAGGCAATGATGAAATTGAGATACACAGACTAAAAAACTTCCTAAAGTCTGAGTTTGAAATTAAAGACTTGGGAAAACTAAGATACTTTCTTGGTATGGAAGTAGCACGATCCAACTCTGGTGTACTTGTTACACAAAGGAAATACACACTTGATCTCCTCAAGGATTATGGTTTACTTGGGTGTAGACCTATTTCTACCCCTGTGGATTACAATCAGAAACTCCACAATGACACTAAGAGTGAACTTGTTAACCAAGAGTCCTATCAAAGGCTTGTTGGAAGACTTATTTACTTAACTCATACTAGACCTGACATTGCCTTTGCTGTTGGGCAGGTCAGCCGGTTCATGCATATGCCCAGAAAGGTTCACTTGGAAGCTGCTTTAAGGATACTCAAATACCTCAAGAATGATCCTGGTCTTGGAATCCTATACAAAAAGGGAGGCACTCTTACTGTTGAAGGATTTGTGGATGCAGACTGGGCTAGCTCTGTTGTGGATAGAAAGTCAACTTCTGGGTGGTGTATGTTCATTGGAGGCAATCTTGTGTCATGGAGGAGTAAGAAGCAAGCTGTTGTTGCTAGAAGTAGTGCTGAGGCTGAATTCAGAGCTGTTGCCCTGGGTATATGTGAGCTAATATGGATAAGAAGGGTTCTCACTGAACTTAAACAACATATTGCTGCCCCTATCAGATTTTATTGTGACAGCAAATCAGCAATCAGCATTGCTAACAACCCTGTCCAACATGATAGAACTAAGCATGTTGAGATTGACAAACACTTCATCAAGGAAAAATTAGAAGATGGGAGCATGTGCCTAATATATGTCCCTACAAAACTTCAAGTTGCTGATATCTTCACCAAGGGTCTTCCTAAAACTCAAACTCAGTTCTGTATCTCCAAGCTTGGTTTATTGGACATCTATAAACCAGCTTGAGGGGGAGTATTGTTATACATGTAACACATATATTATACTAATCTATAAAGTATAATATTATGTCTTTAATATTCTGTTTTTCTTTATTAATCCGCTGCCTTTTTACCTCAATCCCTAGAATATTACTTTAACTAGCCACCTTTCCTAGACAAAGATATAGTTGCATTTAATGACTTGTCTTCTAGCCGTTTGAACTACTCTGTAATACTATTTATATACTGCTTTGCAGTCACTCATTCAATAAGAATAATTCTTTATTCTATCTTAGAAAACTACATAAACATATAATACTTAGTTTACTGATCATGATTACGCCTCTCAAAATCTCAGTTGAAGCAATAAACTTCTTATTCTCCATCACATTAATTTTTTTACAACTTAAAAAGGAGAATTTCCAGCAAATCAAATGTATAAATTACACTCCTAGCTTAAACTTTTTGGTGCAGAAATATTTCAAGAACGCAACACAACAGAAGGTCAGGCATCTAACTTACGACCTCTGGTCATACAGTCATAACCATTCTGATGAGCCAAGGATCCCCTTCCAAGCAGTATCAGAAATAAAAGAGAGAGTTGCAGGAGAAAAGTTCAGTCACCAATACTTAGGTACCAAATACAATAAGATGGAGGCAATCAACATATTCTTACCTCCTGCTCAAGTTTGAACAGATGTCGATTGAAGTGTTGCTGGAGCCTCTCGTTTGCATAGTTTATACACAACTGTTCGAAACTGTTTTTCTGAAAGGAAGGACGCTTTTGTTATACAAAGGCCATGATATGGACGGACACCTTAAAGCTGATGGAAAATGATTTACCTTGAATGATTCAAATCCATAAATATCTAGGATACTTATGAATCTCCCAGTGCACTGTTTTCCCATTGCAAGTGATTTATTTATTTCCTCTACAAGCCAGTCAAACAAGCTTGCATAGATAAATTTTGCAAAGGCATCCCTAGTATCAATCGCCTGGATATGCAAAAAATGAAGATGCATCAGGAAAAAACTTTAAAACGAGCAGGCATGCTGCAAATCAGAGGAGTGCACATTGAAGCAAAGGTTCTTTCAAGATGTATGCACGTGGCTTAAAAAAATAAGTGAGGACCCAGGAGTAAGAGTTTATGCACCTGCTGGAGCGTTAATCTTTTGGCAACCTTATCCTTGCCAGCTTGTATCTTGCGAGTGGACAAAACTTGCACAAGGTCAAGGGCAGTGCAACCTATCAAGTTACAAGCATTCACAAGAGCTGCAATAGGATAGCGCATGTTCAGTTAGTTCTTACATAGAACAAGGTACAAGACCACAAGTTTACATTGAAGTGACAAGTCACTAGAGATATAAGGAGAAGAAGAAAGATATGAAAATAACTTTAGGCATGGAAGTCAATTGACAAGGAAACACAGTAAATAACTAGGAGGTAAGAATAGTATTAGAACCAAGCACACGAAAAAATTCACGAAGGTAAACACTAAACAGCATCATAGTTCTCGTAATTTATGTGCAATTGAATTAGTAAGACTTAAAGCAAAAGGCATGACTTGTAAAGCAACTACAACTTTTATTCAGTATGCAAGCCTTCTAAAACAGGAATAAATTAGAATAGCTGAAAAATGAAAAGGCAAGACAATTCAGTTCGCCTTAATTATTTGAGTATTCTATCCTTTTACAAGAAATAGGCCATATATACCTTATATTTTTAACCTGCTCCCAAAGCATATATGTCAACAGCACCCAACAAACCAACAAAATCCATATTCCCATATTGTCAAAATTGATGCAAGTATATTGCAACCTAGATCTCTCAGATAATGTTAAAGGTACAAATGTTTCAGGCAGGTCATACTCTTCTTATATGAGCACCACATGGAAACGTTGATTACAGTAGTATTAAGCTCACCCAAAATGAAATAAAACCTAAAAAGGAATACAAGATATCTATGTGTTTACCTTCATCCCGCACTACTTCAGCATGGTTTTCAGTGTCAATGATCTGAAACGATATATTACCCAGCCATAATACCGCAGCAAGCATCCCAAAAATATTTTCCTGCTCTTCCTTGCAAATTTTTAGAGTATCTAATGCTTCCTGGTGAATTAAAAGCAAGTTCAAAGTGTTAGAAACACAAACTCCAGGGTGGCGAAAAAGAAGCACTTTTGCAATAAACCACGTTTATAAAAACTACCGTGAGTAGATGAAACTTTTGAGCATCATCGACACTGTGAATAGCCAAGCAGTCACTCTGATTGAGATACTTGAACTCTGATGCCTTTTCCAACTTAAGTTTCTCTGGAAAAGGGATAAACCTCACTCAGTAAAACATTCCTCTGGCTGACTAGTAAGAAACACAAAACAAGAAACACCAGTTCCAATTGCTTGATATTGGAATTTCATTCAGCCAGAGAAATATTCAGAAATCTAATTTCACAAGCCAACGTATATGTTCAACCCTTACATTGTAACAAGGATGGTGAGATAACACAAGGCAGGTGATCAGAGGGAAAAAAATGAAGAAACGAAGATTCCAGAAACACACCTCTGAGATCATCAGGAGCCCCAGCACAAAGCTGGTAAAAAACATGATAAGATCTCTCACCATGTGCTAGCTGAACAACTCTTGACTGTTCAAATTCAATACAAAAAATTAAGCCACAAGATCAGATGTATGATGGTAAGCGCAAAACAACATAAGAAACGTTACCAACCTTTTCAAGTAGAACTGCCCCATGTGTCCAGGGTTCAGCATTTGGCAAGCACGCCCAGAGAGTCCCGCATAAATTCAAGTTAGTGCATGCAAATATAGTGATATAGAAAAAACCGGAAAAAAATGGAGAACTTATCAAAGTTGCGATGCTTACATGTTTGTATTTTAGCACCACATATCTTTCCTGTCCCAGAGAAATGAATTTCAATCAACTTCCCCTATACCATGTCCGAATTCATGAGGGGAAAGATTTCACATAATTTCTGGTTGAATCCTAAATTAGTAAAGATGGATGAAGAAAACTCACAAATCGACTAGAGTTGTCGTTCCTTGATGTTTTGGCATTCCCAAATGCCTCCAAGACACAGCTAGTCTTTAGGACTTCGTATTCTACTCCTCTACTGCTTCCACCAAGTGTAGCCAAGTACTGCATTGCAATTTTTGCGGTTTCTGTCTTCCCAGCTCCACTCTCCCCGCTGCATGAACGAACATCCTCAGACTTCAAACGAAATGAGGTATCACAGAAATGCCCAGACAAAGATAAAAAATAAAATAAAATAAAATAAAGTACAGGATACATAGCACACATATATGATGGAACAGAAACAATGTATAGAAGTTCCAATTAACCTGATGATGATGGATTGGTTTACTCCATCTGCAGGAGACAATAGATTAACAAAAGAAAATCGGAAATGAGTTCTCATGTAATAATATGCAAAAGCAAAATAATACATTTTATTTGTTCGACTATCATACCTCTCATCATTTCAGTGTATGCAGCATCAGCAATAGCATAAACATGAGGGCTGTCCACAAGTTTTTGCTTGTATGCGGTAACATACTCATCCCCATAAATATGAACATCTTTGAAGGGGTTTATTGCAACTAGAACAGGTCCTGCTTTGCTCTAAATAAAACACACTAAATGAGAACGCTAGTCTGAAGACAACAGAGTTTTGTTCTGCTATATAAAGTTCCAGAAAACAGAACTTACATAAATTACGTCACGAGAAAATCTGTGATGAAGGTTGTGAATAACAGATGGTTCATTCAAATAACTAAGCTGTATAAGATCATCAACACCTTCGAGGATTTCTGGATTTGCTGGTAAGAGGTCCTTTATAGGAACCGACACAACCTATGGAACAAAGAGAGTTCAAGTTTAGACATGATTTATATTTCTTCACGCCCACAACCTTTTAAGAAGAAAAACACAACTCACATTCCCGTCTGCAAGCAAAACAGAAGCTTTTTCTCCTGCGCTAGACAGAATTTGCCCTGATTCCCAATGCTCATTTCTTAGCTGACACCAGACACGAAGTTTCTGAAAAATAAAGCCCAAGAATAAGCATCTCTAAATGATACTGGCTTGCGAATAGATAGAAGGTTGCATCACCTTCACAGTGAAGAAATTAAACTGGCAACATTATCTGAATGTCATCAGGTTAGATTCCTAGTTATTCCATGCATATCAACTATGAATTGGAGCTTTACATATTCGGAAAGTTATTGTTTTACTGTTTTTCATTGTACGTCATGTCCTATTAGGAGAGAAAGGAAACCAATTCTCCCCATGTATACTCTTTTCATCCCCATTTTGGTTCAAAATGATTGAAAAACCCATTATCACAAGAAAACTGAAGCTCCAGACAAAGGAGCGGAAAAAAACTGTTTCTTGGATGGAACAGGCAGCAAACAACACAAACTTGTAGCTATGAAAATGCCAGTAAAAGTCATGCATCATATGAGGTTTCGGATGCAAAGCTCATAAACAACCTATACCAAGGAAGAGAATACATTTCTAGTGGTATTTAATGTTTATGAAGACCTGATTTCAACCAACTAAAGCATTAAAGCAAGCCGACAAAAATGCCATATAACCTATATATCATATATCCTGGAAAGTAGATTATGCCAACCTAAACAGAGACAATTAACAATACAGCTGCTGTTTCAAATAGAACGGCTAAAAATGGGTGTAAGGCCTAAACCCATGTCTGCAATAGACGACCAATATCCAACGTAGGCTTTAAGAGAAGGTGGCTACTAGCCCAGCTTGATTATGCTCTCTTACTCGTAATAACAACAATATCAGAAATAGTTTATGAAAATCTAAAGAACCAGAGAAGCAAAGAATGAAAAGAAGCATTACTCCTATTTTGAACAGAATACAAGGAACAGCACATAAGCATATCATTTAAAAATCCGCAATCTCTTCACCTTCTTGATAAAATAACCAATATTGTCATTGTTCTCGTGCTCCATACACATCGTCGTTGAACCAGTGGAAGAATTGTCTACATTTGCAACATCATTCTGCTCCGTTACAGGCTCAGATTCCTTCTCACTGGTTACCTCAACGTATGGTGACTCATTCAGCTCCATTTCCACATCCTTTTGGCCACCAAAACTGTTACGCCTTCGATGATTGGCCGACTTATTTATGCTTTTCGACTTTCTATTACCGTTCTCCCCTGTCTCTAAACTACCTGGTAAAGGCCGTTTCACTGACGGCAACCGAGCACGCGGTGTCGGCTTCGGTCTAGCAGGCAGGTCAGGTGGTATATCCTTTGGCTTCTCATTCTCATCCCTTCGCCGGATAGAATCAAGCATTTCCTCCAGCGAACTCCTCGCCAATGAATTTGGCGACAACACGGGCTTCATTTTTCCTCTATCACCACCACCAGCAATGCAAAAACCTCGTAAATCTCAAATTTTACTGTGAAAAAGTTTCTTCCTTCAACGAAATTCGAGCAATGTCCTAAACCCTGAGCAATGTCTTAAACGACATTGCTCGAAACAAGATCCTAAAACCCTAACGCAGATCAAAATTCTATCAAATCAAACTCTAAACACCTCACACCACACGGGAGCTCAGAAACAGAATTTTAACAGAAAGAAAAAAAAAATCAAATGCAATATAAATTTCCTCTTCCTTAAAAGAATGCTGAATATACCAAACGTAATCAAAGAAGCCTGCAAAAAGCAAAAGAAAATGAGGTGTTCAAGAAAAAGCTTCAATAATTGCAAAAGACGCAAACAACTCTGTTGATGAATTTCTCTAACACAATCCTTCTTTCGCCTTGTGGCGGAATGGAGAGAGATTTTTAAAAATAAAAATAAAAATATGGCTATGTGAACTGTAAATGAAAACCCTCGCTTAATGAATGTTGAATGAAGAAAAAAGTGGCGTAAATTTGAGACAAGTAATGGAGGAAAATGCAGAATTGCTGTTGCAGGCTTCTTAATTTAGAAATTTGAAAAGAAGATGACGAAGAAACATGTTGGTAATTGGACAGAATTTTGCCAATAAGGGGAAGGGGATAGTACAGAGGGGGATATAAATTTGAATATTTATCCAGGTAGATTAATTTATGGAACTGCCGTTGAGATCTGGTATGGTATGGAAATATGTAAATTGTAAAGTCGGAGGAGGGGCTGATCTGGATTCCCCGACTCTTTTTTTTTTTTTTATTACCAAAATTAGAAATTTAATTGCATTTCCAGAAATAAAAATAATAATTAAAAAAATTTTAAATCACTTGGTAAGAGACTGACCACATTAAAGAGAAAAAGATTAAACTTTACTAAATCAATGAATTTTTTTTTTTATTCCCCTAAAAAAATTTGATTTTTTTTATAAACAGATACGAAAGATACTCACGCACACAATTTTCGTTCTCCGGTGCATGACTTAACCCGAAACCTCTCGGTAACGATGTATGCATAACACAATGTAATATCTCGATTTTTACCAAAAAGACAAACGTGTCTTTTTACGAAAAATAAAATATTATGTTTAATAATTTACAGATTAAATTATTTTATGTATATATATTTAGGATAAATATATATATTTAAGGGTAATTAAAAAGAAGTTAATTAAAAAGGAGATTTAGCTATTTATTTAATAGATTAATAAATGGCTATAAAAATGAAATAATCCCAAAATCCTCATAATTCATCACGCCGGTTTTAAAATTTTATAAAAATAAAAATAAAAATAAAAATAAAAAAACGGCGGCAACACAGGGAAAGGCAACGCATAGTTGCCAGGAAACGAATGAGGGAATCTTCAATCGTGTGAGTAATCCATCCGGATTTTGGGTAGGCTGCAGTAGAAGAAATCGATCACTGGGAGAAAACGATCGTTCACATACTCTTCGTTTTCTAAACGGTAAGTTTCCAGTTTATCCCTAACTTTTAGATTTGTCATGGTTTGATGTGATAAAAATGTGTGAATCATAGTCTAATCGTTTAGAAACCCTTGATCAATGATTGATTGTGGATCGATTGGGTTTTAGAGTTGAAGGCTTAGATGGATCTGCAGTCCTTTGGAGTTTCGCTTTGGATTTGCTTGCTAAGAGGTAAGAGACTCTCCTAACGAGTAATTACGTTTTACAATGGTTAGGTTGAGTGTTTGTGTTGTTTTGTGGCTAGGATTCGTGCTTATATGTTGTTGCTATGCTATGATATGCTATAGGAGTTTAGAACATGTTTTACTGCTGTTTTGATGTATATAATGATGTTGAACGTATTTGGGAACGAGTAGGAATCGTTTAAGGGTAGAAAAACTGAGTTTTGGGGGTTACTGCGTTTGGTGCGGACGCGGCTGAAGCTGATCTTGGGCGCACCGGAGCGCGATAGTCCATTTTTACATTCAGAGGCTTGGTGCGGGACGCAAGAAGCCGATCTTGGCGTACCGGCTCGCTCAGAGAGTTTATGATGAGCTCAGTCGCCGCTCGGCAAGCAAAGCGATCGCCCCTGTTTTTTATGATTAACTTGTTTTAAGCCACGAATCTAGTCTTGAATGGTGTTCTTTGATCTTATAACATTAATTAAACCTAAACAAGCATTGGTTGAGTTTCTGATGCGTTTAGTTCCGGCACCGAATGTACTCTTCAAGGGATCGGGGTTGAAGTTCAGGACCGTCGGAAGGGTATGATAGGCTTGTGCTTTGATGAACTAGAGTTCATCAATGTCTGTGTATGTGCTAGGCCTTGTCCGTGTCTAGTGGTCTAGGTAAGAGAGTTGGAGTTGTGAGGGAGCTTACATGAAAATACTTAGGTGGTTAGTTAATAACTAATGATAAACGTACTTGTGTAGTAAAAAGATTAAACATCAATCCATTCTTGGTAAGGCACAAGTCTATATCGCGATATGTTGACGTTCTGAAAGTGAATAACTCTGTAAGTCTTTGAAGCCCTACGTACGGAGGAACTTAACCACGTAAGCCTGAGACCCTACGTATGGAGGGACTTCGCCGAATATATGCACTATCGTAGTATACCAGAATAGGCTTCCATGGTTATTGATGTGATCCACCAATATGTTGTACCCAGATATTTTGTGGAGAGTAGCACTATGCGTAGTGCCCTTGAATGCTGACGTAACACAGATAAGCTAAGTTAGAAACCAATAGTCACAACATGTTGATAAGAATGAAGTGAACCCTAGAGTTTGAGTCGGTCTCACAAAGATAACTTAATAATAATAATGTAAACCTTTTCGTTGTTTCTCTTAATTATTCGTTAGCTTCTCACTCTTGCTAAGTTCTTATGTACTTACCTCATTTGCATGATTCCTTTGTATGCATCTGGGGTGAGAAGATGAACAAGTTGTCCATGAGTTCGATGACGAGGATATGTGATGAAGATGATGATATGATGATGCGCCCAGTTTCCTTTATTTCATGTTGTACTTTTGTTTTCGAGTTGTAAGACAAGTTGGTAAGTTATTTCTTTGAGACATCGTATGTTGTACGTAAGTTCTTTTGTTTCGCTGTTGTAAGACAACATCTCATATTTAGTCGGATTGTATCCTTTCCATAGTAGCATTTATGATTTTTTTTTGCCGAGTCTTTTTAACTTCCGTTTGCTAAACTCGATACGATGTGGTAGATGCTTACGTGTACTTTTGGATTTATTTAATATTATATGTGTTGAGCATTTCGTTTCCGGATAATAACTCGGTATCCGGGAGCGGAGCGTTACACACAACTTTTATCCGCAGTGGGACTTGAATTTTGAAATCTTCTGATTAAAAGTCACAGTAATTACCACAGGCCAATGTCTTGTTTGAATACTAAATCAATGACTTAAAGATGTATATATGCATGGAGATAGGATCGCCTTGAAAACCCAGCTCCTTTAACATACACAAGTGTTAAACCACATGCCCCTCTTATGTAATCCGGCTCCTATACGCATGTATATGTGTACATACCTATAATCGATGATTGCACGCCATAATTTGATATTTGCACGTCGTCATTGCTAAATCAATTTTAATAAAAAGTAAGATAAAAGAACAAAGTTGACGGTTAAATATGAATATATAAAGTGTATAAATGTGATACTCAAATATAATATTATTTACTTATTATTGATCTTTGAAAAAAACACATTTTCATTACCATTGTGTAAACTATCATGTATTGATCGATATTGGTAGGAAAATCAGCGTTGCTCGTTATGTATAAAAATGTCGGTTTCATTATCACTGATGTTATCCGTCATTATCCTTATTGGTGATGTTTTCGTAAAGTATGAAACTTCAACAACAACAACATCCCTTTTACTAATAATATTCGTAGTTTTTAAAATAACTTTTTGAATGTCCTAAACAATAATGATGTTCGAAATAAAAAACACGAGTGCCACTAAATTTACTTGTAACTATTATTCATCATGAAAAAGATTGATGTATGTTGTTATTGACACCACAATAAAATCATCGTGACATTATATTTCAGACTAAATTCGATTTTATTGAGGTTGAAAATGAAAATTTGATATTTATAAAGTTAAATGTTGAGCTTATATTACGGTTTACCACACTGAGAGCAATTGTAATAGACAAATTAATTATCGGAGTCTATTTATTGATAGGACCCATTAAATAGATGGGGTTAATAAATAAAACTAAGTCAATAGGTGTAATAGCCTTTCTCTCATGTGTAAAAAATAAAATGGAAGTTATATACTCCCTCCGTTCCAAAATATTTGAGGCAGTTACCAAAAACACGTTTATTAAGAAAATAATTTAATGCTATGACTTTTCAGATGCAATGACTAAAAAATACCTATAATACAATTAATGCACCTTTTTGTAACTTCTACCCTAGTATTAAATAAGGGTAAAGTAGAAAAATTAGAAATAAATGCTTTTTTGAAAAAAGTTCTGCCTCAATTATTATGGAACAAATTTTTTTGGCAACTGCCTCAGTTATTATGGTACGGAGGGAGTATATCAAATTTTGACAACTAAGAAATTAATTATCAATAAATTTGAAAAAATAATGCAAGTTGTATGGAAATATAAATTTGAATATTAGGTAAATAAATGACCGGTCGCAGTATTAATTTTGGATAGAGATAAATGATATAGGAGCAATTGTAGTGGCTTTTTAAAATTATAGAGTCGATTTTATGGTGGTAACTACCAAATAGATAGATGTAAATGATAGTTTAAATCAAAGTCAACATCTGTAGTAGTTTCAATATAAATTAAAAAACAAAGTTAAAATATTGAAACAAAATCTAAAATAAAAAGGATAAAAGATGAAGAAATCTGGTTAAAACATGATGTGAACATATAAATAAAATAAAAATAAATAATGAATTTGGTAGGGAGGAGTGAGAAATTTTTAAAATAAATTATTGACGGAGTCTAGATGTCATTCTATTTTTGGATTATCAACTATATGGCATCAATACTTTTCAAGTCTATTTTAGAGTCATTACAACATAATAGAAATATCAATACCCTTCATAATCATTGTCTTTGGTGTAAATGACTTATATTTTGAAGCCATTATTTTTGGATTCTCATCTAGGTGTCATCAATCTTTTTTAATTCTCTTTTAGATCTATTACAACATCATGTAAATTCCAATCCATTTTGAAATCATTAACTTTTATGTAGATGACTTCTATTTTGAAACCATTACAATTATTATGAGTCAGTGGTTTTATGGTGGTCCAGGATCACCATGTCATAATTGTCCACCAATGAAAATCCTTATAAGAAGGGTAAAAATGTAAATTAATGTCATTTATATTTTACACGGTGGGCCCTTATGTGTTTTGTTGTTTTCCTATTGGTCCTGGATCATAAAGTCATACTTGATCCAGGACTATAATAAAATTTCTGACTATGAGTAAGCAAAGATTTCAAGACAAAAATTATCATGGGTTATAGTCTGGTTTTATGCATGCGTGGTTAATTTGTATGTATCTCCCACGAGTAGTGATACATCAACTACTTCTTCTATCACAATATCTTACACAACACAATCAATACCATACATTTTGTTGGGATCCATCACAATAAATAATTAATCACTTTAATCAATGGATACCAAGTTGTAGTGGTTTATGCACTACACATTTGTGTAGTGCACGTATCATTTTCCATCCCCCACTGATGCATTAATTTTTATTTTTTTTTCCGAAAGAAAAAATATCAATGTACTGGTGTCTTCCATTAAATTTTTTTTGTTATTGACAGTATGGATCCACGCTAATCGTGCAGTCCTTAACTCTCTCCGCCGTGTGAAGGTGGCCGGGCCCAAATCCAACAATTATTCCATGACGCACGCACGATTGTATGGTTTTATCCGACAAATTAAATGATTAAAAAATACTACATCAGTCCTATAAAAATTATCTGTTTTTGTTCTTGTTTTTCAATCGGAAAAATGTCTCTTTTTTTATAATTTGTTTATTAGGATAAGCGTTACTTTTATTCTATTAAATATCTTTTTTTTTTAAAATGAATTATCGTATGAAAGTGTCAATTTAAAAAACCAATATATCGTTTAATGTATTTTTGTTTTCAAATATACCATTACTAGTAGGGAACCCGTGCGATGCACGAAGAACGTTATATTAGAAAAGTCGCTCTGTGTATGTAGAAAAGTCGATCTGTGTATACTTATATATTTCCCATGTATGTATGCCTACCAATATAACACAATACAATGCTTAGATGACCATATTCTCTGCCAAGTGTTGGCGAACACAACACAGAATAACAGAAAACCCTACCCCTCGGGAAAAAAAGTGCAAAACAGAAAACACTTAAAAAAAAAATGAAATTATAAGACACTACCAAAGTGCCGAAATTCACCTAACATGCACAAAATTGCTTAAAGGACTGGCCGGGTAGCTACGATGACCAGTTGACCACACGTTCAATACCTACGACATATGATTTTTTTCTTTCAAATTCAGTCACAAAAGAAACTTCATGAGATCAAATACAACAGATGAACGATGTTCTGACATACCCCAACATATTGCATATGCCGGTATTTTTTTCCTCAAAGTCCATAAAGGTTGATACACCTTTATTTTCACCAACACCTCCCTAATAGGTATGAAGACATATTAGGCAAACAACCGATCAATCAATCTTCCTCGACTTTTCCACAAAGGAGCAGTGATGTACAATCTTTTGTGCTGCTTCAACTCTGCATGAAATCCAATGTAGATTCAATTTTTTTAGGCATAGTTTAGATGTTCCGGTGCAATTATCCGAAAATGGCAATGTTACATAGTTGAAAGAGAAAATGACATACCATGTTGAGCTCCATGCCTAGAAAGCGCGTCTCCTGAATAATTAATTCTGAAAATAGTAAGGATAGATATATTGAAAAGTGTCATTGTAAAACGACGATAGACAATAAAAATTTCAAAATATACCATACATGCGTGAAGAATGAAAATAACTACTATTACAACACATTACAAAACCATATAGTCAAAAAAATAAACACAAAATAAATATCATCAGCTCTGAAATAAACTTTGGCATGTCAACAGCTTTATCAAACATTATTCCATTGATTACCCTCCAATAGTCTTTGAAGTTGTTCAAGATATCATCGAAAGCTTGTCAATGCACGAATGACGCAATGTAAGTATAGTGTTTTACATAATGAACACGAAGATAAAAAAACATGATAATCAAAAGGGAATATTTAATTTGTGCTCAAGAAATCAAATGCATGATCATTACTACCAACATGACATTGCCAGTACTAAAAATAAAGTCTGACAAAAGAAAGTTCAATGACCAAATCACCTAATTGAATGGCTACTCCTACCATTTTCATTAGTAAGTCATTGTGTACAACTTGTTCTAGTTGAGGATCTATCAAGTCTGCTACACTTTTTTCATTATATTTCTTGAATGCCTGCATCGCGTCATACGGTTCAATAGTGGGAAAAAAAACGATAAAGGGGTATTAGTGCAATACTTTTAAATCATTGATCGTTTTGGGACCCATTTCATTCAATGAGTCCTACACCGTGATCAATAATGGTGTAAAAGTGTGTTGTGACACATGTTGTGGCCAAATCATTTCTCATAAAAGATGCAAATGAAATGAATGACAGTTTATTGTAGCCAAAAGAAGTAAAGAATAACACATACCCATCTTAGTGTCATTCTCTCTTCTGCAGGTTTTTTCAGTTCAACGGGCCGACGACCCATTAATATTTCAAGTAACAAAATCCCAAAAGAGAAGACATCGCTCTTCGTTGTGAGTTGATTTGTCTTCATGTATTCGGGGTCAAGATAACCAACTGTGGATTTAACTTTGGTTAAAACATGTGTTTGATCTGAGTCCACATAACTAAGCTTGACGAATAAGTCTGCAACTTTAGTCATCACACTCTCTGTTAAAAGAATATTCGACGATTTCACGTATCTGTGAATAATTTGCATCTCTGTTGAAAATGTCACACAAAGAACCAACAGTTAAAAACTATGAATACTAAACTGTACATTAAATAACTATAAGGACAAAGCTATGTCTCGACAACCCCCTTCCCCCAATTCATTCATCGTCTGAGAAAGCTTGCAAGTTTTATCAATGATTATTCAAAATGACATGTGCATAAAAGTATTCACTTTTGCTCCTACAACTATAACCAAATCATTCAAAATGACATGTGCATAAAAGTATTCACTTTTGCTCCTACAACTATAACCAAATAGCCGTACTCTAGATCAAATTCATTCTTTCCATTAAGTTCTCATCGATGTTACATTTGCATGAAACCTTTATTATTGCATCAATTTTGATGCATTATGCCTCCCAAAACTGAATTTCCCCATTTTTGTGCATTGCAAATGGAAACAAAAACAACGATTATTAAGAGAACGTTAAAATATCATCCATTGGTTAAGAAAAACAGAAATGGCGTGACGTAATAAGATATACCATAGAGGAACATTTAGACAGTTCATCAGGCAACGGCTAAATATCTGTTTTACTGCGTCATCATTATTTACTCTCATGTATGCCTCCACATCATCGCTTCCAATATTTTACCCGGAGAGAAGAATTACACCATATCAAAGATTACTCAATTGAAATATATGAAATTCACCGATCACATAAGTATACAAATGAGAGGCACTTGTTTTCGGTTATATAGCTTAGGAAACAAAAATTTTACATAAAGATCCTAAACAAAGAAGCATACTAAACGCGCAGAAGGTGGAAATTAAAGCGATCGCTTGCTTAGCACGAGAGGCACGATAAAACTCAATAAACAATATTTGTATTCATCTTCATCTTCTAATCAACTAATTAAATATTCAAATTTGAAACATGAATAGGAAATTTATTAATTAGAATAATAAGAAGGGTTTACCGCATAGGAAAAAAGTAGAAAGTCGTTCAGTATATCGGTGCAGCCTCTACAATTGTTAAATTGTACGCTTAAAAGAAAAAAATTTAATTCCGTGAAAAATCGCTTGATGATCATGAGCACAAATCGAGTTGTTCAAGCAGCCATACCAGTGCCTCTTTAGCAAGAACCTCTGCTGTTTCAACATTGTATTTATCAGTCATCGTATTTTCATCACCACACATCAAAGGATGCAAGAAAAAAACATGGAAAAAACCATCCAATTCACAGAAATTCCATAAAATCACATGTATAAATATACAACCATCATTAGAGTCTTATTTACCTTCTTTATTATATTCCTCACAGTGTCAGACGATGCTTCAGTGTTTCTATTGTCCTTGCAGTAACGGTGAGGCAATGATGGAGTAAATGCAAAGTAATTCCTTGGAGAAATAACCTTCACATCATAGGATGAGATATCCAGATCCTTGTAAAGCTCGTACCCGACCCATCCTGCTCCAAGCACTACAACTTTTTCTTTGGACACTCAATCTTTGCCTGGTGAATGTCTTTTCTAGCACTATCAGAGTTAGATTCTGCATATGCAATAAGGACTCTGTTGCTGCATCATGAATTTGTTTAACATAAGAAAAAAAGACCATGAAACCCATAGAACATAGAAGAACAACATAAGAAAAAAAGACCATGAAACCCTATAGCATACGGGGGAAAAAAGAATACCATGGAATCCTATAATCGAAATGATCATAATAAATTAACAATGTGCTCGAAACAAAATATGATACCTTGAAGAAGGAGAAAATTTACAAAATCGCTTGAATACAAACAATCTAAGGATCGGTCCTTCCTTCATTGTCCTTCATAATCGCCGGTCCTCATATGATGTCTTGAAAGGATGTAGCAAAAAAAAGAAAACACCAATGTAAAACAATCTTAGCAGGAGATGAAGTCCGCATCATTTTATATAACAAAACATGTATAATCCCAAGTAAAATAAACTGATTTTATAAATAAAAAAAAAAAACCCAAAAGAAACAAAATATTTCACCTGTAAATGCAATATATTTTCTTTGATGAATTCAATTACCGAGTGCATTCAAATCAAACGGAATTGCCCAAAAAAAAAGCGCTTTCGAGAGTCCATGATTGAATAGAATCTCATAACAAATATGGTAAAAAGATAGATAAAGTTAGAAAATTTCCGAGATCAAATTGAGCAAGAACTTTCATCTCGAAATTCTCGTGCTTCGCTTCATGAATTGCTCATGAAATTCCTCCGCTTCGCCTTAGCTCATGAAATTCATACAGCCATTGTGCATATTAGATCCCGTCTCGAGCATTCTGATCCATTCGCCCGTTTGAATCATTGAATGGCAACCGAAACTTTGAAGACTCGGATCGATTTCGTAGAGGGCCGTGACAGAGGGGATCGTGAGGTGTGGGAGTTTTTTTCCGTTTCTTTTTTTAGCAGATCGTGAGGGAGGGAGGTTATTGGAGAAGAGAATGCGAAGAACGGACGGAGTAGTGGGTTTTGCAAAATACGGGAGAGAAATCAGGCTTTTTAAGGAAAAAAAAGGTAGAAAAAGGGGGAAACCGGGTTTGGGCTGGGTCAAATTGACAAAATACGGGTAATTTGACAGTTTTTTCTTCTAAAATATAAATATAGATATCATAAAATTTAATGTTTTATATTCATTTTATATCCCAAAAGATCATTTATTATGTCATATGGCATAAATGCCCATCACTCCTAAAAGTTTTCTTAATCTGTATAGTAGGGATGGCAATGGGTCGGGTAGGGGACGGGTTTAGCTCCACCCGACCCATACCCACTCCTAATTTTTTTTACCCATACCCGACCCATACCCGAACGGGTATAAATAAAATCCCCCCATACCCACCCCCAACGGGTAACGGGTAGGGTACGGGTACATCAACATGTATAAATAATTTTTTTAAGTACAAAATGAATTTGATTTTAAGTACAAGTTAAGACATTTTGCAAATGAATGTCCTATTAGGAACTAATGTTTTTAGTTTTTTATCGCTTCTTTTCTACTAACAAGAATATTAGGTTTAGTTCTTTTCTAATTTCTACTAACCTCAAAGAAACAAAGAACGGGTAGGGTAGGTAGTGCGGGTCGGGGGAATGGGTCGGGGACGGGTAGGGTAGGGTTTTATGATATACCCGATACCGACCCGATACCCGAACGGGTATAGAAATTTTACCCATACCCGACCCATTACCCGAATGGGTAGTTGAAAATCATACCCGAACGGGTAGGGTAACGGGTAGGGCAGGGTCGGGTTGGGCGAGATTGCCATCCCTACTGTATAGATCACAAAAAGTAACATTTTTTAGGAAAATTCTATCTTAGAGACTCCCTATTAGGAAACTGTCTACATGGTAGCATCTGGACCACACAATTTTTCACACGGGGCACTGTGTATTCCACCTCAGGAAACTGTGTGGTCCAGATCCTGCCACGAAGACAGTTCCCTACTAAGGAGTCCCTACAGTAGAATGACCCCATTTTTTATGGAACGAAGCTAGTATTGCTACCACTCCATGCTCCAGCAGCTATGTTGCACGGACACGGACACGGACACGCCGCCGCACTATTACCTATTACGACGAGACGCGATTATTACCGCTTAATTCTAAAATTTAAGGGACACGACACGCTTCCGACACGTTACATATATATATATATATACACACATATATATATATATACACACATATATATATACATCTATATATACATATATATAAGATATGTAATACTTAAACTCTATCAATATCTAAAATAGATATTTGTTATCTATACGATGTGTCAAAAGTAAAAGAAAATTATGATTTGACTTTCAAAATATTACAAATTAAGTGTAAAAACGATTATCTACATAACAAAAAACATATAAACATGTCTGAGTAATCAAAATAGTAATTGTATATTTTCGAGTTTCATAAAAAAACATTGAAAAAATTGTGTTCAGAGGTGTCGGGAGGTGTCGGCGCCGTGTCGGAGTGAGTATTATCGACAACGTGTCGGAGTGTGTGTCGGATATTAAAATTTTAAATAATATTAATTTAATCACCGACACGTGTTGACACTGAATTGTGTCGGGCGCGTTGTCAATCGTGTGCTCATGTTTGACACGGCCAAGACGGCCGCCCATATTGAAGTGTCGTTTGCGATCATACCAAGCAGTCTTTCTTCTAGACTCCATTCGGCACCCACCTTCCCCAACACACTGTACAGATTAAATGCCCTGCAGGGACGTTTCCCTTGGGGCTTGATAGACAAGTTCAGGTACTAGTCCACCAAGTTTTTTTCACTTTATGGTAAATAAAATGGGTAAGTCTTGCCTAGGTGCTCCATTTGCGGAGTGGACCCCATCCCAATTACTTTACTAACTATGCTGTCGGTTTGTCCTCATTTTCTTTCTTTACTTTTTCCTTTATAAGCTACAGATTTTTTTTATTTGTTTGCCTTGCAGAAATAAATTGCATTTTTTTCTCCTAGCTTAATTAAATAATAAAATGCATTTTTTTAACAGCCAACAATGAAAATTTATAGAGAAAAATAAGGGGGAATTGCCCAAAAGACATAAAAAGTAAAATAATAGGCATTTAGGACACTATTAAATTTTAATTGATAAAAATGACAAAAACTTTGAAACCTTACCAAATTACCCCAAATTACAAATGAAAATCCTTATAAGAAGGGTAAAAATGTAAATTAATGGCGATTTATATTTTACACTAGTAAGTAGTAGCTAATGTGTTTTATTAGGACCATAATAAAATTTATGTCAACTAAATTAGTCTATTATAAACTAATTAGTCCTTGTTACCAAATAATTTGTTAGTCCGTCCTTAACGCCTTATTAAGTTGATAAGTAGTCCTTATCAACAAAAAAAAACCCCGAAAAATAAAGACATGCAGCAGCATTAAAGTTGGAGAATTAAAATAGGGTTATTATTAGAACACATTTTAACTTTATCCTTATTAATCATTAATGTCCTGCTAACTTAATTAAATACTAAAGTTATTCTTCTCTACAATTTTTTTTTATTAGGGGATGAAGGAATGATTTGTGAGAAAATTGTAAGATATGAATTTATTTTACGGATACGAAATAAGCACACACTTTTGATCTCATTGGGACTCAAACAGAGCTGTTAATGAGCCGAGCCGAACCGAGTATTGGTGGTTCGAGCTCGAGCTCGTTTAGATCACAAGCTTGTTCGAGCTTGTTCGTTTGTTAAACGAACAAAAAAATTTGTTCGAACTTGGCTCGTTTAAAAGATGAAATGTTCGAGCTTGTGTTCAAACTCAGCTCGTTAAACATATTGTTGTCTTCCAACTCAAGTATGGCCCGAGTTCAGCTCGAATTCGATTTGTTAAGGTATAAAACATAAAGTGCAAATACAAATATAACAAGTTATAGATTAATATTACATATATAACGCTACAATAATCATTATAAAAATATGTAAATATTATATAAAATTAATCTATAATCTCAATTAGACGAATTAATGACTTTTCATTGTTTGAGTTAGGGTTACTGTGTAAATTGATGTATCTATTTAAGCACGTTCGCGAACTTAATCGAACGTTCGCGAACCAAGTTCATGTTCGTTCGTTAAGCGAACGAGCCTACAATCATGTTTGAGTTCGGCTCTTTAAGCTAAACGAACAAACGATCATGAACACTAACAAGCCGAACACGAGATTGTTTACGAACGGCTTTGTTCGTTAACAGCTCTACTCAAAGCCGACACCTCCGGGTTATAACCTCAGTGATTTCCCAAGTGTGTGTATATGGGTGGGTATTTAGTGAGACGGATAACATGAAAATCTACATTCGGGAAAGTGTGATGCTCTTACAATTTTATTTGTAGAAAGGACAAAATATTAAAATGTGCATATTATATTGATGATTGAGATTGAGAAGCAAATACATTTTATTTATTATCAGCTATTTTTAAACACTTTTTAATCATAATTCACTAATTTTTTATTTTATTTTCGTGTTCTTTATTATAAAAGCACAATGACCATGTTCTAACATAATTTCTGAAATTAACTATCGAATTTTGTTGTTTGACTATTAAAATTTACTGTTGTTCGAAATTCACTAGTGTATATAAATTTCGACCATGAATCACATGAATAATGTCAAATGATGTATCAAAACGAAGGAATGAAAAAAAGTTATTAGAAAATGTTGAGCTTTTTATTATCATTAAACCTCTAAATAAGAAAATGTGTGTTTAAAAACGAGGAAGAAAAACGAAAATTGTGCATTTTTTTAAAGATGTTTTATTTATTCTCTAAAACTTATTTAGTTGTTATTTTATTTAAAATCAGTTGCAAAATGCCTATTTATGAATCGTCTAAAATATATATACATAGTACATTTCTGGACTTTATTATAAAAAAAAAAGGGGACAACGAGGGTTGGTTCGAAAGGTGGGGTAATACATAAATTAAATTATGACAATACACCATGGAAGTCCAAATGAATAACGAAAATAATAATAAAAATAAAGAAATGAGGTGGACCGGTAAAAAGAAACGAAACATACTGAAAATTGGAAAATGATATGTGCACTACATATTTGTGTAGTGCACAAACCACAACATGCTGTGTATCATTGATTAAAATGATAAATTATTTATTGTGATGAGTTCCGACAAAATATGTAGTGTTGATTGTGTTGTGTAAAATGTTGTGTAATATCCCGATTTTCGAAAACGGGCATTTCAGTCAGTTAACGATAATCAGAATATTAGATTTATTTTAATTATTGGGATTAAAGAAAAATAAAGGAAATTAAATGATTTGTTAATTAAGGAATTAAAATAAGTTTTAATGGTATTAATTGGGAATTAAATTCCCATTATTCAGAAGAAAGAAAGAAAAAAAACAGTTCCACGCTAAAGCTCTTGAGAAGGGGCGCTAGTTTGAGAAAAAAAAAGGAGAAGAGACTTTCTCAATTCGTTTAATTGTCAGTTGTTTTCAATGAGACGCATCGAGAGGAAAATATTCTACGGAAGGAGAGGATCGTTTGATACCGCCAATTAACCGGTTGGAGAAGGTAAGATTTCATCTTAGTATAAGTTAGACGCTTGAGTTTAGGTTCTTTGATGTTCAAGAATCGTAGTTTGATCAATTTGGTTTGATCAATTTCAGGTTGAATCGAAAGTTTGCGTTCTTTTGGTGTTTTGGATCGTTTGTTGCTTCGCAATTAAGGTAATGAGGGTTTCATATTGAATGATTGATGTTTTATAATGATTAATGTGAATTAAAGGAGTGTTTAACCGTATTTTATTTGTGTTATTGTTGATTCGATCACTGTTGTGCTGCTGTTGCTTTACCTGCTTTGTTTAAATATATGCGTATATATTAATATATATATATTTCTTGCTGGGATTCGTATATAGTACGGGTTCTGCTTTCGAGAAATAGATGGAAAAAGGGGAGACTTTACACTTTCTTTCTTTTCACCTGTGCTAATAATAATAATAATAATATAATAATAATTTGTGGTTTGAAAGTTTGGTATAAAAAAAAAAAAAAAAAAAAAAAAGAACAACCATGCCTGCTGCCGTGGGCATTTAAAAAAAGAAAAGAAAGAGAATTTTGTATATATATATAAATAGCTAAGTGTTTAATTAATTTGTTTGTAGTATGGTGATATACTAAAGTATGGTTTGGGGTCTTTCTATTATGATCTAAACAACCTTAATAAATATTCATGAACATTACAAAGGCCCAGATAGGTTTACGATGCGTTTAGTTTCGCACTGAGTGAACTTTATGGATGAAACTTGGGACCGTCGGAAACTTAGGATTGGGCTTTCTGCTTTGATGAACTAGGGATCATCATTGTATGCATAATTTGAAGCTTGAGTCTAAGGAGTCTAAGAAGAGGAGTAGGGAGCTTATGTCCCGAATGAAACTAGGTGGCTAGTTAATCGCTTAATAAACGTAATTGGTAGATAAAAGATTAAGATCATGAGAGAGCTTGAATATGCACAATACAACATCGGCAATGTGTTGGTTGGCCGATAAAGTGGTAATGGTCACCGCCGGATTCTAGACAAAGCCGAGTTAAAGTAGTGATCATACCGCCGGACAACCTCACGAACGAAATAGTCATTCACCGGACGAACTTAGTCAGCTTGATTAAAGTGATTGATTGTCTCGGGACGGTAGTGATTTATCTCTATAGGGGTTGCAACTTTTGTCTTAGTGCATATATCTCACTAAGTGTAGTGCCTCATAAACATCTTCAGAACATAGATAAAATTTAAATTTTAAGAACCCCAGACCGCACGTGTTATACTATGAATATAACGTGATAGTTAGATGTAAGATCATGTTTAAACGGTTTATTAATAAGATGATGGTTACTTGCTTTCTTTATAAAACGCATGATTTCAATAATTTTCTACTTCGTTCTTAAAGACGTATGTATTTTACCCGTTAAATGTTTTATTGAGAAGATGAAGCAGGTTTATGGAGGCGAGAGAGTATGATGAAGATGTTTGAGGTCTTGATACGAAGATGTTTTATATGAAGTTGTTCTTTTGGAAACTTTCTTTTATTTCAAGTTTGATACAAACTATGTTGTTATTTCGATTGAATATTGTTTTGTTTGGCTCGTTTAGTGGCCTTTGTTGTAAGACTATATCGTTTGGCTTCTTTTGTTTTGGATTTGATGTAAGACGTTTCAATTTCCATTTGGATTTTAGTGCATCATTGAATCTGGTTTTGTTGGTGCTTTGGAATTTATTTCCGAAGTGCTTTCGTTTCAGCATTGTGTTTTATGATATATGACGTAAAGCGCATGTATAATATTGGATTATATTTAATATTATACACGCCGCTCGCTTCGTTCAGGATAAGCGATAAGAATTAGGGAACAGGCGTCACATGTTGTGGTAGAAGAAGTAGATGATGTATCACTACTCTTGAAAATATGACAGTTTGAGTCAGGAAAGTAATTGGGAGGGGTCCACTCCGCAAATGGAGCATCCAGACAAGACTTACCCAAATAAAATCGTATTTTAAATATTTCAACTTGTCGATGTAGGAAAAATATTACCACAACATATATTTTATTATTTTTATTATAAAATACAAATTAAGTAAAATTTTATTACTTCTACCGTATATTTAACCAAATTAATTATATAATTTTTTCTTTCTATCTATCGTATTATTTAAAATAAAGAATCTGATCATTTCATATTGGATGATTACGTAAACATAAAAAAAATGCATTTAAAACGATAAAATAGGTAATTCGTTAAGGGCATGTTTGGTAGGGAGAAAAAGAGAGAGGAAAGAAAGGATTTTAATTTTTTTCTCAAGTTAGATATGTTTGGTTAACTAAGAAAAGAAAAATCTATTTTCTCAAGTTGACTTCATTTCTCAAAATCCTATTCTTTTCCCCAATTTTAATTCTCACCCTATCCTAAAGAAAAGTTTAGTGAGAATAGAAAAGTTTTTTTCTTCCAACATTTTTTCTTAGCCATGTTTCCTATTTGTGTTTTCCATGATCGTTTTTTCATAATATGAATTGATTGAATTTATTTTTATCGTTAGCGTTAGACACAATATTTTATTTATTTAATTATGATTCGTATATTTTATCTACAACAATTTTTGTATCATTTTATATATATATTTTTTAAGAATGTGAGGTAGAAATTTTTATAATAGTTAGCAAAAATTACCTCAAATGCAACTTAATTATTATTTTTTTTTTTGCAGAGAATTAATATATTTTTTTACAATATTTTTTTACGACAATACAATTTGAATAAGCGAGAAAAGATCGTAAATGTTTTCTTTTCTTAGTTGTTTTCTCTCTATCAAACAACATACGTGAGAATCGAGCTTATTCTCAAAATATTTTTTCTCAGATAACCAAACAGATCTGAGAAAACCGCTTCTTTTCTTTTCTCAGTTTTTCTTTTCTCATTTCTACTCTCAGCACTTTTCTTTTTTTAACTTTTCTGTGTACCAAACATGCCCTAAGAAGATCTGATACAAAGTGTCGAGAAAACCCCATCACATTACTAGTCAAGCCACCTTTTTTTTCCCCTTAGAAATATGACACCACATTTTTCCTTCGAAAAAAAAAACAAAACAAAACAATATCTTCTTCCTTAACCTATCATCTTATTCTTATACTTTCTTGTTCTTTGATTGATTTTTTTTAATGGTTTTTCCTTTTTTCTTTATTTCTTTATTTCTTTATTTCTTTATTTCTCACAAGGCCATATCTTTCTATTATCATCTTCCTCTTCATCTTTTTCAAGTTTCAAGTGATTTTTATTATATTTAATTTGTCTTGTCTCTGTAGTGTAAACCAACAAATCGAATCAAGTGAAACCGATTAAATGAATGACCAAACCAAACTAGACCAATCATAATATAACCGACTTTGGTTTCCTTTTTTATAAACCGAAATGTTTGGTTTTGATATGGGAAACCCGCATACGGTCTTACGAACCCGGGTCTAACCCGGTCGGAGGTCTCCATCACACTCGTATAACCAAGCTCCTCCCTTATCCTTCTTGTTACCTAGAAGGACTCGCGTCACAAGACGGCGAGCTCATTGTCAAGTCGGACCAAGGTTACGCCTTGACCGCCCGAAAGACGCCCACATACTTACAACCTCCAAACGGATTGAAGGCATACCGGACTCAACTACCAAGCCGGGAATCAATCAGTCCCCAGCCAGTGGCGGAACCAGAAATTTTTTTCAGGGTGGTCTTGGTATATAAACTGCAAAGCTAAAAAAAATCCGGGAAAAAAATTAAAAATGTTGATAGCGGGATTTGAACTTACAACCTAGAATTATGGAGACTGAAAAAGGGTTTGTCCTTAAACCACTAGGATATAAGGTCTTTTGTTCAAGAAAAAGACACATAACATACTAATATTAACACTACTACTAATACAATAATAAAAATTTGGGGGGGGGGGGGGGGCTTGAGAATATTTTGTGGGGGGCTTGAGACCATTTGGGGGGGGGGGGGGGTTGAGACCACCCTAGCTATAGGGTGGTTCCGCCCCTGTCCCCAGCAGCAAGATCATCCTCAAGAAGCCCGCACAAAGGGTAGTCGACTTCAGAAAGGTCATCTCAACTCGGGATCTCGTCTTATGCCTAATCGTACTTTATACTTTATTATGTCTTGTCACTGTTAGCATAATCTTGCTTAGTCCGGTGCCTATAAATAGGAGCTATATGTAACTCACAAAACATCCGTTAATTAATGAAAGCAGGCCAAGCTCTGCAATTTGTCGAGTCCGAGTTCTTAAATATATAACCGCCGGAAACTTTATATATTTCTTACCAACCACCGTAACAACCACCCACCTCACCGGAGAAATCATAACAAACTAGCCAGATATCCACACGGCCTAGCCGTTACCGCCACCCTGATTGTTCCTGCTACATCAGGTTTGATATTGAAAATCATTAAAACCGCACCAAAGCAATGAGAGTCAAATTATGCTTATGTGCTTATTGTTAGGTGTGATGCCCGAAAGACAATTTTGTAATTGTTTTATTTAATAAATGAAATGATATTATTATTCATATTTATTATTCTCATATTCACCGATGTGACAATAGTATTTTACACTACGTAAAACCCTAAAGTATATCGTTTATGTAATCACTTCAAATTGTATGGGATATATACGAGGAGGATTGAGTTAGTGAAGATGTACTTAAAATACAATTAGCCCGTAGTGAAGTTAATTGAGAGTATCGGGTCTCTCCTTTAACGTGCTATTAATGCGCCTGAACACAATAGGTGTGATAGTCCTATCCGGACTTTCGGTTAAGAAGAGAACCTAATAGGGCATTTATATATGATAGATATATATATATAAATTTGGACCGATTTGATTAGAGTTCACGATATAATTCCGTAATCGATAAGTCTTATCGAATCAATGGATGATCATATTTATGGATATATCTTAATCCACGAGGTGATCACGATCAACCGCTTGAATCAAGTATGAGGTTTGACTTGACGGTTAAGGATTACACCGAGTGCGTGGTCCGAATTACCCCATCTTGGCATTGTAATTGGATTGAGTGAGTAATACGTGTTATCACAGATCACGGAATCCATTCCTTCCATTTATGGAAGTAGATGAAATGACGCCCTTATTTGTTAATCTTAGAAGCGATCGATCGCGACGAGTTCATATTCAGATCGATTAGCTACCGGTGAGTGAGTTGTATGAATTAATTGATCACTAGGGGTTAATGGTAAATAAGGATAAGAGGTTCTAAAAGGGTTAACGGTAACTTCCCGATTTGAAAGAAAGAACGATGCATGGAGGATTAATCCATATGTAATGATTATATCAATGGACGCTTATTATTATTATTCTCGTGAGGAGATAAATATAATCTTATAATCGGAGAGTGCGATCACGGGATTATGGTGGCATATTCTCGTGATTGATTTATCGAATATAATTATTCTCGTTTCGTAAGATAATTATTTATTTGATTTATCGAGTCACGATTATTAGTCCATTGGGCCCCGACGCGCTTCCTAATATAAGCATAGCTATTCTCGGACATCGAATCCTAATAATATTAATTTAGTTCTTGTTGGACTTTATTAAAACGATATGTGAATTAATTGTTTAGTGATTATTAAATTAGTTGGGCAAAATAATTAAATATGTGGAAAAGACATTTTTCATAATCTTGGCTTCAATTTATGTGTGTTGGTCGAAATTAATTAGTGACTAGGTCACAAGCAATTTTCGCCCCATGTATTAATTTAGGAAACAAGAAATTGTTTTCTTGTGTATTAATAAGGCGTGCATGATAAAATATTTATTGGATAAATATTTATGGAAATAAATAAAGATAAATATTATTCAGATTTGTTCAGAATATTATGGGATTATCTTTTATTTTAATAGATTATTATAATTGATTTTGTATTAATTATTAAATCCTTGGAAATTTAAGTTTTACTTCTTACATATAAAGAGAGTTCTCCTGCCTGTAGACACACATGTAAAATTCGACTTCTCCTCTTAGAGAGGAAGAAGAAAATTTTTCGCCAGGGGTTTAGGGGAAAATCTTGGAGATTTTCCGGGTAGATATCTCGGAAGGATTCGAGGCGAGGATTTCCTTCCACGGGAGTTGCTTGGATCACACGTCACGGAAGATCGTGCTGCTCTTCACATCTTTCTTTGTTTTCTATTGCGGCTCTTCAACTTGGATTTTGAGATCCAAGAGGTATGTTCTACAACCCCCTTGTAGATGTAGATCTAGTTATTTTATTACGTGTATTTTATAGATCTAGATCCTTAAAATCGCTTCCGTTGCGGATGGTATTACTAACACTTATGTAGTTCTTTCCGTTAGATATGACATAGTTATATTTCAATTATTTATGACATTGGTTTGACATCATTGGTATCTGTGATTTGTTTCTACAATTATGTGACACAACTAGTTTGTGGATATTAAATCATGTTTTGTGGCCGATAACTGTATCAGGGTCTGATGGTCTGTTTTCCGAGTCTGAGCAATTTATATTGCTTTCGCGCAATTCTTTTATTTTTATGATATGACATCAAACTTATATGGAGATTTAATTTATTCAGAAAGTCACATACCGAACCTTAAGGGTTAGAGTTTAGAAATACGACATGTATTACATTCAGACATTTGTGAATGGAAAACTTCCGATAAACATAATTCCTTCAGTAGTTTTATGGTGGTCCTGGACCAAATAATTGGACCACCATGTCATCAATTTAGAGAAACATGATTGAGTGTTGATTTTTAAACATTGGAGACCACCACAAAACATTAAAATCCTATTGGTTTGGCACAAATAGGATTTGGTCTAGGACCATTGTAAAATTTGTGTAATTCCTTTGTGGAGAAATAAGCTCATTTGGAAAGAAATAAAATAAAATAGATTATACAATGAATGGAATGAATGCATTTTTTCGTCTAAAAAAAAGAAACGAATGCATTTTTCAAAAAAAAAAAAAAAAATCTAGAAAAAAATCTAGAAATTTTTTTTTTTTTTGAGTTTTTACATTTTATATTAGAAAATTTAATTCAGATGAAATAGAGTGAAGATGAATGAATCTAATGTATGCTATTTGATATAACTTTATACAACCCTCGTATCATAAAATTTATCAGACTGTCATTTGGAACAGGTCAGCAGATAAACCTTCACTCTCTTTTAGTATAATTTGGAACAGGTTTTGTCGATTCAATTTTGTGTCATCAATGGCTTCTTCATCACCGATTTCTTGTCTACAATGTGGTGAATCCAACTCCAGCTCTGATCACTTCAAAAACGGCTGGCGCTTACGCAGCGGCGAGTTTGCTCTGCTTTGCCCACGTTGCGCGTAAGCAATTCATTTCTATATGCACGTTTCAATCTACATTGTGTTCTTTTCTTTTACTTGTTGGAAATGGCTCTACAGGCCACGTTTTAGAGTTATGTTGTTTTTCTTTTATCCGTTTTTTGAAGTAATGATTTCGTTTGGGTGAATTCGTGGGGAGTTTGAATTGTGATAAATTGGTTTGTACGGTCATGATGTTGTTTATTTTTGGGCGGATCTTTGTGAATCGACGGACTCTGTTGATGAATTTGATTGATTTGGTTCGCGTCCCGTACTCCCGTTTTACTTGTATGGTAAGTCGCCTCTTATGTCCAGAAGTTTCTGTACTTTTTTGCCTTCTTTCATTTGTAGATTCATGGTGTTTCTGATTGTGGTTGTTGTAATCTTAAATAAAAGATAAAAGGAAAATAAAAAAACAGTTAGAGAAAAGGGCAGCACTCATTGGCGGACCGAATGCTTTAGCACCTGGGGCACTTACGTATTAAATCGATTTAGTTTTGTTTAAAATAAAAAAAAATACCCTTCGTGCACCTGGTGTCATCTTTAATTTTTTTTTTTTCGTGCCCCCAGTGACTCCAATTTCTAGATCCGTCAATGGCTGCACTTAGCATGGAAACAACTGCCTATGCTGTTTTTGGAAAAGGGGCAAGCAGTTTAGCTTTACTGAATGCAAAATTAGCTTATATTTCAATAAATGTCTGTTTCTTAGACTCCACCCCGTGATCTCTGGTAACATGAGCTGAACGGATTCCTGTGCCAAGGCTCCCTCCCCTTAGTTGGAGATGAAAATAAAGTATTTTTTTTATCTTGATTATGGAATGTGCAGCAGGGGAACAATGGGAAAGGTAAAGGGTTCGGGAAGGGTGAAACAAGTTAAAATTTCATACACAAACTTTTCTGGAGGAACAATGATGGAGGTGTTGGTGAGAAACTAAATGCCATTAAATGTAGGATGGCTGGGACGGTTAATAATAGAATCTTGAGATGGAAATCACCCGATGCTTATTTTATGGAACAAACTTTAGTATTAAGTTCATGAAACATCTTTGGTTTCCAGTTTCCAAATATTGTTAATTACCAGGAAAGAAATGTGGGTGCTGATTCTGTACATTTAATTTACTCAGTCATTGTACAAGAATGAGTCTAGTAGCTAGATAGGTCACTAAGTACCCTCTTATTGCCGGTGCCTTCTTTTGCTACTTTTTCATTGCGGATCCTTTCTATTCAGGGTGCTAGTTTTGGATTAAATTTCACCTGTATAATAGAAAAATAAAAGTCCATTTGTTGTTCGCTGTAAATTATCTGTCTATCAATTTGAGAGAAACTAAAGGGCTTCCAAGTCATTCTGTTGAACCAGAGATGTTTGCGATCAACTACAGGAATAAAATGCCTTCTTTCTATAGGGATAATTTCGAATGAATTTTGCATTGAGTTTTGTTGTCTTGGTGGATGTGATTCATATTAAAATTTTAATGCAATAAGCACATTCATTGTTGAATGGTTTTGTCGATTTCATGCATGTGAATTAGTTTCTTTTTTTATATTTACCTTACTGTATGGTTTATGATAGAGTGTACTGGAGAAAACAAACCATATAGCTGACCGCCTGACCCCATCTGATGGAATAAGGTTTGAATGTTGTTATCGTTGGTGCTGCTAACTTTTCTTACGCCATTTTCTTGTTAGTTATGCCTATGAAGAGGGAAGGTTTTGTGAGACTTTTCATTCAAATGATGATGGATGGAGAGATTGTGAATCATGTGGAAAGGTATGAAAGTCAACATGGAAACTATATTTGCCTATCCATGCATTCATTGATCGAATTATATGTTTATTGATTTTATTGTTAAGAATATGCTAGAAGAACTATCACATATTTTTATGACTGGCCAATATTTGTCGTAGTTTGTTTCTGGCTTGTAGATTGGTGTAAACTATCAATGCTTTTACCTTGAATAAAATTAAACACTTAGGAGATCCCAAGTTCTTTCCAGAAAAGGCTTCCTAGATGCGTTTTCTTTTTCAATTCTTATTTGGTAGCTTTATTATGAGATCTCGAAGTACCCAGTACTCATCACCAAATTTCCTTTGTTGCTGTACAGTTGGTCCATTGTGGGTGTATTGTGTCATTTAATGCTTATATGCTTTTGGATTTCGGTGGAGTAATCTGCATGGAGTGCTCAAGGACGAACTTTATTCTGGTATGATTTATGAAGATTCATTTGCTTTTACTTTATATGCAGTCCTTGATTCATCTCCTATATCATATATGCGACACCCATGGGCCGAAATTTTCATTTATTTTTATCTGCAATTGCTGTTGTTGAATGTTGGGACTTGGGGTGACAAAACAAATCCTTCTTATCTTTACTGTACCAGTTGTATGTGGAACTGATGACATGCATAATATTCTCTTTCCAAACTATTAAAGGTTTATTCAGCCCTTGGACTTTATGCTCTTATACGAGATATGTTCTTGTTGAAGGATTAACCCCCTCCCCTCCCCCTCTCCCCCTCTCACGCTGTTTTGAAACAGTGGGTGTAATGTCCCAGTTCTTTTCCGTAACATACTTGTGAGGGGGATTATGGAAGGTTCATCAAAAGCTGGCTTGGTGGTTTTGATTCCCTGATGGTGTTGTTTGACGTCTCGGTATTCATTTGCTGGTTCTTCCCTGAAAAGAAGTACTCTGTGCTAAATTCTGAGATTATTTTACTCTCTCAAGTTAAAAGTAGTCTGAGTCGGATCCACGGTTGGGGTTGCACTGGGGGCCGGTGCCCCCGGTGAGCTTAATTTTTATTTTGTTATATATATATATATATACCTCTATTCAAATTCTCTTTGTGCCCTTGGTGAATTCGGTTTCTAGATCCGTTCTTGAAAGTAGCACGTTTAATCGTTTGAGCACTCTATGTATGAATGTTTTGAAAGAAGTATGCTCTTTCTGTTGGCTGCATGCCTTTGACACAACATTACTTCAATTCCATATTTGGATTTGTCGATATTGCAATTGCATGTATTAATGTATTTTTCTACAAATGTGCATCCATTAAAGCACATGCTGGTCTAGAAACTCTTACACTGGACATCGAACGTTGTTAATTTTTTCTTATAGGCACGAAACCGATGTTTGGCTCTTGAAAAACAACTTCTTACAGGAGAATCTCCACACGACCATATGAGGGATTCTCTGATTGAACCCCAACACTGGCCTCAAGTTAGTAGTATGGAGTTACAACTGATATCCAGAAAGTATCCTCTGTTAGATTTGTTTTATTATTCCCATCAAGTTGGTTCTCAATAACAGTTTGCTTTATTCTTGGTGTACTTTATACGACCTCTATTTATATATTTGTCGTATATATTATCATGCTTCTCCTTAACAATCTTGTAGCTCTGAACCTCTTATAACTCCTTTATTTGAAAAAGTGTTGTCAACTAGTGATATGGATCTCAATCTTTCTCGCCTCATAATTCCATACAAATGTGCAGAGGTGGGTGTTTCTATTGTTGAGACTCTTTATTGAGGAGTTATCATTTGCACCAATAACATTGTAACATGTGTCCTATTATTGATGGGCCACATATGCTCAAGCAGGCATTCTTCCCGGTCCTTTCTGACCCCGAGGGGATCCCTATTAAAATCCAGGATACAGACGGAAAAGAGTGGGAATTCAAATACCGTTACTGGGTAAGTAGTGGCGATAAGATCTATGCTCTAGAAGGGCTCCGGCATATTATGATTGATATGAGGTGGCAAACTGGTGATACTGGTAATGAATCCCCATCTTTCTGAAACAATTTTTTTTTGAATTCGGATTAATTATTTTGTTCTCTAATGTGTTAGTACTAGAAAGTATATTACTCTTTATTTTATAACTAATCATCATGCGATTGGCCAAAATATCGTTATTGCAACTGTAAACTAAGAGAAGTGTTTACTGCAGTTGTATTTTACAGAGTGGAACCTGAGGGAATGCTGGTCATAGGGTTAAGGAAAGCTTCCGTCATTCCGCTTACCATGTAAGGTACAGCAGGATTTACCCTTGGATTATCGTGTTAGGCATTTGTTAAAGGCACCACATCGAATCTTCCGTGGCACCGCACTTTATTTAGGCTAGGTTCGACTTTGCATTCAACCTCTGTAAAGCAAAGTTGAATGTTGAGCTTAGATTTGATTTTTCTGAGGGTCGAATGGTGCCGAGAAGTTGTGTGTGTGTGTGTGTAAAATCTTAAAGTTCATTAATTACGTTCTTTATTATGCATATTGCATGACAATAATTCAGGATGAAGAGCCTTAGATCAGCTTGCAGTTTTGGGCGGTGCGTATCAATGTACAGAAGCTGAAACGTCCAGACTAAATTTTAGGCATCCCCCAACAGATAGTCATGAAGATCTCTCTCCTAATTAACTGTCTCTCTAGTTATCGGTGACCAACATCCTATTGAAACGCGGAAGGTGGTTTTAATTTTTGTTGTTGTTTATGGGAAAATTGTTGTTGTTGTTGTTATTGCTGCATCTTCTTTTAATATGTTTCATTCTGGGTGGGTTCAATTGTAACCTCCATTTTATTTATTATTTACTTAATTTAACACCTTCACTTGTTTGTGTGACAAATGATAACTCTCCCAACTATTCATATTCATCAAGGTGATCTTTACTTTACCCCATAATATATGTTTCAAATATATATATATTTTTTTAAGGGAATATCTTTTCATACAAATGTTGTTTTACACTACAAGAAAGAGAGTGAGAACCGTTTGGATATTCCACACGCCGCCATTTTGACCGTAAATGAGTCCGGAAAATATATACTATTGCAGCCAATTTATGGTCAATAATTCATTATTACAGCAACCATTCTCGACCGATTTGAGTCGTAATACGATCATTATAATTGATTTTATTCTAGTGAATTTTGAATATTTTTCATACTTCAATACCGGTCGAAAAGACATTTTCGACTAAAATTGAGTACACAAACTTTTAATATTCTCGTCTCAAATTCATCTTAATCAATAGTAGTCTTTGTTATATTGTTGTTGTTATCCTGACCCAATTCTAGTCTGAATGTGTAGAGTATTCCTGACTCAATATTGATCAGAATGATGCTCTGACTATTTATGAGTTTGGAAAACTTCAAACATTCTACCTAAAATATGGTCGAGAATCAACCAGAGTGTGAATTTCTCAGCGTATATTCGACCATATTTTATAGATAATGTATCGTAAGTATATTTCACCAAACTTTGGGTCGAATGAACAGCGTAAAAAAAAAAAAAATAAGGGCGAAATTGGGAAAAAAATTTGTGTGGTAAGATAAAAATTTGTGTGAAAAGATATTTCCATTTTTAATTATTGATCAGGACAGAATCTCAATTGATTGATTGATACGACACCGATCCGAAGGTTTTTGCCAAAAAAAAAAAAAAAAAAGTTGATAAACATTTTTTTGGGAAATATTTTTGTGGTAACTGCATTGGTGTGAACTTACCGTGTGATTCAGATTGAACCACTCCACATCAATGAAGTCACTATGTAAAATTTCTCTTCTTTGGGGTGGTCGATGAACATTTGAAAAGCATTTTCTCTATTGTAGGTATCTATTAAGAGGGACATGTTGGGAATATTTTACCCTTTTTTATTATTAAGAGTTTGCATAATTATATTCTCTCGTTAAGCGATATTTTTTTGTATAATCGTTAAGCGCGCGATATTGTAAATGCTTTGGAAACTATATTTCAGAGATTCAATATTCTTTATTTAATTCCTCAAAAAAATTTCATTATTTAAGAAAAAAGAAAATATCTCAATAGATACTCTATTTTTTAATGTATAATATATTTGTATAATTTATTTTATATCTATCACATTGATTCAAATTTCGTAAGATTTCATTGATATCAACAACATACATCTAGATTTTGTAATATCGAGAATCCGATGCTACATTTCATTTTGAATAAAGATTCTGTAACTAAAAAATACAGTATTTGAAATTGTAAATAGAGATTCCGTAACTCAAGAATATAGTATTTGAAATTGTAAAATAGAGAATATATGACGCAAGTGCTCTAAATACATCGAGCAAACATTTTTTCCTATGTTTTCTTTTAAACTACACAAATTCTATATTTCACTTTTTCAGGGCATGTATACCAATTAATTTTCAAAATGGACAATTATTTGCACCACACCAATTCTACGGATTCACCACTGTACATGTGCATCGATCTTGTGAAAGTTGCTTCTTGGCTTCATAACCGGCTTTCACAAGGTTGGTTTCTACTGTAATGCACATGTACAGTATAATCGATCTTGAGAAAGTCGGACTTTGGCTTGAGTACCAACTTTCACAAGATTGGTTCTACTGTAATGCAAAAATATAGAATGATGTACCGTTAGAATAATTGTGGTGAAAATAATAGCCTTTTCGAAATTGTTAAACAATTTAATTAATGTCGCAAATTCTGGCAATGCCCAAACTCTTCCAAACTTTGTTTTTGAGTGGAAACTAACATTATTTTTCCAAATTTGTTATTCTCATAATTTCTTAATACTACTAAAATACGGAACGAATAGAGAACATTTTATCAATAAATTTTTTTTAAGCGCGACATTATCATCATCAATAACCGCAGAAAAATACGTTAAAGCGTTTTTTTTTTTTTTTTTTTTTTGTCAGAACCACAGCTGAAGACTGAAGTGGAGTACTGTTTTTAATACGTAATTTTAAATCTCACAATATAATTTTTAAAAAGAATAACCAGATAATGATGGTAGAAGTATGATAATTAAAGTTTAGGACTAACATATCTCTCTCAAAATAAGATGGTAGCTGAAACCAAGACAAGCTACTCTTGAGTAGCTAGCAGCGATCTGTTTGAGCCAAACCTCGACCTCGTTTAAATTAGCTCGAACTAGAAATCGGGTTGAATATTAAACGAACACTGTACGAACAATGCATACTCGACAATCAACTAATAACAAGTAAGCTCGAATATATATATATGTAACTATAATTAAAAAAAGCATATAGGCATTTATATACACATAAACATACATGTATATTATTATAGATGTGTATATGTATCTTTATATTGTAAAAGTTTGTTTTTTTTTTTTTTAATTTTAAAAAATTATATTGTGTAGTTATTATTATACGGAGTATTAAATATTGAAGTGTTTATTGATTTTATTATATCTTGACATTTATTAAATAATTTGTTTTAGAATAAATTTTATTTTGAAGAGAGAACCTTTATTGAATCAAATAGGTCCAAGTGCCTATAGAGGTACAAACAGAAAAATAGACAATTAGGAAATTAAACATAATCTATCTTAAAAAATTAGTCTGCGTCCCTGTAACGTATAAGCTCGCTTTCGAAAGAAAAAGCGGTATTGGTGGTGACGAACACTGTTTGATGAATGTGTAATTTTGTTTCGCCAGAACCAAATTCCATAAGCTATCTCGCGGAAGAGGTAGGACCAACGATTGCCCAATGCCCGGTTTTTTGAGTTGTGCTGTATGTTGTCAAGGACCCAGTCTTGGGTTCCGAAGCAGAGAAAAAAGTCTCCCAATGAGTAGATGGATTGCTTGTTTCCAAATAGCCCGGGGCCAATGTCAATCTCGTAAAGCATGAATAGGGGTTTCCGTATGCTGATGACATACAAGGCAGACATAAGTGGTAGACATGTGACGCTGTGCCAAAAGATTTTTTATTGGTAGGCAATTGTGGCAGAGTTGCCAAAGATTGAAATTATACCTCATCGGACCTTTGAGCTCCCAAATACGGCTCCAGTCGAAGCTATAATGTAATACACCTTGGCTTTCTAGCTGGTAGGTGTAGGCACAATGAACTGTATATTTACAATCACCGAAGGGGCCCATTTAATAGTGTCATCCTCTACTGTATAATACACCTTGGCTTTCTAGCTGTTTTAAAATAATTTTAATTAAGTACTCAATAAAATACGTTTTGTCATTCTCAAAGAAAAAATAAAAAAGAAACAAGTTTTGTAAATCATATGATAATTAAAAACAATTTTTGAATCAAGTATCCAAACCTATTAGACTCGATAAACTCGATGCAAAAACTCGAATTTGACTTGAGTTTTCTTAAAACTTCCTTTAATCTCAACTCGAATTCTAGTTCGATATACTCGTGCTATATATAACTCGAATTCAAAAATATTTTAAAGTCCTACTTGTTTAAATCATTACTTGATTTGACTAGCCTCGTTTACACCTCATATATTCCGACATTTCACAATATGTTTATTTTTATTAGTAAAAATTCTGATTATAGATATTGTCATAAGGTAGCCCTAAAGAAAAAATTATTGTCATGAGGGATCCTAATTTGAGATAAATTTATCAACAAGAATATCTACATTCTACATCGGTAAACTTCGACCCTTTCAAAGAAAATAAACGGAAAATTAAGGAAAGAGAGAGAGAGGGGAGCAATTAATGAAACCGGAGATCAATTTATGGAAAAACCTAGTTATATTAGGATCCTCTCATCATTAGGGAAATCTCTCTAAAATATTTTTCGATTATTGTTAAGATACTAATGGAAAAACCCGTGCAATGCATGAGAGAACGTATAGTTAAAAATTAGTAGCAAAGGGAAATACAAACGTATTTCAATAAAAAATGTTATGTTATTGGAACATATGGTGAAGTAATACATATTATATTGCATGTGTCAACTTATGATAATTATATATAACGCAAGAGTAACACAACATTGACAACCTATATGTCGTTTTAAGACATATATATCATCAAGGGAGGGGATTGAAAATTAATTCCTACTTCCCTTCTACGAAAAGGTTCTTCTACTTTTATTTTATATTTTATTTTAGTTTGAGTTGAAACTGTGTAATCCAGTCCTGTCAAACGGAAAAAAGGTATTCTTAATTGATTAGTAGTATATTAATTCCAATTTCCAATTAGGAAAAGGTAGGTATTCTTGATTATTATTATATACTATATTATTAATTAAGGCAAAGAAAATTCATCCGCCATTAATTAATTAATCAAACCCCAGAAAATTTACTCATCGATCCCATTAACTAAACACTAGTGTGATCGACGAAACTGAGTAATTAATCTCTACTACGTACATACAACAATGACGTGGGAATATTTGAAAAGAGAGGATTTCGAGGATATCCATCTGCCAGAGGATTCTACCCCATTCGATGCTTTGGTTGCTGTTGCTAAGCGTGCATCTTCAATGTATGAACAAGCTAAGAAGAAAGGAAAGAACCCGAAGAAGCCCGATGATTTATCATTCGATTCGAATAAGAGTAGGGTTCTTCGTTTCGCCATTGGCAGTGGGTCCAATTCCAATCATGAAGAAGTTATAAGCAGCAGCAAGAACAAGAGGCCAAAGAAGAAGAGTAATCAGAGGGTGAATTATAATTGTTTTAATGATCCAAATGAAATACCGAGGCAGCTACCGACTGAATTCCAAGAAACACTGAGGTGTTTGAACCAAGGTTTGAAGATAGAGAATGAAGTATTGGTGATACAAAAAGAGCTTTCTGCTTCTGATATCAGAAGCCAACAAAACCGGTTTTCAATACCGACAAATCACATAATGAACGGTTTTCTGAATGAAGATGAAAGGAAGATTCTGGAATCACGTGAGGAGGAGAACGAAAAGAACGTGAAGAGATTGGACGTGAACATGATCGATACGAAGCAAGTAAAACAGGAGGTGAAGTTAGCTAGATGGGTGATGAAGAAGAAGAAGAAGAAGACGACTAAGAATAACACGCGAATTAAGAAGAAATCAGGAGGAAAAAGAAAAGTTGAACAAGTAGTTGTGGATTCAGGGACATCCGATGATGAAAGTCATGAAACGACGACCACGATGATACAGAAGAAGAAAGGAGGAGGAGGAGCTAGTAGTATATCTTATGTGATTAATGGGACGTCTTGGCAAAAAATAGTTGACAGTAATGAACTTAAAATAGGAGATGTTTTGCAACTTTGGGCGGTTCGTGTTGAAGGCTCTTTGTGGTTTGTTCTTGTTAAGCTAGATTGATCATTCGATTCGTTTCGTTTGGGTTGAGATCGATCGATTGAGCTCAAAAATAGTGCAAGAGAGAGCAGAGAATTGCATGTTAAAGCGAGAATTGTTACATTATAGTACTCTTTGTGAATTCTTTTTGTTTTTGTTAATTAGGGTTTGGACCTGCAGATCGAGATGTTTATTCCCCCTAGCTATAACTTGGATTCTGATTTATTTTATTACTTTTTGATTTATGTTACGTACGTCTATGAATTTTGATTTACTTAAGGTTCTATGTATGGTATTCTTATTTTAATTATTATTGATCTTTAATTTTTGTTTTGCAAGTCAGTAATTAATTCCTGGTCTAGTTTTAGCATCTTTAATTTACTGGGAATTTGTTCATTAAGAGCAAATTAAGGTTGAAAAACCAAGTAATATTAGCTTTTGTACATGAATGTGCAGTGCAGTGCAGTGCAGGGTTACCCAACCAGCTAGCTACAAATGAAAGATCTTCACATGAAATGATCGAGTATATATATATATATATATATTATGGGATGTGTGATTCCATGTCTTATGATTTATTTTGTATATTTGGTGATCATACCATGAAATGATAGTTTTATTATTTGGAGGAGGAGGAGGAGGACTTTCCAAGGAATTGGAGCTAAAAAAAAAAAGAATAGGGTAAGAAGTCTAAGAGAGAACAAGTGATCTTTCAAGACTTACATCAAACAACTTCATTCAAAGTTAATTACTTGGTTATATCTCCTAAATCTATTTTTTATTATTAAGTTGAAATTAGACACTACAACAACAAAAAATAACCCTCTCCATGTGACAAACCTTTAGTGACAAATAGTAAAATTGTCCCAAAATGTTTATCCTCTTGTGATAAACAATCAATGACACTAACGTTACTATTGAAAACTTAAGCGAAGTTTAGTCAGTCATTACAGGACGGACTGAAAGGAGAGGTTCAATAGCGAGTAAGCTTTGGATTTAATACTCGAACGAATGTGAGAGGGGAAGAAACTAAAGTTAGTGGCACCGACGTTATAGTCATAGAAGTGTTACTACTTAGTAACGTCAGATCCAGTAATGTTATTTTTGAAAAGGAATGTCGGTGACATCGACACGGACACGGCTATACGTCTAATTCCAAAATTTAACGGTACGACACGCCGCCGATCGACACGTTATATATATATATATATATATATATATATTTCAGAGTAAAAAACCGTTAATTGACCCAATTAGGTTAATTGATCCGCTCCGCAACCCGTTTCTACTATACACGACAATCTTATTCCTATTTAAAAATAAAATAAAAAATCCCACGATCTTACAAACTAACTCCACGTTGTTTCAGCAATTTCATCAAAACTTCCCTTCCGATCCACGTTTGGATCACCCTTTCAAAAACAAAAAAACAAAAAAAAAATTCTTCCCACTATCCCGTAAAACTCTCAACAGTCCTTTCTCAAAAAAAAATACTCTCAACAGAAACACTTTCTAATTCCCCTCTGATGTGAAAATATCAGCCAGATTCACCCACCCAAAAATCCCTCAAATAAAACACCTCTCTTCTGAATTTGGACGAGTCCTTTTAACTACTTCAATCAAATCAGGTAACAAATTTTTTTCATTTATTTCTTTTTTTTTTTAACGAGACATTGTTCTGAGTCCAATTGATAAAACAAATTCCTCTCCTTGATTTTTTCAGTTAAATATGGATCGTGGAGAATTGAAAATCTTTGGTGTAATCTATTTTCTCATTCTCGAATTTTCTGGAGTTAAATGATGAATCTTTCTCTTGCCTGTCGTTTCCTACACACAGGACATTGAAGAGACCCATGGCGGAGAACAATAAGGCCGGTGGTTGTGCATCACCAACCGCCGTCTACAGCGTGTTTTATCCACCATAACAGACCATTGTCAACAACAATGGTAAGCGCTCAATCTCTTAATCTCATCCAGCCCCCAATTTCGTTTGATGATCTCAGGTAATAGAGATTTTGTTGTTTAATCCTCCCTGATTTTTACAGAGGCTTATTTACCGTTTGGCAGGAATCTTGAATCGCCAGACGGTTATTGAACTGTAGATGACATATATACTACTAGAACTAAAACGAGGGTTGCTGATGCTTTTCAGCCTCGCTCCATCCAGAAACCCTTGAAACCTTGACTTCGACGATTTCGGTTTTTTGGCACGTAATATCCAACCCCTCCCCCTTGAAATTCTTTCGTGATAATCGAAAATCAATCTTCTTTATGCAATTTTTGTTGTCTTATTATTATTATTATTATTATTATTATTATTATTATTATTATTATTCCGTGACTATTGATGTGCTGCTTCGATCGGTGGATTCTACAGGTAAACGAAACTATGGATTATTTCAAGGCCACTTTTAGTGCTTTTGTTTACGGTTTACTTGATGGAGGAAATACTGGGGAGACTTTGTTTAATTAATTTTATTGCTACTCATATATTTTCTATGCTCTTATATATGTCTTGATTGTGCAGGGACTTGATTGTGCAGGGATCCGCAACTTTGACCTGAATTGTTCAATATAGCTAGATATGAATGTATGAGTATGAACAAGTGATGTTATTTTGACATACTTAATCACTCGCCCACCCTGAAAGGTAGTGCCTTTTTATTTGGATTGATTAAGTTTTATTCTTAATCTGTAAATGAAATTGTGTTGCATTCTTCACTTAAAAGTTTTCCAACATTTCTCAGTATGTGTCAATTTGTTTGTATTTGTTTTCGCTTGATGCAGCTACCTGGTGAGTTGTATGTTTGTAGAAGCAGAATCGTTGGCGTCCTCGATTATCAAGAAACTGTGTCATAGTTGCATTGAAAGTAATGACGAATTGTATGATATGCGGGAGGCAGCTGGTATGGTTGTAGTCCAATCCTTGAAGGAAGACGGAAGGTGATGTCTTGCGTAAAAACTGCCAAGTTATGGTATTATAGCTTTAATTTGTTTTACTACTTTGTTGTGAGATTGAAATTAATTGAAAATCGAGATAGAGAAGTATCTTGCATGAATTAGTCTTTGGTATAGTTGTATACCAAGTATTTTGTGTTCAAATTGTGTTTAATTCATGAATAAGCATCTAAGAGAAGTGCATCCTACTATGTGCATATAAGCTTTACATTTATATATTCTTGTGTTGGTTTCATCCGTGCATTATGCATTAATGATGTATTTGTACAGATTGTACTTATGATATGGGAGTGGATCTTCTCAAGCACTTAAGGGTCAAGTACATTTGTTTTTACACATTATCAACAAGATGATGCGTAGTTTTGAAAAAATAAATATACGGTTAGATGATTTTCACATTTTTCTTGAAGGTTTTTTTCCTTTCTTTCGAGTTCATCTTGAATTGGTTATTTGGTTTAATACTATTTTTCGGCCTCTCTTTTCTATGCTTATGTTCAACACATTATGGAGCAAAAATTATATCTGAAGGATGCCAAATGGTGGTGCAAGCGCTATCTACGAAGGTTGTCAAATCACAATTGGTAATGTAGTTGCTAAATGTTAGGATTTCCGTCTTCATTTAATTTGTATTTTGTATATCTATACATATTTATGAGATATAGTTTTTCAAGGTGTATATGTTGCATCTATTTCTTAGAACATGATATGGTGAATTCAGCAGTCAAAGGGCGATGTGGTTGGTATATCGATTGGGGTTTTGATTTACTTATGTTGCATCTATATTTTCGAACATAACGATGAATACTTGCAGAGTTAGCGGCGGCGTTACTCGATAGAATAAATACAAGATTACATTGTAGCTTCCTCGAGAATGGATTGAAAGAAAGCATGTGTGACTTTTCAGTTTGAGAGAGAGATGGTTACCTCTGTCCATACTCCATGCCTTTTTTTTCCTTCCAATTCATGGTTTACGAAGTACATAGACGCAAGTTGCGTATATGATGTGCTGCAATGCTACCATTGTTTGATTTTACTCAATTTTCATGTAACAATAAATTAAATGCAGCAATAGGAGGGGATAATATTTTGTTCACTGATTGTTGGCTACTTCTACTTTTCATATTTTATAGAAGAAACGTCAAATTGCTCACCACATAATAATTTGACTTTAACATACACATTTTTTACAATTTAATAATCAATATTAAAATTTACACCACCCCGTCAATATAAAAACCGGTATGTCCGCATTCATAGTTTTTGCTATTGATTCTAATTTATTCATTTCGTTAGGGGGTCAAATTCCATTCATAATTGTAAAACATTAATTTTCCTTTCAATTCTCTTACTTATTATACTGAATTCAACCTTATGCGCAGAGTGGGTGAGCAATCCTGAAAAGATACAATACTTCTCCGGGAAATAACGGTTATTTGGTGCTTTGGACAAAGGTTACATGTCACTTTTTTTTATACACATGAATATGGTTACTCTATGAGTTGTATTAGATTTTTTTAAGAAATAATTTGAAGTCCCACTTTCGATTATCGCCAGTTTCAGCTTTAAAGTCATAAAACAAGGAATTGAGATTGATCTTCAAGTTGGTGAGATTTAAGATACGTTTCTTTGTCTTTTGTTTTGATCAGGTTTCTTATTATATAGTTTGAGTTTTTTTCTATAAATTTGTACGTAAATCAATATTCTTACAAATTCATCGACTATATAGTATATACAAGCACACTATGTGTAAATAACTACTACCTCCGTCCCAAAATGTAAGTCTATTTGAGATTTTTCACACAGATAAAGAAAGTTGGTTAAATTGGTTGGGTGTAATTAATTTTGATGAAAAAAACTAAAATGACCTTTGAGTGGTATTAATGCAAAGTATTAAAAAGTGGGTGGGTAAATAATAAATGAGGGGTAAAAGGAGAAAAATATAATAAATGCTTCCTTGGTTATCTAAATGGACTTACATTATTGGACAAAACAAAAAAAATAAACGGACTTACATTTTGGGACGGAGGTAGTATAATGGAATTTCAATAATAGTTTCACATTTACACAGACGTCTCCTTCCAATACACACCTCTTCTTGCGTTATACCCGCGTCATACATAGTGGTGCATCAAAGTTCGGATTTTACTCAGATCAACTTTTTAGATATAACGTTTTCCGTGCATCGCACGGGTTTCCTACTAGTCTTATTATATATTTCAGAGAAACAACCAATTGATCCACATTTATCAATTACCCGCTCCATGACCCGGCTATTACTAAAAACAAAAGTCGAAGAAAAAAAACGCCACACGTTCCTAAATGAAACCTCTTCCTTTTTCGAAAAAAAATGAAACCTCTTCCACTCCACGTTCCCATGTTTGGCATTTGCTAGATAACTTCCCGAATCTCCCCCACGCTCTGCTGCAACTGCAAACTCTCTTATTTCCTTTCAAATCTCATATATGCTTGCTAATCCCAAATCGAAGAAATCGATTACAACGTCAAAGGTCTGCATAAAAATAATCTCCGCCTTCTTTATTTTTTGATTTCATATTATCACAAAATGTGGAATTTATTGCAGAAATCGATTACAACGTCAAAGGTCTGCATAAAAATAATCTCGCCTTCTTTATTTTTTGATTTCATATAATCACAAATGCGGAATTTAGTTTGTCTGCAGCAAATTTCTTTTTCCCATGTTTTGATTTTTTATCTTGAATTGTCAAAATATAAGGTAAACTCCCTTCATTGTATTGTTTTTTAACACTGGATTCTGTTAATTTACTACATTTTTTGTTTTTGCAGCTTTAATTTATTTTCACTTTCAAATTTATTCTCTACCTATTTCGAATCCTTATTCTATTTTTCAACAAATTTATTACCAGTAGCATTATCTTTCTTTTGGTTGTAAGTTTGTTGACAAATATTATTCAATCTTGGTTTTTTTAGTACTGTGTTGTTGGTTATAAGGTTCTTGGTTGCAGTGTTCTGGAAATAGTCCAAAGAGGACCCCTCAGTCGCACAAAGGACTCCTGTTGACCATTTATGTGGTGCACCTGGTAAGTCACGTCAAATCATGGGCAGAGAACTTTAAGTTTTTTTTTCCTGGATGGTTATGGCTTTGTGGTCTAAAGCCACGCGTTTTTCTTTTCAAGCCCTTTTTTATTCTTCTGTGCTCTATAACATTGTTTGGTTATATACTAAAGGCCTAATGGATTGTTCGAACATATTACACTCGGGGGGGCGAGAGGTTACCGAACCCCTATCACGTTCTTTCCCACTATCTCCTCCCAAAATAATTTTCCCATAATCTGTTCCAAAAACTGCTTTGATCATTACAACACACAGTTTCTCACACAAATTTACTTTCTATAATTACGATTTTACATTTAGTTTCAATTGGCAGCATAAATAATTAACAAAGCAATCACTCTCCATCTAGGCACAACCTACAGCTGTGTTGGTGTTTGGCAACGACCGAGTATGCTGAAATCATCCCAATGATCAAGGCAACAAAACTGCTCATTTTTTGTTGTTTTCATTGATACCGACGCATAATCGGTGATGCTTGGTAAGCGATTTGCAATTTTATGTTTCTTCATATGATCATTTTAAATCATCCAAAATCGTAGTTTTGGTTAATCGAGGCCACGACGTTTGGTGCCGGCTTCCAGCTGTCCTTTTGAACAGGTACATTATATATATATATATGTGTGTGTGTGTGTGTGTGTGTGTCCTTTATTATCGCTATATAAATCAGTTATAATGTTTCCATGGATAATGTTCTTAGGCTTACTGATGCTCGGTAAAGCGATATGCAGTTTTTTGTTTCTTGATTTGATCGTTTTAAATCAGCCAAAATCGTAGTTTTGGTTAATCGAGGCATCGACTTTTGGTGTCGTCTTCAAGCTGTACTTTGTTTCGCTCTTATTTTATTTATTTGTATGATTTGCTGTTATATCATATATGTGGGTAAGCATCTTTTTTCTTCCAAAGTTGGTGTTAATGAGTGAAATATTCCCAACTAAGTGAAGCTTATTTGTGTGGTTTGATGTTATATTAGCATGTAGATATTAGGTGTACTAAAAATATCCCCACTTTAATACATGTCCTTCACTAAAATTTGTTGTATTATTTGCCTGGTCAAAGAGATTTTTGCCCTTATCTTGGTAAGTTGCAAATGTACATGTCGCTGGTGCTGGATATACAAAAACCCGAATCCGGATCCGATCCACAATTGGATCGTCAGATCTGATTCACAGCACCGATCGAGACACTCGATCATTCACAACAGAAGCTTGACGTGTCCCTACTGGGTGTTCAGTCTAACCGGCAGTGTACCGGGTCAACTGTAGCATATTTGGTGAGTCAAGGTCGTATCCCACAATGAGTGTGTTGATTAACCACCGATTAGGTTCAGATTCTCGATCCGAGTCACAATTTTTGTATAAGATAAATGATGCTTAAAATGACTAAACTCAATTGAAATGTGGAACTAACCAAGATAATGCTTTGATCCAACGGACTTTAATTGACTATGATAGAGTTGGTTACCTACCTTCCTTCCTAAAATGCTCAAGAGTGTGAACCGGTGTGCTCCTAGACTAGCAATCCCCCTTCTTTCGAATGCATGAGATCACTCTATGTCTCCTCCTTGACTTAGGCACCCTAAGTCTAATGATTCAACATGATATGCACTTGAACACAAGCCTAAGCTACCCTCAGATAAGAAATTGAATTCCACTTAAGGTGGGGTAAGGATACAAACCATTCATTGGCTTTCCATGTCAAAGAATACGGAAACATGGACAATCTTGTCAACTCCTTCTGAATTCCGCGACTCTTAGCTGTGTTGCATAGTTGTTCAAAAGAATAGAGGTGATAGTGTGGATCCTCAAAATCTTCTCCTGCGAATTGGCATTTGGTATCAATCAATCCAAAAAGATGCCCTTTCACTTCAAAATTATTTGCTCCTTCATTGGGTAATCTAATAGGATCCTTAGGTGCATTCCTTCTCAAAGGTTGATCACAAAGAGGTCTCAAAGGTGGGTTGTTTCGGTTGCGGTTTTGATTTTGGTTCTGGTTTTGGTTGTTCCGGTTGTTTTGGCCTTGGTTAATGGGATTTGGTTGAGGGTTGGGATCTTCAGGTTGAGGTTCAATTTGTGCATTCTCAAGATTCTCCGCCATCTCTTCTCGAGTCGATGAGTATCGGGATGATTCTTCACCAAGTGATTCTTAACTAGACTGACCAACTCTATGCTCAGCTCTCAATTGTCTTTCGTACGTGTTAATGTCCGAACGATATAGAGTAAGTGGAGCTTTACCGGTTCGGGACCGAGTCATCAACTACAAAAGTGAAACAACAAGAAAACGATCAAACGCACTTGGCAACTTACCAAGTGGTAAGCACCAAAGAAATAAATAGAAAAGAAATGAGAAAAAACTTGACCTTTGCTTGAAAATGTTAAGCTAATATAAGTATTAACCGTTACACTCCCCGGCAACGGCGCCAAAAAGCTTGACGTGTCCCTATTGGGTGTTCAGTCTAACCGGCAGTGTACCGGGTCAACTGTAGCCTAGTTGGTGAGTCAATGTCGTATTCCACAAGGAGTGTGTTGATTAACCACCGATTAGGTTCAGATTCTCGATCCGAGTCACAATTTTAGTATAAGATAAATGATGCTTAAAATGACTAAACTCAATTGAAATGTTAAACTAACCAAGATAATGCTTTGATCCAAAGGACTTTAATTGACTATGATAGAGTTGGTTACCTAACTTCCTTCCTAAAATGCTCAAGAGTGTGAACCGGTGTGCTCCTAGACTAGCAATCCCTCTTTTTTCGAATGAATGAGATCACTTTATGTCTCCTCCTTGACTTAGGCACCCTAAGTCTAATGATTCAACATGATATGCACTTGCACACAAGCCTAGGCTACCCTCGGATAAGAAACCGAATTCCACTTAAGGTCGGTTTTACCTTCCGATCCTTCTACTTCTTTCCCACACTCAATATATCTTTTCGGTTTCTATCAAGTGTGTGTGTGTGCAAACTAGGGTTAATTACTTCCTAGATTGCTATCGACATTATCAAGTAAAAAAAGGTTCAACACTACAAGAGACTCAAATGTAAAACTACCAACTCATTCACAATCAAAAGAATCCATCTTCACTTCACATCATCTTGGCTAGTGTGAAACTAGCCACTCATAGTTATGAGCCAAACATGTCAAGGTTAGAGTTCATAACCATAAGAACAATTAAATCAAAGTAAAGGCTAAGAATTATACCAATCACAAGCTATTAACTTGAAAAAGGAAAACTTGCATTTAACCTTCAAAAAAGCTCCAATGGAGTGAGTGTATCACAAGAGCTACAAACCTTTCCAACTAGAATTCATCCAAAGAATCAAAACAAGAATTCTTAATGTTTACACTTGTAATTTAAGAGCTAAAGTTATGATAATTTTGGCTAGATGAGCCTTGAAAGTGGAAGTGCCTTCAAGATAGAGAAAAAAATGTTCTTTTTTCGCCCCCTTCTCAATGAAGTCAAGAATAAGCTTTAAAACTTGAAATCCGGTATTTTCGGCGTCCGCCGACTGTGCGCCCGGCGTGCACCGACTTCTGACAGGTAGTTGGATGTGTTAGACTCATTAACTGCTGCTCAGGCTCTCAACTGTCAAAATTCGGCGTCCACCGACTGTGCACTCGGCGTGCGCCGACATTCTACTCTTAGCTTGATTCTCTAACTTCTTCAACAAGAAACCTCTCTAAAGCTTGATGGGTTGTTCCAAGATCTTCCAAAACTCGTATCTAACCTGGGTATCTGCAAAATACGCCAAAAACGACGCCTCGTGTAATTCTGATAACAAAATTTGTCATAAAAGCCCAAAATTACGGGGTTAATTAATTAAAACATATTTACAATTCTTGATCTAATTCGTCACATAATTGCATTGATTTGGTATAAAAGCGTCACTAAAAGCTTAAGAATTGGGATAAAAACGCATCATTCGGTTGACCTACATCAAAGCTACGAATTAAATTCGCATGCGATTTTACCACGATTTTAATTCACATAATTAATTAACAATCTACAAGACGGTTAGTAGATTTACCACAACGGAAAGGAAGAAATAGTCGACCAATGGGAGATGCCGTAGTCTTCCGGATTGTATCTCCTAGCGACGACTGGTGGACGTCGATCCTCGCCGTAGAACCTCCTCGAATATGCACAAGAAAAACCCTAGGTTTTTCTTCTCTTAATGACTAAGGCAAGAAACTAATTTTTCTTCCTTTTTTTCCAAGTGTGGCGCCAATTTGTGTGTTGTAATTGTGTTAGGAGGAACTCTCTTTATATAGGAAAATAACTAGTCAAGAGAGAGTTATCATTTTCATACCACAATTACCTATTCCCATAAGGAAAAGATATTTAACAAAAGATAAGAGATAATTCCCAAAAAATCAATCTCTTTATCTCTTTTTCATTAATTATCCAACAAATAGATAATTAATTATTTACACATATGAGATAATCTAGGAAATTTTTTTCTCCTAATTTATCCACCAAAGGGGCGCCACTTTCATCATTAAATTTAATAGAAAATGTCTTTTCTATTTTACATATTATTTACCAAATAAATAATATTGCATATTCATTAAATAGACCAACTATTTAATTTATTCTCGAGGTTCCATAAAATAAGAAAACACTCGTGTGTTAGGAGCCAACCCAGGGACCATGGACCTTTAACCAATAGCTACAATAAATTGAATAAAATATTCATCGAACAGAATATTTCTACTCAACTTATTAATTCCGAAATTACGCCACCATAAATCTGAAACTGACTCTATCGATTATAGATATAACTTATTCTCAAAACGACGAGTCGATAAGTGTCCATTGATATAATCATTACATATAGACTAACCCTCCATAGACTATCCGTAATGAAGCGGGATTATTTCCATAAACTTTCTTCAGTACATCTTATCCTTATTTACCATTAACCCACTAGTGATCAATTAGTTCATAACCAATACGAACTCCGCGGATCAATCAGTTTCTAGGATTTACAAATAAGGGGATTGTCTTTCTACTTCCCGCAGGAAGGAATGAATTCCATATCTGTGAGACACACACTTCTCACTCATTCCAGAATAGTGCCAACGTGAAAGTGATTCGGACCGCGCCTCTTAGCGATCCTTAATGAACACATCAAACCCTATCCTGAAACCAGTAGGAGTATGCAATCACTTCAAGATTAAGGTTAATCCATATATGATCATCTTGTGATTTAATAAGATTTCTCAATCATGGAATTATATGAGAAATACAGATTAAGTCGGTCGAGTCCTATATGACTACATCATATATAAATGCCCCACTTAGACAATCAATGTCGACGGTCCGGATAAGACGGTCACACCATAAAGTGTTGTGGGCGCATTAATGGTGGTTTCATCAATAGACCCCATACTTTGATTAACTTCACCACAGACTAATAGTTCAAATGTATCACCATAAACTTAATCCTCATGTGTGACACACTAAGTTATATGGCTACATATGATATGAATTGGGGTTTTCAGTAGTGTATTACTTTTAAGCACGAAGTAAATAATAAGATGAGAATAAATATGTCATTTATTAATTATAAAAACAATTACATAAATTGTCTTTCGGGCATTACTTCCAACAGCTGGGTGTTTATTTCGATGTGTATTCATATGGAATTTAGGATGTTTTATATGCATTATGATGGAGTGGTGCCACATTAGTGTAGTCTCACAGGCCTTTTCAAAGACCAGAGTGTGTGTGGTGCCACTGTAGTGTTGTGTCACCTTCAGTTTTGTCTCATGCTTATATGTATATCTCATTGCCAGTAGAAATGTTCATATTATGTGTTCATCTTCTATACAGATTAAAGCAGATAGTGGTTAAGCGTTGATCTTCATTGTAGTGAAGCCGAGCATAGCCAGGAAATCTTTGGTGTTGTGAAAGAGGTGGTTTTGTGGTTGGGGATTGCTATTATGTTGCCATCCGGGGATTCAATTTCGTTAATTGTTGTTGTAAATTGCAAAGTGTTAATGGATGTTGTAAATAGTAGAAAGACAAGTAGAGACCTTCTTTCTTGACTTCATTTTTTCTTACATGATTCATAAATTTGTTAGTTAATTTTAGTGTAAAGTGAGGCTACAATTGTAGTTTTTTTTGGGTAGCATAAGGCCTTTTATAGGTAAATTTTGTTGATGAAAAAAATATGGGATGTTATCTATGATTTGTGTGCCGATATATATACTAAATCTTATGCTGATTTGTAGATGGGTTTATCTTTATTCCCTCTACCTTTTATGTTCTAATATACACCGTTAATCTCTCTACATACTTTTGTTTTAATTTTGTGATAGTTATTTGGATGCTAAATGTGGTTTGGAATGTGTTGAGTATAATGATCTCTTTACAAATCTTTTCTTGGTAATACTCATTTTCATATTTTATATTATCCCGTGCATTGCACGGGTTTTCATACTAGTATCTATATTAATATTTTAGAGCAAATAACTACCAATTGACCCGTTTCCCTCTGATTACCCGACCCAGACCTGGTTTCATCGAAAAAAATAAAAAATAAAAAATAAAAAAACCACTTACCATATCCCACGTTCGCTTTCGTCACGTTCTTACCTTTCATTTCTAATAACCTTCGAAACCTCCGTTCTCTCTCTCATACGGTTCCACACTCTCATGTTCTCATCCCGATCGATTTCCTCTCTTGAATCGATTTCCCCTCTTGGATTACTTTCCTCTTAAGAATCGCTACAGCCATTTTACAGTGCTACACACTTTCGGTCGATCTGAACATTTCATTTCTCGAATTTCCTAGCAGATTTGGTTGAAGAGGTGTGACTTAAATGACGTTTTGGTTTGTTCAATTCAATTCATGCTTCAATTCCGTTTTGTTTGTTCAATTCATACTAAATCTATAAATTTTGATTTACTTTTTACTGTTATGAATTTAGTTTATACTCACTCATATACTTCATGTTTTTTTTGTTGCTAATTTAAGGAATTTAGCTTAATCTAATTTAGGGTTTTTTGTTTTCAATTCAATTTAGAGTTGGGGTTTCCTGTTGATTCAAACCTTTGTTATTTTTCCCTGTTATTTTTCAGTTTTTCAGGTTACGATAAAATTTGAAAAAGAAATTCAAGGGTTATGTAACTTCATATGCAGCAGAGAATTGGTATGTATAACTTCATGTGTGGATGGGGTATTTCATGGTGCCATTAGTTACTGTGCTTTCTTATTTTACCATTGTCACTTCCTATTCCTTTCATTTTGATTTTCATTAATCAGTTGTATTTGACCGGTAGTAAACACATATAAAAACATATGGCTAAGACTAAACTTAGAATGCATATACAAGCTTGCAATGCACTAATTGGGATTAACTTTTCCATGGTTTGAAGAAACTGTTTCTTTTGTTGTGTTGCTCTTTTCTATGTCCATTTTTACTCAGGTAATCTTTGCAGAAACGAGATTTTGGATTTGAGCATATCCAATGAGAGACATCAAGACATGAATCTACATGGTAATCTTCACCTTTCTTCAAATCTGTCGAGTTTCGTAGTGTTTGATGACTTTAGGAATCTGAATGTTTTACATTTATCATTCATCGCTTCAAAATTCACAGTTTTCACAGTTGTGGGATTTTTTTTATCTATATACTTATGCCGCTAGGTCGACAGATCCTCAAACCCACAATAGTAAAAAATGCCTATATGTTTGTGGCTTTGCGTTTATCTGCTATCTAGGTTGAGTTTTGGCCATTTAGGGTTTCGTAAACTTCGTAATCAATGTCAAAAAATTAGAACATGTATAATTGACCCGACATATAATCACCCAATTACCCGGATATAGAAAAACAGATCAACAAACATGTTATACTTTCCAATCATGTTCTACTTTAGGAATCTGAATGTTTCTTGATTCTCAGGTGATATGTATTGGTTTGTAATGTGAGGCTTTTTTTTTTTGTTGTTGGGAATTTGTGTGTTTTTGAGTTTGCCAAAGAGATTTTGATATACTGAAGTCGTAATGTAGAAAGTTGTTAGTGTGGTTGTATTTATGGGTTGTCCAAGTACTCTATGAAGGTTAACATTGATAGTGAAAGTAATGGTTATTGTCGGATTCATGCACTACATTTGACCACATATATCTCTAATTTGTGATTAAGAAAAAGGTTTGTAGACAACATACAATATTAGTATGGTCTTTGAGATTTCTCTTTTTCTTTTAAATCATGCTCCAACTTTTTATGATTTTGAAGTAAGATATAAGCATGCAACTATTTACTTTTGGGTGTCTATATCTTATAAGATTAGGTCTTCAAACAAAAGCATAACAATAATTTATTTGTTGTGTGTCCATGTAGAAGTGCTACTAAGGCTTCAAACGGCACCTCAAATATTACTCAAAAGTGTTCAAGGTCTAAAATACGGTAAAAATATAATATTTTCTGATTTTTTGGTATCCCATTTGTGTTTTTGTTGAATTATTGTGTGGATTTTGTTACGGTAGAATCAAATGAACAAAGTTATTGAAATACCACCTGATGCTTTATCTTCTGATACGTGGGCTTGGAGAAAATACAGACAAAAACCCATTAAAGGCTCTCCATATTGATGGAAATGTGTAGACTCGATAGTGTGCTTTTGAGTCACAGGGATGAAGCACACTAGAGGTCCTGTAATTCCGTATTTGGCGCTCCTAGATAGACCTGCTTGATGCGAAATTGGTAATTGGTTAGTGATGTTCAGGGCCGGCCCTATGCTAAGGCCGGCGAGACCCGGGTCTTAGGCGGTCTGTCGGGGCGGCAATGATACGTGTTTATTTAAAAAGGAAAAAAAATTCGTGTAGATTTAATCCGATTTAATATGTTAATTTTCTTTTTTGATAAAGGCCCAAAATTTTTTTTACTCTAATTGATAAAGGCTCCAATAAAAAAATTTACTTGACCAAAAAAATAGATATATACAAACAAGTTTTATTATTTTTTTGCATTTACGGATGTTAAAAACACGATAAGTGTTGGAAAAAATGTAGTACTTAGGATTTGACAGAGAATTAGAAACTACGTTAATAACGTTGTCTTTTAAGAGATGTTTTATCCCACACGATTTGTCACTAAGGGATCAAATGAAAATCTCTTTCGAGGATATGATGTGGGTGTTTGATTCAAACAAATGACTTGTTTGAATCAAACCCGAGAACACTCAAAGTTTTCTAATGATGTTGTCAAATTTATGGATTTTCGTCTTCATACTTATGCCTTTTATAGGTTGCAAGTACCCATAAACGAATGGATGTACTTCTTGCACCGGATGAAAGCATGCAACCCTTACACAAAAGGGTAAGTACATATCAGTTCGAAAATGCGTGTATCTGAAAATGCATATCCCTTCATGAACTGATGCATGCATTGAGTTTAACATTAATCGAACCCCGTTTCGTTGCGATAACATTAATTCGTACGGCAACTCATATGCAAACGATAACCAAAATATTTATTTGTGAAAAAATATCTAACAATAAGTATGTTTAAAAAAAAAAAAAAACTAAATTTATTAAAAGCGGATTCGGAGGCAGTGCTTAAGCGTCTGGCGGGCGGCGCTGGTGATGTTTTGCTTTTGTGGGTTATTTTTTCCTTCATCTCTAATTATTTTATCCTCTTTTGTTGTCACTAATTATTTCATTACATTTTCTATTATCGTTGGTTTTTAATCAGTTTGGGGATTTCCAAGATTTTTGTTTGATCTCTATGCTTCATGTTTTTTATTTTTCCTTCGTAGATTAGAGACTTTGTTGTGGCGGTAAAACATGAAGAAGAAGATCAATTGTACGGAGGACCTGTGAAGGCTCCGAAGGTTCTTGCAGACATCGTGGAGTCAATTGTCGCAGCTATATATATGGATTGTGGCATGGATGTGGAAAAACTTTGGAAGGTAAGAGGATGCTTATGGCTAATTTAATTTGTTGATTTAATGCATAATCTAGCCATTTATAGGTCATAGTTCTTTTGTTTGTTTAACTATTTTTTTAGTTGGAAAAATACGATGCGGAGCCGGTGGAAGAAGTCATGTATATTCGCTAATGTTCCTGTTTTTCTCTCTGTGAATAGCGTTTTAATGAGTTGTGTGAAAAAGAATGAATAACCACCATAATACAATATAATCATTGAAAATAACAAAATGGATCACATATATCTCTAGACTTACCTTCCAACATTTAGTGGAAAATGTGAACAATATTGTCAAATTATGAGTCAACTTTCCATGTACAAAACAGCAATAATAAAAGATCAAATGAGCACACCAAAAAATTAAAATAATAAAAAGAATTAACGAATTTCAAATGATGGCCCAAAAGAAAGCTGAAACGATTCTTCTTTAGACAGGAATTAAAAATATTATATCAAATTACTCAAAAAAAAATATTATATTAAAAAAATTATCATTTAAAATTCATAAGGGATGAAACTGCCGCTATAATTTAAAGGGAAATGAAAGGGTAACCAAAGCTAAGCAGATGGGGTTGTTGTGTGAAGGTGTTTAATGCGGACTAAAATTTCGGGAGGGAATGGTGGAAGGAGAGATGATAATAACATCTTTTCACATTATATAATATGGCAGTTATTTTTTATTTATATATATATATGTTTAGTTACAATAAATTGATTCTTAAAGATTTTAGAAATTCAAAAGTCGAAACCAAAAAAAAAGGGAGGTTTAGCAGCAATGTCATCGTTGTGAAGGATCAAAGCACCATAATTGCAGGAAAGCTCTCCGTCGGATATTTTCGTTACACGGTCTGCAACAAAAGATCAACGAAAAAAACAATATTGAGATATACAATTACCTCAAAGAAACCCGTGATTGTAAATTTTTCTACATGATTGTCCATCCCACTTGCACAACCCGATCCGACCATATAGTCGATCGCTCAAATCTCAAAGAACTGAGCCGAAAAAACTGAGATGCAATACAGCTTTAGTGTCCGAAATCCCTCGGTTCCAGAACCTATAAAATTATGATCTTTATCATGTTATCCATGAAGAAATATAATAACAAAATAGCAAATTTAAATTAAAAAAAGAGGCAAAACCCTTCATCCATCAAATAATAACAAAATAGGAGATTGTAAAAATGGGAACATCATTCATTGAAGGCAAGACACCCATAAAAAAAAATACTGCAAAAATGAAAAAAAAAATTTACGTAAACAAAATTAGTAAAAAATGAAAAGGAAGACACCACACAACACAAAAAAAAGAGCTCCATAACCAAGTAATAACAAATTGGCACACCAAAAAATGGCAAACTCATTATCGGGAAAAATCATCAATCAATGACAAAACATCATTCAAAAAAGAAGTAAATCAACAAAACATAATCAGCAATAAAATAAACAATACAAAAAAGAAAGAAGCTTTATCATCAAAGGCCTCATGGGGCACGCATCATCAATGGATCAAAGGGGCAGACATCATCAATGGATCAAAGAAAAATTGATAGGCGTGAAGTTAGGTGTAAAGACCCACATCGGTAAAATAAGAGAATGCTCACCCCCATATAAGTGTGAGTCATAAAGATCTTGTCAACTCGGGTTAGCCCTTTTAGACCAAGCGAGGACGGCGGTCTAAGCAGTTAACCGGACCATTTATGACTCATTTAGCGCTACCAGGCCCGGGGTCTGGGGGAGTTACAGAATGGTATTCAGAGCCGACTATCAGACGGAACTATGCGCTGTACCGTACAAGAAGACGGTGTAAGGATGGCCTCTAGTTACCTTTGGTAGGGACGATCCAGGAACAGTCTTGGCCGTCCTGGCGTGGACGCCAGTCCCTTATAAGGGGGGAGAATGTAAAGCCCCACATCGGTAAAATAAGAGAATGCTCACCCCCATATAAGTGTGAGACATAAATGTCTTGTCAACTCGGGTTAGCCCTTTTAGACCAAGCGAGGACGGCGGTCTAAGCAGTTGACCGGACATTTATGACTCATTTAGCGCTACCAGACCCGGGGTCTGGGGGCGTTACATTAGGTGTTTTGAAATTTGAAAGTAGACATTGTAACGGAGGATATATCGGAATGAAGTACAATCGTAACCGTAGGGCTAATAAGTCGCCTGTGATTTTTCAACTGATATATATAAATAGATTAAGTATGTAGGCTAACTTTGCTGGTATAAGTTAATAGACGAATAATATAAACACATAATATGAACACATTTATTGATGTATATTATGTATCAGTATTGCATATATTCTTTCTGTATCTATTTCCATAATTAGCTGATACATATTAAATCGTAATTGATACTCTGAGAGGTGTATACAATGTATTAATATAATATGAACACATTTATTATGTGTATTATGTATTATTGCATATATTCTTTCTATTATTGGTTTTTTTTATTTTATTTAACGCATTTTCTTTTTATTTAATGCATTTCTTACCTATGTAATTAATTAATGCAGGGTATGGAGCGAGTCAAATTGGGTAATTTTCGGGTTTGGATCACAATTGATTTTATTTCCTCTTCTAAATATATATATACTAGTCATTAACCCGTGCAATGCACGGGATACTGCAAATTTAAACGCTTATTAAAGTTCAATACATTACGTCTAAACCAACTGTAGTGATATAAATTCACACACATTCAAGAGTTAAAACAAATATCCACAGAAACATTATTCTCGAACAAAATAAACTTGGCAATTCAACAAAAGTACATGAAATTAAAGGCAACATTTAGAAAAATTTAGTGTCGTAACATCATAAAAACATTTTATAATTTTTGTCTCTTTTATCTTTAGCATCACTAACTGGTACTTTGGTTGCCTTTGGCAAGTTTTTCCTGCAAATATTTTGCAACCAGTAGAATGATAAAATAGAATCACTTCTAAACGATGAAATTAAGAAGTAGAGAGGTAACTGGATGAAGCAAATATAAGATTGTCATTACCACTTAACAAATGACAACCATATTTTTGACAAACAGTTTGAAGCACAAAATAAACAAAGATTGGTTAATAATATAAAAAAAATGATGAATAACTTATTAATCCTTACCTCATATGTTAAGGACAATCATAAGATTCCATGAAAATACCATCCTTCATGTCGGTTGTCCCATTCTCCTTCCGTGCATTTTCCGTTGCTATCTTTATGAGATTCCTATCATTAAAGATAAAAATAAGTCATATGCATCATTACTGCATCAAGTTATTAAGAGGATTCAAGAACATACTTGAAGTTATGCAACAACAAAAAAACAAAACAAAAAAATAGTAAACAAAAACAAACTCACACATTGACAAAGAAAAAACAAATGCAGGCATTTCTGAAAAGCAAAGCAATAATGAAGATAATATGTATAAACAATTTATGGCAAGACATTGTGAAACTTTCTAAGCACTAATGAATTGTGTAACAAACATTATTTTCAAATTTCATTTCTAATTTGTTTTGCACTAATCTGGTATGATAAGAAGAAAGAAAGTTTCTCTTATCATACATGATAAACAACTAATCTTCAATCGAGCAATTTGTTTTCCTTGTCCCCGTCACTTTTTCAACCACACCATTCACGACTACTAATCCTTGTACACTAATTAATCGGCCAATGCTTGTACAATTTTACGACATCTTCTTGAATTTCAGGTATGAAAATAAACTATGGGATGTGTCTTGTGCAGTAAAAAACTCTCAAAATATGTTATGCAAACCATCATATTCATCACAAAAAATACAATCATCATTCGGCAAACAGTGAAGGTTCCTCAAATGCCTTGAAATGGGCTTGTGATCTAAATAAGATGTATTTATGCCCATTCCCTTGAGCCAAGAGATCCTCTAGATATGAACCAAGAAATTACATTAACAAAAGTGAGGAGAAGAAGCAAAACCCGTCGAAAAATCATGAGACACCATCAATAATTTACCGGCACACTTATGCATCTTTAAAGATAAAGTGAAAAATATTAATTGTGAAACTGATAATTGAGAATTGAGCATTCCACGCCTTAATCATCCCCATATTTTAGACCCTTGATCGTGATTTCTTTGCGAGAAACTTTCCGATCAAATTACGCTCACATGAATCAATACTTTTGTCCACCTAGCTTGATAAATATCAAACCAAAATACATGAAATGTCTCTGTTAAAAATAAAAAAAATCATGGTCCATGATTATTTCCGTCTACACATTCTTTTTTTTTTTTTTTCCGTCACATCATCCAGCTACACGTTCTTTTTTTTCGTCACATCATCCAGCTACACATTCTTTTTTGTTTTGTTTTTTTTTTTTGTTTTTTTGTTTGAGGAAAACATTCTTTGTTGAGTAACTGCTATTTATAAACAAAATAATATAATAACCACCATAAAACAATAATGTGATCCATCGTATAAATAATGATCGAAAGAAATTGTAGAGGCAAAGAAGACATTGTATACAAAGATTTCTTTCTTCGACACATGTACCACATATTGTTCTCTTGTTGTGTATTCATCGGAATTTCATATGTTTTTTTGACCTCAAATTGAAACATGAATAACCACCATAATACAATATAATCATTGAAAATAACAAAATGGATCACATATATCTATAGAATTACCTTCCAACATTTAGTGGAAAATGTGAACAATATTGTCAAATTATGAGTCAACTTTCCATGTACAAAACAGCAATAATAAAAGATCAAATGAGCACACCAAAAAATTAAAATAATAAAAAGAATTAACGAATTTCAAATGATGGCCCAAAAGAAAGCTGAAACGATTCTTCTTTAGACAGGAAGTAAAAATATTATATCAAATTACTCAAAAAAAAAATATTATATTAAAAAAATTATCATTTAAAATTCATAAGGGATGAAACTGCCGCTATAATTTAAAGGGAAATGACAGGGTAACCAAAGCTAAGCAGATGGGGTTGTTGTGTGAAGGTGTTTAGTGCGGACTAAAATTTCGGGAGAGAATGGTGGAAGGAGAGATGATAATAACATCTTTTCACATTATATAATATGGCAGTTATTTTTTATTTATATATATATATATTTAGTTACAATAAATTGATTCTCAAAGATTTTAGAAATTCAAAAGTCGAAACCAAAAAAAAAGGGAGGTTTAGCAACAATGTCATCGTTGTGAAGGATCAAAGCACCATAATTGCAGGAAAGCTCTCCGTCGGATATTTTCGTTACACGGTCTGCAACAAAAGATCAACGAAAAAAACAACATTGAGACTTAAAAATCAACAAAATCAAATGATTTTTGCTATAAAAAATAGAGAATATGACAGAAAAACTACTGAAAAGAGTAAATGTATGTTGTAACCGAAGATCTTCTCAGCCTAGAACACGAAATAACTCATAAATTCCAATTTACAGAAAACCGGAAGTGGATTATTCACAATGAGAATCTCAAGTGAAGAGATTCAAAAGACGAAACGAAAAAAAGAGAGATTACACTAACGGCAATGCAGTCGTCGTGAAGTAGCATAAGTGCATGCAAGCTCTTCAACGGATATTTTCATTACATGATCTGCAACAAAAGATCAACGAAAAGCAAAAGAAAAATACAACGATTGAGACTGGAAAATCAAAGAAATCAAATGATTTTTGCTATAAATAATGGAAAATATTGGAGAAAAACCTAATGAAGAGAGAAAATGTAGGTTGTAACTCATCTGCTATATCTTCTTGTCACTCATTCCAAAATGTCTAGGGTTGAGCAAGAGCCAAATGGTTGGCTTATATATCCGTGGTAAAAAAAACATTGTATTATGGGGTCGGATAATTGGGCAAATCCCGGGTAATAATGTGTGAACATAATTAATGATTAAAATTCTAACATTAAAAAAAGATTACATTCTAATATATACATAAAAAATCAATCACCATTAATAATGACATCGACCGGTACTAATAGTGCCATTCTAAAAACTTAACGTGTGTACATAATAAGTATTGTGAAGAATACATAATATGAAAAAGATTACGGTTTAAACAAATCAGTTAAAAAAACATAATTTTGGGTAATTAATCACGTGTGAACATAAAAGATTAACGTGTGAACAAAACAATCAAACACAATTGTGATAAAAATTATATTCACGTGTGAATGTACAAAAAAAAATTTAATCAATGAGCATTAATAGGGAATCAATTATGATTAGAATAATAAAGAAAATTAAAAAATGTAATATGGGTAATAATATGTGAACGCAACTAATGATTAAAATTTCTAACATTTAAAAAAATGGATTCCCCGTAAGATTTGTAACATTTCGCAAAAAAGGATTCCGGCCATAATATGAGAAAGATTACGGTTTAAAAAAATCAGTTAAAAAAACATAATTTTGGGTAATTAATAACGCGTGAACATAAAAGATTAACGTGTGAATAAAAGAAACAATCAATTACAATTGTGATAAAAATTATATTCACGTGTGAATGTACCAAAAAAATTTCAAAGACCATTAGAGCATTTGCATTAGAATCAGAAGCAGCCAGTAAATCTGTATATACAATTTCAGGATCCAACTAAAATGTCTTTGATCGTAATCAGATATCATGATCTCTATTCAATGATTCTGGATAAAATTGGACATCATACTCTATATCTACCACAACTGATTTTTTTCTGATTCAAGTTATTTCTAACATTATATATATATATATATATATATATATATATATATATATATATATATATATATATATATATATATTATATATATATATATTCGAGTCACAAAAATGCTTTCTACAAATATTTCATTAATAAGATCTTCTATACATATTTTGAATATCCATACAAGGTAATATTTATCACTATAATAATAGACAATAAATTATTTATATGTGTATTTGTTTTTGAAAATATGTCATAATTATTTTGATTTACAGTTACTTTATTATTGTGGTACGGTAGAGATTCTGGTACAGGTGATTATGTGTAGAGATTCTGTAAATGATGTTGGAGTCTGTAAAGTAGGTACTCTATTCAGAGACACTGATGCAAGTGCTCTTAATAGGGAATCAATTGTGATTAGAATAATAAATGAAATTAGAAAAGGTAATATGACTAATAATGTGTGAACGCAATTAATGATTAAAATTTCTACATTTTAAAAAAGGATTCTGGGTATAAGTTGGGTCGTTTTCCGGGTTTGGGGCGAAATTGCGGGTAATTGGATTAAATTAACTCCTCTATATATATATATATTATGATGTAAATAAGATTCAATATATAAAAAAAATATTCGTAAAAACCTAAAAAAACTAGACAAAATAAGATAGGTAATACGCAAACTCTATCTCTAGAATAGATAATACGGTGTCAAAAAATTTGTGATTGACCTTCAAAATATTACAAATTGTAAAAATGATTGACCTCCAAAATATTACAAATTGTTAAAATGACAAAAAAAAAACATATAAACTTAATACAATATATTATTTATTAAATTATTATAGAAATAGAAATCGTGTATTTTAACGTTTCAATTGAAGAAAAATTAAATAAAGAAAAAAAAGTCAAAATTTAAAAAATTGGGTTTAGGTCGGTGCCGTGTCGGGGAGTGTCGACAGCGTGTCGGATATTAAAATTTTAAATAATATTATTTTAATAAGCCGACACGTGTCAGAGCGTGTCGGTCACGTATCGTGTCGGAAATGTGTCGGACACGGTGCACAGCGTCCAAATTGAAGTGTCGGTACTTCATAGTGCAACACTCTTGTGAATAAAAAGCACCGGGGTACGGATTTTTTTTTCGTAAGGTATCTCCAGACAATTGTCTGAAACTAATCAACTCGATAAAAAAATATATATAGTTAACATAAAACAAAATCAAAATCAACTCAGAATTCGATTTGAATCAAATGATGCACGTGATCGTCAATGATATATATATATTTTTTTTTTTTTTTTTTGGAGATCAACTTTTATATTTTTTTATTAAAGGATTGGTAGCAAAACTGCAGTGTTACAAATAGAGAAATCTAGTCTATATCGATGGCCCAGGCTAGCCGTAGGTTCCTAGAACGCTTAACTGCATTAGAAATAAATACTTGAATAGGAGGGTAAACAATGTCCGGAGAGTGGGTCAGCTTGTTCCGCCAGTACCAAATCCCATAGACAATCTCACGAAAGAGATAAGGCCACTGTTTGACCAAGGCTTGAGCTGTTGGAGAAGGCGTGATATTTTCCATCACCCAATCTAGAACGTCTCGGTGGCGAAGAAATCTTCCCGTTGGGAGGGGCTCAGAATTCGCTTTCAAAGCGTGGCGTGGCCATTTGCGATCCCGGATGGCATGGAGTGGAGTTTCCTCCTTTTCATGGCAAATTTGGCGAGGGAGGTACTCGATATATGACGGTATGCAAGGAAACTGTTGACCAAGAGGGAGTTGTGACAGAGCTGCCATAAGAAGAAATTGTATCGCAAAGGCCCTTTTAAGCTCCAAATCCGTATCCAATCCAGAGTGTGGTGTAATTCATCCTGAGTCTGCATCTGGAATACGTAAGCGCTATTAACCGAGTATTTTCCTTCCCCGAGAGGCTCAGTGAGACAGTACCGTGCTAGTATTGAAGCCTCCTGAAGGACATTCGCGAGATGGCATATATTTCTCCATGTAGAGACGAAGCTCTGATTTAGGCGCAACAAAGGGGTTTCCGTATTTTTCGATCAAGAGGAGACCCACGGGAGATGTCATCTCGTAAGCAAACCGCCATACTAGTTTTCCCAAAAAAGCATAGTTCATCTCCTTCAGGCGCTTGAGACCCAATCCCCCATTATCCTTTGGTTTACACAAATTATTCCACGAAATGTAGTGGCAATGTTTGTCCCCATCTAGCTCATCCCAAAAAAATTGTCGACAAAGTTTCTCGATATCACCAATGAGGCCTTTTGGTAATTTAGCAGTTTGCATCGTGTAGTACGGGAGGGTGGATAGGGAAGCATTAATCAAAATTGATTTACCTGCCTTCGAGAGAGCTCTCGTCTTCCACGCCGCAAGCTTTTTTCGCATTTTATCAAGAATGAAACCGTAAGTCTTCTTTTTTATCCGGGAATGTATCATGGGAGCTCCCAAATATTTACCCATGTCGGAGGTGTGTTGCATTCCCAACTTTCGGCTAATTTGTGATCGAAGCTGCATGCTAACATTTTTCGACACATGGAAGGTGGATTTTTGAGTGCTAATTTTTTGCCCGATACTACAAAAATCTGCAAGGATTTTTTCCATAACTACGGCTTGCGCTTCTGATGCTTCACCAAAGAGAATAAGGTCGTCGGCGAAGAATAAATGAGATAGAGGGCTTGACTTGCGGCTAAGTCGAATAGGCTTCCAAATACCTTGAGTTACTGCTTCATTGATTTTCTGACTCAGAATTTCCATGCAAAGGACAAAAAGATAAGGGGCTAAGGGGTCCCCCTGCCTGAGACCTCTTTCCGGAGTGATCGGGTCTAGTTTAACACCGTTCCAAAGGACCGAGAGAGTAGCCGACTTCAAACTATGCATGATCAGGCTAAAGATTAGGAGCAAAACCAACCGCAGCAATAATTTTTTCCAAGAACTCCCAATGGACTCTATCATAAGCCTTTTCCAAGTCAATTTTAATAAGCATGAAGCCCTTTTTCCCTTGTTTTTTCCGGAAAGTATGAATAGCCTCTTGGACAGTAATAATGTTGCCCGTACTTCCACGCTTAGGGATGAATGCCGTTTGAGAGGAACCAATTAATTTGTCGATGAAGGGACGTAATCGATTGGCGATGATTTTATTGAGCAGCTTTATAATCACATTGCAAAGAGCAATCGGGCGAAAGAAGGCCGGGGATGTGGGGGCGTCACACTTTGGAATCAGAGAGAGCACGGTTTCATTCATCGAATTTGGAAAGTGGCCCGAGCTAAACGCTGATTGAACAAAGTGGACGATGGAGGGTGCAACAGTGCTCCATTGAGATTTGTAAAAAATAGAAGGCAAGCCGTCCGGGCCAGCCGCTTTATAGGTGCCCATATCAAATAAGGACTTCTCAATTTCAGCTTCACAGACCGATCGGTTTAAGAATAGCAAATCCGAGCTGGATAAACCATTAAATTGAGGGTAGAAGTCTCTGCAGTCAATTTCCGTATCATTAACATAGAGATTGCGGTAAAAGTTAAAGATCACACCTCGAATCTTCGCTTGATCGTAAGTCCAAGTATCTGTATCATCTTTGAGACAAAGCACCTTTCGTTTGGATTTTTTCCGTAGCGCGGTAAGGTGATAAAAGTGAGTGTTTCTCTCACCTCGGCAAGCCATTTCAATGAGAGAGCTGGTGCCAATAAGTTTCTTCTTCTTTGGAGGTTGCCGCAAAATCTTTTAAGCTCCTCACTCAACTCGGTCAAAAAAAGAGGACGGGTGGGATTCGAGGTGCGTTCAATACCGCAGAATGCGAAATGAAATATTCTTTTTTCGGTGAAAAATGTTCCCAAATACCCGTTTATTCCAAATTTTGGCATGTTTTGTAAATTGTCGTATCGTATCATGCAGGCAAGGTTTTTGGACCCAAGCTGACTGAACAAAATCCGCAAAGTGTTCGTGATCCAGCCAAGCTCGTTGGAAAAAGAAGCCATTATTATTGTAGACTTTTTCCTGAGCAAGGTCGGTGTGGAGGAGGATCGGGTTGTGATCAGACTGAATACGAGGCAGGTGGATGATATGAGCATCAGGAAAATGCTCAAACCAATCTAAAGATGCCCAAGTTTGGTCGATTCTTTGTAGAATATGCTGCCTACCATACTTAGCACCCTTCCAAGTGAACTTCGAGCCATGAAAATGGATTTCCGCAAGCCCGCTATGTTGTAATGTACACCAGAGCTTAGCCGAATTAAGGCCACCTACCGGGAGCCCCCCCTGTTTGTCTTTCTGGTAAATGACTTGATTAAAGTCCCCCATGATGACCCAAGGATGAGTCACAATGCCAGAATAATTTTTTAGATAGTCCCAAAAATCATTTCTGATGCTAGCAATCGGAGCAGCATAAATAAATGTGATGAGCCAGTCTATCCTGTTATCCTTAAGTACAGCCATAGAGAGACACTGATTAGTATTCAAAATGTGTCGTAGAGAGACTACCTGGTCGTTCCAAAAGCACCAGAGACCACCAGAGTAACCACGGGCTTCCACCACAAAAACCCGTGTAAATAAAGTACGGTGAAGAATGTAATCTGCACGTTGGCTACTGCTACGAGGTTCCAACAAGCAGAGAATGTCGGGTTTATGTTCTGAAAGGAGACTGCAAAGTTGCCTCAAAAAGTCGTCCGAACACGCTCCTCTGCAGTTCCACGAGATGATCTTCATAGCACTAAGATTGGGTAAAAGGTTGGGAGCTTACAGCTACCCCATTATCTTCAAATAGCGGATTCCGACCCTGTTGGTCTACTAGCATATGGCTCACCCCATTGTTTTTGTTTTGATCAGGAGGATGTTGCTTTGGGTTGTTGGGTGGCTTTCCCGTGTCTTTTTGGAGATCCCTCTTCGAAGCAGGTACATCCCCTTTGCCCATTTGGGATGGAGGTTTGGGCCTGTTGTTGGCAACTTCCTCAAGTGGGTCTCTCTGTACCACTCGAGTTTTAGAGGCAGGGGACTCTCGGGAAATAGTTGACGTTTTTTCCAAATTAGTCTCCATGCCTTTCTTTTTTAAGTCTCGATCCACAGATCGGTTCGTTTGAGTTTTAAGCGCGATTGTTGGGATTGTTTGGTGGGCTTAGGATTGGAAGAATGGTCTTCCTGTTTTGTTTTGAAAATTCAGGTGTGCGAAGGGCCTCCATGGGGCGGTATTTGGCTAATACGTTGTCTCAACTCCGAGACTTCATCGGTATAGTATGGGCATGACTATTGTCCTCGGCCAGATGAAAAGCGGGACCCATCCGCAAAAGTCGCTTCTTTCGTTGCTCATGTAATTCAGGCTCTTTGTCGCCTCAATAACGGACCACTGTTGAAGCTTAGTCGGTTGTCTTTGTGTTTCTCCGACGTCGAGTTTGGGCAATCATCCAAGGGCCATACGGCCTTTCGGGGGTAGGACACTCGCCGGTTGCGTTTTACCGGAAGCATTAGGATCTGTGGGATTAGTATTGGTCTCTTTCAAAGGACAATCTTCTTTACGGTGGCCAAATTTTCCGCAATCCCAACAAACTAGAGGCAATCCCTCCCATTCAACCATCTTCTTCCTCCCGTTGATAAAAATAAAGGTTTTCAATGGCTTAGATAAATCAACTTCAACACATACCCGTGCAAATCGGCCCGGCTATGAAGGCTAGTAGTTGGATCTACCTTGATGGCTTTTCCGACCATGTTCCCAAAGTCATAAGATAGCGGTCGTAAACGCTTCAACCGGAAATCGTCGAAACCGGACCCAAGCCATGGTGGTCTTGATTGCTCCCTCTACTGGATCGAAGAAAGGCTTCCATCTGGTAACGGCTAAGTAATGCCCTTGGATTACCCATGGACCATTCTCAAGAGCTGTTAGGTAATCATCCTTGCGGGTGAATCGGACAATGTAGAAACCATTGTCAAGGTCGGTGAACTCCAATCGGCCTTTGGCTTGCCATAGGTTGGACAGACGGTTTGTGAGATAATTGTAGAGAGATGATTTCCCCAAAAGTTTAATAATCGAGCCCGTTTCCATGGACGCCACAATTCCAAACATTCGCTGCAGGGAATAATCAATTCATCCTCACCATGCTCATCGCCCATTAAATTGTCAATAACATCGCGATAGTCGTTCGATTCATTCTCGCTCTTCTTCTTCACTCTGTATAGATGCCGGATCAAAGATACCTTCCCGGACTACATCAAGACCGCTCCGAGTGGACCACGCCGTCGGGTGATTGTTGGTGGGGCTGTTGGGTCTATCGACACTCCGTTGCAGCAAGTCTTGTTCTTCGGGAGAAGACTCCATAGGGGAGTCCTCCATTTTGGATACGACGGGGTGAGGCTTCCGGCGGCCGGAAAGAAAGACGACAAAATCGCCTAAATTCTTTGTTTTTTTGCTGTGGGTCCGCTGCTTTTAAGAAAAACAAAAAATGATGCAATTTTAATGTAGAAAATTATGCACTGTTGATGCCCGTGGTGGCATGCTTGAATTTTGTCAGTGCCCCCCTAAATTAATTTTCAAGATCCATCGATACTCGTGATCGAATTTGAGTAAGATATCATGTTCAGACTCGAATTCGTAAATTTTAAAATACTCTTAACTTGAAAAACTTTATGTTCGAATCGACTCAAAAACTTTACCTCTTAATTAGTTTTCTTTTTCTTTTTCTTTTTCTTTTTCTTTTTCTGAGGGGCTAACTAGAATTTCGAAGTACTTGTTCCCCACCCCACGCCTAATTTTCCCTTTTCTTTTTCTCGTAGATTGTCCCCTTTCCCCTTTCCCCTTTCCCCAAGACGCATTATACAGAACAGCTATGGGAATCTGGGAGTTCGTCAACTCCGGCACCGACGCCGTGAAACGGAACGTACCCGGTCTCAACACCGTCCAGGACGCATGCAATACTACCTATTCGTATGGTGCTGCTGCGGTCACCAAGATAGATAAAGTGATCAGAATCGACGGCCTTCAAACGATCGGTAGCTGTATCCCGGACGAGGAGTCCAGAGCACAGATCGGCCTTTTTGCTTCCAAGTTGGTCCAAAACACAACTCGATATGCCGTTAAAGAAGGTTTCAAGATAATTCCTGGTATGTTTTGTTACTCTATTTAATACCTTTTACATATTTTTTCTTAGTTTGCATAATTTTAGTGATAGTTTGTTATCGATTGCAAACGAGAATGGTGGTCTGGAAGTCCAAAAAGTGAGTTGCAATCACAGTCTCTAAAAAGTGAGTTGAAATCAGCTAATCATTGCTTTGTATAGAGCCCAGAAGCTGATAACAGAAGAAACTAAACTCTTTAAGTATTTAAGGCTGAAAGTGTTCGACTTTTGCCTCTAACAACTTTTAACTATTTCATTATTACAACAAATACTTGTGACTAAGCAACCTATCCTAGATGTTCTTTTGATGTACTGACTCAAGACTTGACTCAACAAGAACTTAGAGCATCTTGTGAGGGTGCTTGATCTTTGAGTTGTTGTCTTGTTGAACACTTGAGCTTGAGCTGCTTGCCTCAAGTATGCAGCAGAGTATAGGAACTGAACTGCAACTAAAAAACTGCATTTGCAATCAAATTTCTGGGCACTTCGTTTAATGACTGAATATGGCATAGCAATTTCCTCAAATACATATTTCTTTTTCCACTGTAAGATGTATGCTATTTAGTTTTTTCTTATGTATGCTCCCTGTAATGAAGTCTTGTAGTATTTGTGAATTTAAATCTTTTCTTTTTGTGATGATGTGTTCGTTGTCTTCATATTTGATGTAAGGCCAGGCGGAAAAGAAATTGCTGATATTCTTGACAAAACGATTAATGATGTGAAGTCAGAGAATCGGAATGTAACTAAGACAGAGAAAATTGGTGGAAATGGAGAGTCTTCTGGAAGATGTACTACTACCAGAAAGGATACACTTGAGGTAACAGAAAAGCAAGACAAAGAAGGTATGCAAATCATTTCCGAAAAGCAATTTATGGCATATCCAAATGGAAATCAGAAACCAGAAGATGTAGTGAGAGTATTTATGATGAAGGATTTCATTGGTGCTCGCATTCTTGATGATTTGATGATTCCGCAGAGTAGACGTGGAAAAGGCACTACCAATTCCAACTTTGTGGCTTAACTTGATGTTCAGGACCATCAATCATCACTTGTGCTTATTATATGGTTGAGTCTTTTAAGTTGGTTAAGGTGTATTGTTCAGTCAGTCTGTTTAAGATTTCGTTTCTGACACGTTTAAGTCCTATCCGTCTAGATTATATGTTATTTATGTGTGATAGTAATATGTTAGTATCTTATGTGTGAATGGTTGCAACTCCAAATTTATATGGAAAAATTCCAGGTATGAGGGGTATATGAACTTGATAAGTGTACTCTTTCACTTGCAATCTCCTATTGGGGCTATTGTGATGTTTCTCATAGTAAGACGCTACTGATTGATGTGTGATAGTATGGTAAGGAAAGGTTGGAGATGGCGTTTGTTCGATGTGTGGTAAGGAAAGGTTGACCATTCATCATGTTTTCCTGGAATGTTACATGACTGAAGCAGTTTGGAGCAGAGTTTTCTTTTGATATCTTAAGTTTTCATCCCCCTTCATCTATGGATGTCGTGGCATCAATGCTAAATCGAGTTGAACAACATGTGTTAGCGTCGCATTGGAGCTTGCCGCCGAATAGTACTATTAAGTGTAATGCATATGCGTCTTCAACTCCTACTTCTTCTGGTATTGATGTTATTTTTTGAGAATGTGAGGACTCTATTACGTCACATTTCTCTTTTCATTTGGATCCGTGAGTATGTGTTGACATACTAGAATTGCAAGCAATTTTTCATACGTTGACTGAGGCTCAACATATGAGGGCACTCGCTTGTAGTGGAAAGTGATTGTGTGGAATGTGTGAATAATCTTTGCTCAATCATCAGAGGATCATTCTATTTTTAGTTGTCTTGCAATGGATTGGCTTTCTTTAGCTTGATTTTTTCTTAGTTTGATGTTTTGCTTTGCAAGACGTGCATAAATGTCTCAACTCATTTGCTAAGTAAACATGATACAGTATATCGTTTATACGAGTTGTCTCGTGACGTAGTTTACATTCGAATGATGTTTTGTCTGCGTTTGTAGCGGATGATCCGAGTAAGCTATTTAGGCTGAAGAAAGAAAACCACTAATGAAGCCTTCAACAACAATTCTCTTGAAAATATGATATTAACAAAATAAAAAATTACCTTCGCCTCCTTCTCGTGTATTTCTTAATTACAGCTTCACGATATATGCGTTTTTGGGATCTTGCCTGTTGACGTTTTTCGAAAACCTCAAAACTCATAGTACCAAATGATATCACTCCGTTTCAATGCTCGATAGAATACTTTGATGACAAGTGACAACTATAAGTTCCAGGAAAATCGACGAATCATCAAGCCTAGCCTATTGAGAAAAAAAAAGATTTTTTTTTTTTTTTTTGTTTGAAAAACAATAGATACGGCAAATGAAAATACCTGAGCAAGCGCAATACAATTTATGAATCTTTTTCATCTGCCACGATTGGTAGCTATTCTTTGCATCTCTGTTTTTATTTCTTTTTGTGCAAACGACATGCTTCTATGTTTGATGGAGATAAGGGAGGTTCTGATCGGAATCAATGTTTTTGATCAACAAATCAGTAATAGATTTGAATTTTGAAGCAGAAAAGAAAGGACTACCTAAAAGAAAAGGAAAAAAGAAAAAGAAAAAGAAATAAAATAGCAGATTAGACGAGGAGGTGGGAAAATGAAATTTGGAGAGGAATGAAATTTTGAATCTGACTTACGGAAAGTGACAACTTCCGTTAACAAATGTCCATTTTAGGAGTGAGTTGTACATGGGGTCCACAAAACGTGACTTGTCAAAATTTTAATGGAACAGTTTTACCATGTCAACAATCGACTTGGTAAGGCTGTTGTATCATAAAATTTGTCTAATAAATATGTGTTTTTTCTAAAATAAAAATCTCATCTATCAATGAATGGGGAGTGATAAAGTTACTCCCTCGAATCTTTACCATAATCATTTCAATACATATTTTTCACTTGTAAAAAAATTAAAAAAATCTCGAAACAATCACAACCATAAGATTATGTTGGATGTAAAACGGATGTAGACTTAAGAGAGTAACTCTGTCATTGTCCATCAATGAATTGATTTGTTAAAAGGAAAAAAGAATTGGGAAACTTGAAGAAATATGCCAGAAAAGTAAAAAATTGACAAAATACGCCGACGACGCGCGCGCGTCAGACGCGTTTCGTGCGTCGCGCGAATGATCATCACGCCCTCGTCGCGTCGGAAGCAGTTATAGTTTTCAAATGTTTACTTTTCACGCATATTTTTCCAACTTTTTACTTTTCGGACATATTTCTTCAAGTTTCCCAAAAGAAATTCTAGTGCTGAAGGGTAAAACAGTACATTCATAATTCTGACCCTTTTGCTAGTTAACTTGTCTCTCCAGAATCTTGTCCAAATTGCTGGAGCCTTTTTCCATTTCATTTTTGGCCGACGGCAAAGATCGGATACCTCTTTCTCAGGCGATTCCTTTTGACATCCTCTATCGTAACAAGCTATGGCAGCGTTGACAGCTGCGGCTCGCCAAGCATCCAAACTCGCTAGGTTCTCTGCTCTTGAATCAGCCGCTAACAGCAGACAAGCCACTCATCTCGTTCAGCGCCGTGGATTCGCCGCCGGTGGCGGTATTTTTTCTTCTTTTGATTGTTTTTCTCATTTTCCCTTTTTCGATATGTGTCATTTTTTATTTTGATCTATAAAAAGTTGCTAACTCCAGATCTTTGCATCGCCAGTAACTTTCCGAATTGTAATCGGTCTCCTCCCTAGTAAAAGTGGCTACCTTGTGAAATACTTATGATTTTTGCTCGCATACATGTAGTTCTAGCATTTTTGACACCAGGTGGTCTAGAAATAGTGTATTCGCAGGTGATAAAATTTGAAGTAAAGTAAATGTACGGCATTGTATCGTTTTTCAGCTGGTAAAACGTGCAAATTGTTTGATGTTTAGACGAGAGCAATCTACCTCCAATGGATCCCCCCTACTCCCATAGACGAATGTAACATAGCGCCTATGAAAAGTGCTGTTTATTTTGCCAAACTATTTCGTGCTGTGCTCATTGGTACAAATTGTCTAGTACTGTTTAATCTTCCCGAGACAATTATTTGCTTTCTATACATTGCACCAGGAGGGGGAGCTTAAAATGACGATGGGATCATGTATGAGTATGTAATGATTTTATGCGATCGGTTTGTGAATACGTTTTGCCTAATGTTGAATTCCTTCAATTTGAACATATTCTTTGGATGGTGGTTTGAGTTTGTGCTGAAGAGGAATTTTGTATCTAGGCTGCTGGGAACAAGTTTTTTTTTTTCCACCTTCCGTTTTCATGGTTTGTCATTCTGTTGATCCTATGCAGATCACCATGGACCACAAAGAGTGAATTTTTGGGAGGACCCTATGAGCCCATCTAAGTGGAAAGAAGAGCATGTCAGTTCATCTTATCTGTTGCCTCTGTTTTTTTTGTACTTATAGAGTAATTTTTTTCCTTCCCTTTTCTTTGAATGTCTAAATCCGTTGCTTCTTTTTGGCAAATTGTGATTTCATCGATGGAAGTGTGTATCGGCGCTTGTAAACTGGCGAAATACTCGGTTCCTCTTATTGAGGAACTTTCCTTTTGAACTCGTGTCCCTGTCTGTTGCTTATTTGTCAAATGGAATATTAATGAGTTGATGAAGAATTTGCCAGGCTTGTGATCAAGCAAATTGCTTGTTCTTATTGGGGGTGCATTGCTATGTCTTCTTACATGTCTGTTTAACGTAAGCTTTTCTTTTTCATATATTTGGAGGGGCTATTGTAACCTGTCTTTATTCTCTTTCGATATCAATACACATAATTCATGGGCACAATTAAATAGCTATATTTAGGTATTGTATTGATTAAGGATGCTTTGCTTGGGGTGACACGTTACATAACCTTTGCTGTATTTGTATGAGTATGCTAGCTAAATCTTCTGTTGTTTGTTTGCAATTTTTTTATTTATTTATTATATTTTTCTTTTTTACATCTTTAGTATCTTATGTAGTGCTTATGGTGACAACGTTGGTTTTACATTATTCTTGGACACGTCTTTATTGTTTTCAGTGGCGGAAAGTCTTAGACCGAGAAGTTTGAAAACTGATGAATGTATTATTGATATATGGCAGTTTGTGATTATCTCGCTCACTGGCTGGGGCATAGGTATCTACAGTGGCTATAAGTTCTTCACCAAGGGGGGAAAGAAAGAAACTAAGGAAGAGGTATGGCTGCCTTTGATTTCGAAACAAAGCATCTAACCTTAAGTTTTAGACTTTGATGTATGATTTTGTTAATTAAACTAGCCGCTGCTGCAGCTAAGATTTAGATATTTCATGTGGGATATTTTATTTTTAGTTTTGGCTTTGGTAAATTTGCTTTGCCCTGCTGAGACCTTTTGGCCCGTGATTGTTTTGCAGCAAGTTAAAGAAGGATCGCACTGATATTCTCATTTGGTAGGCTGAATAAAATGCTTTGATCGGGTGCAAATCGAATCATGTTGCCGCAGATGTTCCAAACTACATTTTGTTCTTTTGTGGGAGGAGGAAAAAAAAAAAAAAAAAAAAAAAAAAGACAGCTGGCTTTCTTGTATTTTTCATTTCTGTAGTTAATACATCACTGCAGTGAATCTGACAGTTTTCATTGAAGTAATTTTATTCAGAATATGCACATCATCCCTTGATATTCTATTTGTGCGTTTCCCTTGTTTCTTGTTATTTTCGACATTTGGACGTGTAGTGATGCTTGAGAAATGTTGGTTAAATCGATGATTGTTAAGCTAAAGAGGGAAAATTCTGATGCAATGATTCTTTATTAGAACCAACTGTCTAATGACTGCCACATGTAGAAAAAAGACAAAACTGTTTTGTTTGTCTGTATACATGCCAGTCATTTGATGGTCTGTTCTAATAGACAATCCCTAACGCAGAATCACCGGCTCTTGCTAAAAGAGGGAATTTATGTTAAAGTTTGCATGTCAAGCGACATTTTTACTAATGTGTATTACAAAAAATCTCAAGTCAGAAAGGTTGCAAAAATCTCTAGTAGTGGTAGTAGCTGCTTCTTCCATTGCTAGCCTTCCTCCTCTCTGTGCCCTTTTCTACTTGAAAATGCTTCAAGTGAGGGTTTTACAATATGACATACATACTACATACATACATACATACATGAAAAGTGTATGTAGTTCCGTCCAAGTGTCATGCCCATAGCCTATTAACAACAACCTTCACCGGCTTAAAAAAAAAAAGAAGAGCAAGTTGATGTTGCAGCTTCTTTAATCTATATCTTTTACTTCAGCCTCAACATCCACTACAGCCATTGATGATTCTTTTCCTTTTCCTTTTCCTGCTCCTGCTTTAGTACACAAAATAAAAGTCACTTTAATAACTTCATCACATCATTACTCAACTTTCACATAATACAGTAGCAACTGCATATTATAATAGTAAATATTATCAAAAGAGATGCATATCCTTGTTTTTGCTGCTTCAAAAACAAGGCCAAAGCAATTTGACATTCAAATGAGCAGTAACACAAACCACCTTTCTTGGCTCGGGGAGAGAAATCACCGAATGTCGTTTCACCAAATGCCGTGGATTGGTTGGAGAAACTCACAGGATCACGCACAAACTCGTTCCCAATCACTGCACTACTACGTTATCAATTACTACAATACACAACAAAACTTCAACCTAGTAAAACGTTTCATCATCATATGGATTGCTGCTTGTGTGACAAAAAGCAATCAACACCCAAAACTTCACAACTTAATTCGAACATCCCTTTACTTTATAGTAACTAGTAAGTGAACAACATTACTAAAAGATGCATAAGACGCGTCAAAAAAGGCAGGCATATGTTTACTAATGAAAAAGGAGAAGAAAAAAAAAAAAAAAAAAAGTGACAAAAGAAGCTGAAACCTGAGAATGGTTGACTACAAAAAGGACATAGCTGCAAGTCTTCGTTTATTGTGGATCTGCACAATTATTTGGAGATTCAATGAGATCAACAACAGGGCTCGGTTTAGAGCGACATTGTTACGAGACTGGATGAAAATCATTTTACTTTAATTGGAGAAATAATAATCTTACTTGAAAACTATAGAATCCCTCCCGCAGTTTGGACACTGCACAAATAACAAAATCCAAATTAGCCACACATCAACTGGAAAAGCCGGTTTAGTTGGCTACATCATCAAGTTATTTAGCACAGATTTAAAGTATTTGAGAAACTTAAGACATATTCTTAATTATTTCGATACATTGATATAATTTTGCAGTATGCCTGAAAACGTTACAGAAACATCTCAGAAGTGAATGCTTAATACAGGTCCTATATCAATGTCGATCATTCTTGTTTGAGCTTAGAAGTGGGAAATGCTTAAAATCAACATAATAAACAAGTGGATTAAATACGGTAGCAGAGTGCAGGGTCAGGGTTACATACGCTGTCTTGAATTATTTCTCGTGATGCCCAAAAGAAGAAAGCTCCCAAACCGATAATTGGAACCAACACTGCAAGAAGCTGGATTTACAAAATATTCACTTTATGTCAGGTTCTTTGACAGTATATGAAGCTAATAATACAATTCAAAGAAGAATCAGGCCTTGTCAATCATCAGCATTTTGTTTTTAAGCTCACGAAAAACCGGAGTACAAAGTGTTGTAATGCATGAATGATCCAATAATGTACATCTACGAATCATAACAACTATAACAGAGCAAAGGATCGCGGTAGATTCGAAGAAATAGCACTTGATAAGAATCCTCCATAAACATATTTTCTTGAGTACCGAACACAACTTATAAAACTCGAGCTGAATCTTCCATGAAAATCATGTCTTTCTAGTTGTGTGTTCTATACATATTAGGAATGATTAGCTGGGAAGCAACTCTCGCCATTACATGACCTAACCTCGTAACAAAATCATGTTACATATATGCATGCACTAATCGAATAAACTGCAAAATATAAACATTTTCACCAACATCTTACACAACAAATGCATTCATGTAACCACACATTGACGATATCAAACACGCATAGAATTGACACGTGCGAGTTTGTGAGGAGTAAAACGATGGCCATGATTGGAAATTTTGATTTATAGTGGTCAAGATGTGTCACTACTGTGCTACACATTTCTCACTATTCAGAATTACAGGGACTCTTCTTAGCCATATACCAACGAGACATTGCAGCATACTGAAAAGGGCTCCATTAATAGCACCAAACCGTTTTTAGTGTGGCACCACACATGAAGCAATCAACCAGCCGAAAGATGATTCTAGAGCTGAGAATCAACTTTCATATGGTCAATTGTGAGAATCAAGCAGTGGAAAGTCAGCTCTGGAATCAATTGTGCAAAAGCCGAATTTAGTGGCACCACACCGGAAACTATCGATCGGCCGAAAGTTGATTCTAGAGCCGAGAATCAATTGATAAAAAGTCAATTGTACCGTGGTGTGCAGATTTGGTGAGGTGTCACTAAAGATAACCTATCGAAAAGCATCAAATTTCTTGTCATCATCTAGTCATACATAATAATACTGTAAGAACATCCAAACCAGCACAAATACGAGGTTACCAAAGAGAGGGAAAACAGGGGAGTGAAAGAAAAGCTATGGTAAGTTACCCAAATAGAAACAAGAGCATCAAAAATCCAACCAAGCTGTCCAGTCATAGTTAGATAAGTTAATCCAATAGCCAAAGCAAGATTACCCAAAACTCTTGCTGTTGTACCATCATCTTTATCTCCACCGCCCCCACTTCCACCTCCCCCTAAACCGCTTAATCGGAACCCTTCATCGAATCTAGCAAAAACTACAGTCTTTCTCCTTTTATCCCCAATCAAAATCCCATCTTTATTCCTCTTCACACCCAAGAATGATAATCTCCTAGTAATAAAACCTTTCTTGAACCCAAATTTACTTGAACTTTCACTCTTTGCTCTTGAAATAGCGTAGACTTTAATGGGCTCGGGTAATTGAAACCGGAAAGAGCTCCGTTTCCTCAAACTATCTACTGGGTAGCAGTTTAAGGTAGTAAAGTTGATGGAAGTTTGTAGAAATGAGGTCATTGGAGAGCTAGCCTATTGCTGGCAATTGGGATTAAAGTTCATTTATAACGAATTTATGAATAAGCTGGTCAGTATTTTCATGTTCGTAGGTTTAAAACCAGAAATTTTGGAACAGATAATCGGTGGCCCGCTATCTTTCTTCTTCGAGATGTTTTCCTGTCCTACGTGGCTTTACCATAATAGCATTTCTGCAAGAAAAGTTATTATACAAAGTGGATGATACCAAGTGATATTAGTAGATGATATCAAGTGGACGATTAAGATTTATCTAAATTTATGTTCTCGCAACCGTCCATTTGGTATCACCGTCCATTTGATTTCTGTTGGTTATTTAGAGAAAATTCCACTTATGTTGCATATTAAGGGCATAATCGAGTCGATTCGATATTATTTATTATTATTATTATTATTATTATTATTATTATTATTTTTAACTCAATCTTGACCCGATTAAAATAACTAAGGGTAGAAACTCAGTTTCAGTTTGATTCAGCCATTAAAAAGAAATACTATCACACTCTGACTTATAAAATACTTGATATAACCTAACTCGATTCTTAATATCGATTATTTTTCTGAAATACATATTTAGAAATATGACAAGTTCAACTGCTCTAATACTGGACTCGACTCGACTAACAATTAAAAAATTATATATAAAAGATTATTTAATAATAAAATTTTATAGATGTAATTAATTATATAAGTTGGATTAATTGGTGAGATATCGGGTTACTATATTTGAAAGCTTTGAAATTGGGGTGGTATAAAAATTCATGTAGCACTACGAAAAAACAGAATCTAAGTAGAACTCAAAAACAAATAGAAAACAAGCAACTCCCCCCAAACAGACGAAACTAAGTCGATCGTTGAGAAACAATTCATAGAAGGAAGATGAAAACCGGTGATTGTTGTGATATTCAAAAAAAAGAGGACGCTGCAAAATGACAGCATGAAGAAAAATTCTTTGGAAAGTCGACTGATTGCTCAAAAAGAGGTTGATTCAGTGTGGTACACAGTGTACGTGTACCTAGAAAGAATCACGGGGGGTTTGTGTGTGCAAATGCTCCCTAAATAAATAAATAATCAACACAAAGAAACAAAAATCTGGAAGAAAATTAATGGCTTCATCTCTGTAAACAGATCTCGGCGCTATTAGTTGGATGATTGATTCCCCCAATATGAGAATTTAGACAGATGATCGATCGATCCATCACTTCACATATAGCAGCATTTACTTTCCCTCATCATCAACCTTTTAATTTCCTTTTCCTCACTTTGGGCCGTCCAGATTTCCTTTTATCATCTGCTCCCGAGTCCAATTGGATTGAATTCTCGGTTGATGATGGCTCTGATGATCCAGTAATGTCAACTGCAGATGGTGAAAGACCGCCATTACTACCTCCTCCTCTTCCTCTATCCATGTCTTCGTTTACGATCAAAGATGAACAAGCATTATTATGATGATTATTCTCTTCCACAAGGCATAATGGAGTTGCAGGAAACTCCTCTTTAGGTCCCTGTAATGATTCTATATACGATTCATCAGCTATGCTGACTACAACCATTGGCTCACCAAATGAGCCTCGCCCTCGGGGAACACCAAACGGTTCCGTGTCAGATGCAAAAGCTTCATGGCAATGAGATTGAACCGACGACATAAATGGAGTTGAATAATCAGCGGCACAACTCAACCCTGCTCCTCTCTTCTTTGCTCCAAATGTCTTACCTCCTCTCCTTGATTTTCTCTGTTTCACTTGAGTTGACCCCGATGAATTACACACCGGCACCGCAAAAGGCAAGTCTGGACGACAGAGTGTTAGGCGTCGGTCTTCATGAGCTCCTTGTAATGCATGTGTACATATGTCTAGGATCTCTTTAAGGACATCTGGTTTATAAGCTTCATCTCCTTGATCTAGTGCATCAGCACAACGGTAATATATCCTCTGTAAGCTTTGTGCCTAATAAATAACATCACATACTGAATTTAGCCTATAGCAATAAGGGGATCTCATCCAACATACTATGACATCACATCTACCGCGGCCTCACACCAAAATTCGACTCTCAAAAAATCAACTATGAAACCCAATAGTTTTGGTTCAAATCATAAGTGCCCTGAAAATACCCTTAAAGCTAAAGGGATCGGTTCCTCTCGTAGGAGGTTGAATGTCAAACTTTCTTGGTGGCTCCAACGTGCTAAAAGAGCACTGAGCAAGATCGAACCCTTGAGTAAGAATCAACCTACGTGGGCACTTTGCGAACGACTCCGGATACCAAGAGGCCCCCTCAGGGGTAAGTGGGTAACAACAACAACAAAAAAGTCAATTGTGATAATTGACTTTTGAAAAGTTGATTTTCAGTGTGATGTCATGGTAGATGTGGTCCCACTGTAAGTTGGGCGTGATGCTTTTACAATCCCATTAATAATAAATTCAAATTCAAATTTAGAGAAGACACTTTACCATGACCTCAATAATGCCTCCAACTCTTTGGTAACCACTATCTGTACGATTCGCAGGGTTGCCAATCAGTAAACGTGTAATCCGGCGATACCAGATCATATATGGATCAAAATAATCCATTAGACCATACAATGGAGGTGCAGAAACAACGCGAGAATGGCGGTTTGCCCACATATCAATATAATGCCTATGGTGTGAAACCCAGTCGGTGTTTTGTCTTCCACGTCGATCAACTGAATGAAGATCGCGGACTGTATCACAGTTTGCAGGGATGCCTTGATGTTGTCCAAATTGACGCAACACTCGATCAGGAAAATGCAGTTCCACAACATCGAAACAAATTAAAGGGGAAACTGTTTGCCAAATTCTACGTCCAGATAAGCAATACTCTGGCAAACTATCAACAATATCGGCATATGGTTGCCAAATGAACTGCAAATAGAATCAAAACATTGGAGTGCATGTTAATTACAAATGTCACTGAAGACAATAACATAACTAAAAGGGTATTTAGTTCCTTGTTTTTCATGGTGGGCTGGGGTGAGGGGGGTTGCTTGTCTTAGAATACCTGATCATCCTTCATGCAATCGAACAAGTCCCTGTACACAACTAATACATGAATTCCTACTTTCTCTAGCTTAAATCCAACATCCCACCTGAAAACCATGCATTTTTTTTAGTAACCTGACGTAAAGAATACGGGCATATGTTGCGCAAAATGGAACATAGTATACCTAGAGCCGTATGGAGCAACAGGTAAAGACTGATCTCCATAGCCTACATCAGCTAGGGACAGTTGTCGAGGGGCTAATCGCTCTGGACGTATGAGCGGTATTCTTTCCCATGCCCACAACTACAAATTTTCCCCATACTAACATTCAAATCAAAAGATATAAAACATGTGAAACACATTGACAATCTATTAAGTGATATCATATCTACCTGCAGCAGCACTAAGGGCCCACATACACCATCAACGTTAGATTTGGTAGCTCGGCACAATGCACGATATAATGATGCAAGCACTGCACTGCCCCAACTCAGCTTACCAGAAGCCTGAAAATCCCTCAATAAAGGTAAAAACATCAATTTAACTTTGTTGTTTGAAGCATCAGGCAGCAACAAGCCTCCAAGAAGCTGAAGTATGTGTGCTCTTGCATAAAACTGCACGACGTGATCCGGCGCATCAGGCTGCAGTGGCTCGAGCTCAAAATGGTCCTCTATAGATTTCAGTTTAAGTCTGCCACTATCAAAAGCATTCAATGGAGGCTTGAAGCCCAACAACTCCTCACACATGGCTTGCCACTCCTCTGTGCTCCGAGCTATGTCATGGCCAGCAACAGGCTCACCATCTATTGGTAAGCCCCACATGATAGAGACGTCTTGCAGGGTGACAGTAGCTTCACCAACTGACAAATGAAACGTGTGAGTTTCTTGGCGCCATCTCTCAACAAGTGCACTGATCAACGCATGATCCAATTGTATATGCCCTGCCTTATACACACCATAAAATCCAGCTTGGATCATCAGGCGTTGTATTCGAGGATCCAGTGAACCTAGGCGCCAAAATGCACCATCACATCTTCTACATGTAAGCGGCTCAAAGTCTTGACCACGCCATATGGTTGTTGACCTGTGATCATACTGTAATGTTAAAACGGATTCATCAATCGGCCCTGGATGTAGTTCATGACCTGTTCCATTGTCAACTGCTACTCTGGCACCTGCAAGTTAATTGGTTGGCATGCTTATAATAACTAGCATCAATGAAAGCCTAAACTTGCATGACAAGATGACGGCATTTTTTACAACAATAACAGAGTGAAGAATGAAAATGAGGAATGCTAAGTCTTCTGAATCAAAAAACCCGTTATTATTTTCATTCATCTTATTTCCAGGATATCATTAGACAACATGAGAGCTATTTCATTTCCCGCCACAGAAGTATTTCTTCCATCTTCATATACGAGTCACCATTTCAAACCAAATTTATAGGAGAACAACATTTCAATGAAAACATTGTAATAATATAAGATAGACCATATAAGAAACAACATCTTCATATATTTAGTCTTCACGAATGCATAACAAAAGAAAAATGGCGTATCTAACGTGACATCTACCACCAACAGAACATATTGCATTCTGCACTGAATTCACGTATTGTGTGGCAAAAGGATAAATGAAACTCTATAAAATGGTATTAACAGGATTAACGGTGCAGCTGATTTGAGCACCATAACTTGGAACAGACAATCATGCTTCAATTCATTTCAGTAGAGAAATTTAAGCAATTTATCTTTCACTCAAGCCCTTAACTTGTTATTCAGCAACCAACTGTTTAAAAACGACTGCTTTCAACAGTATTATTATTGGTTGGCAAGAGTGAATATAACGATGCATTCGATTGATGAGGGGATCCAGCATGCAGAACAAGGAATGCACGGGCAGAGCTTATGGACTGGCATCGAGAGTGAGTACTCTTAGCAAATTAAAGGACGGGAAAAGGTAAGAAAGGTAAGAACTCCTGTGAGGTGCATGGCCATATTGGTTGCCACACTCTATTGAAAATAATGCCTGATATAGTGCTATATACCATCAAAGGTTTAAGGTTTTTAACATATATGCATCGGAAGGCAGCCGGCTGAAGAGACTAGACAATGGCATCATGCAACTGCTAACAGAAGCAGTTACGGCACACAATTCTTTTGTATTCAAGTAAAAGATGGAACTTTCAATGTCAGCAATCATTATTAGCAAATATTATACCTCTATTTTCTCTTGAGGGTTCCTTTGAAGAACAGCAATGGATGCCTTCAAGCTTCTGGAATCGATCTTCAAACTGCTGCAATGTTTCATCTTGACTTGTTTGTAAATCCTCAACTGCTTTCTTCAATTCGTCAATTGTAAGTTCGAGCTTTTCTATTTTCTCTTCATGGCTGGGTACTTTGCCGGCAGACTCATCAATACTCTCCATCTATACAGAAGTCGAGTCTATGGTACTACTAATACTAAGCTGATGCACATCAACAAGAATGCGGATAAAATTAGACAGAAAATGTACACTTCATTGATAACAATCAACGATTCTGCTGGGAAATAAGGACGTTTAATGATGCACCTGTCAAACATAAAAAAGAGAACTTGAAATGGCTATTTACAGTGGGAAGGGTGGTAGATTGTGTTTTCAATGCACAATCCTTCAATCACAATTCAGCTTGTGAAAGTGAAACGATAAGATTCCCCACCAAGAAACTCAGTTACCCGAAATTAGGCTCCATTCTTATACGAGCAAGCATGTATTATCTGGCACTACATTAAATGCCTACATATTTTGGTTTACGAATGCTATTGCTAACTAATGTTAATGAGTGGTAATAAAACGAACAAAGAAAGCAGCAGAAAAAGAAGCAACAAATGCGAGAACCAAATAGGATAAACAAAAGCAGCAATTGACAACATCAAATCCCAAAACAACTTCGATTTCCACAAAAGAAAGTAATCTCAATACAAAATTTTCTTTCAAAATAATATGTACCAGAAAAGCTGGAGATTCAGGAATCCATATGCATCTGCAGAAGAGTAGCTTTCGGATTGGAGCAACATTGTGATTCAGAAAGCTACTAGGGTTACGAGAATTAATCAGTAGGCTTTGTGTGTTCTGTATAGGGAAGAAGATGATGGCGGGAGATTGGAAGAGAAATTGAAATCAAAGGCTAACTGAAAGATAATTAAGTGGAATGGCAGAACGATTTCAGCACAGAGTCGCCGTTCTGTGAGCACGGTTGCTGCTTGATAAGCGGGTTGTTATTTGGTGTATCCTAATTTTGAAGGCCCATTCGGTAAATTACTAAATTAGGGGGACTACAAGAAGAAAAAAAAGAGAAAAAAGTATGACCTAGGTCGATCCAGAAAGAAAGAAAGAAAGAAAGAAAACCAGAAACTTCGTGTTTATAAGTCTCAATAATTACCATTAAATCAATGTTTTATTGGTCTTAAAAGGTAGTTTTGATTTGAAGAAAAACCACCAACAACAACCAACTTGATTGGGAGACAGTTGATGCTAGTTAACATAATTATATTTCTTGGACTGTGTTCATGACGGTTTTAAGATTTTTAATATAAGGTTAAAAATTTGTTATTTTTCTCCTTTCAAACGCAAGTTTTTACATTCAATTTTATACACCTAAAACGGGTCAATACATAAAATTAGAGAGTCAATTTCATAATTTTTTTTAGGGGGTCGGCCGCCCCACCCGTCACAAGGTTAGCCAATCCCGACTGTTTCTACCATTTATACGTTTTATTCCTACATGTTTATAGAGATTTGATTCGAATATGATGCATAAATACTAATATTATGATATTATAGTATTTTATAGTAATATTATATTATATCATAGTAAAAGCCTTTGGACCGGAGGGAGTCCATGATGTTTTTCCGGTCCAAAAGTTGAACTGAAAAGTCATCGCGCCATGCATTATCTTCTAACTGCAGCTGCGACCCCCAAGCATGCTAAGCAATATAATTATACGGATACATTGCAACATTCTGAGGGTACTATTCTAAGACTGTTACTGTAAAGTCCCGCTCCCGGATACCGATTCCTTATCCGGAAGAGAATGTTCGGCGCGTATAACATTAAATAACTCCAATATTATATGCAAGCCTCTATGTCGTCGTATCAAAAAAAAAACAAACGGAAGCAAAAAAGACTCGGGTAAAACCATAAATGCTACTAAGAATAGATTACAAACATACTAAAGATATAAATAGCTAACTTACAACAACGAATAACTTACAAATATGATATCCAAAAGGAAAAGTACAACAAACTTGTCTTAGTACAACATAACTCGAAATAAAATACAACTCAATCTTGTACTTCATAGATAAAGAAGGAAAATAAAAGAACATGAAGTTGCAATATCATCACAAGTCATCCTCAAAGTCGTCATCAAACTCTTGTTCAACCTGTTCTTCTTCTCACCCCAAAAGCATACAAAACAAACATGCAATTGAAGTAAGTACAAAGGTACTTAGTAAAGAGGAAGAAACTATTGAATAATTAAGTTATACAACGAAAGATTATTATTATGTTATTTTTGTGAGACCAACTCAAACTCTAGGGTTCATTTCATGCTCGTCAACATGTCGTGCCTATTTATTTCTAGCCTAGCTTATCTCTGTTATATCCACATTCAAGGGCACTACGCATGGTGTTACCCACCACGAGGTATAATTTGCAACCTATCAGTGGATCACACCGATAGCCACGGGCTGGCCTCGATAGTGTACATGTTTAGCAAAGTCCCTCCGCACCTGGAGTCTAGTCTGGTAGACTCACAGAGTTATTCACTTTTACGGACCGCCCACACATCGCTATATAAACTTGTGTCTTACCAAGAATGACATGATGTTTAGTCTTTTACTATACAGGTACGTTTGTTATTTATTGTTAACTAGCAACCTAAGTGTTTTCAAGTAAAGCTCCCTTACTCCTTCAACTCCATCCCTAAGACCACTAGACACAACATCCTAACACATACACATACATTGATGAGTACTAATTCATCAAAGCACAAGCCAATTATGCTCTTCCGACGGTCCCGAACTTCAACTCTTATGAAGAATCCATTTGGTGCTGGAACTAAACACATCAGAAGCTTAATCATGGCTTGTTCATGTTCATATAAGTTTATTAGATCAAGAAACAACATTCAAAAAAAGGTTCGGGGCTCAAAACACTCAAAAGCTTGACCAAAAGCGGTGTTTTGCGCCACATAAAGACTTCAAACAGACGCTAAAACACATTGTCTAACCTGTTACTATTTTGTTCAGCTTTTGGCACGCGCTACAACCTCCATGCGTGCGCTAAAACATCTCTGAATCAATCTTGTCCCTTCTGTTTCAGTTTTAGCGCATGCTACACCTCTTTGGCGCGCGCTAAAAGCACCCTGAGTCACTTTTATGTTAGGAAATCACTAGTTTAACGCAGCGGAATTTAAAATTTTGATTTCCTTTTCTAGATCGTTCTTCGTTTAATGCAATAAACATGTTAAGTAGTTTGACGGTTATACCTTAGATGATCTACAAGATCGTCGCTTTGACCGCCAACGGAGAGTAGTTCAATGCGCAAGCCGTCCACGCGTCCGGCCTCTATCGCTAATCCACACGAACCCTCGCGGAATCCTCCTTGATTGCTATCGGAAAAACTCCGGTCGCTAGATCGGACCTTTTCTTCCTCACAAACTCACTATGGAGAGCTCTCTATTTTACACAAGAATTATGAACCCTTGCAATTGTGTTGTACAAAAGAGCTTGACACCCATTTCTTTTTATAGAGCAAGTATTTCCACATGTATGTAGTGTGGAGGAAGAAAACCTTTTCCAATAAAATAAGGAAAATCAATTAGATTGATTTATCTCTTTAATTATAATATTTTGTCAATATCATATATTGATTATAATTATCTTATTACCATAAATCTATTTTTCCAAAATCAATTAATATCCTATATTAATATTATGGCAATATTTATTAATTAAAGTGCACAATCCAAGTGTATCTCATACACTCAAAAGTGGCGCCCCTTTAGTCAATAAATTGACTTCCGGAATATTCTTTAATATAATTTATATATAATTAATATCTTGTATTTTATTTATTCATAATAAATAAATACCACCATATTAATTTACCACTATAACCTTTATAGTCTAGAGATAAACTTTCCTTATTTGGTTATCAACTATAACCGCATTTTAATCCGACTCGATGTTCATATGTGTGTGACCCGATAGGCTTCCGAATATGTTGGCCGTAGACACAAAGTGCAATTTACCAAAATGCCCTTTATACCTAACGATCACGGGATAGCGTCTCAGCAACACACCGTGACTTCCCAATTATCGGAAGAGTCAAAAGCAATGACTACTACCTTTCATGTGAAGCGATTACCGTGTAACTTACAATCCTATCGCTATAATAATATCCATACGATCAGATCTCTCGAGTGTCAATACATTGACGATCGTATCTTATAATCTGGATATCATGCTCTCTCGGAATAACACATTTACTCCCACTTTGCAAAGATTCTCGAGAGCTAGACATTCCTTATAAGAAGGCCATTTCGGATATTCAATCCCAATCATAGGATACGCGATTCCCGGACGACCAATCATGTATACTCCGCGATGCTTCAATATCATACCCAATCACTACCGCATGATCGCCCGTGGTTAGGAGAAATCTCAATAGTGTCAAAGCATGACAATCCACACCGTGATGCCATGAAGACTCCGGTCAAAAGGATAATTACACAACCGCCACATAGTGTGACACTTAATGTAAGTGGTCGATCTAACGATCGCATTCTCTAATACACGCCCACGCATCCAAGTGTCCCTACACTTCGATAGACGAGATCTATCCCTACCTTCTAAAAGATAGAAGACATCCAATACGTGTTAGTCCGATTATATCATCAATGTCCCATTTGATAATATGTAAGACTAGAGACATTTAAGTACCAACCTTGTTATAGTGATTAGAGATCTCATCAACCATAATCACTATCATGGTTTCTCTATCATGATCGATACTAGGGACGTTACTATATATATACAACAAATAATATGAAGACAAACAATATATAATAACATAAGTGCTTTTATTAATCATAATAAAGTTATTACATGAACTAAATAGATCAGTAAATGACCCGACCCGGTCGGATCCGGTCCGACCGATTGGGTTTAGGACACCTTCCAACAATCTCCCACTTGGCCTAAAGCCAATCACCCATATGCCTAAGCCCTCGCAAGTGAACATGTTTCTCATGCTTAGCTTGAGACAATGCCTTGGTTAACGGATCACCTATGTTATCATCCGTGTGGACTTTCTCTATCTTTACATCTCCTCTATCTACTATCTCTCTAATCAAGTGATAGCGCCCGTAGCACATGTTTGGACTTCGATGAGACCTTGGTTCCTTTGATCGAGATATCGCTCCATTATTATCACAAGATGCAGGCACCTGACCTTCAATGGAGGAACCACACCAAGTTCGATGAATGAACTTCTTCATCCAAATCGCTTCTTTTGCCGCCTCGAGAGGCTGCTATGTATTCGGCTTCCGTTGTAGAGTCCGCAGATAGTCTCCTCGCTTGGAACTCTTCCACTCACGCTCGCCGTTAAGCGTGAAAACAAATCCAGATTGCGACTTAAAATCGTCCTTGTCGGTTTGAAGCGGCATCCGTGTAACCTCGTAATACTAAATCATCGTTCGAAAACCAGGAACATATCCCTAGTACGTCTCAAGTACTTAAGGATATTCTTGACAAACAATCCAAGTGACCATCACCTGGATTGGACCGGTACCTACTAGTCATACTAAGAGGTACGAGACGTCCGGTCTTGTGCATAACATGGCATACATGATGGACCCGATTGCCGAAGCATAAGGGACTTTACTCATTTGTGCCCTTTCCTCTCTCTGTCTTAGGACTCATTCCCTTTGATGAGTAGACCCCATGTGACATGGGCAGCAATCCTTTCTTGGATCGCTCCATGTCGAATCTCTTCAAAGATCTTGTCTATGTAGGTGGATTGTGATGAGACCAAGCAACCTTTTAGATCTATCTCTATAGATCTTTATTCCCCGAGAATATAGGTCGCCTCACCCAAGTCCTTCATTGAGAAGTTCTTGGATAACCAAGCTTTGACTGATTGTAACATAGGCACATCATTCCCCTATGAGCAGATATGTCATCCACATAAAGCACTAAGAACACAATGGCACTCCCACTAACCTTCTTGTAAACATGGGGCTCATCTTCGTTCTTGATGAAATCAAACTGTTTGATTATCTCATCAAAGCGAAGATTCCAACTCGAGAAGCTTGCTTTAATCCATAAATGGATCTTTGCAGTTTACACACCATCCTGGCGTCATTGGTTGTGAAACCTCGGTGTGTCATATACACTTCCTCGCATGAGTTCCGTTAAGGAAAGCTGTTTTCACATCCATCTGCCAGATTTCGTAATCATGGTATGCTGCAATAGCAAGCAAAATTCTAATGGATTTTAACATGGCAACAGGCGAGAAGGTTTCATCATAGTCAACTCCTTGTCTTTGCTTATAACCTTTGCCACCAACCTAGCCTTGTAGGTGGTCACATTACCGTCCATGTCGGTCTTTCTCTTAAAGACCCATTTACACCCTATGGGAACTATTCCTTCGGGCGGATCAACTAAGTTCCAAACTTGGTTGTCTTTCATGGATTCCATTTCAGAATTCATGGCTTCTAGCCATTTCTCTTTGTCATGCCTTAATAGCACTTCCTCATAAGTTCTGTGGTCCTCATCTTCCATGAGATACACGCTTGAGTGTACTTTTCGGGTTCACGGCGTCTCCTGGTGGATCTTCGAGGTGCTAGTGTGTCCACGGTAGAGGCTGGTGTCACATCTGTGTGTGGCAAGTCCTCTACTTCCATCAACTGACTATTATCCGTAAGTGGTTCTCGAATTTCTTCAAGATCAATTTTACTCCCACCGACCCTATCCGAATAAACTCTTTCTCCGAAAGTGGCGACCCCGGCAACAAACACCTTTTGTTCCTCGGGATGGTAAAATTGGTACCCCTTTGGTTTTCTAGGATATCCCACAAATAGACATTTGTCAGACCTGGGCTCTAATTTGTCAGGCATCATCCGCTTCACGTAAGTCGGACAACCCCAAGGTTTTAGATGACCTAGGCTCGGTTTCTCTTAGTCCATACCTCGTATGGCGTAGAGTCAACCGTCTTTGATGGAACTCGGTTCAGTGTATAGGATGCGGTTTCTAGAGCATACCCCCAAAATGATTTTGGAAGAACTGCGTAGCTCATCATGGATCGCACCATGTCCAACAAGGTGCGGTTCCTCCTCTCAGACACGCCATTCATCTGTGGCGTTCCGGGAGGAGTCCATTCAGGTAGAATCCCATTCTCCTTCAAATAATCTTGAAACTCTCCATCTAGGTATTCTCCGCCTCGATCGGATCGAAGTGTTTTGATTTCTTTACCTAGTTGTTTCTCCACCTCACTTCTGAATTCCTTGAACTTTTCGAAGGCTTCAGATTTAAACTTCATTAAGTATATATAACCATAGCGAGAATGGTCATCAGTGAAGGTGATAAAATAAGAGTATCCTCCTTTGGCTTGAATTGACATTGGGCCACACACATCGTATATGTATGAGCTCAAGCAATTCATTGGATCTTATCCCTTTTGCCCTTTGAAAGGTGACTTTGTCATCTTGCCAAGTAAACAAGCTTCGCATGTATCAAGCGATTCGTAATCGAATTGATCCAACATTCCATCTTTATGGAGTTTGGAAATGCGATTCTTATTTATATGGCCAAGTCTACAATGCCATAAGTAGGATTCATTCAAGTCATTTGTTTTGGCTTTCTTGTTATTTATATTAAGAACGTCAACATTCATATCTAATATATAGAGACCATTGCTAAGTATGCCAAGTACCATAAAAGATTCCATCACGTGAAAAGAACAACATTTATTCTCAAAGCGTAAAAGAAAATCCATCAACATCTAATGCAGAAATAGAAATAATGCTCTCGTAAAGAGCGGGAACAAAATAATGATTATTAAGTTCTAGTACTAGCCCACTTTGGGCAATGAAAGAAAATAAACTCCTACGGCCGGTAGCAGAACACTTGCTCCATTTCCAACGCTGTAGGTCCACCTCTCCTTTCCTCAGATCTCTAGTTCTTCTTAGTGCCTGCATATTCAGACAAATATGAGAACCACAACGATGATCTAATACCCACCGGTGGTTAGACTTAGAAGAAGTAATGTTGATCTCAATCATAAATATACACGAAGTCGAAGCATCGAATGCTTCTTCTTGGTACTCAAGAAGCCCTTGCGTTTCTCCTCCAATGTCCGGTCTCACCGCGCAATGGAAGCAAGCATCCTTGGATTTGTCTTTTGCTATCTTAGGCGTTGGCTTAGGTGCGACCTTCGCGCTTCTTGGACTTTTTTCAGGCTTTTGCCTTGCCTTGCTTGAAGTGACCAAAGAACACTTGCTTTCCCTTCCTACAAAGTGCCTTCGAGTTTTTTCAACATGTTCAATAACTCCGCTAGGGAGCAATCTATCTTGTTCATGTGATAGTTCATCACAAAGCATGAGAATGAGTCGGTAGAGATTGCCGAATCAAGTCAACACTCAACTCGTTCCAACTTGTGGCCCGGACTTCCCAAGCCTCTCTATGTACCCGATCATTTTAAGCACACGTGACCCCACAAAGCGATCCCGGATGCCATCTTACAACTAAACAGGGCCTTCGAGACCTCGTACTCTCTCGATGAGGCGAGAAGCATAAAGCTCCTTCAGGTGGACCACGATAGAGTAAAGGCGTCCATGGACTCATCTTTGTTTTCTGCGATTCGCTCAGTGTCATAGAAGCAAGCATGATACATGTAGCATCGATCTTGTCGAGCGATTGCTTGTTGTACTTCTCGACAACATCTGCGGCCCGAACCCTCGGCGGGCTTTTACGGTAGGGCCTCGTCAAGACATAGCCAATCTTCTCGTGCCTCAAAAGCGATTTTGAGGTTTCTTTCCCAATCGAGAAAATTAGTTTCGTCAAGCTTGTTATCGATGATAAAAGCGAAGGTTCAATTTGTTTGACATTTTCTACAACAATAAATAAAAGATAGAATAAGTAAAAGCTCATGTATAAAAACCCTAAATTTGCACTTAATGAATCTATAAGGTTTTTACTCCCACTAGCCAACTATTCCCTATTGGCTTTCAAGAAAATAATTCCTTTAGTGGGCAAGATCCCATCGAACTACCCCGACCCCAACTTTGGTGATGGGCGAAAATAATTAAAGCAAGTGGACAACGATTTGTCGATCGTATCTTATACGATTCTTGTTGTTTATTGATCAACTCTTTGACAATATTTCATCTTATGAAATTAGCCAAACCCTTGCCTCTAAAATCCAAACGACCCCGCTTTGGTGGTGGCGAAGAATTCTTAGTCGAGTCTTAACCCCAATATTCATGAGATCTCTTTCGATCATATCTCAATAACGACGATATACCCGAGGTAGGTCAACCCCGCTTTGGGTGGTGAGTTGGGTCCGAACAAGGGCTCTTCACCGTCGTTATAATATGGGAGGCAATTCCGACTTGATTTTTGATGTGGGAATAATTTTAAATTAATTCACTTAATTAATTTGGTTTAATTATGGTCTCATCTACTATGTGCATATTACTACGATATCATATAAAGTAAAACATACACAACATTCCGCATAAAATAACCGGTATGATCATGGATTTTTCTCCAAGTGCGGTTTGAATACAAACCCAGCGAAACCGCGGGTCACAAACTAAAGTATCTGCAACCGCCAATAGGATCTTTATTCTTTTGACGCCAATGGGTTCTTTATCTCTCCTTGGTCTTGAACTTCTTGCTCCATTCTTGTTACATAATAAATAATTACACCCGCCGCTGCACAGGGGACTCGAGGAATGGGATAAATGCAAAAGTAAACTAGGTCAATGCGTTCTTCATAAAATGTGCCTAGGACAATTTTTCAAAACCAACATAAAGAAAACATTCCCATCTATCCTATTAATTGAGTCAGCGATCAATCGGGGTCCATATAATCACATTATATCTACACATCTAATCCATACAATTTTATCTTATGAAAAGATTAAATTCTAATTTTAACTACTACTACTCATGCGTCTTTATTTTATCACATCAAGTAATTAAATAACTTTTAATTAATTATATGATTTAACCAAAATTAAAATTAACATTTAATTTTAAATCGATTTCAATTTTAATTAAATTTGAACTATTCAAAATAAAATTAAAATTATAAAGTCTCCTATTTGTTTCATTTCCAAAACTAAATTTAGCTTAGGCCTGCCCACTTTCCAAAATCAAAATTTTTGGAAGTGGCGCAAGCTAAGCTATTCCAAATCAAATATTTGGAGGCGCTCAGCCTACTCCAAATCAAATATTTGGAAAGGCCAAATTATTTTAGTCAAGTGGCCACTTTCCAAAATCAAAATTTTGGAAGTGGCACAAGCCTAAGCCATTCCAAATCAAATATTTGGAAAGGCTCAAGCTATTCCAAATCAAATATTTGGAAAGGCCAAATAATTTTGGTTTAGGCTCGCCACTTTCCAAAATCAAAATTTTGGAAGTGGCTTGCAGCTAAGCCTATTCCAAATCAAATATTTGGAAAGGGCCAAGCCTATTCCAAATCAAAATTTGAAAGGCCAATGTCCCATATGGTTTCCAAATGGTCCAAACTATTTGAACCATTGGTTGGCCATATGACACAACTAAACAAACGAGATATCTATGCACAATAAAATATCACAAAAGCGAAAAGGTTGATCTCCCCAAAGGAAGAGGAGAGCCGACGGACGTGAGCACCGAAGGCCACCGCCGCCGCCGCCGAGGGATGGGGGCGCCGCCAGTCGGCCGACCCCCATGAACCCTATATTTTTTTTTTTTGTTTTAACGTTTCGCGATTTAAATCTTGCATCTATCGATTAAATACTACGCATTTAAATTATGCTTATTGCTTAAGCTCAAGTCTGCATCTCGATACCCTTTGTTAGGAAATCACTAGTTTAACGCAATGAATTTAAAATTTTGATTTCCTTTTCTAGATCGTTCTTCGTTTAATGCAATAAACATGTTAAGTAGTTTGACGGTTATACCTTAGATGATCTACAAGATCGTCGCTTTGACCGCCAACGGAGAGTAGTTCAACGCGCAAGCCGCCCACGCGTCCGGCCTCTATCGCTAATCCACACGAACCCCTCGCCGGAATCCTCCTGGATTGCTATCGGAAAAACTCCGATTCGCTAGACCGGACCTTTTCTTCCTCACAAACTCACTATGGAGAGCTCTCTATTTTACACAAGAATTATGAACCCTTGCAATTGTGTTGTACAAAAAGAGCTTGACACCCATTTCCTTTTATAGAGCAAGTGGCGCCCATATGTAGTGTGGAGGAGAAGAAAACCTTTTCCAATAAAATAAGGAAAATCAATTAGATTGATTTATCTCTTTAATTATAATATTTTGTCAATATCATATATTGATTATAATTATCTTATTACCATAAATCTATTTTTCCAAAATCAATTAATATCCTATATTAATATTATGGCAATATTTATTAATTAAAGTGCACAATCCAAGTGTATCTCATACACTCAAAAGTGGCGCCCACTTTAGTCAATAAATTGACTTCGGAATATTCTTTAATATAATTTATATATAATTAATATCTTGTATTTTATTTATTCATAATAAATAAATACCACCATATTAATTTACCACTATAACCTTTATAGTCAGAGATAAACTTTCCTTATTTGGTTATCAACTATAACCGCATTTTAATCCGACTCGATGTTCATATGTGTGTGACCCGATAGGCTTCGAATATGTTGGCCGTAGACACAAAGTGCAATTTACCAAAATGCCCTTTATACCTAACGATCACGGGATAGCGTCAAGCAACACACCGTGACCCCAATTATCGGAAGAGTCAAAAGCAATGACTACTACCTTTCATGTGAAGCGATTATCGTGTAACTTACAATCCTATCGCTATAATAATATCCATACGATCGTATCTCGAGAGGTCAATACATTGACGATCGTATCTTATAATCTGGATATCATGCTCTCTCGGAATAACACATTTACTCCCCACTTTGCAAAGATTCTCGAGAGCTAGACATTCCTTATAAGAAGGCCATTTCGGATATTCAATCCCAATCATAGGATACGCGATTCCCGGACGACCAATCATGTATACTCCGCGTGCTTCAATATCATACCCAATCACTACCGCATGATCGCCCGTGGTTAGGAGAAATCTCAATAGTGTCAAAGCATGACAATCCACACCATGATGCCATGAAGACTCGGTCAAAAGGATAATTACACAACCGCCACATAGTGTGACACTTAATGTAAGTGGGTCGATCTAACGTCGCATTCTACAATACACGCCCACGTCACGGTCCAAGTGTCCCTACACTTCGATAGAGCGAGATCTATCCCTACCTTCTAAAAGATAGAAGACATCCAATACGTCTTTAGTCCGATTATATCATCAATGTCCCATTTGATAATATGTAAGACTAGAGACATTTAAGTACCAACCTTGTTATAGTGATTAGAGATCTCATCAACCATAATCACTATCATGGTTTCTCTATCACCGATCGATACTAGGGACGTTACTATATATATACAACAAATAATATGAAGACAAACAATATATAATAACATAAGTGCTTTTATTAATCATAATAAAGTTATTACATGAACTAAATAGACTGTAAATGACCCGACCCGGTCGGATCCGGTCCGACCCGATTGGGTTTAGGACACCTTTCCAACATTTTCGCCGTCCTGGTTTCGTTTTAGCGTGCGCCAAAACACTAAAACTGCCCTAAAACACAAATTTCTACACTTTTACGATTTCCAACCCAACCCAAACATGTTTAACATCAAAATACTCATAAAACAGCAGCAAAACAAGTTCTAAACATACTATTGCATATCATATCACAACAACAACACATAAACATGATTTCTAACCACCAATCAACACCAAAACTCAACCTTAACATTATAAAACTATAATCATTCATTAGGAAGAGCATCTTATCTTCTTAGCAAACAAAACCAAAGCAAGCAGCACTTGGAATGACTTCAACTAAAACCTAATTGATCACAATCAAACTTGCATTAATTGATGATCAAAAGCTTCTAAACAAATAGGACTATGACTTGCACCCTGTTGGACTTATTTCTCAGTTTTGATGATGAGTGCCATACTAGCTGTTATAGTGCAAAGGCAAAAAGATGTCTAGATAAAATGTATAGGTTTATTAGAGTTTGATTCATAAATAGGTTTGATCAAACAAGCCTTTGTAAAAAGGTCTTGATTGTTTATCGCCAGACTAGTCCAGTCGATGGGGTAGATAGGTCGATGGGCGGTCTCGCAACTGGCCAAGATCAAGATCGAAGGCGAAAAGAGGCGAGGGTTCAAACTCAGTGAATGAAGGCTAAGGGATCAAACTTAGTATTTAATGTCAAGGATATGGGACCAGAATTTAGGCAAGTCTGTGATGACTAAAGCGATTACATATACCTTGTGTAGAAGGTCTAAGTTCCACAAGTTGGATGATGTTTGGAACTTAGTTATACTTTAAATGATGTAATCTAACTTCACAAACAAAAGTTGGATAAAAGATTCATTTGCATTATATTCTCTGACAAAAAATATGATGTTCAAAGAGATGATTGGTTTTACTGACAGATCGTGAACTCTTGATATATATACCTCGATCAATTCAAGATTATTGGGAAGTTACATGGATAAGAACACCAACTACCTCGACTTATCAAGCAAATCAAAGGTGAGATTAAAAAGGCGTTAGGATGATTCATATTTTTATCCATTGGATACAAGTCAAAGGGTGGAATGATCGCCTTTGTCAAAAAGTAATCTCGACGGTGGTGTCGATCCCATGAATAGTGATGAATGCGGTGAGGATGGGACAAATACAAGGAACGGTCACATTTGAATTTCAAATTCAAGTCACATGCATTCCTACCTATAAATAGAGGACTTTCAACTCAAGAAGAAGATGATGAATTTTGGAATAAACTTCAAGTGATAACATTGAGTGAAAAACACCCTTTGAACTTCTTGAGCTTAAGGTCTGTGATCTAGTTATTTTCTTCAAGTGCATTACGTGTTCATTTGCATCAAGCATACACACTTGAAGGCGCAAGTCGCCGATTATATCATCCTAATCAAGTCTTTGCCAATGAATCATTTACTTGATTCATTCTTTATTTTATAAAGGACTCTGTGAAGACAGTGAAGCATCATTAGGTGTGAAAGACTGTTGGTTTGTGGTGAAAGTGGTGAAGAGGCAATTCTACCCTTCAAGGACAGTGGAAGACTCGGGAGCGGCAATCCTACCTGTTCTTAGTTTTCGAGTTTGTGAAGCCATAGTTATTGGTGAAGGACAAGCAACCTAGGATTCTTTGTAATGAGATAACTCAAAGATTACTAGTGAATTTCCTCCAACATCACACAGGAGAAGAGTGGGCGTCTGGATTACATCACCTGGAACCACTATAAAAATCTCTACTTACTTACTTATGCATTTATTTTTACGCACTTAGTCATTATTCATATCAACTCTTGAATTTAGCAACCGAAATCACACACATACACTAATGAGTATCTAATACTTAGTAACATATTTAACAACAAGTAACAAGGCTTAATTTTGATATTATTCCATTTGCACAAATTCAACAAATCGAATCAATCGTAGACTCATCGTTTATCGCCAGCTATCGAGGTCTCAGCAGACTCATGAAGTATCGCCAGTTTCTTTGAAGTTGCAGAATTTGTTAACTCCAAAGTTTTAAGTGTTAAGTTTATTCACCCCCTCTAAACTTAACTAAAGCCTTTTCAAGGGACCAACAATTGGTATCGGAGCGATTGCTTACATTCGAAGGAATCCTACTTGTTGTGCTTGTGAAAATTCTTTAAAACTTTCTTTCAAGTTCTTGATTTTCAAGACTTGCATCATGGATAACACACAGTATGCTAGAACCATGTTGATGTGCTCTCTTGATAGATTTGATGAGTATAAACGTCGAATGCGAGGCATATCTTGCTCGCTACTCATGATGAGATGATGGATGTACTAGCCGAAGGACCCTTTGGAGATTACAAAGCGTGAATGATGGTGGGTGTGAATCGAGTACATTCCTAAACCAAAGAGAGAATGGAATGCTGAAGAAGAGGAGAAAAGAGCAAACCTCAACAACATTGCTATTGATATCATCTACGAGAACCTTGGATAGCAATATGTACATGAAAGTCAAAGATTGCAAGGCGCAAAGGAACTTTGGGATAAGATTCACTTAATCTGTGAAGGCACCGATGCAATAAAGAAGAACAAAATCGGTGTGGCGGAAAAAGGTTTCAAAAGTTCAAAATGCTACCTAATGAAACCATTGAGCAAATGGAGTCAGATTCAATGCAATCTTAGATGAACTTACTCTGCTTGAGTGTAAGTTATTCAAAAGAGGAAGTAAACACCAAAATCTTGGAAGCTTTACTGCAAGAGATGTTTGGAAAATGAAGGTGATTGCAATTGAAGAAATGAGAAAGTCTGCATGAAGAAGACACCTTCAAAGCTGTTCTCGATCTTAGGCATATGAATTTAGCAAGAAGCTAGTGCTGAAATCGAAAGGAAGAGCCAAAGACCATTTGCATTGGTTGCTTCACATCATGAAGAAACATCGAGGAGGACAGGATGATATGCTAGATGAAATGCAAGAGCAAATTGCCCTCTTGAGCAAGAAAATCGAATGATGAAGAGTGGAAAGGCCCCTACAAGAAATTTCACAAAGAGGCCTCTTGAAAGAAGGAAAGAAGAACCAAAGAAAGATAATGACTATCTATGCTTTCATTGCAAGAAACCAGGACACTTGGACTGATTGTCTGAGTTGAAACAAGGCAAGGAACTGATTATCTTTGCTTCAACCTGTAAGAAGCCTGGACATTTTAGACTGATTGTCGGACCTCACGAAGACCAAGAGTCAACAAAGGAGACATGGCAAGAAAGCTATGGTTGCGAGAAGATTGAATCAGGATATGAAGTGGGATCTCAAAAAGGAAATGAATCGGATGACACAAAGCCTTTGGTTCTCGATATGGAGGATTATGCTTTGATGGCCAACATGGATGGCGAGGAGGTATACAACATTTGTATCTATAAACACTCATCTTTGGAAGTGATTGTGAATCAACCTGTGGTTCAAATCCTAGAAATTTCGACAACAATGAGACTTTGGATGCCATCCTTAATCAACTAAGGATAATACAATGCGGTTATGAGATTGTGAAAGTTTGAAAAAGAGGCTCTTGAGTTAGAAGTTGGAAGATTGAAAATTTGAATTAAGGGTTTTCAAAGGTAAGGAAAAGATGTTGGACAGAATCAAGATAAGTCTGCTTTGAACATCCAGCTGACCTCTGAATCTATTTGAACCATCTTGTTCCAATATCGCATACAAATCGGGAAAGCCTTATGGAGATAGAGGCTCGGGCTTGGATTTGGAACTCAAAGCAATCTAACAAGAGTGGATCCAGTAAGGTTCTATGAACCTAGTACGAGGTGGTCCTAAGTTTGTGCCTGCACTAGATCCATCTCCCAAAGTAAAATTTCTTTGAAGCGGTAAAACCAAGCGAGAATGCCTCAAAGAAGCAAAATCAAAAGTCTCGAAGTCAACGACTCTAGTAAAAGAATAAATCCAAAAATAGATTTCTGCCATATCTTAAGCTCTCTTGATAGCGGACACTGCTACCAAGTCTCTATTTGGACCACGAAAGGGAAAGAAGCAGAAATATTCCAAGAATAAGAATCCTAAATCCAAAAAGTTGATCATTCAAGGGATACTTATCTCGGGGAAAGGTAGACTGTTCCTGCGATAATGATTGGAATATTCTGCATCTAATGTTAAGCAATCAAGTATAACCATACCACTAGGGTAAAACCTAGGCAATGGAATCACAGAGGACTTACACAAGACCTCGGTGAGACTCCATATTGCGAGGTCATTTTAATAGGACAAAGACACACCTATGGTTATGCAAATGTTTCTAATAACAAGAATCATTTCAAAAAAGCATTATGTACCAAAAGGCCAGAAAACATATGTGGTTCTACACAACCTCTTTGTTAGAACTTATGGATGTGTGGAATACATGTATGAACAAAGTATGAACCAAAGTATGACACATTTAGGAGAAGACCTTATGGAAACATACCAAGGTCATGCTTGCCATCGACCACTATGGACCCAAACAGGTTTGGGTACCTAAAATGCATTAACTTTGTTTTGTAGGGTGTCCGGTACTTTGTGGTGGATGTTCGGACACATGACAAAGAATAAGCACTTTGTCTATCAAACTTTGTGGCAAAAGATGGTCCAAGGGTAAATTTTGGCAACAAAGATACACTGGCTATACAAGAGGATATGGCACACTTATCGAGAAATGGACTTACAATCAAGAATGTTGCATATGTGGAAGAATTTGGATTACAACTTCTGCGAGCCTTTGGACAATTACGTGATATGGGATACAAGGTCACTTTTGACAAAAACAGCTGTATTGTCATTAGTGAAAGAGGTGATCAAGTTGTACTTTGGTAGAAGACAACGAGAACATGTATGTTGTGGATTGGTCTCACTGCGAGTTCGAAAACTGCTGATTGTGCATACCAAATCTGAACTCAATTGGTTATGGCACAAGAAGTTAAATCATCTAAATTTTGATGATATTAATCAGTTAGTGAAGAAGAAGTTAGTGGTTGGTTTACGAAATCACATTCAAGAAGGATGCTATACGTGATGCATGTCGCCAAGGTAAGCAGAGATAAAGTCAAGTTTCAAGTCAAAGACTAAACAATCAACTAACAGAGTGTTGGAGCTTATGCACATGGATCTTTTTGGACCAATAACTCCAACAAGTGTGACAGGAAAGAAATACACCTTAGTGGTTGTGGATGATTTTTCAAGATACACTTGGGTGATATTCATGAACAAGAAAAGTGAGACACTCCAAAGCTTGCCTAATCTTTTGAAGAGATTACTGAGAATGAGAAAAGTTTAATGATCATAAAGATAAGATCGGATCGAGTCTTCGAATTTCTCAACAAAGTTATAAGAGAATATTGTGAACAGAATGGTGTACTTCATCAACTTGCTGCTGCTGGTACACCTCAGCAAAATGGGGTTGCTGAAAGAAGAAACAGGACATTAAAGGAAGCAGGAAGAACAATGATTTGTGAAGCATTGCTACTGAAAGATATTAAATGAAAGCGATACATCTGACATGCTATACACAAAATAGAACATCGATAAACAAGAAGGTCTTTGAAGACACCTTATGAGATCGGAATGGAAGGATACCTAATATATCCTATTTTCACCCATTTGGAAGCAAATGTTTTATTCTAAATCATAAAGTTCATTTGAAAACATTCCAACCAAAATCAGATGAAGGAATTTTCTTAGGATATTCTTCAGTCAGCAGAGCATTCAGGGTACTGAACAAAAGAACACTGAAACATGAAGAGACAATCAATGTTGTGTTTGATGAACCTAAGTTTACTGGTATGGAAGATAAAGAGTGTGAACCTGCTGAAAATCAACAAATCACTGATCCAGATTGTGTTGAAGTTTTGGAAAGATTCAATGACTTAAAAGTTTACGACATCGCTTCTTTGAACACCTGCCGACAATGTTCTTGATGCAACAATGAAGCAATTCAAGGATCTGTGACCCCTGTAGAAGAAACTACAATGAGACCTCTGAAGATGATATTCACGAAAGTCAAAATAACCAAAATCCACAATGGTTAAGGAATCACCCTTTGAACAAGTTATTGGCAATATACTGACAAGGTGTGAGGACTAGAAGACAAGCTGGAAGCTATGTTTACTTGTTTTCTATCACAAATGGAACCCAAAGTTGTTGAAGAAGCAATTTGAGATCCAGATTGGATAATTGCTATGCAAGAAGAATTAAATGAATTTGAAAGAAATCAAGTTTGGACACTAGTTGAAAGGCCAAGTCATGCAAATATCATTGGTACTAAATGGGTATCTGAGAAATAAACTTGATGAATCTGGTACCATTGTTAGAAATAAGGGCGGACTAGTTGCAAAAAGGCTATTCTCAAATGAAGGAATAGATTTTGATGAGACTTATGCACTGTTGCAAGATTGGAAGCTATCAGTTATTTTTGGCACATCTTTGCATACAAGAACTTCAAAGTATATCAAATGGATGTCAAAAGTGCATTTTTGAATGGTATCCTAGAGGAGGAAGTGTATGTTCAAACAACCTCCTGGATTTGAAGTTAAAGATCAAGAAGATAAAGTGTATAGACTCAACAAAGCACTTTATGGATTGAAGCAGCACCAAGAGCATGGTATGAGACTCTATCTCAATTCTTGATGGACAATGGTTTTACAAAAGGGACTATTGACAAGACACTTTTCGAGAATCGGTGAAGGGGACAACACCTCTTTGGTACAAATTTATGTGGATGACATAATTTTTGGTTCGAGAATGATTTACTTTGTGAAAAGTTTGCAAATCTAATGAAGAGCAAATTCCAAATGAGTATGATGGGAGAAATGAATTACTTCTTGGGATTGCAAGTTAAGCATGAGTTGAAAGATGGAATCTTCATTCATCAAACCAAGTATACCAAAGAGTTCTTTGAAGAAATTTGGTATGGAAAACAAAGACTAAGAGCTCAACTCCTATGAGTACAAACATCAGATTGGATGAAGATAAAGAAGGCAAAGATGTTGATCGGACTTTGTACTGAAGGATGATAGGAAGTCTGTAGATCTCTCACGCCGTGCCAGACTGATATATCCTTTCTTTGTAGGTGTTTGTGCAAGATTTCAATCCAAACCTAAAGAAAGTCATTTAGGTCTTTGTCAAAAGAGTTCTTAAGTATCTAAAAGAGACTTTGGGAGTAGAATTTGGTATTCCAAGGAAGGAAGCTTCAAGGTAATATCCTACTCAGATTACGATTATCTTTGGATGCAAGATTGATAGAAAAAGCACCTCAGGAACTGTCGGTTAATGGGAAATAGTGGTCTCTGGTTCAAAGAAGAAAGCAATTCTATTTCAACTTCCACTTTGAAAAGTGAATACATTCTTTCTTTGGAAGTTCTTTGTGCACAAGTACTATGGTTGAGACAACAATTAAGGGATTATGGAATTGAAGAAAGGAAATTCCAATCATGTGTGACAACACAAGTGCAATTGCAATCACGAGAAAATCTGTTTTGCATTCAAGAACCAAGCACATTGATGTGAGACATCATTTTATAAGAGATCATGTTGAAAAGAAAGATGTGGTGGTTCTATACATCCTCATGAAGATCAACTTGCGATATTTTCACTAAGCCACTTGATAGTGAAAGATTTGCCAAGTTAAGGAGGTGAACTTGGAATTATAAAGATTGGTGATATCGATTGTCTTGGAATTCACCAAGGGATTAGTCTTTGCTATGTTGGGTGAGCTCACTTAGCAGATTAGTCATTGGTATCAACAATTCCATGTACTTATGTTTGAACAATTGAGCAAATGAATTTGCCAAGGGGATTGGTCTTTGTCATGTTGGGTGAGCTCACTTGACAGATCAGTCATTGGTGTTAAACTTCATCTTGTATTATCAATTGAACAAAACAAAGAGAAAACAAGGATCGCAGAGTCACCTTGTCAGGTGCTTTGAAGCACATTATCGTGAGATCGCTTAGCCCACCCCGCCGAGAGATACCTTCTTGTCAAGGAACTTTACTCAGTCAAAGTCATTAAAGTCAAAAAGCAGTTTGGCGGGATATTTATTTTATCCATTATTACCACGTTAAACCATCCAACGGTTACAAAACGTTATGGTGGAGTAATGGGCCACGTGTCAAGACAGAATTTATTCAGATTAATCGTGGTTACATCAATGTGCGTGCAAAAGCAGTTTCAACTACCCACCGCCTGCATATATTGAGACTATTACTCATTAGAATCGTCACTTGCAAATCGCTTTATCATCGCAATCGTTACCTTTGTGTGAACACGGTTTTAAGATTCAATCTTCTTCATCTCATTCTTCTCATTATAATGGCGGAAAAAGTTGATGTGCAAATTGAATCAAGCCAAAGTGTTAGAGGTTTTGTTGAAGATGCAAACAGAATCTGGCGGCCATTAACATTGGTCGAAGAATAAGGAGGTTTGTCGATGCGGAAAATGTGTTAAACATAAGAGTGGACACAATTTCTTATACAAATGTTGTCGATTTACGGAGAAACATTCAAATAAAGGAAAGGCTGAAGCATTTAAGGCTCTTTGTAAATGGGCAAGAAATTGAAGTTTCCCAGGTCTGCTTTGAGGAAGTTTTGGATTTGTTGAAGTGGTGGACGGCTCTGTGAATCTGAAGCAATGGGATTGGACAAATTGGCGTTTGTAGATCAGATTAAGGCAGATGCGAGAAATCAAATCCGTTCAGGCATCAAATTGCAAACACATTGGTATTGAATACGATCTGCTTTGAGCAAGCTCATTGAAAAAGAACATACTTGGGCTAGGTGGCAAGTATGGACACTCTATCGAGGACCCAAGATAGAGTTGATGATTATCATCTGTAGGAGCATGAAGTTTGATGGGCAGGTACTTTATTCATTATATGAAGAAAGTGGCCAAGGAAGAGAGTTTAGGAAGAGGAAGTCCAAGGCACGCGCCCTTAGGATTAATGGTCAGACTCTCTTTGAATCATCTTGGAATTCTCGATGTAGCTTTTTGTGGATATTAATCGGTCTAGATACAAGAAGGAGATTGATTATGCAATTCTGGACTTGATGATGATGAAGAAATTTCTTTGGAGAAGCTCTGATGATAATGATGATGGAGATGATGGTGATCTTGGTGGTGAGCGGAGTTCGACAAACTAAGAAGATTTCCATCAAACCCCGCTTTGCACCAAAGAAAAGCTGCTGGAAAGAGGAAGAAGAGTCTTTGATGTTAGAAAGACTACGAAGTCTGAAATCAAAAGAACAAGAAAGGAAACAGCCTGATTGTTGAGTCTCTTTGAGGGTCAAGTGGAGGTTATGACCTCGCTGTGGCTTCAAGAAAAGCTGTTGGTGAAATTCTTAGAGAACAATGTAGAAGGAAGCAAGTAGAAAAAGAAAATTGACTAGAAAAGATGATGATGATGAACCCCTATCCAAGAGGATGAAGGAAGTTGCCAAAAAAAGAAGAAATATGGCAAGGGAAAGAGTTGAAAAATTTGGAGGCACAGAGGGCCCAAGAAGAAGCATCAGTAGAGGAGGAAGAAGAATTTGTTGAAGGTGAGCCTCTAACTATCATTCCACCGGTTGTTATCGGTGATTCCTCCAATGAAGAAGTTATCAAGTCCAGCGATCTTTGAGCAGGTTGTTTTTGAGCAATCTGTAGAGGATGTCTGCTGATCTCATCGACCTCGAGCCTCTTTGTAGTATCCTTTGAAGAACCACAACAAACCACCGAACTGAAACTCTTTGTGGTGGTTGAAGAGGTGATGAGAGACTTGGTTGAAGACCTGCAAATTTGGCAATAGTTCGGGGAAGAAGCGTCTGCTTTGCTAACCTATTTGATGAGCATGTAAGTCGGGGGAACCAAGTGTGATCTGAGATGGAAGTAGTAGGTACAAATGTACAATCTCAAAGAACTCTTGACTTTCAAACATCTGTAGAAGATACTATGAATCGCTTGTTGGAACCTTTGGAGGTCAACAAGCTACTGAGCTGCTCCAGGAGATCGTTTATGCCATTTGAAAGGCATGCAAAAGGAGCAAGAAAATCGAAGAGTATGTGGATCCCAAACTTGACAAATTGCCGATTATTTCCAATGGAAGTTTGGTTTCTATAAGAGACAAAAGCCATTTCTTGAACCAATGACAGATCTTGAAGAATGGGCTTTTGGAAAAGCGGGAGTGGAGAACTTGGTGGATCGATTGATACAACCTTGCTGCAATCAAGATTGATGGATTTATTTGATGAGCAATGAAGGAGGAGGGTATCAAATTTAGAGATCCAAGAGATGGTCCCGATGATTCTTCCTCATCATCGGATAGTAGAGAGACTTTCCTCTGGACCGGGGAGAATCAAGTGGGGCTGCGCACCGGGCACATGAATCATCTGTACAACTGTGACCAACTAATCATCTTGGTAAGTTCTGCCGAGGGCCGGCCAGATCGGAGAGATGGATGAGGATCTACAGGATCTCACCATGGATGATCTGGAGGCATTGATCAATGAAGGCATTACTCGAGTCTTGGTAGGTGGTGATGAACCAAGTACATTCCATGTTGTAGAGCCTCTTGCACAAAGCGATCTTTGGGATGAGTGAGGATTTGGATGGAGAAAAGGTTCTTGATTTCAATGAACCTAGTGCCGACTCACGAAGAGTCAATTGAATATCAAGACGGATTTGACATTGAAGGCACTCGACTAAAAGCGCCATCATCTGCACAAGATTGGTCATCTTTGAAGGTTTCCAAGTGGATAATACCAATATATTCAATCCACAGGAAGTTGAAGAGGAGAGTGCAGTTCTTTGGGATACAAACAAACACTGGACAAAGGTTGGAACAGAGAGAGTGCAGCTGCTTTGAGTCTCAAACAAAGACTGGACAAAGGTTGGAACAGATTTGGGTTTGGAGGAAACCCCTTGTTGTTGATGAGGCTCTTTGTAGTGGAGCTCTTTGGAGCCAAGGCCACTGTGAGGAAAGATAGTCGTGAGATTTAATGAGGATGAGGATGGATGGCATTTCTTTGGACTATAACTTCTGATGATGAAGAATTTCAAATTTTGGAGAAGAAGAAGTTGTTGAAGAACACGCACAAGATCCTATCCTTGAAGATGTTCTTGGTGCAATGGTTGAGGAAGGACCTCCCCTGCTTTGGGAGAGATTTGAGTAGAGCCATGGTCATCGCAGACAATGAGCACAATATAGAGTTGAGGAGCTCTCTTGATGGATCTATGGCTTGATAGAATGGCCAGTGGAGTGCCAATTGAAGTTGTCAATGAGTTAAGAACTGTAAGAAATGATATGCAATGATTAAGAACTCAATTGGACGAGCAAACAGATTTGAAGAAGCGATGAAGATGGTAAATGATAATAGACAATCTATCGATGTCTGATTGCTTCAAACTTTGCATCTACTCAAAATGTTGTGAATGATCGATATATGATGTAAGATATATCAAGCAAAGGAACACATTGAAGGACAAGTTTTGAAAGATCAACTTACATCCGTTCATCAAAAACTTGACAAGCTTCTTTAAAGCTAGCTGAGCCTGCGGCAATTTGACAACAACTCTTTGTGCTGATCCCAAATTCTTGAAAGGATCAGCAATTTGGAAGAGACCACGCAATCAAGGATTACTTCACTTGATACTAGGCTGGAACTATGGCGGGTCAATTACACAGTGATAGTATCACAGAAGCTATTCATGGCCTCATCTCACGTTTTGTTGATGATGTCACTAAGGGGAAGAGGGCCAATCAGTGCGACAAAGGAGTCTGCTAGACTCTTTGCTGTAAGAGATGGATGATGATACAAATGCCTTTAGGCAACTTTGCACTGGCAGAGTGCAACTTCTCGATGATCTCCTATCACGGTACAAGAAAGAGTTTCATAATGAAGGAGACCCTATCGTGACATGGGATTTCATGAAGGTCTTAACTCTTTCTTGAGTTTGAAGTTTTGGGAGGCAAGGATTAGAGCTCTAAGAGCAACTACAGAGGCGAAGGAGTAGCGAGAGAGGTGAAAAGGTGCCGCCAATTACAAAAGCAAAAGATTCTTTGGATGAATTTAAGGAGTTTGTATATGAAGTTTGGCTTCAGGTGAATCAGATCAATCTTGTCTGCTGAAGCATGGAATTGGTGGAAACAAGTCAATTCTTATATTGACTTTACACTTATTGAGAATGAATGGATGGTTGAAATGATAGAAGAGATCGAGCCTATCAAGAGCAAGTGAGAAGGCTAGACAAGAAAGAGAAAAGAGACAATAGATCGCTACTTTTCATTGTTTATCTTTCTTTGTATCTAGTTGTAATAACTCTGAACAAATATTTATAATGAGAATTGACTAAATTTGTTCTGTTTGTGTTTTTATCTTTTGCTTTCTTTGATTAGGTGAGGTAGTGGCATCATCATCAAAAAGGGGAAATTGTTGGACTTATTTCTCGGTTTTGATGATGAGTGCCATACTAGCTGTTATAGTGCAAAGGCAAAAAGATGTCTAGATAAAATGTATAGGTTTATTAGAGTTTGATTCATAAATAGGTTTGATCAAACAAGCATTTGTAAAAGGCTCCGATCGTTTATCGTGAGACTAGTCCAGTCGATAGGGTAGATATAGGTCGATGATCGTCTGCAACTTTCTTGAAGGCGAAGATCGAAGATCAAGGCGAGGGTTCAAACTCAGTGAATGAAGGCTAAGGGATCAAACTTAGTATTTAATGTCAAGGATATGGGACCAGAATTTAGGCAAGTCTGTGATGACTAAAGCGATTACATATACCTTGTGTGAGAAGGTCTAAGTTCCACAAGTTGGATGATGTTTGGAACTTAGTTATACTTTAAATGATGTAATCTAACTTCACAAACAAAAGTTGGATAAAAGATTCATTGCATTATATTCTCTGAGACAAAAATATGATGTTCAAAGAGTGGTGATTGGTTTTACTGACAGATCGACGAACCTGGCGATATATATACCTCGATCAATTCAAGATTATTGGGAAGTTACATGGATAAGAACGACCAACTACCTCTCGACTTATCAAGCAAATCAAAGGTGAGATTAAAAAAGACGTTGGGATGATTCATATTTTTATCCATTGGATACAAGTCAAAGGGTGAATGATCGTGATTGTCAAAAGTAATCGGCAAAGTGTCGATCCCATGAATAGTGATGAAACGTGAGGATGGGACAAATACAAGGAACGGTCACATTTGAATTTCAAATTCAAGTCACATGCATTCCTACCTATAAATAGAGGACTTTCAACTCAAGAAGAAGATGATGAATTTTGGAATAAACTTCAAGTGATAACATTGGTGAAAAACACCTACTTGAACTTTCTCGAGCTTTAAGGTCTTTGATCTAGTTATTTTCTTCAAGTGCATTACGTGTTCAAGCCGCATCAAGCATACACACTTGAAGGCGCAAGCTGCCGATTATATCATCCTAATCAGCTGCTGTCGTGAATCGAATCATTTACTTGATTCATTCTTTATTTTATAAAGGACTCTTGAAGGCAGTGAAGCATCTGTTAGAGTGTGAAAGATTGTTGGTTTGTGGTGAAAGTGGTGAAGAGGCAATTCTACCCTTCAAGGACCAGTGGAAGACTCGGGAGCAAGCAATCCTACTGTTCTTAGTTTTCAGTTTGTGAAGCCATAGTTATTGGTGAAGGACAAGCAACCTAGGATTCTTTGTAATGAGATAACTCAAAGATTACTAGTGAATTTCCTCCAACATCACAGGAGAAGAGTGGACGTCTGAGATTACATCACTGGAACCACTATAAAATCTCTCTACTTACTTAATGCATTTATTTTTCGCACTTAGTCATTATTCATATCAACTCTTTGAATTTAGCAAATGAAATCACACACATACACTCATGAGTATCTAATACTTAGTAACATATTTAACAACAAGTAACAAGGCTTAATTTTGATATTATTTCATTTGCACAAATTCAAAGAATCGAACTGTCGAGAGACTCACATTTATCGGCCAGAGAGCTATCGAGGTCTCAAGCAGACTCATCAAGTATCGCAGATCTGCTGAAGTTGCAGAATTTGTTAACTCCAAAGTTTTAAGTGTTAAGTTTATTCACCCCCCCCTCTAAACTTAACTAAAGCCTTTTCAAGGGACCAACACACCCAAAAAGAACCATAAACGTGATCAACACCAAAACTAAGGCTTTATTCATACCTTTTCAAAGTCCCAACTTTTCTGTATCAACACGATCTTCTTCTCTCGCTGATTCCGAATCTTCAATTCTTTCTGAAACCGTTAAGAAACTAGTGAGAATTCTGGAAAAAGTCTCTTTCTCCCATTTTCTCTTTGCTTTCAACGTAGAAGGCTGAAACGTTTGAATTCTGATAACTCTTTTTGGCAACCTCTAGCTTAATGGGAAGTTAATTCCCCAAACAAAAGTTCCCACCTTAAATAATTATAATTATTATTCCATTAATCATAATTAATTCCCATTAAATCCTTTTTCTTTTCTTTTCCTTTTATTTAAAATATACTTAAAATCCATAAATATAGTGAATATAATATTCCGAATTTTACAAAATGACACGTCTGCCTTTTCCTAAAGTTCGGGACATTACAGTTACTCTATAGTCTATTGGTGGCTTCATTATGACATCTAGGTCACCCACGACCCACCAACAATGGTTCATGTGGACTTCTCCACGCTACAAATTGGCCGTGAGTGCCGACAGTTCAATTATGGCTTCGTTCAGGCTTGGTCAGGGCTCGATGATATATTTTATGGTCCTGGACAAAATCGTGAACCTTCTTTAGGTGCGTTAGATGCTCTATATAGCCTCATCATCAATGCATTTGCAAGGCTCAAAGGCTCGTCGTGCGTGGGAATTCTCTATCCTCACATCGTTGTTGCAAGTTGGATTCACCGGTATGCAACATGGACAAGAATCGTGGTATCAATTATGTTGTCATTACACTTATGTTGACTCCACGACTGAGCCTATATACGGGCCGGCCATGTTACCCCATTATAACCCGCGATGGCTATTCATGTGTCGTGATCATTGAGCTCATAAGTAACTTACCACTTTCGGTGGTTTAAGGCCTATAAGTACACCAATCACCTATAAAGGTCGGGTATATTTTTGACACATTTAATTGATGCAACCAAATTATCAACCTTACAAACTAACTTCAGCATCGGGAAGACATAAAATGAATGATTATCCTTATCATGATGACTTTTTGCAGGTCAGTTGAAAATACCGGATATCGTTCGGGTATAAATTGAGTGTTGATTCAGGAAGCTGGACCTTTGAGTGATGATCCAAATAAACTTCTAGAATGAGCCTGCAAAACAAACAAGGCGTTGAGAGGTCCCGGAGCTTACCTTTGGAGGGACACTCTGACACTCAAATCAATATGATGAGAAATAAACTTCTATTACTACAATGATCAGAATGTAAGAGTATGCGTTGTATATTTTGCATATAACGGGCGTACGTGGGTGAGATCGGTCACCCCACGCAAGACACTCATCATAATTAATGAAGTCTACATCAACTCTATATTAAGCCACCATCAGTAAGATCATCTTCAATAAGGTGCATGTCGCTCACATATATCTTAGAGCCGACATGGTGCAAGTCACCCTTGAAGGCCTCTAATAGCAATCCAACTCTCACCGGTAGTGTTACCGGGTCGGATGTACTACAAAAGCAAGGTCCATCCCATAAGGAATTGAACAAATACCAAAGTCACTTTTACACTTAGTTTAGGTTTCCAATATTTGTCAAAGGTGATATATTACAATGGCCAATTTTTAACAACGAACGATAGAAAGGAATAACAATTATCTGAAAGATACAGCCAAACTATTATCAAATTAATTACTCTTTCCCCTATAATCGACTACCGTAAATGCGTAAACCAACCAACCTACCCAAAACCCTCATCAAACGTGTTTGTGAGTGCAATCTCATATTTTTGTTTCAATTGTCCGTCTTTAAGAATTTAACTGACCGAACATGCATTTAATCACTAGAGATGCTCGATTTGCATCGAAAATCCCACTCAAGGAATCAAATCTAAACAACGTGGTAATTTTAAAACCTTTTCCCATACCCTTTCGCAACATACATTTATAAAAGTGGCGTGTGATATAATGAATAAGGTCCCTAAGCATTAATACAAGTTCTAGAACACAAACACATCAAGAGATTCGAATTTAAGCACTACCCATTCCCAATTAATCGATTAAAAGTTCGATTTCATCAATTTTCACATAATTTGCTATAAGTAAATTAGCAACTCATAATCTTGTCAAGATCAAAAAAATAAAATCAAACCAACGCCAATCAACGATAAAGAAGAAATAAAGTTACCCATTGAAGAAACAACTGGAAAAATCGAGTCTATTACCATCTTTATCGCAATTTGTCAATAACACCAATGGGGAAGGACTGGGGATCGATAATCTAAAGTTTAATGCATTTGAAACACAAGAAGAATAGATGTAAGAACTAATCTAAGGAAGAAAAATGAAGTAAAACGGCTTGAATGCCTTAAACTATGGATTCAATGGGATAAAATTCGATTAAGAGGCTTAAATATGTTGAAAATAGGATACTAGCAGTCCCGGTGCGCATCTGGAATCTTTGGGCGTGCGCCTAAAATGTCAAAACGGGCAGAGTCGAAAAACGTCACATGCACGTGCCTAAAGTCCTAAAATTGGCAGATTGCAGCAACACTTACTTGTCTTTAGTAATTCAACGATATATTCTTGTGAAAACTCTCATTTGAGTGATTCAAGTTGTGTTGGAAAACTTATTCAATTATCTACAACTTTCATGAAGAAGACAAGTCTAGAAAATGGCTCCAAGGTGGATCAAATTGCAGATGGAGTGAAGGTAGGGTGGAAACACCAACTATTTTTTTTATCTGTTTCAACTCTTTAGCTTCGGGCACATGTTTTTACCCTTCAATCTTGACTTGTCGTCAACAATGACTCTCCTCCTGCGCGATTAATCAACCTATATTCTGCAAATATCAACATCTACACCGCGCATAACTACCGCAAGATAAAACAAGCCATAAAATATGCATAAAATCAACAAAAATATCGAGATTTCGTGACATAATGTCATCGACCTCTAATTGCAAAACATGGTGAATATGCCTTTAAAACATATTAATATCTCGAGAAATGCATGAAATTCATCATAGAAACGGAGATAAATATGCATAAACCGATATCAAATATGAGGTTTATCAACAATTGGTCCCTTATGGCTGAAGTGGTGCAGGTCACTCTCGGTCCTTTATACAACGATTACACCCCATTAATAAGCATTCTGGTGTGTAATTGCTCCATGACCACCGCTCCATTATGACATTAGCTATAATTGATCCATTATAGTCGCCTCAACCATTAAACGTGGAGTAACATCTTTGAACACTACTTTATTGTACAATAACTCACCATCTCATGATGACACTATTTAAAGGATTCTCATCCTAATTATTCAAAATTTCAAACATATTATATGCGAAATATTCGCATGCTCTAACATTTTGTTCGCGTATTTATAGAAATTTCTCTATTATCATACTGACTAGCGTTTCGGTTTCCCTTATATGCAAGTTTCGAGATTTCTCACGCTTTGTTTGTTTTGCAGTCTTATTCTAAAAGCTTTTTTGGATCATCACACAAAGGTCCAATTAACCGAATCAACACTCAATTATGCTCGAACGATATCCGATATCATCATGGATCATGATCCAATAGAGTATGTAAGACCCTTGGAATGTGCATGCACGAATAGTACTCATTATGAATACATCTAGTATCATTCATCTACATCATAAAATAATGTAAATTACTATATAATGTGAGCATTGTGACAACAATGCTTATTTTATATTAAAAAAATGAAGAAAAAATAACAATTTACTACTCTTCTTATTAGTTTACAATTATGACGATGCTCTGAAATCGTTCGGGTTGAATAACGGGTAATCGGATCTTTAAGGATAAAACCAACTATGAAATTGATGGTGTTTTTGAGGATTCATGGTTGTGTTGATGCTGCTTACGTACCCAGTGTGTACGTATAGGATAAAGTCAATTACGTAGTTCAGATTTTAAGGATAAGTGGTCCTTTATACAGGTGTTCCACGTGAAGGGAATTGATCGTGGATCCCTGATTTCGTGGCCAATGATTGAGGAAGGGATCATGTGGCAGTTATAACTCATGCCCTAATGAAGCGATAATCACGAAACCATTAAGAAGGCAATTATAATCGTGCTGTAAAGTCTTGCATAATGTCTAAATGCCCATTAGTGGAGAGCTCACGCCGCCGGAGATCGTGCATGCCTCATACCGAGGCGAACATAGTGTTCAGGATAACCCTGTGTTATATCGGCAATATTATGAGGTTAGGAACATACTATATATGATGAATCGAAGTGAAACATGCTGAGGTCTGATGCCGCGGAGTGCAGTATCAGGCCAAGCCCATGTAAGCCCAGTTGCGATAATCATCCAATAACTATTTATGAGTGTCAGTGTACGATTCCGGGTGGACCGGGTCGTACCCATGTCATGTTACTTACTTAAAGAATTCACGTTCTTATGTCATAGATATAGATTCAAAACTCCATTTTAAATCGATGCCATGCATGTTCATGTTAGAAACTGTTAGGAAATCACTAGTTTAACGCAGCGGAATTTAAAATTTTGATTTCCTTTTCTAGATCGTTCTTCGTTTAATGCAATAAACATGTTAAGTAGTTTGACGGTTATACCTTAGATGATCTACAAGATCGTCGCTTTGACCGCCAACGGAGAGTAGTTCAATGCGCAAGCCGTCCACGCGTCCGGCCTCTATCGCTAATCCACACGAACCCCTCGCCGGAATCCTCCTTGGATTGCTATCGGAAAACTCCTCCGTCGCTAGACCGGACCTTTTCTTCCTCACAAACTCACTATGGAGAGCTCTCTATTTTACACAAGAATTATGAACTCTTGCAATTGTGTTGTACAAAAGAGCTTGACACCCACTTCCTTTTATAGAGGAAGTGGCGCCCAATAGTAGTGTAGAGAGAAAAACTTTTTCCAATAAAATAAGGAAAATCAACTAGATTGATTTATCTCTTTAATTATAATTTATTCTGTCAATATCATATATTAATATCCTATATTAATATTATGGCAATATTTATTAATTAAAGTGCACAATCCAAGTGTATCTCATACACTCAAAAGTGGCGCCCCTTTAGTCAATAAATTGACTTCCGGAATATTCTTTAATTAATATAATTTATATATAATTAATATCTTGTATTTTATTTATTCATAATAAATAAATACCACCATATTAATTTACCACTATAACCTTTATAGTCTAGAGATAAACTTTCCTTATTTGGTTATCAACTATAACCACATTTTAATCCGACTCGATGTTCATATGTGTGTGACCCGATAGGCTTCCGAATATGTTGGCCGTAGACACAAAGTGCAATTTACTAAAATGCCCTTCATACCTAACGATCACGGGATAGCGTCTAGCAACACACCGTGACCCCAATTATCGGAAGAGTCAAAAGCAATGACTACTACCTTTCATGTGAAGCAGTTACCGTGTAACTTACAATCCTATCGCTGTAATAATATCCATACGATCGTATCTCGAGTGTCAATACATTGACGATCGTATCTTATAATCTGGATATCATGCTCTCTCGGAATAACACATTTACTCCCACTTTGCAAAGATTCTCGAGAGCTAGACATTCCTTATAAGAAGGCCATTTCGGATATTCAATCCCAATCATAGGATACGCGATTCCCGGACGACCAATCATGTATACTCCGCGATGCTTCAATATCATACCCATTCACTACCGCATGATCGCCCGTGGTTAGGAGAAATCTCAATAGTGTCAAAGCATGACAATCCACACCGTGATGCCATGAAGACTCGGTCAAAAGGATAATTACACAACCGCCACATAGTGTGACACTTAATGTAAGTGGGTCGATCTAACGCACGCATTCTCTAATACACGCCCCGCGTCACGGTCCAAGTGTCCCTACACTTCGATAGACGAGATCTATCCCTACCTTCTAAAAGATAGAAGACATCCAATACGTGTTAGTCCGATTATATCATCAATGTCCCATTTGATAATATGTAAGACTAGAGACATTTAAGTACCAACCTTGTTATAGTGATTAGAGATCTCATCAACCATAATCACTATCATGGTTTCTCTATCACAGATCGATACTAGGGACGTTACTATATATATACAACAAATAATATGAAGACAAACAATATATAATAACATAAGTGCTTTTATTAATCATAATAAAGTTATTACATGAACTAAATAGATCAAATGACCCGACCGGTCGGATCCGGTCCGACCCGATTGGGTTTAGGACACCTTTCCAACAATCTCCCACTTGGCCTAAAGCCAATCACCCATATGCCTAAGCCCGTGCAAGTGAACATGTTTTCATGCTTAGCTTGAGACAATGCCTTGGTTAACGGATCAGCTATGTTATCATCCGTGTGGACTTTCTCTATCTTTACATCTCCTCTATCTACTATCTCTCTAATCAAGTGATAGCGCCGTAGCACATGTTTGGACTTCTGATGAGACCTTGGTTCCTTTGACTGAGATATCGCTCCATTATTATCACAGATGCAGGTACTGGACCTTCAATGGAGGAACCACACCAAGTTCGATGAATGAACTTCTTCATCCAAATCGCTTCCTTTGCCGCCTCCGAGGTCGCTATGTATTCGGCTTCCGTTGTAGAATCTGCAGTAGTCTCACGCTTGGAACTCTTCCACCTCCGCTCCGCCGTTAAGCGTGAAAACAAATCCAGTTGTGACTTAAAGTCATCCTTGTCGATTTGGAGGCGGCATCGTGTAACCTCGTAATACTAAATCATCATTCCCGAAAACCAGGAACATATCCCTAGACGTCTCAAGTACTTAAGGATATTCTTTGATGACAATCCAGTGACCATCACTGGATTGGGTGGTACCTACTAGTCATACTAAGAGGGTGCGAGACGCCTGGTCTTGTGCATAACATGGCATACATGATAGACCCGATTGCGAAGCATAAGGGACTTTACTCATTTGTGCCCTTTCTCCTCTCTGTCTTAGGACTCATTCCCTTGGACAGGTAGACCCCATGTGACATGGGCAGCAATCCTTTCTTGGACTGCTCCATGCTGAATCTCTTTAGCATCTTGTCTATGTAGGTGGATTATGACGGACCAAGCAACATTTTAGATCTATCTCTATAGATCTTTATTCCCTGAATATAAGTTGCCTCACCCAAGTCCTTCATAGAGAAGTTCTTGGATAACCAAGCTTTGACTGATTGTAACATAGGCACATCATTCCCTATGAAGCGATATGTCATCCACATAAAGCACTAGAACACAATGGCACTCCCACTAACCTTCTTGTAAACACAGGCTCATCTTCGTTCTTGATGAAATCAAACTGTTTGATTATCTCATCAAAGCGAAGATTCCAACTCCGAGAAGCTTGCTTTAATCCATAAATGGATCTTTGCAGTTTACACACCATCCTGGCGTCATTGGTTGTGAAACCCTCAGGCTGTGTCATATACACTTCCTCAGACAGGTTCCCGTTAAGGAAAATTTGTTTTCACATCCATCCGCGATTTCGTAATCATGGTATGCTGCAAAGCAAGCAAAATTCTAATGGATTTTAACATGGCAACCAGGCGAGAAGGTTTCATCATAGTCAACTCCTTGTCTTTGCTTATAACCTTTTGCCACCAACCTAGCCTTGTAGGTGGTCACGTTACCGTCCATGTCGGTCTTTCTCTTAAAGACCCATTTACACCCTATGGGAACTATTCCTTCAGGCGGATCAACTAAGTTCCAAACTTGGTTGTCTTTCATGGATTCCATTTCAGAATTCATGGCTTCTAGCCATTTCTCTTTGTCATGCCTTAAGAGCACTTCCTCATAAGTTCTAGGGTCCTCATCTTCCATGAGATACACGCCGATGTACCTTTCGGGTTCACGGCGTTCCTGGTGGATCTTCGAGGTGCTAGTGTCTCCACGGTAGAGAGGTGGTGTCACATCTGTGTGTGGCAAGTCCTCTACTTCCATCAACCGACTATTATCCGTAAGTGGTTCTCGAATTTCTTCAAGATCAATTTTACTCCCACCGACCTATCCGAATAAACTCTTTCTCCGTAAAGTGGCGACCCTGGCAACAAAGCGACTTTTGTTCCTCGGGATGGTAAAATTGGTACCCTTTGGTTTCCTAGGATATCCCACAAATAGACATTTGTCGGACTGGGCTCTAATTTGTCGTGCATCATCCGCTTCACGTAAGTCGGACAACCCCAAGGTTTTAGATGACCTAGGCTCGGTTTTCTCTTAGTCCATACCTCGTATGGCGTAGAGTCAACCGTCTTTGATGGAACTCGGTTCGATTGTATAGGATGCGGTTTCTAGAGCATACCCCAAAATGATTTTGGAAGAAGCTGCGTAGCTCATCATGGATCGCACCATGTCCAACAAGGTGCGGTTCCTCCTCTCGACACGCCATTCATCTCGTGGCGTTCGGGAGGAGTCCATTGAGTAGAATCCCATTCTCCTTCAAATAATCTTGAAACTCTCCATCTAGGTATTCTCCGCCTCGATCGGATCGAAGTGTTTTGATTTCTTTACCTAGTTGTTTCTCCACCTCACTACGAATTCCTTGAACTTTTGAAGGCTTGATTTAAACTTCATTAAGTATATATAACCATAGCGAGAATGGTCATCGGTGAAGGTGATAAAATAAGAGTATCCTCCTTTGGCTTGAATTGACATTGGGCCACACACATCAAGTATGTATGAGCTCAAGCAATTCATTGGATCTTATCCCTTTGCCATCGAAAGGTGACTTTGTCATCTTGCCAAGTAAACAAGCTTCGCATGTATCAAACGATTCAGAATCGAATTGATCCAACATTCCATCTTTATGGAGTTTGGAAATGCGATTCTTATTTATATGGCCAAGTCTACAATGCCATAAGTAGGATTCATTCAAGTCATTTGTTTTGGCTTTCTTGTTATTTATATTAAGTACGTCAACATTCATATCTAATATGTAGAGACCATTGCTAAGTATGCCAAAGTACCATAAAAGATTCCATCACGTGAAAAGAACAACATTTATTCTCAAACGTAAAAGAAAATCCATCAACATCTAATGCAGAAATAGAAATAATGCTCTTCGTAGAAAGCAGGAACAAAATAATGATTATTGAGTTCTAAGTACTAGCCCATCGGGCAATGAAAGAAAATAAACTCCTACGGCCCGGTAGCGAAGAACACTTGCTCCATTTCCAACGCGTAGGTCCACCTCTCCTTTCCTCAGATCTCTAGTTCTTCTTAGTGCCTGCATATTCATGCGAATAATGAGAACCACAACCAGATCTAATACCCGGTGGTTAGACTTAGAAGAAGTAATGTTGATCTCAATCATAAATATACGAAGTCGAAGCATCGAATGCTTCTTCTTGGTACTCAAGAAGCCCTTGCGTTTCTCCTCCAATGTCCGGTCTCACCGCAATGGAAGCAAGCATCCTTGGATTTGTCTTTTGCTATCTTAGGCGTTGGCTTAGAGTGCAAACCTTCGCCTTCTTGGACTTTTTCAGGCTTTTGCCTTGCCCTTGCTTGAAGTGACCAGCAACACTTGCTTTCCTTCCCTACGGTGCCTTCAAATAGCTTTCAACATGTTCAATAACTCCGCTAGGAGCAATCTATCTTGTTCATGTGATAGTTCATCACAAAGCTGCGAGAATGAGTCGGTAGAGATTGCGAGAATCAAGTCAATACTCAACTCGCTCCAACTTGTGGCCCGACTTCCCAAGCCTCTCTATGTACCCGATCATTTTAAGCACGTGTGACCCCACAGCAGTCCCAGATGCCATCTTACAACTAAACAGGGCCTTCGAGACCTCGTACCTCTCAGTACGAGACTGAGAAGCATAAAGCTCCTTCAGGTGCACCATGATAGAGTAGGCGTCCATGGACTCATGCTATTTCTGCAGTTCAGGTGTCATAGAAGCAAGCATGATACATGTAGCATCAGTACTGTCAGAACAGTGCTTGTTGTACTTCTCGACAACATCTGCAGCCGAACCCTCAGCGGGCTTTTCCGGTAGGGCCTCGTCCAAGACATAGCCAATCTTCTCGTGCCTCAAAACGATTTTGAGGTTTCTTTCCCAATCGAGAAAATTAGTTTCGTCAAGCTTGTTATCGATGATAAAACGAAGGTTCAATTTGTTTGACATTTTCTACAACAATAAATAAAAGATAGAATAAGTAAAAGCTCATGTATAAAAACCCTAAATTTGCACTTAATGAATCTATAAGGTTTTTACTCCCACTAGCCAACTATTCCCTATTGGCTTTCAAGAAAATAATTCCTTTAGTGGGCAAGATCCCATCGAACTACCCCGACCCCCAACTTTGGCTGATGGGCCGAAAATAATTAAACAGGTGGACAACGATTTGTCGATCGTATCTTATACGATTCTTGTTGTTTGACAGTCAACTCTTTGACAATATTTCATCTTATGAAATTAGCCAAACCCTTGCCTCTAAAATCCAAACGACCCGCTTTGGTGGTGGTGGCGAGAGAATTCTTAGTCGAGTCTTAACCCCAATATTCATGAGATCTCTTTCGATCATATCTCAATAACGACGATATATACCGAGGTAGGTCAACCCCGCTTTGGTGGTGAGTTGGGTCGAACAAGGGCTCTTCACCGTCGTTATAATATGGGAGGCAATTCCGACTTGATTTTTGATGTGGGAATAATTTTAAATTAATTCACTTAATTAATTTGGTTTAATTATGGTCTCATCTACTATGTGCATATTACTACGATATCATATAAAGTAAAACATACACAACATTCGCGCATAAAATAACCGGTATGATCATGGACTTTTCCTGAGTGCGGTTTGAATACAACCGACGAAACCGCGGGTCACAAACTAAGGGTATCTGCAACCGCCAATAGGATCTTTATTCTTTTTGACGCCAATGGGTTCTTTATCTCTCCTTGGTCTTGAACTTCTTGCTCCATTCTTGTTACATAATAAATAATTACACCCGCCGCACACGCGGGGGGACTCGAGGAATGGGATAAATGCAAAAGTAAACTAGGTCACGTTCTTCATAACGGCCTCAGGACAATTTTTCAAAAACCAACATAAAGAAAACATTCCCATCTATCCTATTGGTCGAGTCCATGATCAATCGGGGTCCATATAATCACATTATATCTACACATCTAATCCATACAATTTTATCTTATGAAAAAGATTAAATTCTAATTTTAACTACTACTACTCATGCGTCTTTATTTTATCACATCAAATAATTAAATAACTTTTAATTAATTATATGATTTTAACCAAAATTAAAATTAACATTTAATTTTAAATCGATTTCAATTTTAATTAAATTTGAACTATTCAAAATAAAATTAAAATTATAAAGTCTCCTATTTGTTTCATTTCCAAAACTAAATTTAGCTTAGTCGCCCACTTTCCAAAATCAAAATTTTGGGTGGCTTTGAAAGCTCTGCCTATTCCAAATCAAATATTTGGAAAGAGTTCAAGCTACTCCAAATCAAATATTTGGAAAGGCCAAATTATTTTAGTCTCAGGCACAGCCACTTTCCAAAATCAAAATTTTGGAAGTGGCTGAGCCTTCCAAATCAAATATTTGGAAAGGGCACAGGCTATTCCAAATCAAATATTTGGAAAGGCCAAATAATTTTGGTTTTAGGCACGCCACTTTCCAAAATCAAAATTTTGGAAGTGGCACAAGCTCAGCCTATTCCAAATCAAATATTTGGAAAGGGTTTCAGCCTATTCCAAATCAAAATTTGGAAGGCTAATGTCCCATATGGTTTCCCAATGGCCCAAACTATTTGAACCATTGGTTGGCATATATGACACAACTAAACAAACGAGATATCTATGCACAATAAAATATCACAAAACGAAAATGGTTGATCTCCCCAAAGGAAGAGGAGAGCCGACGGACTGACATGACCGAAGGCCCCGCCGCCGCCCGCCGCCGAGGGATGGGGCGCCGCCAATCGGCCGACCCCATGAACCCTATATTTTTTTTTTTTTTTTTTTTTTTTTAACGTTTCGCGATTTAAATCTTGCATCTATCGATTAAATACTACGCATTTAAATTATGCTTATTGCTTAAGCTCAAGTCCGGCTCCGATACCACTTCGTTAGAAATCACTAGTTTAACGCAAATGAATTTAAAATTTTGATTTCCTTTTCTAGATCGTTCTTCGTTTAATGCAATAAACATGTTAAGTAGTTTGACGGTTATACCTTAGATGATCTACAAGATCGTCGCTTTGACCGCCAACGGAGAGTAGTTCAATCGCGCAAGCCGCCCACGCGTCCGGCCTCTATCGCTAATCCACACGAACCCTCGCCGAATCCTCCTTGGATTGCTATCGGAAAAACTCCGTCGCTAGATCGACCTTTTCTTCCTCACAAACTCACTATGGAGAGCTCTCTATTTTACACAAGAATTATGAACTCTTGCAATTGTGTTGTACAAAAGAGCTTGACACCCACTTCCTTTTTATAGAGGAAGTGGCGCCCCAATAGTAGTGTAGGAGAAGAAAACCTTTTTCCAATAAAATAAGGAAAATCAACTAGATTGATTTATCTCTTTAATTATAATTTATTCTGTCAATATCATATATTAATATCCTATATTAATATTATGGCAATATTTATTAATTAAAGTGCACAATCCAAGTGTATCTCATACACTCAAAAGTGGCGCCCCTTTAGTCAATAAATTGACTTCCGGAATATTCTTTAATTAATATAATTTATATATAATTAATATCTTGTATTTTATTTATTCATAATAAATAAATACCACCATATTAATTTACCACTATAACCTTTATAGTCTAGAGATAAACTTTCCTTATTTGGTTATCAACTATAACCACATTTTAATCCGACTCGATGTTCATATGTGTGTGACCCGATAGGCTTCCGAATATGTTGGCCGTAGACACAAAGTGCAATTTACTAAAATGCCCTTCATACCTAACGATCACGGGATAGCGTCAGCAACACACCGTGACCCCAATTATCGGAAGAGTCAAAAGCAATGACTACTACCTTTCATGTGAAGCGATTATCGTGTAACTTACAATCCTATCGCTATAATAATATCCATACGATCGTATCTCGAGTGTCAATACATTGACGATCGTATCTTATAATCTGGATATCATGCTCTCTCGGAATAACACATTTACTCCCACTTTGCAAAGATTCTCGAGAGCTAGACATTCCTTATAAGAAGGCCATTTCGGATATTCAATCCCAATCATAGGATACACGATTCCCGGACGACCAATCATGTATACTCCGCATGCTTCAATATCATACCCATTCACTACCGCATGATCGCCCCGTGGTTAGGAGAAATCTCAATAGTGTCAAAGCATGACAATCCACACCGTGATGCCATGAAGACTCGGTCAAAAGGATAATTACACAACCGCCACATAGTGTGACACTTAATGTAAGTGTGGGTCGATCCTAACGACGCATTCTCTAATACACGCCCACGCATACCCAAGTGTCCCTACACTTCGATAGGCGAGATCTATCCCTACCTTCTAAAAGATAGAAGACATCCAATATACGCTGTTAGTCCGATTATATCATCAATGTCCCATTTGATAATATGTAAGACTAGAGACATTTAGTACCAACCTTGTTATAGTGATTAGAGATCTCATCAACCATAATCACTATCATGGTTTCTCTATCACAGATCGATACTAGGGACGTTACTATATATATACAACAAATAATATGAAGACAAACAATATATAATAACATAAGTGCTTTTATTAATCATAATAAAGTTATTACATGAACTAAATAGACTGTAAATGACCCGACCCGGTCGGATCCGGTCCGACCCGATTGGGTTTAGGACACCTTTCCAACAGAAACAACATATTGAAATCTTGACTTCATACGGAACAAGAATATGGCTAAATGCTGGCTCCATTGGCCATTCAATTCCCCATTTAATACTTTTATTATCTGTGAATGGGTTTGACTTTGGATGTAAGCAAGTTTTTGCTTTGAATAAAGAAGATGCAGCCTAGTTATGTGCGTAAAATAAGAAGACTATGGGGCCGGAAAAAAGAAAGCACGAAGTCACAAGGCTATACACTAAAAACACCTCTAGTAATGCAGCAAAGATAGGCACGATTCCAGGTCCAAGATCACTAAACAAATTAAGGATCGGTGATCAAATTTTGTCGCCGTCCCACCTGGCGTTTGCCTGTCAAGGTTTTTCTAAGGTAAGTACTCCCTCCATTCCGAAAATATCTGAGGCAGTTGTCAAAAATACGCTTATTAAGAATATGATTTAATGCTATAACTTTAAGGATACAATAATTAAAAAATCCCTATGATACAATTAATGCAGTCTTCTTATTAACTTCTTACCTAATATTAAATAAGGGTAAAGTAAGAAAATTAGTAATAAATACTTCTTTGGAAAATGTTATGCCTCAGTTATTTTGGAACAAAACTTTTTGACAACTGCCTCAGTTATTTTGGAACGGAGGGAGTAGTATTTATTTACGCCACATTTAACTTACCGAAGTATCATACTAGCTACTTGTGTATCACATCAAACCGATATGTAAAAAAAATCGAGTTTGAATCGAGAATCGTCTTTAAAAAGGTCAATCCTCACGACTGACCTATAAAAAGTCGGTTCTTGACTTACGAATCGACATTACTAAGGTCACTGTTGTAATGCCCCAGAACTTGGGTCTAGTAGCGCTAAATGAGTCATAAATGATTCGATCAACTGCTTAGACCGTCGTCATCGCTTGGTCTAAAAGGACTAACATGAGTTGACAAGACTTTTTATGCCTCACACTTATATATATGGGGGTGAACATTCTATTACTTTACCGATGTGAGACTTTACATTCTCCCCCCTCCCCTTATAAGGGCCAGGACTTGTCCCAGTCTCGTCCCTACCAGAGGATTCAAGAGGTGGCCCCCACCTTCTCTCACGTTGTGGCGCTTAGATCCGTTCACTAATCATCTCTGATACCAATCTGTAATACCCCAGAACATGGGTCTAGTAGCGCTAAATGAGTCATAAATGATCCGGTCAACTGCTTAGACCATCGTCTTCGCTTAGTCTAAAAAGGCTAACCCGAGTTGACAAGACTTTATATGCCTCACACTTATATGAGGGTGAGCATTCTACTAATTTACCAATATGGGACTTTACAACTGTAGTGCACATGTAATGTGACGCGTCGGTAAAATCACCGTGGTGCAAATAAAAATTCATTTTCTAATAGGGAATGCATCATGTTATTGTCATAACGAAATGTCATCTTTAGTGACATAAGAAATATAAATCATTATTAGAGGTTTCCTTGAGGGCAGACCTAGACCCCTTCAAAATCTATATTTTCACGGCTTCCGGTTTTGTATATTTGTAGTGTAATTAAGATCTATTTTATTTTATTCAAACTAAAAAAATCGTAAAACTCAAATCAATACACATATTCAGTTTTTTTTTATAAAGATTTTCTTTAGTAATGAAAAAATAAAAAAAATGTATAAAAAGACGATTCAACTCGCCTTAAAAAAATCCATGACACCCGAGCATCTAACCCCGACTCATTAAAACATTTTAGCATCAAAATCCTATGAGAAAAATCTACTAAGAGAAAAAAATACGGTTGCTCGGTGTTCAGTCCAATGTTAGAAAGAATAAAAACATCTTATCAAGAGACCATATAGTAAGCTTTCAATATTTGTTACGAAGTGAGTATTATTTTGATATTCTCCACAAGAATCATTTCTTCTCTTTGTTGTTCGAAGTGTAGGGCTTTCCTCTACGTCTCATATATGTATACGTGGTGGCTGCACATCTATCTCCTTTGCAATCTTTACTACTGCATCGAAAAGCTTTATTTAATTGTTGTTCCATGTAGAATATCCTCGTAATCATCCTCCGAACCCCCATAGATAGATAAATCACCATTGGCATCATCTTATCATCTTCAATTTCTTGTCTATCTTTTGCCAAAAAAAAGTGATTCCAGTACTTCCGTCCCCAAATGAGAATGATGTCAGAAGTGGTCTATTGATGATTAATAAATAAGCCTTTGGAACAAAGTTGAAATCATCTATAGGGTATTAGGGTGCATACGCGATAAATAATGATCACCCTTCCATCCTCCTTATTATCATCCATTAGAGAAGCTACCATAGATTGCTGAAAACCTTGTCCAACATCCATGATATCTTCTTCATGTTCAATTTCTTCTTCCAAGCGTTGATACTCAATGGCATCTTATTAACAACAAAATTATCATCATATATACTTCATTAGCCTCAGCATAGTGATGAGAAATATAAACCGGAATGGAATCTCTTCCTACTGCCTACAAAAATATGCTCACGATCTTTAACTATTTTGTTTTCAACATATATTTATTGTTTGAATATATTCCTTGGCAATATCCTTTTTAAATTCCGTATGATCCCCATTCTCACGTGGCAAACGAACCCCCTCCTTATCAAGGCTAACAGTTTTACTTTTAGGCATGCACTTTTTTTCTTAGAGGCACCATCTTTGGTTGTAAACGCAGGTGCTTCCCAAAATATTCTTTTTCTTGATGTCCAATCCGGAAAGAAAAAAAGGACAAGAAGAAGGCCATACATCCTATCTCAAATGCTACCAATAACCAGAATTCTCTAAATCCCCAATTCATATCCTCTCATCTTTAATTTCATCAAGTCAACTTCCACCATTGCCACAGAAGGCCTACGTAAATCAAGAGTAGCCGACTCCAATTTCATAGGCCTCCCAGTGAGAGATGCCAATTTAAATACATACGTCTCATTAACAAGTATAAAGGTAATTACTTTGAGATAATAACCTCTACCGTACAAAAATAGTAGGGACGATGAAATGACACGTCATTATTTGATCGTGTGTAAGTCATTTATACTAGCAAGAGGACTAGGTCCATTGCAGCATAGCAAATGAGCAAGGGCCGATCCCTCAGAGACAATGCAACTTCCACAAATAAACGTACTAAATTATAATTAAGAACACACAGAGTGGTCCTTGACCAACATAAACACTAAGACAAATAAAAACGGTTAACCACTTCCCACCCTAACCGATCTCCTAACTTGACGTGATTAATCTACCATGTTTACCACCAGATCTATAAGTTTTATCTTCACCAGCTACGAGTGCAGTCCCCTAAACCCGTCTACTTCCATTGTAAGGACATCAAACTTTTATGTGCAGTTAACCTACCTTAGGTTGTATTAACATCCCAAGCATTAAGATTTATGGAGGGCCGTCTCAAGACCGAGAACCTCCTTACGCAGCCATTGACTATGATTGGCAGTACCTAAAGATCGATCCAGATTATGTCCTAACTAACACTTCAGCAATGCTCATTAATGCTAATTTACGAAAACGATTACTAGACTGGCCAGATCTAAATAAACGTGGGTTAAACCTGTCGATCAGACGTAGCTGAGGCCGAACCTCCAGAATTAGGGTTCCTAAGGGTTGCACCGCCGATGCGGTAAAGACCGCGGCGGCAGCGGATCCTACTGGTGAATTACGGGTTCGTTAAACATGCAGATTAATTGCAGACGCGTTAAATAATGCTAAACACCATATTAAAGACATGTTCAAAGCTTCATACCTTCAACAATAGAGGTCTAGCTTGATCAACTCAAGCTAGTTGATGGGTTGGGGAAGAAGGGAACCAAAAGAAACTCACAACATTTTCAAAAGAACTTTATTTCATAAGAAGTTGTATAGTTACAACTTATGATGAAAAGCATACATAATACAAAGCTGCTACAGGCCTGATATAAGGTGATGTAGCCGACTTAAGCAAAACAAAACCCTAGCAGACTTAATTTCTATCCTTTGAGGCGGTGTCTTGTTGTCCAAGTTCCCGCCGTGGCTGGGCCTGTTTTCCTGCTTTCCAACAGATTCCTTCTTGGACTTTTTCTCTTCAGCCCAATAACTCAGATTCACTTTATCATTGCTTCCGGACAATGGTAGTACCTGAAAATCATGCAAAACGGAGCAAAACAGTACCGATCCCAAGGCTAAAACATATAAATGAAGAATTACGATCCCATGACTATGCACTAAGCAATTGACATGCATTCCATACTATAATTAGACCATTCCTACTCAAAGTAAGCATATTTCAGGGACAACTCGGGTATGAAATATAGTACAAAATAGACCGTTATCATTATTTCAAGTCGTTACACCAATATTCTTAAAGATTAACATGAAATTTTGTAATAACGGTCAAAATAATGATGTGTTTTTATGTAGTGGATGTTTCTAACATGTTCATGCAGTCGCCCCTCAACTTACGTTGCTTATTGACGCCTCTTAACAACGCTATTTGAATCATAATAGATTCAGTAATTACGAGAAAAGCAGTGCGTCGTGGCTAAAAAGAAATTACCATAGCCCCTGAAAGATCATATTTTTCAGTTTCAAAACACAAAAATGTAAGAAACGATACAATCCAAGTGTGTAAAAATGGAAATATATTTCTTTCTCTGACCTTGTATGCAATATGACTCCATAGTTCCTTTCTTCTTTCACTTATTAGCCTACTGTTGTTTAGATTTCCCTCTGCTTTAGGGTCCTAATCTGCATACATAGAATTGTCAGGCAACAAAGTTCCCTTAATTGCATTATCATTTGGATTCATTCACTTTCTAAATAACATTACTATCCATAGTAAGCCAAGAATTAATCTTTGTTATATATAATTGTCATGTCAGCTGATATATTGTAGTAGTATATAGATTAGGGTATAGTGGGCATTAGTATAAGGCAAAGGGAGATCTAACGCACTGTACTGTAACAAAGCCATTAATGCCTCCTGATCCAGTTCTTGAATTCTTTTCACCTGAAATGGCGGAAATAGAATTGTCTCATGCGATCTAAATTGTTGTTTGTACTTCCCACTGCATTGACTTGGCCTTAGGAATAATACTACTAAAAGTCAAGAAATTTATTTCACTCACTCACATTAAAGCCAGAGAGATCCATTTGACCCCAGAAAATCATTTAATTAATTAATAAGAAAAGTACACTGCTCAATGAATAAATAAATGCTACTGTATGCTGCCTGTTAGAATATAGGCTGCAAGGGTATTATAGTCCCCCTTATTAATTATATGTGTAAGAACTAGATAATGCCAAGTGTCCACAAGGTTGTTGTGATAAGTGTATATATGTACACACTAAATCTTGTAATCAGAAGATTGGATTATTGTGGTTAATATCATATCTTTGTTAGATTCCTTCTTAGTATCAGAGACAGCTCCATGGCCGACGCCGCTGGAACTCAGGCCACCGGAGCACCTATTTCTGGTGTTACTATCCCCATCTCATCACCACCAATTCACAGCACCTGGCTAGTTCCACACAACTATCCGATCCTCTTATCACCTTCGGTTCAAACTTTCCCTTCACCGGAGGAAGCTCCTTACACACTACTATTCCGCCGATGACTAACTTCGGCACCACAGTTTCGTCCCTACCAAACTTTGGACATCGTTTTGAGGTGCCATCCATGTCTTCTCTGCTGCGACCTTCGTCTCCGATTCCAGCACTGCCGTTCACTGGTCATCTCTCTCAATCATGCAATGTGAAATTGACCAGGGATAACTATCTTCTCTGGAAATACACAATCCTTCCAGTTGTTCGGGGTCATCGGCTCGAAAACTACTTGTTGGGTTCTGTTCCTCCACCACCACGACATACCCTCACCGGAGCGCCGAATCCGGCATTTGATTTGTGGCAATAGATAGATTCTCTGCTCATGGGCTGGTTGCTGAGCTCCATGACAGGGCAGGCTCTCCTTGAAGTCGTTGTCTGCGCTAATTCTTATGAAATCTAGAGCACACTGGAATCTCTCTACAATTTACAGTCAGAGGCTCGAATGTTGGAGTTTAAAGTCGCCCTTACCAAATCTGAGAAGGGTTCTCAGTCTATGGCTGACTATCTTGCCTTAATGAAGTCTCACTCGGATAATTTAGCAGCTGCAGGATACCCCATAAGTCGATCTGAACTTATTCTTGCCACCCTTGGAGGTCTGGGGCGTGAATATGAAGCTGTGATTGTAAATCTTACAGCACGTATTGGCTCTCTCACATGGAAGGAAGTCCAATCTCAACTCATCACCCATGATAGACTCTTGGCAAGGTTCAATGGAACAGCAGGAGTTGGAAATCTAAATTTGGCAACCACTGGGCCTTCAGCTCATATGGCTCAAGCAACAGGGAAGCAATCCAATCTCAACTCTAATTCCCAGTCATATGGTAATAATCGTGGTAGAGGTGGTAGATCAAGAGGTGGTGGTCGTTCTAACAGAGGTAGAGGTGGAAGAAGTTCGAGCAACACCAACAACAGTGGCAACTCTGGACATAGACCTATTTGCCAGTTGTGTGGAATGGCAGGTCACATTGTGACTGAGTGCTGGCATCGTTTTGAAAGGGACTTTGTCCCTTCCAGTAGCAATTCACCTAGACAGATCTCTACCTTTACTGCCAGTCCTCAAACTGTTGGTGATGACTCCTGGTATTTGGATAGTGGAGCATCTGATCATGTAACTGCAGACATGAATAACCTGCACATCAACACAGACTATCATGGTAATGATGCACTCACTGTAGGTAATGGTGAGAAATTGTTTATTCAACACATTGGCACTAGTGTTATTCCCACTCATCCTACACCTCTGCACTTGAATAATCTTCTCCATGTCCCTCATATCAAGAAAAACCTTATTAGTGTTTCTAGACTTGTTCATGATAATCCTATTAACCTTGTCTTTGAATCTTCTTATTGTCTTGTTAAGGATCAGAAGTCAGGGATGGTTCTTCTCAGAGGTGAACTCCATGATGGTCTCTATCAAGTTCCTAGTTTCAAGAACTTCCTTCACTCCAAATCCTCCTCAAGTCCTACTTCTGGAGCTATTGCCTCATCTAGCCAGTCCTCCATCAATAATGTCAAGTCTGTGTGTCTTAATAAGGATCCCAATGTCTGGCATAGCAGACTTGGACATCATTCTAGGGTTGTCCTCAATCATGTTTTGAATCAGTGTAATGTGTCTGTTAATGATGAATTAAAGTTTTGTGAATCCTGTCAATTTGGGAAAAATCATGTTTTGCCTTATTCTTCTTCTGATTCTCATGCTGCCTGTGTTCTTGATTTAGTGCACACTGACTTGTGGGGACCTGCTCCCCTTCTAACTCTGGATATGTCTACTACATTCACTTTGTTGATTTGTTGATGATCACTCCAGGTTTACCTGGATTTTTCCCTTAAAATCTAAAGCTGATGCCATGTCTACTTTCATTCAGTTCAAAAATCTGGGAGAAAACCAATTCAACACTAAAATTAAGTGCATTCAATCCGATTGGGGGGGAGAGTATAGAACCTTTGAGAAATATCTAAATGAGTGTGGCATCCAATTCAAGCACTCCTGTCCCCATGCTCATTCCCAAATGGAAGAGCTGAGAGAAAACATAGACACATAGTTGAGCTAGGTCTCACTCTCCTTGATCAAGCCTCTATGCCCCTGAAGTTTTGGTGGGAAGCTTTTCAGTACAGTGTCCACCTCATCAATCTCTTACCAACTAAAGTTCTAAATATGCAATCTCCTTTCACTGTGATGTATAATACACAGCCAGATTATCATAGTCTTAAAATCTTTGGCTGTGCCTGTTATCCACACACTAGACCTTTCTCTCAAACTAAGTTTAAGTTTCATACCACCAAATGTGTTAACTTGGGATTAAGTCCTAAACACAAAGGGTATCAGTGTCTTGATCAAAATGGTAGGATATACATATCTAGAGATGTTGTTTTTGATGAATTGTCCTTTCTTTTCAAAGAAGGTTTCAGTTTGGGACCCTCTAGGGAAGTTGTTGTTGATCCTATACTGTTTACCACTGTCCTACCATCTCCAAGAATCCAAACAGAAGCTGGTACAACCAATGTGGAACCATCTTCTAGTTCTCCTATCTGCCCTGACTCTCCTAGTTTGTCCAACACCCCAATCCAGACTCTTTCTCACCGCCCTTCTGGTGCTAACTCAAATTCCTTGTCCAACACCTCTCTGTCACAGAGTCCTTCTTCACCAAGTGCATCACTGTCACAACATCTGTCCTCTGAATCCTCCAGCTCTATTCTCCCAAATCATTCTCCAACTCCATCTCCTGAGCCAGTTGTTCCTGTGAATACTGAACCTCCTTTAGCCAAACACCCCATGCAGACAAGGTCCAAAAGTGGCATTTTCAAGCCCAAGACTTATGTTCTGTCCTCCTCCACAATTTCTCACCACTACCCATCTGAACCTGTAAGTGCATCAGATGCCCTAAATAGTTCTGAGTGGAAAGCTGCAATGGAAGAGGAATTCAAGGCCCTTTGTGAGAACAATACCTGGACCCTAGTTCCTCCAGCATCACATCAGAATCTTGTAGGCAACAAGTGGGTGTTCAAACTGAAAATCAAGCCTGATGGATCCATCTTAAAGCACAAGGCTAGATTGGTTGCTAAGGGGTTCCACCAAAGGTATGGTGTTGACTACACCGAGACGTTTAGTCTTGTGGCCAGATCATTGATAAGCGGATTTTCTACGGTCCGGTCGATCAAGTAAAAACTTGAAACCTTAGCAAAATCTACTTTCTAACCGGCAGTGGACCGGGTCGATTGTAGGATAATGCTTGAGGAGTACGAGGTCGAACCCACAGAGATTGGTTTTTGAGTACCACAGTTGACTTAGCACTCAGTTCAGGTCAAACAGATAGGTGTGAAGTTATACTATTGCGTAAAAGAAAGATTACACTACTCGGAATTTCAGACAATTAAAAGAGGTATGGCCGAACTACGTTTCAGCGGATTACTTTACCCTCAGAAAGATTGCCCCGGGAGTGTGCCTTACTCTACCTTGCCGTCTAACGATAACTCATAGGACAAACCCCGTATTGGAACTGGACTTGATGACTAGGGCGTCAATCTAGTACACGGGTAGGTGTCAGACTACTTTTCAAGCCCAAAACTTTTACGGTCCCGAAACCCCGTTCCCACACGTCGCCGCAACATACATTTATAAGCTACGTGTGTGCAACAATGAACAAAGTTGTCAATCTCATTCAAAGCTATTAAAACAATCAAAACAAGTTTCGTGATGTGGATTATCGATTAGAACGTTAAATTACGCACTACACTACCTCCCGGTTCATCGATCTAACGGCGTTTCACCCGCCTTCACATAGTTCAACCATATGAGGAATCTAGCTACTCATAATCGAATCTAAACAACAAACAAGGTAGAAAAACATAGCAATAACCATAAAAGAACAAGAGAATAAACTTACTTGATTAAGAAATTAAGAGTACCAAATTCGTGCTCCAAAAGATCGAATTTTGACAATCGAAATGTAACAAATCGAAGTTCTAAGTTAGATAATCAAAGAGAGGATCGAAAGACGATTCTAATGATATATAACACTAATTCTAACTCTAAGAAACGAAGAAAATCGCCCCAAATCGCCTAAAGTCGCCCAAAACCTCCTCTGTGCTGCTGCTGCGATGTTTGAGGTGTTTATATAGTCCAGGGTACTTGTCCGTACGGATAAAAGGCTATCCGTATGGATACTTCATCATTTTCCAGTCGTCCGTACGGACAAAATGTGTCATCCGTACGGACAACTCTCTGGTTTTGCCTCCAGATTGCTCTATTTCTGACAGCTCTGCAGTAAACACTTCATAAATTCTTCATCCGACCTCTGATTGGGGTGATTCAAAAACCATTAGAAAGATCTTTGAATTATCTAAAACTTTCATGAAGACACCATGACCAGAAAATGCCTCCATAATCGGTCAAAATTCTGATGAAGTGAACATATGGTGAGAGCAACAACTATTTCTCTTCCTTTTCTTATTCTTTCTTCTTCCTTGGCTCATTCTTGCACCTTGATCACACTTATCATCATAAATCTTCGCCTTCCGGGTTCTCGAGACACCCTCGTCCTGCATCCATATGAAAACAACAAGCAAACGCATAACCCCGCAAACTACGGGTGCTCGGGAAAAACGAGTATAAAATGCTAAAATAAGGTCGAGTTTACGGAAAACCGACAGTCACTCGCCGTGAAATAAAACCTCATTTAATACTCAAAATAGGGATTGCTTGGTTTCTCGGCGAGTGACAGAAAATCTGTTGCTGGATACTGTGTTTTTCTGGGTGATTGCTTGGTTTCTTGGAGTTCAAAGAAACAACATGTTGTTTCTAGGTCCAGTCGTGAGTCAGAGTATAGGGCCTTGGCCAATGTAGCAGCAGAACTACAATGGATACAACACCTGTTGAAGGAAATTGGAGTTAACTTGCCTAAAACCCCAGTAACCTGGTGTGACAATACCAGTGCAGCAGACTTGGCTCTCAATCCTGTTTATCATGCACGGACGAAGCACATAGAGTTGGATGTTCATTATGTTAGGAATCAAGTTCTGGAGAAGAAACTGAAAGTTCAGTACATTCCAAGCTCAGACCAAATAGCTGATGTTCTGACCAAGCCTTTGACTACCACAGCCTTTCAAATATTCAGGAGCAAACTCAATGTTGTTCCCACACCATCTAGTTTGAGGGGGGCTGTTAGAATATAGGCTGCAAGGGTATTATAGTCCCCCCTTATTAATTATATGTGTAAGAACTAGATAATGCCAAGTGTCCACAAGGTTGTTGTGATAAGTGTGTATATGTACACACTAAATCTTGTAATCAGAAAATTGGATTATTGTGGTTAATATCATATCTTTGTTAGATTCCTTCTCTGCCTTACTTAAAGGGCAAGAGAGAAAAAGAAGAAGAGTAGAACAGAAGCTATAGCTAGCTTTGAAAATATGTCAAACTCAATCCATTTTCTACTTGCTGTTCTTCTTGTCTTTGCAGTAAATTACATGAAACAGAGTAATGCAGATTCTTTGACTTGCTACAATGCTAATAGCAAATGTTTTCTCCGAAGTGTGGCTTGCCCTGCAGAGTGCCCTTCTGTTTCTGCCTCTGGTTCTTCCAAGAAAGTTTGCTCCCTTAGGTGTGATTCTACCCACTGCGAAACTCAATGCAAAAGTATGTAGTATGTAAAGCAGTATGCATGATAGTAAATTTTCCTAACTATATGTTGTATGTATGTATACTAAATATTTGATGCTTGCTAACAGACAAGAAGCCTACTTGCACTGATAAAGGAGCTGCATGCAAAGATCCGCGTTTCATTGGGGGAGATGGAAGTGTTTTCTATTTCCATGGCAAAAGCAATCAACATTTCACTTTAGTCACAGATCACAATCTCCAAATCAATGCCCATTTCATTGGATTAAGACCAGCTGGTAGACCTAGGGATTTCACATGGATTCAAGCCCTTGGAATCCTTTTCGATTCACAGACTTTCTCTGTTGAGGCCACAAAGGCAACAACTTGGGATCAAGAAATCGATCATCTCAAATTTGTTTATAATGGGGTTGAGATAAATCTTTCTCAAGGCCAAGGATCAAAGTGGGAATCTAAGGGGAATGAAGTTAGAGTGGAAAGAAGTTCAGACAAGAACAGTGCTATCGTTTATATTCCTGAAGTTGTTGAGATTTCGGTGAATGTGGTCCCGGTGACTAAGGAAGATGATAGGATTCATAGCTATCATATTCCTTCTGATGATTGCTTTGCTCATTTGGAAGTGCAGTTCAGATTCCATCAACTGTCTTTACAGGTGCAAATTAAGATGATTTGTGATTAAAACGGAATAGACGGTGTGTGGATAACGTATACTTATCATTCTTGATTAATTTGCAGGTTGAAGGTGTTCTTGGGAAGACATATCAGCCGGATTTTGTTAGCACTGCAAAACCGGGAGTTGCAATGCCAGTAGTTGGAGGTGAAGACAAGTATAGAACTTCATCCCTTTTGTCCACTGACTGTAAATCTTGCATTTTCTCTTCTGCCAACATGAAGAAGGAATCACTGGAGAGGGACTTCGCTGCTTTGGATTGTACCCAAAGATCAAGCAGTGGCAGTGGAATTGTTTGCAGGAAATGAATACACTTTCTGATTTTTTTTTTTTTTTTTTTTTCTTCGTTTCAATAAATTAAGTTGAATTATGTTTGGTTTCTACTATATATGTTGTTTTAATTTAGTTTGTTGTTTTGTAGTTGTTGATGATGGAGTTACGTAAGCCAACTTATGTGTTTAGGAACTATGTGTCTGTCTATTCCGCTTGGATTGCATTCACTAGTTGAATATGTAAAAGCTACTCATTTTGATTGCATGTTTCCATATATATTGACATAAGAATTTACTTAATGTTTTTGATGATGAGAGACCTAAAGAACCTTAGTAAGCTTGTAATGGTTCCATGTCTGATTGAATTTTTTTTCTTTTTTTCTTTTCTAAAGTACGTAGTTGTAGAAAAACAAAATAAATGCATGTCAATGAAAGAAACGTAATATAAAAAATTGTTGATGGTTTATAAAAAGAGACTAGAATACATAAAAAAGCGTTGTGCTTATTCAAGAACAGGTAACTACAATTGAACCCTTGGTCACAATTAGGAATCAAGTAAGAAACACAATTAATAGAAACACACAAACCAGACAAGGTAATTAATTTAGCCCTCTTATTATCTGAAACAGATCTTCATCAGTTTCTTTCTTTTTTTTCATCAAGAATCCAGTAACCAGTATCAATCACTTTCTGCAAACAATACCGACGCCACTGCTTGATCTTCCGGTACAATCCAAGCCAGAAAATTCCCTTTTATGCGATTGCGATAGGTTAACGACTCTTTCTGGGGAGAAAATGCAAGATTTACAATCAGTGGAGAAAAGGGAAGAAGTTGTATACTTGTCTTCACCTCCAACCACTGGCATTGCAACACCTGGCTTTGCATTGCTTACAAAATCTGGCTGATATGTCTTTCCAAGAACACCTTCAATCTTTTCAGACAATTGATAAAACCGAAACTGTATTTCCAAATGAGCAAAGCAATCATCAGAAGGTATTTGATAGTTGTGGATTCTATCATCTTTTTTTGTCTCACATTTACTGAAATCTCTGCAATTTCAGGGATGTAAATTATAGCACTGTTCTTGTCAGAACTTCTTTGGACTTTAACTTGATTGGATTCCCACATGGATCCTTGGCCTTTAGGGAGATATAGCTCAACCCCGTTATAACTGAATCTAAGATGATCGATTTCTTGATCCCAAGATGTTGCCTTTGTGGCCTCAACAGAGAAGGTGTTGGAATCGAAAAGGACCCCAAGTGCTTGAATCCATGTGTAGTCCCTTGGTTTACCTGCAGGCCTTAGGCCAATGAAATGGGCATTGATTTGGAGATTGTGGTCTGTGAGTAAAGTGAAATGCTGATTGCTTTTGCCATGGAAGTAGAAAACACTTCCATCTCCCCCGATGAAGCGGGGATCCAAACATGCTGCTCCTTTATCAGTGCAAGTTAGCTTCTTATCTGTCGAGATCAGCAAATTAACAAGTAACAACAACAATATTATATATCTTCTTCAATTAACTACCAACATATACGTACCATTTTGAATTAAAACTGTCATACGAAAACGGTTGAATGAGTAGCTAGCTAGAGATCTCGAGTAGGAAATGGACTACTTACTTTTGCAGTGAGGAGTGCAGATAGGTGAATTGCAATCAAGAGTACAAACTTTAGTGTTGGAACCAGTGATTGAAGAAGAAGGACATTGTGGAGGGCACTTGACATATTTCAGAAAGCATTTGCTGTAGGTATTGTAGCAAGTTACAGTATCAGCCCCGCCCCCATGTATTTTCTCTATGCATATTGTCACAAAGACAAGTACAACTACAAGGAAGATATGTTCTGTTTTAGACATCTTTAATGTACTGCTCTTTTGTATTAATGTACTACTACTACTACTCTTACTCTTTTTTTCTTAAATTAAATGCGGTATTTATACGTTCGATAATTTATTTGAACAGAAAGTGGAGATCCATTCAGGCTTAAACTAGTTTTATCTTATCTCTTGTCTAGCTAAGATAAGTTGACTTTACTTTACATATCCTCCCACTCCCATTGTAGTAGAGTAGGTAAGAAAATCGGCCGTTTCTATCAGAGGAGCTCGCAAAGGAGAATCTGCTACACGCTAGGATCTGGACCACATAGTTCTCGAGGTGGAATATACTGATACCAGTGTGTGGAAATTGTGTGGTCAGGATCTTTGCTTGGCGTAGGCATTCTCAAGAGGAAATTCCTGTGATAATTTTCCAAGAAAATCTTATTCAAAGAATATATTTCCACACTTTTTATTAGTGTTCAGATAACATAAATGGAAAGAAGCTCGGTGATGTGACCTCCCTCTCGCCAAAAGCATACCTTTTACAATTTTTTCTTTAAGGAGAAAAGAAAAGTTTGCAACTCTGTTAGTTAGTATAACATTTTCATCGTAATTGTAATGACTCTAATACGTAATTAAGGACACTTTTATCATTTTCGTAAACAGGGGCCCACCACCGCAGCAAAAGCTCCCGCTGATATATAGTGCGACAACCTCGGTTTCTACGGTAGTTTTATTCTGGTTCAATCAAACCATCTCATATATACTTGCTCCACTGTATAATAATGGTGGCAACATTGTAATTTGGAATAATTTTCTGCACAAATAGGGCCTTGGGAGGGGTCCATGTAATGTAAGCATTCCCAAATTCTATTGGATAAGAGGTATATCATTATGTCAGTTTGAAAGTAAGAAATTAACAAGTGCAAATCTTCATTGAAGGAGATGAAGATAAGTTGCAGAGAAAGATTTCTATTCTGCTCATTAATTAAATCTCATCACAATACATCTATACATATATCCTTAGACACACAAATCTAGAAAACAGAATCTAGTGAGAACCAATAACAAAATGACAAGTGTATCCACTAATCTTACTACACTTGTTAGCTACAATTATCATTTATTATTTTCAGCCCCTCTCAAACGAAAATGTGAATCAACCACATTAAGTTTGTGCTTGAACTTGTTGAACACTGAAATAGACATAGGTTTAGTAAATATATCAGCAACCTGTTCACTTGAAGAAATGTAGCAAACTTTTATCTTCTTTTCAAGAACCATGTTTCTTATGAAGTGGACATCAACTTGATATCTTTGTTTCAGCGTAGTACAATCGGATTTTTGAGCCAAACTTGTTGCCCCTGTATTATCACACCACAGAATTGGTACACCTAAGAGCCTGAACTTCATTTCTTGTAACAACTGCACAATCCACTGGATTTCTGCACCTAAATTGGACAAGGCTCTATACTCAGATTCACAACTTGACCTTGCCACCACAGACTGCTTTTTAGAGCTCTAAGTGATTAGGGAGTTCCCAAGATAAACACAATACCCTCCTGTAGATTTTCTATCAGTGGGACAAGCAACCAAATTTGCATCAGTAAAACCATGTAATGCAGCTTCAAGTCACTGCTGGGAACAAAATGTAGACCATGCGTCAGAGTGCCTTGCACAAACTTGAGTAGTCTTTTTAGGGCATGCCAATGACTGGTGTAAGGATCTTGCATGAACTGGCTCAGGACATTCACTGTGTAGGCAATGTCTGGCCAGGTAGTTGTCAAGTACTGCAAAGCCCCTATTGCACTTCTGTAGACACTGGGATTTGCAAACGGTTCACCTTGCTTTGGAGCAAGTGGTTTTCCAGGTACCATAGGAGTTGGGCAGGATTTGAGATGCTGCATGTTCAACATTTTCAGAAGTTGTGAGGCATAGTAGGCCTGATTTAGGTATATACCAGTTGAATTCCTTTGCACCTGCATTCCTAAGAAGTGAGATACTTGTCCTAGGTCTTTTAATGAGAATCTGGAGTCAAGTAACTTGATGAACTTCTTGATCAGTGTAGAAGAATTCCCTATAACCAGTATGTCATCAACATACACCAACACAAACAAAATTTGATTTTTGACACTGAACATGAACAAAGAAGTATCAGACACAGATTGAGTGAACCCCCACTTCAACATTTGAGATCTCAATGCATCAAACTAGGCCCTTGGGGCTTGTTTAAGACCATAGAGTGCCTTTTTCAGTTTACACACATACTGAGGTCTTGAAGCATTAGTGAAGCCTTCAGGCCGTTCTATGTAAACAGGTTCAGATAATGGTCCATTAAGGAAAGCATTATTGATGTCAATCTGATTCACAGGCCAATTAAAGGAAACAACTAAAGTCAGTATTACTCTTATTGTTGATGACTTAGCCACATGACTGAATGTTTCAGTGTAATCCACTTCATAGTGCTGACTGTACCCTTTAGCAACGAACCTGGCTTTGTACTTTAGTACTGACCCATCTGGTCTCAATTTAACCTTGTAAATCCACCAGTTGCCAACTACAGACTTCTCTGCAGGCAAATGAAACAAATCCCATGTTTGATTTTGCATGAGAGCTCTGAATTCTTCCCCCATAGCCTGCCTCCACTCACTGTGTTCTAAGGCTTCTGTAACACTTTGTGGTTCTGCAGGAAATGATTGAGCACTGGCAATAGCAGCAGAATAGACTTTGGGTTTGTAGATCCCACTCTCAGACCTAGCTTGCATAGGATTATTTCTAACTGGTGGTGCAGGTGCTACAGGTGAAGCATGTGTCCCTGTGGTGTCTGTGTCAGATTCTGACTGATAATTTTCAATATGACCATGTGAGACTGGTGTTTGCTCAGTTTCAGTATGAACTGGTGACTGATCAGTGGGAGTAGGTGTTTTATCTGGTGAACTGCAGGGTGTGTGTGCAGTAGGTGTAGTAGAATCAGAAGATACATGTCTGTTATGTGTAGCAATGACATTCTCAATAGGTGATGTCACCTTCAGGATACCAGTCTACCCTACTTCCTGAGTGGATGTAAAAGTCAAAAAAGGAACAGCTGCCAAAGAATCAGTAACTACTTCCCTAGATGGACCTTGAGCAAAACCATGACAAAAGGGAAACAAGGTTTCATAAAAAACCACATTATTTGATATGTAAATTCTTCCACTATCATCAAGACACTTGAACCCCTTGTGACAGGAGCTGAGGCCAAGATTAACACACCTTTTACTGTGGCTGAAATTTATAAGTGTGGTATGGTCTAAGATTGGGATAGATAGCACATCCAAAGGTTTTAAGGCATTTGTAATTATGTGTCTTATGAAACAAGGCTTCAACAGGAGAGATGTTATGTAACACAGGAGTAGGAAGACAGTTAATCAAAGGAGCAACAGCTTGGAAAGCATGCCACCAATATCTTAGGGGCATGGAGGCTTGAGCCATGAGTGTTAATCCAGTTTCCACAATGTGTCTATGCTTCATCTCTGCCCTGCCATGTTGGGCATGATCATGGGGGAAAGGGTGCATAAAAAATATTCCTTCTTTGTTCAGAAAGTCTTGAAGGGGTCTGTATTCCCCACCCCAATCAGACTGAAGACATATAATCTTTGTGGAGAACTAATTTTCAACTAAGGCTTTAAATTGCAGAAAGACAGAGAAGGTGTCAGATTTATGTTTGAGAGGATAAATCCAAATGTGTCTAGTGTGATCATCAACAAAGTGTATAAAATAACTATACCCTTCAACAAATTGCATATGAGCAAGGCCCTATAAGTAGCATGAGAATTGGACAAAGGATGAAATAAATTATGAGCTTTGCCAAACTGGCATGATTCACAAAAAGACAAAGTGCTTTTCAATTTGACATTACAAAGGCTCAACACAGTACTTAGAACTTGACTGGAAGGGTGGCCTAACCTCCTATGCCACACATCTGCATTAAAATCTTAATTATTACATCCAATATGACTGCTGGACACAAGAAGACAAGTAGAATCTGATTTGGAGTGAAATGAGGTTTGATGTTTGTCATCATGGGGCAGACTGATCTGATAAAGTCCATCCTGAAGTTGACCCTTGAGAGAAGCATTGTCCCCGTGTGTTTGTCCTTGACATCACAAAACAAACCATTAAATTCAACGATGACAGGATTATCAGACATTAATCTAGACACACTAATCAAATTTTTAGTGATTTGAGGGACATGAAGAACATGCTTTAAGTGTATACAAGATACATGAGTGTTTAACATAATATTACCAATGTGTGCTATTTCCAATTTCTCACCATTTCCTTCCACCAAAGTATCCTTACCATTGTAGCTGGACTTGATGCTCATGTTTCCAAGGTCAGAGGTTACATGGTTAGTGGCTCCACTATCCAGGTACCAAGAATTGTCATTGACAGTGCCAGGAGTAGCTACATATGCTGAGATTTGTTTTGGACCTCCTGTGTTTGTGTTGTTGTTGTTGAGTGGACCTTGGAAATCTTCTTCAAATTTGTGCTAGCATTCCAAGACTGTGTGACCATTTTTACCACAAAGTTGGCAAGTCATACCAGTCCTACCACCATTTATGCCTTGATTTCTACCACTTCTGCCTCTTCCTCCTCTGTTACTGTTATTAGCATTGGATTTTCCACTCTTCCTGGAACCAGACCCCTGTGAATATGTAGCAACATGGCTGTGAAGTTGCATTACCAGTGGAAACAGTGGGATTGAATCTTGCCAGAAGCCTTTCATGGGTCAAAAGTTGAGATTGAACCTCAGGCCATGTAAGTGAACCAATTCTAGAGGTGATGTTCACTATAACTGCTTCATAATCTTTGTCTAATCCTCCTAAAGTAGCCAGAATCAGTTCAGATTTAGATATTGGATATCCTGCGGCTGCAAGGCCATCACTGTAAGATTTCATCTAGGCAAGATAGTCACTCATACTCTTTGATCCCTTATTAGATCTGGTCAGAGCATTCTTGTATTCTAACATCCTAGCCTCAGATTGATTGTTAAACAATACTTCAAGGGTGGACCAGATTTGGTGTGAGGTCTCACATCCTATGATTTCAACGAGGACCTGTTCTGTGATGGAGCTCAACAACCATCCAGAAAGTAACTGATCTATAGCATCCCATTCTTCTACAGCAGGACTAGGAATAGTAGAGTAAATACTGTGTTGGATGGCCTGGGTTTAGTACCAAAGAGAAAGCCCTCGAGCATGTGTCCACGCACAATCGGTAAAATGGTGTACCTCCAAAGAAGATAATTATCTCTTGTCAGCTTGACATTGCATGTCTGATTGAGATGCCCATGAAACGGAGAAGCAGTTGATAGAACCGATCCAGGGGCCGGAGAACGAAAGGGAGAAGTGGGAGGTGGAATTGTTGGTGGTAACATGGTTCCAGTAATCTGACCAAAGGAATAACCACCAGAGAAATCTGGTGGTGGATAAAGGAAATAGAGTAGAGTTGAGACACCATCGACGGCCTGGTTTGTCCAGTAGCATGTAGAGATCCTTCGGTGACTGTTGTATCAGCAGCGGTCGGAAAAGTAGCCGTTGAGCTTGCAGCGGTGGTGTTTACTGCAGCGGTTGCCGGAACAGTTGCAGTGGTGGTGTTTCTACGTGCTATAAAACGCTCGAAAGTTACAAAGTGTTTTTGAAACCCTCAACACCGTTTTCGAATTCAGAACACTTTTTTCTATCAAATCTTGATCCATCTTTTCATCTAAATCATCATAGTTAATCGGCCGATGAGGCATTGGCCCAATGATCATTGCTGAGGCCTCAGAACCAGAAGCAACCTGAGTTCGAGTCTCAATGGAAGTAAATATGTGTGTTATATTATTGTGCTATTATTTCCGTTAAAAAATCATAGTTAATCGAGGTGAGACGACTCCCAATGAAAGGGAAAACAACCCAACTGTAGTCTCATCGACTTTTGGTAAGAATCCTTGTATTTTTCAATCGTTTTTTTTTGTAATTTTTAATTGTTTAGTTATTTTTTTTTTCTTTTCCCCTTATCGATTCTAACTATAGTCTAATCGTAATATTCTTTTTTTTTTTCTAGGAGATTCTTAGTTTTAGGCAGATGTTCATCGGCCTCAATCTATCGCAAAATTCAACCATTAGAGGTAAGGAAAATCATAATCAGGGAAGATTACTTTGGCAATTTTTATTCTGTCAACATGGATAGATCACCGGGAGATTTTGAGAGAATATCTAGGCATCCAAGCCACTGCTGCAGCTAGCGGCAGATCCATATCGATCCCTGAATTTTCCCCTGTCATTTTCGTAATCAGTCAATAGTGTGTAGTCTCATATAGCTTTTAAGAACATTATTTTCCAGCATTCTCCGAGTTGGAATTAAATCTTTAATTTATTCATGTAGATTGCACTTAAAAATCATGACTTTAAAAGTTTTACGTGTCTGTGTTTTAGTTGGGTACTGACAAACCATTAAATGCTATGAGTTGTCGAGAACCATCAACGTCTCATTTAACTGCACCCTGGTCTGTGGGACCAACCAATAATAACATGTGGGTGTTGGGCCAGTCAAAACTTGTGTCCTCCTATGGGTACATAATAGTAGGCTCTAGTTAGCATTATTCAATTACACTTCATTTCAAGGTCTATTCTTCAATGACTTATATTTATGAGGAGCTTTCCCTTAGTGTGTCATATGAAAGCGTGGTATATGGTATATATCCGGGACCGTTAATTGATTTCTTTACACTTACCCATTCACTTGGATCAATATTATCATTCATTTATTACACTTACACTTGTGCATCATTGCCTTCTTTCTCTAACTTTATCCCATTCATTTTAATACATTTCTTTTCCTACATTTCTTGAAACAAGGTTGGCACGACGTTTCCAGGTCCAAGGAGCTAGACACCAAAATCAATTAATTAAATTGTCAAATGCACATCTACAACTACGTACTAGTAGTCGTCGTCGTCTACTAGTGCTACTAGTACACAACGTGGTGATTTCCTTAGTTTATCATCCGTACAACTTTAATGAATGGTAGTTAGTATATCCAAAGGATTAATTAGTACGTTTACTTTTAATTTTCAAAAATAAATGTAGTTTTGTGTGTAATTTTGTATACACTTTTTATGCGCCATTATATTAATTTTTGGTTCCCATGGCATGTTACGATCTGAATGATCACCACTAAGTACGGAAATATATTAATTCTTTGCATGTGATTTTCTTCACCTACAATATATATAATGGAGGATATGCAAAGTCAACTAATCCTTTGGCCTTTGCTATAAAAGAAGAGCTGTCACCAAATGCATTGACCTGACCTTACTGTAATAAATTCACTACTTGCTTGTATAGTATAAAAGTACGTACTTGTTTAAGCTTCAGTGGATCTCCACCTTCCAATTCCATTAAAAAAAATGCACGACGTTTGGTATAAATACCGCTATTAATTGCTTGCAAAATAGGCAAGATCGATCGATCAAGAAGAAGAAGAAAAACAGTAGCTATACTATATAGTACAATTATTAATATATACAAGAGGTAGCTAGCACTAGCATGCAAGCATGATAAAGATGTCTAAAACAGTAGATATCATCCTTGTACTTGTACTTGTCTTTGTGACAATATGCATAGAGAATAGTATACTTATTGCTGCTGATACTGTAACTTGCTACAGCACCTACAGCAAATGCTTCCTGAAATCTGTGCAGTGTCCTCCACAATGCCCTTCTTCTTCAATCACTGGTTCCAACACTAAAGTTTGTACTCTTGATTGCAATTCACCTATCTGCACTCCTCAATGCAAAAGTAACTAACTCCATTTCCTTCTCTCAATCTTAATTTCTTATATATATATATATATATATATATGGCTAAATTATCTATCTATACTGTATGCATGCCGCATGTGTCCCTATATAGGCTCTAGCTACGTACTCATTCAACCGTTTTCGTAAGATTTATATGTTGGTTATTAATTCAAGATAATATATATATATATTATTGTTGATCGACGCTTCTTCTTTAATTTCTTGCTGATCTCGACAGATAAGAAGCCAACTTGCACCGATAAAGGAGCAGCATGTTTGGATCCCCGCTTCATCGGGGGAGATGGAAGTGTTTTCTACTTCCATGGCAAAAGCAATCAGCATTTCACTTTACTCACAGACCACAATCTTCAAATCAATGCCCATTTCATTGGCCTAAGGCCTGCAGGTAGACCAAGGGACTACACATGGATTCAAGCACTTGGGGTCGTTTTCGATTCCAACACTTTCTCTGTTGAGGCCACAAAGGCAACAACCTGGGATCAAGAAATCGATCATCTTAGATTCAGTTATAACGGGGTTGAGCTATATCTCCCTAAAGGCCAAGGATCCATGTGGGAATCCAATCAAGTTAAAGTCCAAAGAAGTTCTGACAAGAACAGTGCTATAATTTACATCCCTGAAATTGCAGAGATTTCAGTAAATGTGATACCAGTGACAAAAGAAGATGATAGAATTCACAACTATCAAATACCTTCTGATGATTGCTTTGCTCATTTGGAAATACAGTTTCGGTTTTATCAATTGTCTGAACAGGTTGAAGGTGTTCTTGGAAAGACATATCAGCCAGATTTTGTTAGCAATGCAAAGCCAGGTGTTGCAATGCCAGTAGTTGGAGGTGAAGACAAGTATAAAACTTCTTCCCTTTTCTCCACTGATTGTAAAGCTTGCATTTTCTCTCCAGAAAGAGTCGTTCACCAATCACAGAAAAGGGATTTTGGTGGCTTGGATTGTACCGGAAGATCAAGCAGTGGCGTCGGTATTCTTTGCAGAAAGTGATTGATACTGGTTTCTGGATTCTTGATGGAAAAAAAAGAAGAAAAGAAAAGAAACTGATGAAGAAGATCTGTTTCAGACAATAACAGAGCTAAATTAATTACCTACCTTGTCTGATTTGTGTTTGTTAATTTTGTTTGCGATTACTGGATTTGTGTTTGTTATTTGATTCCTAATGAATTGTTTGTAAAACGCGGCTAATAGCTGTTGTCGTGTGGACTATAATGCATGGTTCATGTCTTCGAATATGCGAAATGTTTGAATGTTCTCTTTTTCTTTTATGAAAATTTAACTATATTAATCGTAATTGTTTATGGAGATCGGTGTCTCATTTGTTGATGATTGTGTTTTCAGAAATAATGAGTGTCCTAAGATGGCACGTATGGCGGTTTTTTTGTTTTTGATATATGCAGCCATGCAGGGCACTTATGGAAGTTGCAGAACCGGTCAGAACATCCAATTGATCGCAGAAATGATGAGTTTTATTTGCATGCTAAATTATAATGAGATCTAGAGAGACACCTTGAGAAATAATTGCGCACCCCTTGTTAGTGAGTCTCGGTGTTGTTGCAAGTAGTAAAGTCTTTGACTGGGTCGTTTGTTGTTAATAGAAACAATAAATGTTTTACTCAAATCGTATTGCTCATAGAGATAGAGTTCAGTACATATTTTTCCTTGGCTAACTATTATATGAAATGCACCAAAAAGGTGAGGTTGTCCACTTTGAGTTTGGTGTTGATCAATATATATAGGCTATGAACAAAACATATGTATTGTTTATGAGCTCTCACGTTAGTCACTTTTAACTCCAAAAGATGCATATATATATATATATATCTCTGGAAATGATGTGGCCATCGACGTGGCTATAGAACTTCCACCGAAATGTTCTTGAAGAAGGGAGATTGTGTATGGTTGTTAAAGCCACGTGTTAGCCATTGTTAGGGCCACTTGTATGCTGTTATTAGTGTGGTCCCAACCTTGGATTCTCTGTTAGATTTTATGTACCATTTCTGTTATTTGGTGTAAGGATATAAGCTATGTCTAGCTGCCACTGTAATTGAGCAATTATCATCATCTTATCTGATTTATGAGAATGGTATCTTTCTAACTTGGTATCGGAGCCATTATGGCCGAAACCGCCGCTTCTGCAAGTCCTCCAGTGACCGGAGTTACAAGCTCTCCGGTGACTAGTGTTACCGCTGCTCCAACGATAAGTTTTTCCCTTGGATCCTTCTCTTCTTTCATACCGCAATATGCATCCACCACCTCCGTTCTTCATACACCACCACCTGTTTACTCAACTCTACCACCAAATCTGGGTCAGTCTTCGTCATCTGGAGCTGTGCCTCTTTCAGCTTCCTCGTTTCCAATGTTCACTGGTAATCTCAATCAAGTTTGTAGTGTGAAACTTGATAGATCTAACTATCTGCTGTGGAAATCGGTGGTTGTTCCCTTTGCAAAGGGTCACCGGCTCGATGATTTTCTGTTTGGAACAAAAGCTGCACCCTCAAAATTTGTTCCATCAGCTACTGGTTTTGAGCTCAATCCTCTTTATGAATCCTGGAATGCAACAGATCAGCTCCTTCTTAGTTGGTTAAAAGGCTCTATGACAGAACCTGCACTTCTGGAAGTCATGAACTGCACATCTTCAAATGAGGTATGGAATACTTTAGAGGTTTTGTTTAATAACAGATCTGAGTCTAGGATGCTTGAATACAAAACTGCCCTCACTAAGACTGAAAAAGGGTCAAAATCGATGGTTGATTATCTAGCCTTAATGAAGGGATACTCTGATGGCCTTGCAGAAGCAGGCAATCCCATATCTGTTTCTGAGTTGATTTTGGCAGTTCTTGGTGGTCTTAATCGCGACTACGAATCTGTTATAGTTAATATCACCTCTAGGATCGGCTCCTTGTCCTGGCAGGAGGTTCAGTCCCAGTTGGTGACTCATGAAAGACTGTTGGCTCGTTTCACACCTTCGTCGACTCTTGACCTGAGTGGTCCCTCTGCTAATTTAGCAACTAATCGTTCTGGGCAAGGTAGAGGCCAATCCAGACCTCAAGGCAATGGAAATTTTCAGCAAAATGGCAGAGGTCGTGGTGGTAATCGAGGTGGTAGAGGTGGCTACAGAGGCAGAGGGGGTAGAGGATACCCAAATCAAGGAAATGCAAGGCCAACTTGTCAAGTCTGTGCTAGAGTTGGACATACAGCCGTTGAGTGCTATTACAGGTACAACTCCAACTACAATGGACAAGCTAATAGTGGGAATTCAGGACCTAATGTCAGGCCAAATGGTGGACAACAATACTCCAATTTTGGGGCTCAGCCATCTGCTTATTTTGCTTCCCCTGAGTCTGTTAGTGATGCAAATTGGTATGCAGATAGTGGTGCTACCAACCACATTACCTCTGATCTTAACAGCTTGCACCAGAGTCAAGGGTATGATGGTTCTGATGGTCTAACAATTGGCAATGGTAAGAGTCTATCTATTCAACACACTGGAAATTTCTCTGTCCCTACTGATAATTCTAACCTTGTTTTTAATCATGTTCTTCATGTTCCTAGAATCACTAAAAATCTCCTCAGTGTTTCCAAACTTACTTCAGATAATCATGTTGTTATGGAATTTCACTCCAATTGTTGTTTTGTGAAGGACAAGATCACAGGGAAGGTTTTATTGGAAGGAACTCTTAAAGATGGTCTCTACCAGATGCATTTTCCCATGAAAGCTCCTCAGAACTCTCTTCAATCCAAAGCCAATCAAAGTCCTAGCTGTCTTATGTCTGTCTGTAATAACTCTGTCAATCAGAGAAGTGAGTCTGTTGTTGATCATTCTGATCCTAGTAGTACTGTTAATGTCTGGCATAGGAGATTGGGACATCCCTCTTCTAAGGTTTTGAATCTTGTTATGAGTCTGTATGACCTTTCTGCTATAAATAAACTTGATTTTTGTGATGCTTGCAAATTGGGAAAACATCATTCTTTACCTTATTCTACTTCCATGTCTAAAAGTGATTCCTGTCTTGATCTTGTGCACTCTGACCTTTGGGGGCCTGCTCCAATGGTTTCCACACAAGGATACCAATATTACATATCATTTGTAGATGATTTTAGCAGGTTTGTGTGGATATATCCACTGGTTCATAAATCTGATGCTCTTCAAGCCTTTATTCAGTTTAGAACTTTAGTTGAAAAATAGTTTGAAAGACCTATTAAATGCCTCCAAACAGATTGGGGAGGAGAGTTTAGATCCTTTGAGACATATCTAGCAGATTCAGGGATTTGTTTTAGGCATCCTTGTCCCTATGCCCATGGACAAAATGGTAAAGTTGAGAGAAAACATAGACACATAGTGGAGATGGGGTGACACTCTTAGCTCAAGCCCAAATGCCCCTAAAATTACGGGTGGAAGCTTTCCAATACTCCACACACCTGATCAATAGACTACCAACACCTGTTCTTAACTCAATCTCACCCTATGAAAAACTGTTGAATCTCAAGCCAGATTATAAACTCTTAAGAACTTTTGGATGCACCTGTTTTCCTTATTTGAGACCCTTTCAGAAACAGAAGTTTCAGTTTCATACTACTAAGTGTGTCTTCATAGGGATTAGTCCTTCTCACAAAGGTTATCTGTGTCTTGATGTCTCAGGTAGGGTCTATGTGTCTAAGGATGTGCTGTTTAATGAACTTGAATTTCCCTATAAATCTCTCTTTCATCCCTCATTTTCTGTTCAGCCCTCAAACACTCAGATCTCCACCACAGCTTCTTGACCAAATCCTTCTTTTTGCTCTTCAATCTCTTGATGATGAGGAAATGCATCTCAGTCAACCAGTAGTAGTGTCTCGATCTCCTCCTCCTTCCATCCAGCTTCACTCATCCCAAAGATTTCACCTGGTGATACTGGTCACACACCTAACTCCTATCCTCCTAGTCCAAATCAGTCTCCTATTTCTGATGTCTCACCACATTCCACTACTCAGTCCACTGTCTCACAGTCACCTTCTTCTTTTGGTCACCACTTCACTAGTCCTAGCACCTCTCCTCCTAGTCCTCCTAAGTGCCACCCTATGCAAACCAGATCCAAGAGTGGTATTTTTAAACCTAAAACATATTCTTATCTTGCCACAAAAGACTCTGTCCAGTGCCAGTTGGAACCAACAAGAGCATCAGAAGCACTTGCCTCACCTCTGTGGCATACTGCTATGAAGGAAGAATTTAAAGCTCTTATTTCTAACCACACCTGGGATTTAGTACCACCTAATCATGAACAGCATCTGGTTGGAAACAGGTGGATTTTCAAATTGAAGCTCAAACCAGATGGATCTGTTTTGAAGCATAAGGCCAGGCTGGTAGCTAAGGGGTTTCATCAGACTCCCGGTCTAGATTACAGTGAAACTTTTAGCCCTGTTGTTAAAGCCTCTACTATCAGAGTTGTCTTGGCCATAGCTGTGTCTCTAAACTGGAAGATTAATCAAATTGATATTAATAATGCTTTCCTCAATGGAACATTATATGAGGATGTTTTTATGCCACAGCCAGAAGGTTTTGTTGATGCTCAAAGACCTAATCATGTCTGTCACTTAAGGAAAGCTCTATATGGTCTAAAATAAGCACCTAGAGCTTGGTTTGATGAACTGAGAGTTCAGCTACTAAAATGGGGTTTTCATCAGTGCAGATCATATACCTCATTGTTTATCTTTCATGCTCCTGAGGTACTAATGTATGTTCTTGTTTATGTAGATGATATCTTGATTACAGGCAACAACTCAGATTTGGTGCAGAAATTCATCAACACCCTGAATTCAAGGTTTGCCTTGAAAGATCTTGGACCCCTTTCACACTTCTTGGGCATGCAAGCACATAGGGATGAGACTGGCCTGTACTTGAAGCAACAACACTATGCTTCCCAACTTCTGCACAAGCTCAACCTGGATCACCTAAAGCCAGTTCCTACTCCTATGACTACTACAGCAGACTTAACATCCACTACATCTCTCTTGCTGCCAAGTGCTACTCAATACAGACAAATTTTGGGAAGTTTATAGTATCTTACCTACACAAGACCTGATATAAGCTATGTTGTAAATCAGTTAAGTCAATATATGCATGCACCAAGAGAAGTTCACTGGTTTTCTCTTAAAAGATTGCTCAGATATGTGAAAGGTACCCTTGCTTATGGTTTGCACTTTCAACCCAGTCATGCCCTTACTATAACAGGTTTCAGTGATGCAGATTGGGCCTGCAATATTGTTGATAGGAAATCTATGACTGGCTATTGTGTCTTTCTAGGAGGATCCCTTGTCTCCTGGAGCTCCAAAAAGCAACAGGTCGTGGCTCGATCTAGTACAGAATCTGAATACAGGGCCTTGGCAAATGTGGCTGCTGAAATCAAATGGCTGAAGTCCCTACTGACAGAATTGCATATCAGAGTTGACATCAAACCTATAACCTGGTGTGATAATTTAAGTGCTGCTGCCCTTGCTTACAATCCTGTCTTCCACTCTAGAACTAAACACATTGAAATCGATGTGCACTTTGTGAGAGATCAAGTTCTGAAGAATGAGCTTCAAGTAGCCTTTGTTCCTTCTTGTGATCAAGTTGCTGATTGTTTCACTAAAGCCCTCTCTATTACTCAGTTCAATTTAAACAGGCACAAACTGAATGTTGTTGACTCTACCATCAGTTTGAGGGGGGATGTTAAAGCCACGTGTTAGTCATTGTTAGGGCCACTTGTATGATGTTATTAGTGTGGTCCCAACCTTGGATTCTCTGTTAGATTTTATGTACCATTTCTGTTATTTGGTGTAAGGATATAAGCTATGTCTAGCTGCCACTGTAATTGAGCAATTATCATCATCTTATCTGATTTATGAGAATGGTATCTTTCTAACTATGGTGAAAAAGAAAAAAAACTTAAACGCACACACAATTTCTTTTTGCCTCAAGAGAGGCTTGAACACGGAATATATTGTCCTGAAGACTCGGTTTTTACCACTAGAATAATGTCTCATTGGTCCTTTCAATTCATTTATACAATTATACCATGTATCAACTTTTGATCGATAAGCATGTGCTATATTTTATACGTTGCACTTTGACTGAAAATATAAAATAAAATGAATCAATGAGAGGTAATAATATCAAATGAAACATTAAGAATAAGACATCAAGTAATTGTATCACATGCAGCCCGGAGAGCAAGGGAGCTAAGAATAGCTTCCTTGTTATTCAATAGTCGTAGATATTTTTATATAGTTTTTCTTTGAATTCTATTTTGCAAGTCTTGTACAGTTGTTTTTTAAGTTCTTATATAATATATGATCCGGTTTTTGACCTTAAAAAAAATGGGAAATTAGGGATAAAGATACAATCTGGAATATTTTTAAGAATAATGACAAATTACATATTTTTATATAGAATGACAATTGTATAATTTTATAATGAGAATGACAAACAGTGAATCCCGAAAATCGGTGATCTCCAAGGTGAATCCCGAAATCAGTGAATTTCGACAGTAAATCACGAAAATCAGTGAATTTCGACAATGAATTTTGAAAATTAATGAATTTCGACAATGAATTTCGGCAGTGAATTTCAAACACAAGTAAATTTCGACAGTGAATAAATAATTTTATCATTTATGCAAAAATTTCAAAAGACTGTCCTTCTACTCAATTGATGACATATTTCTGTCATTCTCCCTCATTCCCCCAAAAAAAAAGCATTATGGATAAAATTACAAAAATTGTGAAACAAAAGAGATGAAAATTATTTTTATGTTAACTCTTACGTTTAAATAAAAATGACTATATTAATGTAACAATGTTAATTATATAACATCTGGTCCCATGGTCTAGTGGTCAGGACATTGGACTCTGAATCCAGTAACCCGAGTTCAAGTCTCGGTGGGACCTTTTTTTCTTGCTGTTTTTTCTCCTCTTTAATGTATCTGTTATTTTTTTTTTTAAAAAGAAAAAGCCGTATTTGTTATTTGTTTTCCTTCTTTCTTTTTTTTCTTCTCCAAGCTTTTATTTAATTGATAAAAGAATTTTTATATTCCGAATCCATTTATTAATTAATTGCTCGAAGTTTGACCTGAACTCCTACAAGCTCGCATTATTTTTTTTTTTTTTTTTTCTGGAAAAGATCATTTTATTGACTAAGCCTTAAAATGACAGCATCCAAAACATGTTTTGCTCGAAGTTTGACCTGAACTCCTATAAGCTCGCATTATTCTTTTTTTTTTCTTCTGGAAAAGATCATTTTATTGACTAAGCCTTAAAATGACAGCATCCAAAACATGTTTTTACATGGACTCAGCATATCAAAAGTGGCAAGCAACAGCCAGAAAGAAATCAACAAAAAATACTCTAATCTAAGGATCATGCTAGTCTAATGTCTTTCGCTCGTTCCACAACTTTTGAAAGAAACACATTTGCTAAAGGGCGCTCCCGTTGTGCCCGTGCATAACTTTATTTCTCTATAGCCAGATACCGTAAACCGCCTCCGACCAAATATATTTCCATCTATTCTCATGGAGAGAAGATCTACTTTCCTTTCCAAGATTCAGTATCAACCAATCACCTTCACTTGTTGTAGAAAAAAAACATCTTAATTTCATCCGTAATTCCAAACACCTTTGGCCCATGGGCAATCCCTTAATGCATGGAGGATAGATTCCTCCCCATCATCACACATAGTACATGATGGGTCATCTGCCACGTGTCGGTTAGACAGAAACTCCTTAACAGGTAGGACTTTATGGGCAATGGTCCATAAGAGATAGCTACCTCTGGTCGGGCCTCTTAGATCCCAAATGTGTTGCCATATGTCATCTTTTTCACGTTGTGTCTGAGCCTGTAGTTGCCAAGAGTAGCCCGAAGAGACTGTGTGTTTTCCTTTATTGTCCCCTTTCCACACTATCCCTGTATTGTTCACGTCAAACCACTTTGGAGGCAAGAATACGCCTTACAGATTCCTTTCTAGGAGGGGGAGCAACCTGCCTTGGCCGTGGCCGTCATCTCTTTATACTTGTGTGCCAAAACTTTCACCCACAACTCCTCTTTTTGATTTATCAGATCCCAGACAAGTATTCCCAGCATAGCTACATTCATATACCTCATTTTTTTAAAGCCGAGCCCTCCTTCATGCTTGGCCCCGCAAAGAGTTTCCCACGCTAGAGTATGCATTTTTATGCCGTTCTCATCATCACCCCAAAAGAAGCTTCTGCAAATTTTCTCTATACTATTCAAAGTAGTAGTTGGTAGCATGGTGGTTTGCATTACATAATAAGGTTGCGTAGCCAAAGAGCTTTTTATAAGAACACACTTACCTGCTTTGGAAAGGGTCTTTGATTTCCAAGATGACAACTTGTTTCTCCTTATCCTCCAAATATTTGAAGTGAGACACTTTCATCCGTCTATGAATTAACGGGACCACCAGATATCTACCAAGACCAATGGTGTACGACATACGCAATCTTTGAGCTATAGCTGAAATGGAGTTGCTTCCCACATTTGAATTCGTAAAAAACCTGGATTTGGCTGTACTGGTTTTTTGTCCTGAACATCTACAAAAATCTTCTAGTACTTCTTCGATTACCTGTGCTTGTTGTTCACTAGCTTCACCGAATAAGATGAGATCATCTGCGGAAAATATATGGGAAATTGCGGGCCCATTCCTGGAAATCTTCATTGGTCTCCATCGCCCTTCATCCACAGCTTGGTTGATTTTAGCACTCAGAATCTCCATACATACGACGAAGAGGTTGGGAGCAATAGGGTCTCCCTGCCTCAGTCCCCTATTAGGGCTAAGCTCGCATTATTTTTTACAACTTATGTTGTTGTAATATTTCAATTTTCGAGTCCCTTCGGGGACATCCGATAAAATTGAAACGATACAGAGAAGATTATCATGGCCCATGCGCAAGTATGACACGCACAAATCGAGAAATATTTCAATTTTCGGGAAAGGGCAGCCATGATGTCATTTTGCGAAAACAAAATATTATATTTATTTCTTTTGGAGTTTAAAATTTTTTTTAAAAAAAAAGAAAAGAAATGAAAAGGGAATTTATGGGAATAATTATAATTAATGTAATTAATTAAGTTAATTAATTGTGGGAGTTATTTTAGAAAAAAATAATAAACTCCCCATTAATAGAGGAGTTATAAGAAATGAAAGCTCACAGGCAGAGTTGGAACCCTGAAAAAGGGTTGAGAGAAAACTGAAAGCCAACAGGGAGAATCTTTCAAAATTCATACAAGGTTCTTACTAGATTTCAAAATGAAATTGAGAATCGGAATCAGCATAAGGAGAGGATCGTTTTGATACAGAAAAATTTGAATTTTGAAAAGGTACCAGTTTCGCCCTAATCTTTGCTATCACCGAATTTTGATCGAGTGCGGTTGTTTAGATTTCTTAAATTCGTAGTATAGATGACATAGAAATCGGTGATCATGTTTAATTCAAGTTTGGTGGATGATCACATAGGTTTCGACTAAAGAATCTGTTTATGGGGCTTTTGTGCTTTGAAGATTGCTTTGGAATTTGCTTTGATCAAGTAAGAGAGTTTTCATATTGAACGATTCTAGTTTTATGATGTTTAGGTTGAATATATTGGTTGCTATTTGATGTTAAAATCAATGTTTTAATTGTTGATTGAAGTATGAGATGATATGATATGTTTAGTACATGTTTTGCTGCTGTTTTGGGTTGTTTTTACCTGAAAAATTGATTGGAAAATAGTTAGAAATGGTGTCGAAAAACGCAGAAAAATGCTCCCATGTGTAATAGGCAGTGGCCTAAGATGTATGGGTCGTGGCCTATCAGATACAGAGAGTTCAGAGTATTTTGTTGGATCATAGGCGGTGGCCTATGGCCCAGAAATGCCGTTTTGCTCATTTTCGCGTATTTTCGAGCGTAGTAAGTTGAGATTAATTCTAACCTTAATAAAATGATAAAAAAAAATTAAATAAAGATTACAAAGCCATGATTAAGTTTCTGATGCGTTTAGTTCCGGCATCGAATGGATTCTTCCTAAGAGTTGATGTTCGGGACCGTCGGATGTTCATGAACGGCCTTGTGCTTTGGTGGATTAGCATCCATCAATGTATGTGGCATATGTGCTAGGATGTTGTGTCTAGTTGTCTAAGTGAGGGAGTAGAAGTAGGGAGTGGGTCTTTCCTTGAAAATACTTAGGTGGTTAGTTAACAACTAATAGCATACGTACTTGTGTAGTTAAAAGTTTAAACATCATGTCATTCTTGATAAGACACAATTCTATATCGCGATGTGTGGGCGGTCAGTATAAAGTGAATAACTCCATAGGTTGCTAAGACCCCAAGTACGGAGGAACTTCGCCGAACACGCACACTATCAGGGTTAGCTCGTGGCTATTGTTGTGATCCAATAATAGGTTGCATCCAGATAGTTTGTGGTGAGTAGCACCATGCGTAGTGCTCTTGAATATTGATTTAACAAAGATAACCTAAGTTAGAAAAATGTAGGATTCCAGACATGTTGATGAGAATGAAGTGAACCGTAGAGTTTGAATCAGTCACCTAAAGATAACAAAATAATAATGTGAACATTTCGTTCTAAGACTTAATTATCAAATAGCTTCTACCTCTTTATTAAATACTTTTGTACTTGCCTCCATTGTATGTTTGTTGTGTGCTTTATGGAGTGAGAATATGAACAGGTTGACCCGGAGCTTGATGATAACTTTGAGGGTGATATGTTGTCACGTCATGCTATGCTTGCAGATTTCATAAATTCTCATTTCAATAATTGATGTAATGCTAAGACTATGTTGTATTTTCCCTTTTAAGACAATGTTGTACTTTTATTTTGTTTGAAACACCATACTATGTAAGCTTTGCATTTCGTTGTTGTAAGTTTATATTTTCTTTCTTTAGTTGACGACTTCTATTTTAATAGCATTTATGTTTTTTTTTTTTGAGAAGAAGCATTTATGTTTTGACCCGAGTAATTTTAGCTTCTATTTTGTTCAACATGATACGACGACGTAAAGGTTTACGTATAATAATTAATTTATTTAATGTTATACGTGTCGAACGTTTTTTTTCAGATAAAAATTCGGTATCCGAAAACGGGCATTACAGTTGTTGTTATGTAACTTCCGCTTTCAAGTGCAAAATGAGAATGATTGTTTTCTTACTTTTTAACTTGTATCAGAATAAGAAGATGGATAGAAAAAAGAAGTGCAGAAACACTAAGATAAAAATACCGGATTAATGACTTGTATTTTGAGTTATAATTATATACATATATGTATTATGTTGGTGTATATATGAATGAATGTATGTGTATGTGTGAATGACACAAATATTTGTTAATTAACTCGTGTTTATTCGTTTAATAAATAAACATAATAATATGTTTGAGTTTGAGGTGTTTATTTAAAAAAATAAACAAACGAATATGAGTTTATATGAGCTAAATTCAAACTTGTTTTAGGAAACGAATATGTTGATGTACATCAACAAAGGTTTGTTTGGATAAGATTGTGTAGTGCTCATCTGGATTTTTGTATACTTTCTAATAATTCATGGTAAATAAAGTTTACCAAATAAAGGTTGGTGTTTGTTTGTTTGTTTTTATTTTTATTTTTATTTTTATTTTTATTTTTATGGATATGGATACCAAAGAAATATGTAGAGATGTTTTTAATTGATTGGAGACTGAGAATTAAACTAGAATGAAGTAGTAGTCAATTACAGTAAAAAATAAAGAAGAAAATTCATAGTAGTCAATAAGCTTCTTCTAAAATCTAAAGTGGAAGAAAAAGGGCTCAAACAATAGACATATTACAAAGACGGCTAGGCGTAGGCCTGAAATCAAGCCACCGTAACGTCGGCCGTTTAACCGGCGGCATCAACGCTCTCCTAATAATCTCCTTCTTAGCAAACCTCCTTCTAAACTTATCGGTCGGTGCAGCCACCTCCGGCCGTGAGCTTTTCCCTGATCTCGGACTCTGAACCGATAAACCATGACCGTTCCGGTGACTAGATCTGGGCGATGCAACCGGAGTGAATTCAAGGCCACTACTGGACGGCCCATTATTCGGGTCCACCTCCGCAGGCTTTTGGACCGTTGGTGTTGGATCCTCTCCTAATGAAAGTGAACCACCTTCCATTTTAACTTTAAGCTGAAACAGAGATTAACTGGAGAGATAGAAAAAGATGGGGAAATTGGAATTAGAAGAGGAAGAGAGATTTTGGTGGAGATTTAAAGGGGATAGTTTTAGAATTTAAATTTTAAAATTTAATGACTTAGGGGTTTGCGTGGGTGACCAATTCCGTGGTTGGATATCGGTATTGACGTGATCCTCTTATGAAAGACATTTGGAACTTCCTTTACACGCCTCCATACCTTTGACCCTGTCTCATCCCGGTCGCCAATGTTCCAAAACTAAAAGTCGTTGTTTTCTGAAGAAAAAATATACTCCCTCCGTCCTAATTTTTTTGAGATATATTTTTTTTTATAGATATCTCAAAATAAATCTCATTACTAATGTTTAGATTTAAATTTCCTTTTTAAATGTCTAAAATACCCACATATCAACATTTATTGAAAAATGTAAAGATAATATAAAATGTATGTAATTGTAAATTAGTCATTTATTTAATGATTAGACAATGCAGTAAATGATGCTTCTTTAAATTTCAAGAGTTTCAAAGGAAATATCTTTTCACACAAATTTATATCTTATCACACAGAAATTTATTTCCAATTTCGCACTTACTTTTTTAATTTTATGCGCGTTGACACATTATCCATACTGAAACATGGTCAGAATATAGTGTTGAGAGTCCACACTGGTTGATTCTGACCATCTTTTAGGTAGAATGTTTGAAGTTTTCCAAACTCATATATAGTCAGAGCATCATTCTGACCAATATTGAGTCCGGAATACTCTACACATTCGCATTGTAAATCCGGTCGTGATAACAACAACAATATAAAAGCACCACTATTGATTCTGACTGAATTTCAGACAGAATATTAAAAGTTTTTTTCACTCAATTTTAGTCAGAATGTCTTTCTGACCGGTATTGAGTATGAAAAACATTAAAAAATTTGACTAGAATAAAAGCAGTATAATGATCCTATTCTGACTCAAATTGGGTCAGAATGGTTGTTGTGTGAATTGACCATAAATTGGCCAGAATAGTATATATTTTCCGGACTCATTTACGGTCAGAATGGCAGGCGTGTGGAATATCCAAACGAAGCCCACTCTCGACTCTTGGTAAGTGTAAAATAACATTGGTGTGAAAATATAGTCCCGTTTCAAAATGTCCCAAACAAATGAGGGAGTATATATTGTTATAAATATACACATGTTAAGATCAAGCGTTTACCATTCTACTAAAATCAATTGATGCCAGTAAAAGCGCTACTATATTTCTTAATTCATTCAAGAATGTGGGCAATCTGTCCCATCTCCCCTCAAGTGTGGGCAATCTGTCCCAATACTTGTACAATTTTTTCATTCAAAGTGTGGACAATCTGTCCCAAAACCCCCTTCAAGTCTAGGCAATCTATCACAACACTTGCACAATATTTTTTTAAAAATATTGTTCCAACCAGGGTTCGATCTCGTGACCTCTGGCTCTGATACCATGTCGAGATCAAACGCTTACCATTCTACTAAAACCAATTGGTGACAGCAAGGAGTTTACTATGGTCAGTGCAGTGAGATTTGTGGAACTAATCATGCCTTTATGCCTTTCGTCGTAGAAACAGTTTCTAGGAAAGATTATGGTTCTCGGGTATCCTAAGAAGTAAGCAAGTAAACCCTCAAAAGATGTGCACAAGAGCTAAGCCTACTTCCCTAGCTACTTTCCTTCCTTATTCTTACTACTGTCTTGCTCAGACTGACTACACTGACTGGAATGAAGATCTCCTTCATTTTCTAGAGAGAGAAGGCGATCAATATCTATGGCTCTTGGAACTAGTGGTTAACCATTTCTACGCGAGACGAATCGTTTCTTCGGACAGAAGAAGATTATGTAAACACTTACTCGAGATCTCACTTATCAGATTCCATTGTGGAAGACACAATTTTTTCTGAAGAATTCGCCATGATATACCCGATCCATGCATAATATCGTGAAAAATGGATACAAATTTTTGACTGCTACTTAGTATCGGCAATAGGTTTGAAAAAGTATCTAAAAATATAAAATCCCTTTCGTGAAAAAATACCAATTGAAGTGGAGGGTTTCTTCAAATAACAAGGGGCTGGGTCAACTACTCAATCAAATGATATTGAGCATGTTTCCCATCTCTTCTCGAGAAAGAATGGGGCTATTTCTTTGCAAAATTGTGCTCAATTTCATATGTGGCAATTCCGCCAAGATCTCTTCGTTAGTTGGGGGAAGAATCCGCACGAATCGAATTTTTTTAGGAACATATCGAGAGACAATTGGATTTGGTTAGACAATGTATGGTTAGTAAACAAGGATCGGTTTTTTAGCAAGGTACGTGATGTATCGTCAAATATTCAATATGATTCCACAAGATCTAGTTTCGTTCAAGTAACGTGGGAATATGAGTCGAAGCAAAAACAAGAATATTTCTAGCGGAACATCTTTCACAATCCCTGGAGAGATGGTTCACTAATAGACCGAGGGATAAGTAATTCAACTCATTCACATCTAGATCATGAATGCTTGGAATCCATATTATGCAAGGAGAAATTGATTTTGCTAATTCGAATTGAAGGGTGATATAAAATCGGTCTATTTCCAGCATCATATCCTTTATGATCCGCTTGACCCGAAATGACCTGGCCCAATAGGGAAATCCCAATTCATTGGGCCTTTCGATACAATCAAATAGAAAGGCCCAAGGGCGTCATATTCTAGGAGCCCAAACTATGTGATTGAATAAACCCACCTCTATCTGTTGCGGGTCAAGGGGTCCTTCTCCCTCCCCCCTCTATGCCCTGCGGTAATGATTCCTCTGGCATTACGACCTTTACCACAACGATGCTGTCCATAGATCAAATTCTTTCTTGGATTTGCTTTCACTTGACTGTCTACGGTTCCATTGCGTGTGCTCGGGGTAGAAGTTTTGTATAAATGTATCACCATGCTATTAAGTCTTTCCTATTCCTTAGCCGGAAAGATATGTGGCCATGAAAGAAGGATTAAGTTGATGGGTGGTAGAGTCGTGGAAACGCATGTTTCTTCCATATTTTTTACCTTAGCTCCATGGAACAATATGTTACTGTTACTGCTGAAACACGGAAGAATTGAAATCGTGGATCAAAACACTATGGCAATTCTTCATGAGGAGATGAATCTAGAGATTTTTGAATCAGACATCAGGATTTTTGTTCTGTCTTCGCCGTAATAATATCTCGTGGTTTGCAACGATAACTTGGTATATCTACTATATGGCTGTTAACTAAAATATGTCTATGGTTAACTAATTGGCGGGCTGCAGGAATAGTCGACGCCAAATAAAAGATTGTTCCGATGGAACCTTCTACTTTACCCTATGATTGGACGTAGAGCCACGACCCAAATCATTCTATTCTTTTCTAGACATTTTTCTTTTTATTATTAAATCAAATGACTGCACCAAATCAAAGAAAGTAGTGCAAGGAATGAATCCTTTCTTGCCTCTACTAGGCAGCGTGTGGAATGGCCGAGAGCGGACTTTTGATGCGTAGTAGCCTTCAAAGATTACTCTTTTGCCGACTACTACTACTATAGGCTAGCTACTTCTAGTAAATGCGCTACTATATTTCTTAATTCATTCAAGAGTGTGGGCAATCCGTCTCAACACTTGCACAATTTTTTCATTTAAGAGTGTGGGCAAGTGTTGGGAGAGATTTCTCACACTTGAGGGGGTGTTGGGAGATATTTCCAACAATCTTGAATGAAAAAGATTGTGCAAGTGTTGGACATATTGTCAACACTTGAGGGGGGTGTTGGGATAGATTACTCATACTTTTAATCTATAAGGAAATAAAGTTGCGCCTTTACTACAACCAATTGTTTTAGTATAACGGTAAGCACTTTACTCTTAACAACACATAATATGTGGATGTCCATTAGATAAAATACATCTTAAAAATACGATGTGATCGACAAATGTTTTACACCGTAAAGCTACGCGTGACATGACATAACTTTAATGGTACGACATAGGATAATCCTTGGTTAATGTCTTATACATAGGATAACACCAATTAATGCTTTAGCCTCTATCTTACATTTGGAAACCGGCTTTTGAAGTAAATGTCAAGACTCATGCAGCGGAGAATTTCTGCCAACTTTCATTTGGTGTATAAATATGGCCATTGTAAGACTTAACATATATCTTTAGGAAGCAAATAGTACAAGTTTATTTCTATGTGTTACTTCTTTATGTAAGATATGTTTATCATTTCATATTTTCTCATTTTGTGTGATTAGAAATAATGAGCATACAAAACACTTTTTAAAATTGAATTTCTATATTATATACTATATAACACGTTATCAGCACGAGTCTCTATCAACTGAGCCGTGTCAACAAAATCTCCCCATCAAAATAAAAGATGTATCACCCTGTTGGTTTGCCGTCATAATATCCACATTACTGGATAGATTTCAAACAAGAGAGATATTTACTTTATCTTATTGTTACTGAGAAGAATCATTAATTTACACAACAAATATACCCCCACAAAATAAATAGCAAGGACGAAATTAAAGGGCCTGCTTGAGCGACTGTATAGATGTTGAGTTGTATGAAATGGATTTAACCAATTATATACGAGTTTTGGTGATTGCAAATTTGATGACAGAATTCCTACTATATATATCAGCCACATTTGAAGCAATCGGTAAAAATGGATGTTTCATAAGCTACTACTCCGGCTTTGTGTCACAACAATGATATATGATGGTGTTCGAATTATTATCTGAGAATTTTGTCGTGGTATTCTTATCTTATATTGGACATCTCTGTTGCAAAACGGATGATTATCTTATATACTTATATCATCGGAAGATTACATATCAGACACTGCCTGAAAGGTAAAGTATTGAGGTAAGAATTTTATTGTGATTAATATTGCGGAAATAAGAAAAAAAAAATCTTAAATTTCTTTTTATTTACTGTATTATTATATATGTTTGAAATATCACTGAAAATGATAGTACAAGCCTATTCCGAGAAGTGAACGTGACCGATAAATGATGAGATAAGTCTGTTATCAGAAATGAACGCGACCAAATGAAATATTTGAGATGTATCAGATTATGCAAGTCGCTTTTCATAAGTGAATTTGACTGAATTTAATTATATCAGTTACCGTGGTTTTGAAATTCATCAAGATAAATCCCACCGGAAGTGGGTTGATGACATGAGAATGAAATAATGTTGATACAACCCGGGATACTGTAAAATATTCTTTGGATAAAAGATTTGATCACTTGAAGATGATCATTTCTCATCTAAAGCTCTCGAAAGCTTGCAAAAGTGAATATGAAATTCACTGAGATAAAAACAGACATGAAGTGCGAGAACTAAAAGTTGAAAAAGGCCGTAAGCCAAAAAGATGAAATATCCTTGAGGGATATGACAAAGGCACTTTTTCGAAAAAGAAACAAAATTGTCCTCTAAAAAAACAAGACATTGATGAAGCCGAGTACTAGATGAATAATGAATATATATATTATTGATGTGACATGAAAGTCATTGGTTCCGTATCTGTCATACGGCGAAATACCTGGTGAAACTCGATAAAGCTTCACAAAAAGACATCAGTCATGAAATGAATTGTGATGTCGCGGTCATCCTAAAGATGATGCGAAAATAATGAGCTATGTTCATTGTAAATTATTTTCCATGTCTCAAACAAAATTATTGAGGTATAAGGATATCCCCTGAGGTGGATATCAAAATGAGGCAATGGATCAAAAATATATTAAACTCTAAGCAGAGATAATATACTTCACCCCGGTTGAGTAAATATCTCGTAATGTTTGTTGATAGTTATATAAGAGGATATCACATTGAAATGTTGAATCCCACAAAGGGTTATTGTAAACTTAGTAGATATGAATTGTGATGAAAATATTTTTCCGAGATCAGGGGGAGGAAGTAAACGTGAAATTTATAGATCCCGTGGAAAAATAATACATGAACTTAAACTTCATAGAAGAATAACCATCAGATGCATTTAATTACTCCAGTAGAGTTAGCAGCTGCGAATGCTCTGATTGAAATAGATGTCCTAGAAGGACAAAATATGATATCATAAAGTACGCCAGAATAGTTATAGACTAATCGGTTCAAAGATGTAAATCCTTAGAAGAGGTTATGACTATAAAAGAGAACTCTAAAAGAGTTAAAAGAAGCTCGAGCTAATGAAAATATATTCCAAGAAAATTCGGTAATCTCCAGAAGATAAATGATGTGCTTATGTAAAGTATAATGAAAATGAAATCATTAAACCCTGAAGAGGTTAATGCAATAGATTCAACATGACTATGTTGATAATGAGAATGTGTGGAATTGAGAAAAATGCAATTTTCAATATACATTATATAATTTGCAGATCGTGATTAAAATGGTTAACCATACATGGGGGAACAAAATGATCCTGATGTTCATTGATTCGTGATACCTCTGAATAAAATGTAATGATTACTGAAGAATCATATATAGCATAATATTATATTGATATTTATGATAAACACTCGTGAAAGGCATAATTGTTCCAACATATATAAATCTCATAGCTTTGAGATAACTTAACTAATTTATCATCTTTTGAAAAGATGTGATATGATTATGGCATTTGGCTTATGAATGAGGTTCATAATATGAGGCAAATATGCTTAGTAGTATATAAATCGTCGCAAGATACAAACGAAGATGTTTGTCTGATTGATAGTGCACTACGCATACGATACTCAAACATGAGAAATATTTTCCCGAGGAAAGAAAAGATAAATGTTAATACAATTTGTGGTAGTGCAAAACTGATCGAAGGATCCGGAATAGCTACAATATTTCTCCCTGGGGGAACAAAATTTATGTTCAATCATGCTTTATATTTCCCAAAATCCCGAAGAAATTTATTGAGTTTTAAAGATATCCGCCGGAATGGATATCATATTGATCGAGACTATGAATGAGAAAAATTCTGAATATTTGTATATTACAGTAAATGTCTCAGGGGAGAAAAATATATTAGAGAAACTTTCATTCTCTGTCATCGGGATTATATTATACTAAAATAAATGCGTTTGAGACGCATCTTGTAGTAAACCAGAAGTTTACTGATAATAATATATTGAGAATTTGGCATGATCGATTGGGACATCCTGGATTAGTTATGATGAAACGAATCATTGAAAACTCACATGGCCACGTACTGAAAAACCAAAAGTTTTTCAATGTTAATGAATTGTTATGTACGGCATGTTCTCAAGGAAAATTTATTACAAGGCCATCAGTCACAAAAGTGGCTACTGAATCGACAGTATTTTTAGAACGGATTCATGACGACATATGTGGACCTATACACCCGCATAGTGGACAGTTCAGATATTTTATGGTCCTAATTGACGCATCCCGCAAATGGTCACATGTATCATTGTTATCAACTCGCAACCTGGAATTTGCAAAATTACTAGCGCAGATAATCCGTTTACGAGCACAATTTACGGATTATCCGTTTAAAAATATCCATTTGGATAAGGCTGTAGAATATTCATCACGTGTTTTGATGATTATTGCATGTCTGTGGGAATTAGTGTGGAACATCCAGTTTCTCATGTTCACACGCAAAATGATCTAGCCGAGTCATGTATTAAACGACTACAATTAATTGCTAGACCAATGCTAATGAGAACAAATTTACCCATATCTGCTTGGGGACATGCTATTTTACATGCAGCAGCGCTTTTGCAAATTAGACCATCGAGCTATAATAAATACTCCCCGATGCAGTTGGCAATAGGTCATGAGCCCAATATATCTCATCTGAAAATATTTGGTTGCGCAGTATATGTATTGATTGTGCCTGCAACACAACGCACTAAGATGGGCCCCAAAAGAAGATTGAGAATTTGCGTGGGATATAATTCCCTGTCTATTATTAGATATCTTGAACCCTTGACGGGTGACTTATTTACTGCAAGATTTGCAGATTGTCATTTTGATGAGACTATTTTCCCGAGATTAGGGGGAGAAAATAGACCTGAAAAAGAATTGTTACAGAAATAAATCTCTTGGAAAACATCGTTAAATTTTCTTGATCCTTGTACAAGCTGTGCATGTGAACTTGAAGTTCAAAGAATCATTCATTTGCAAAAGATATCATTCATTTGCAAACGGTAGCTAATCAATTACCGGATGCATTTAATGACTCCAGTAGAGTCACTAAAAATTACATAGATGCCGCGAATGCTCCTGCTCGTGTTTCAGTCCCAGAAAGATGAAAAGAATAATATAGCAAATGAATCGAAACCACGCCAGAAACGTGGTAGTTCGATTGGTGTGAAAGATATAAATCCTCGAAAGAAAAGAGGACAAAACGATCAAAGTGATAAAGTCAATGATTCTATAATATATGATGAGATCTAAGAGAACGAAAAGATTACAAATCCTGAAAGCGGGATAAATGGTTTGATCTGAGAAAATCTAATATGAACTCCCGAAGAGTTAAATATAAATGAGTATGAGTTTTTGACTTGTATTATAAAGATCTATTACATGCACAAGAAATATATCTTTTAGTCCTGACAACTAATAGTTGTACTCTTTTTCCTTTTAACCAAGTTTTTTCCATTGAGTTTTCTTAGTTAAAGGTTTTTAACGAGGCAACCAGTGCAATAAGAACGCATATGTCATGAATCTTTTTCCCTTGACTTGTTTTTCCCACTGGTTTTTTCCAAGCAAGGTTTTTGGTACATGCAACGAACTCGTTACAATTTGCACGGGCCCGTTGGAATTTCAACACGGGACTTTAAAGTCAGATATGACCCGACCTGACATGAAATATGACCCACTACAGTGACTTGATTTGCTATTTTCTCGTTTTATATCAAAACATATATTCGTTTAAAATATTGAGTTGGAGAGAAAAAATAACATTTTTTTTTGTAATGTGTAACGATTTCCAACGCCATTTTTTTAAATTGAGGTTAGGTTTGTCAATTTACTAATTTTTTTGTCCTTCTAAACAACGAAAATTTTAAGCTATCATATTTGTCTAATTAAGTTGATTTTGTGTTTTTTTTTGGCTCATATCTCATATTTCTATTGGCCCCCAGCTTTTAATACTAATCCCCATTTACTTCCGGCATCACAAAATATTACTTTCGTTACCACAAAAATATTTTTATTATTTTCTTATTTCATACACCACGAAAAAAGAAAATAATTACTTCTTACACCACAATTTTCTAAAACACTCTTTTAATCCAATTTTAAAAAACAATAAATAACTACTACCACCACAGTGTCCAAAATTAAACTACCATACCCCAACTTGAAGACAAGGGTGGCATTACAGCACGAGTCAGGCTCATCTCAAGTACAAATGATGAAACCACACACTCAAAATGTGATAATAATCTAACCGTAGATTTTTCTTCTTCAAAACTACGTCGTTTTGTTGATAATATCTAAAAATAATTGTACTTGAGAAAGCACTACCCTCAAATACCTAAGAGGATATTACTGAATTATGCCTTCGGGTCTGCTATTTTTTGAATTCTTTTGGTAAAAGAATAGTATATCTTTAAGCGACTTCTATCGGCACCACTGGTGTTGTCTTGCTATTACAACGGCATGCCTATCGACGTTCCAACATTTGCCTGAGTTTTTCAGATTGCTTATAACATCAGTTGTCCTTGCGTTGTTAGCACCAAACTTATGTCAGTACATGTGACGTTACCTGCTACCAATCATCTTCATCGCAAATGCAGGAACAGTTTCTTCCCGACAGAAAAAATTTGAAAATCAATCATTAAAACCCTCGATTTCTACCAAATTACCAACTATTTGCTTAGAAAACAAGATACATACGTGAATTGGTTCAAAGTTATGTTCTTCTTAACTTGATTCTTGCAACCAATGCTTCAATTGCGGTTTTCCGGCGAAAATACTTATCTACTACGGTGAACTTTTTTAGGTTATGTTTTTGTTTTGATTCAAATGAAAAAAATGAGGGAAGTTAGTATTATGTTAAAATGGATTGGTTAAATTAACTAAAGAGCCTCCTAAAAAAATGAATTAAAGAGTCTTAAAATAATAATAAAATGTTATTTTATAATTTATAAAAGCTGATTGACTAAAATGTATATTTTTTTAAAGTTATTAAATGAATATGGTGCATTGAGTGATTCGTGGTGTAGTGAAGTGAATGAAAAATAATAAAATAAAGGATGCCGATCGAAGTCGTCTATTTTTAAAATAGAAATATCTAAGAAAGATGTTGGGCCAACTTGTCATCCTTAATTTTCAACCCAACGGATCCATCAGCATTGGGCTGTTTTTATTTGTTTGTTTTTTGTTTTTTTTTCTCCTTTCTAACATGAAAGAAATTTTATTGCATGAGATTAAAAGATTAAAGACGCAGTGAGTTAATTCTAAATAAAATGAAATAAGAAGACGACGCTGACGAAGAAGAAGACAACAATGAGTTCATTTCGGTCAAAAGAAAATGAGTTCATTAAGGCTTTTTTGATGTTAAGAATCGTACGCTTATCATTCTACTAAGACCAATTGGTACCAATAAATGCGTTACTATATTTTCTATGGGTATTCAAGAGTGTGAGAATCTCTCCCAACATTTGAGGAAAAGTCTAACTCAATCTAGAAGAGAATATCCTAAGAAGAACAAAGACGGATTAATAGAGAAAAAAACTTTCAACTAAAAATACAAACGACACATCAATGTGAAAAAACTATCACATCAAACGAGAAAGATTGCACTTTTCCATGATAACAACATAACTACACAAAAATCAAAATTTCTATGCATCATTGTTACGATACACATTCATATTATGTGTTTTTGATACGATAAACATCTATATGTATGTGTCTTTGTTACAATTATCGGACAACTAACAAGAATTGTCCATTGACCAACGTTTTCCAAACAGAAATCCTACGTGGGCTGCTAACCCATCTAGTTTGTTGCCAACACTACCGTCCATTAACTAAAATAAAAAATACTAATATCTAATTTTACATTATTTAAATTAATAAGATAATGAGACAATTATCTAAAAGGACACATATTGGACTTAATTAGGCAAAAAGGACACTCAAAACAAACACTTAGTTATAAGGACAAAAATTAGGTAGATAGACCCAAATACCCTTAATGAGAAAAAAAAAAAACAAAAAACAGCAGAACGCTGAATGTGTCACGCTGTTGTTGTTGTTGACTTTTGTTTTATTTTATTTCTTTTCCTGGAAGTTCAATTGTGGTTGGTTTTTTTTTTTTTTTTTTTTTTTTTTAATTTGGACGTTGAATTTTTTTCCGACACTTGATAAAACAACACCGTGATGACATTTGATATTTTTCCGACTTAATTTCATAAAATCGATTTATTTTCTTCATAAAATCGACTTCAAATGGTTATATCTTTTGATATAAAACTACGATCAACATAAATCTTTCACCTTAATTCATATTTTTATGCAGTTACATCGGCAATCATATATGCAGTGATATCAATATTTTATGCAGTGACATCAACAATTTATGCAGTGACATCGGCAATCAGATATGCAGTGACATCAAAATTTTATGCAGTGACATCGGCAATTTATGCAGTGACATTGGCATTTTATGCAGTGACATCAACAATTTATGCAGTGACATTGGCATTTTATGCAGTGACATCGCCAAATCATACACAAACCCACCATCAACATATATCTTTGCTTTATTTGTTTCAAGGTGATGCATGTTAAACTAATTGATCATTTAGAGTATGTTTAAATTTTGAAATTTGTCTATCATCCACCCTTCATGTTCCTGAATTCCCTATTAGCCTTTTATCAACTATTAAACTCACAAGAGATCTAAATTGCTCTGTTACATTCTTTCCCAATTCTTGTGTATTGTAGAATCTCCAGATAAGTAATAAGATTAAAACAAGCCATGAGCGTGGATGCTTATATATTGTTTGAAATATGGAAGAGAATTATTTGAATCTTCTTATTCATAATTGGAAAATAATTAAGGGAATATACACAAATATTCCTTACGGCTAGAAACAAAAATCAAAGAAAGAAACGGCTGGGGACCTTCCAACTTCCTATTAGTATTTGACTAAGGCAAAAGTCTATTACACACAGTCCTAGAGTAATTAAGAAATAACTATTTAAACATAAACAATGAATTCTTGAATTCTGAAACTCCCCATCAAGCTGGGAAATGTTTGTCTTCAATTCCCAGCTTGCTTTTTATACTTTAAAACTTTTTCACTGGAAGCCTTTGGTCAGAACATCAATAAAAGGCATGTCTTGAATAAGATCTAGAAGTGTTTCTTGGTGCGGTGTAAATTTTTGTTGCAAGAATGTGTGAGAAAAAAAGCAGGCGTTTTCTTTCAATCAAATCATTGTTTTTACTTGAATTTTCAAGTACCACCAATTCGCTTGAAAATCCCATATCATCCGACTTTGTACGGTATCAATCACAAAAATTAAAAAGGATGAAATTTTGGAGCAAAGTTGAATGACATCAACAATTTATGTAGTGACATCGGCAATCATATATGTAGAGACATCGCGATGAAGTGAAACCGCGATGTAGTGGCCACCCGATCGCGAGAGACACGCGATGAAGTGCCCACCCCGATCACGAGACCATCGAGATGCAGTGATCACCGGGATGCAGTGACATTTGATAAAACAACACCGTGATGACATTTGATATTTTTCCGACTTAATTTCATAAAATCGATTTATTTTCTTCATAAAATCGACTTCAAATGGTTATATCTTTTGATATAAAACTACGATCAACATAAATCTTTCACCTTAATTCATATTTTTATGCAGTTACATCGGCAATCATATATGCAGTGATATCAATATTTTATGCAGTGACATCGGCAATCATATATGCGTGACATCAACATTTTATGCAGTGACATCGGCAATTTATGCAGTGACATTGGCATTTTATGCAGTGACATCGGCATTTTATGCAGTGACATCAACAATTTATGCAGTGACATTGGCATTTTATGCAGTGACATCGCCAAATCATACACAAACCCACCATCAACGTATATCTTTGCTTTCTTTGTTTCAAGGTGATGCATGTTAAACTAATTGATCATTATTACATCATGATCAACGGTGTCGATACATGATGTGACATTCGTTGTGTCACAACGGTTGTGTCCGGATCATTACTCAAAAAAGAAAGGAAAAAATAAAACATCATCCAAAGCCTTTCATAATCATATCAAAGCATCCAACTTTTATTTCTATTTTTTCACATTTCCAATACATTAGAATTTAGAAAGATCCTAAATAAGGATCCTAAAACTATTAACAAGAACATTAATAGCATAGTTGGATACAACAAGATCATTTCCCGGCTACCATATGTTCTTGATGATCTATCCATTGTTTGGATTCTTGAATTTACAATCAAAACTTAGCAACAAAAATAAACTCAAAAGTGTACAACTTCTTATCAATTGGCAATATCTTATCAATGACTCTACAACCATTTTCTACACCACACAGCAAGCGTGGTGATTCCTTTAAACCCAACTTCTTCGTTGGGCATTGGCACGTAAGGTGGGTTCACAAGTCACAACCATCACATCAACCGATCTTTTTAAACATCTGTCTAGGCCTGATGCAACGTCGGTAGTTAGAAAATCTGCATGAACACCGTGCTTTTCTAGAGTTTCGTGAGTCACTCACTCACTCTCACAACATGAGGATTCAAATCTGTGGCAATGAAATAGGACACTAGCCTCCTGTCCGAGAATAAGTGCAAGGGATGTACTAACATATCCACTGCCACATCCGATTTCTATGCAAAAAGTTGGATGATGTTCGAGCAAGTTAGTTCGATCAGCCAGCAATGCATCTACCAAAGCAAATGAGTCATCAAATGGTTCATATACTTCAGGATGTGAGCTCACTAGGCGTATATCAGCTATTATAATAACATGAAGTCTGCAATTATCTGTACAGGGTAGTGTAAAACACAAGTATCAACAATTATTTCATGGATAGGGCGAGTTTGGTTGGGTCTGGTTTTCACCTATTACAATTAGATTTGGTTTTGCCAAAAATAAAACAAAAAACCAAATGATTTCCAAGAAAAAATCTATCCAGCCACAAAACATAACTCAACTGAGCATAAGGAAAAACCCCCAAAAGCATCTAACTTGCTATCAAATGATTTATGAATTCTAAATCAAACCACCTCATGTATACATACTACTAACAATCATTTTATCAAACACATTGCGTGTCCGTGCTTCTAATTAAGTACTTGGGGTAAACATACTCGTGCGTGATTATGCAATAAATTATTCCCTAAACAATGCTCAACCGAGAGTGAGGGATGATTGACTTACAAATTAGGATAAATTCGAGTAAGCTTGAAGTGGGTGTCTTCACTTGAAGTATAAGGAGAAAATGGAGGACATTGGATCGGCGTTAGTCATTTGTTTCTCTTCAAGGCCACGCGTCACCATCTTTTGTATGGTTGTACCTCTACGTCTTTGCTGTGGAGGTACCATCTGAAGAAATCTTTGATTCAAAGAACTACAGATTTTGCTGATTTACGATCATCGGAGGAGGAGACATAATGAATCAGGATTGCCGAAGAGCAGAGACAATGGAGCAGCGCGAGATTTTTTTTACGGCTGAAAGAAATAGAGCATATGTAATATAAGGGCAATTTTGTCAAATAAATATTATTTTGTCCTTATAACTAAGGATCTTTTAAGTGTGTCCTAAGTGCCTAATTAAGTTTCAAAAGACGTCCTTATAAACAAATAACACTAAGATAATTACATTACCGGGAATTAAATCCCATTAAAACTCCCATAATACCCCCACCCCCTCATTAGTCGATCTGTTAAAAAAAGAACACATAAGTTATCAGACAAGTGAGAAGCCAAAGAGGAATCTTTATTCTGGTGCCTCGCCTGTATTATCGTTTTCCAGATAACTCATACCATGACGATCATCAAGACGAGTCAAACGTTTTGGTACAAGAATCACCTTGATCAGGTTGGTAAATCGAAACCCCTCTTTTTGGAATATAGGGTTCCTCCATGTCAATTTATAGCAATTAGGTATTGTAAAGTGTTGTAGATTGATTCTGGATTGACATATTTCCGTAGGAATCAAGGCCGGGTTTTATAGTTGCTTTGAATTGGAGTTTTTATTCTTTTGAATCAAGGTTCTTAAAAAAAATATGGTAAAAGGGTGTTAATATCGTGTTTATCACACAACAGTTAGGACAAAAACACAAATAAACACTGGTGTCTAAAGTTAGTTTCTACAAAAGCAAATTATAAGAAAAGGGAGGAACACAAAGAACGTTTTGTAGAGTCAGGTGAGTATTAAGTTTGGCTTTGTCCTGTATGTGTGACACTAACCAGTAGGTAGAGTAACAATGATATTATGCACATGTACATAAGTCATTACTGATAAACAAAAGGTTATATGATCAGTGACACCTGAATCCACTATCCATTTGTAAATATTACCTCCTAATTGCAAAGTTTCGGACTTTGCATTAGCTGTCATTGCAAATAAAAGAGTTGACTTAGGCACATCTTGAACTTTAACATTATGCAACATTTCCATGATATGCTCATATTGGGACTTAGACATAACATAAGTATTTACATCTAAGGATGCTGGAGAAACAATAGAAGAAGTAAAGTGATCATGATCTAGTATGAAACCTTGAGAAGAATCTACACAATTTGTCACGATACCTCCCCTACCTCTGCCTTTAAACCCAGGGGGATAACCTTACTTCTTGTAGCATCTATCAATAGTATGGTCATCCCTGCCACAATGGGTACACTAGATTTTCTTATTATGAGTTGTGCAATAACCCCGCCTGAGCCTCTGCCATACATAAGTTGTACTTGACTAGCCAAGGCTAAATAACCAGAATCTTAAGGAGCAGATAAACTGACATTCAATGCAATGGTCTCATTCTTTGCAAAAGAGTAAGACAACTGACTCTCATGCTGCAAAGCTATAGAAAAAATAGTCCTAATATCTGGAATAGGGGTGGACATTGTGATTAGTTTCTTGAAGGGATTAAACGAAAATTTAAGAAATTTCAAGTCCCAAGTCCTTATGTCCATGCTCCACTTGGCTCGGGGGATATAGCTCAGTTGGTAGAGCTCCGCTCTTGCAATTGGGTCGTTGCGATTACGGGTTGGATGTCTAATTCTCCAGGCGGTAATGATAGTATCTTGTACCTGAACCGGTGGCTCACTTTTTCTAAGTAATGGGGAAGAGGACCGAAACATGCCACTGAACTAAAAGAAAACTTTTTCGCGGAATATTGACATTATGAATAAGATCTTCACTCTCAATGATTACATACAAGTCTTAAAATGTCATATTTTAAGATCTTCACTCTCTATACACTGGTCTAGTAGCACAAGAACAAGAGGGAGCAAGTCTTAAAATGTCATATTGATCCCCAAAACCCTTCAATTTAGTAAAGTAACTAGTAACAGAAAGAGAACCTTGCTTAGTAGGGAAGATTTCTTCAATCAAATCGGATAATATGTAAGCTGATGAGAGTCAACTCGACTCTGTTTTCATACGGTTTTTATACCCCATTTTCACTCATTTTTACTTAATTCCGGACATATTTGGCTTGGTTTTGACACGTATTGCACCATTTCGATGTTTACGAGATCCAGACATATAATCCAGGATTCTCGATCTTTTTTTTGTGTATTTATTATACTCTCGGTCATCCTAGTGTCCCGTAAGGGTTATGTGTGTTGTCGTTTTTGGTGTTTTTCCGGAACTAGGTGTACGAGATACCCGGAAAATGCGTTCGGAGCTTCGGAATGGTGAAAAATCCACTTTTATGAGGAAAAGTTGATAGGCCACCGCCCATGGATCATAGGCCGTGGCCTATGAACATAAGAGAGTTGCCCAAATTGACTCTGTTCATAGGCCGTCGCCCATAAGCTGTAGACAACGACCTATAAAATGCTGAGAGCTAAGGAATTCTGCTGTCTGTCATAGGCCACGGCCTATGAACCACAGGCCAGCGCCTACGGGCTGATGACCACTTGCGCCAACCCACTATAAAAGGCAGTTTTAGTGGATTTTCTCATTCAATCTTCATCCCCTTCGACCCAAAACCTTGTAAATACACCTTTCCACCTTCCAATCACCATTAGAGTAGTTTGTAAGCTAATATTAACATATCTTTTGTAGAATCAAGCTTGGATCGATCTTAATTACGGTATTCTGGAGTTGATTTTGTAAACTACTTTCGGTTTTCTTCTTGTTGGATTTTCTATCTTTATTGTCAATAAAGGTACCTTCTGTGCCTTTCTTTTGATTGTATGTTTATGTCTTTCAATGATTTCTTGTTGTTTTCTTAGTATAATGAGTAGCTAATTGTTATATAGCCGAGTTATGTGATAATCTTCGAAATCGAACCCTAATTTGTTGAGATTGAGGTGTTCTTGATGTTTTGATGGTCGATTCTCGATTTACCGTAGTTCTACAACTTATGCTTAATGACTTTTGTTGAATTGATCACTCAATAATCGTATTTCACGTATCGTCTTTATAATTGTATTTTGTGAGAGGATACGGGAACCGGGGTTCTAGGATCACCTTGTAAAACCGACTGAGTTCTTTAGATTCAGTTTCTTGTGTGAGGTTTGTATCGACTTTGTTGAGCGTTTCATTGAACATAGACCGTGTTAGGTCAGTTAAATCCGGTAAGCGGTCTGTTGGACCTGACATAGGAGGGTAGATTATTGAAATAATGTCTATTCTCGGAATTAGGAAACGACACCCTTCGAGTGACATCGAGAATGTTTAGGTAAGTCAAAAACACTTCCGGATTTAGCTAGGGTTTGGTAAGTAGTTGATTGGATCATAGCTCGAATATCTCTTTTTCGTAGTTTAAACTCTTTTATTTTGTGTATATTTCGTTTGTAAAACCGGTGATCTGACAAATCACCATGTCTCGTAGTTGTGTTGACCTAAACTAAGAACGAGACCGGCTTTGATACTTAACCAGATTCCCTATGGGATATGACCTTTGTCACCATTTATAGTACAACCAACTCGGTACCCTGCCGATTAGAGTTGGCTTTACTATAAAACGGCCATCATGTTTTCTGGCGCTGTTGCTGGGGAATCCGGTTAATATCTATGATTTAGTTGAGTTTTTAGGATTAGGTTTTTTTTTGTTTTTTTCCTCTGTTTTTTTGTTTCTTTGTTGTTGTTCGTGAGTCACACCACATACTCCGGTAGTGGTAGTGACAATATACCGTGATTGTGTTCGTGTTGTTTCCCTGATTTGCAATGAATGGATCCATATGGAAATTACGGCTCCTATCCTTACACATTAAAATGTTACAATTTCGGTGCTATGGGTTACGGATCACAACCTTATTACCAGTTCAACCCATACATCGCATCATACAGCAATGAGTGGGGGAATGCCCCAAGTTACTCTGATCAACAAATCGTTACTTGTCCATCTCCGGAATCAGAGACCTTAACGGAGAAAAATATGACTCTTGAACAAACCGTTGAACAGTTGAGTAAAAAGTTTCGAAATGTCATGACTACGATGCAAGCAGCCATACGAAACTTGGAACATAAAGTAGAACAACTGATCGAGAGGGAGGAGGCTGAGAGGAGAGAATGAGAAAGTATGATTGAAGTCACCCCCGAGGAATGCTACGAAGAGGGTATGAATCCTGTTATTATTGAATCATTTATTCCTTTTTCGTCGAGCCCTAGTGTTATACCTACGAGGGTGCACCATGTTGAGTTTGTTGTTGATATTGAGCTTACTTGTTATTACGTGGGGTTTGAGTCATTTTTGGTTGGAGTATGTTTTTGTTCGGGGAAAGTGAATACGTTGTTCTGTGCAATGGATTCATTGAACCAATCATGCTGGTGGGGATTGAGCCCCATGTTTCTCGTATTTCACTTTCAAAGGGTGCTCAATTCCTACGATTTTGGTAGGGAGGTGCAACAGTTTGCTCTCCTTTGGTATAGCTATCCTTGACCTAGTTCGGGGTAGAAAGTCGAGCTGAGGACTATAAGCTCAGAATGTATTTTTATTGCTTTTCTTTCCCCTCGTGTTTCACTGTATTTCTTTTATTTTTCCATCGTGTATAATTTTCTGCACTTCGTTTAACCATTATCGGCTATTGTTGGCCATGGTAGGCCTTACTTTTGGTTTGTTTTAGGCCACGTTTGGATCACATTTTGTCGATATCTGGTTATCATGAACATAACGGTCACATTTTGTATGACACATATTATTATATATATTAGCTATATATTTTTCCTTATCAATCTTATTTTTACAGCTTGAGCATTGTTTGTTGGTTCTACTTTTTGTGTGACATAAGGACTGCATCCAATCATTTTGCAAGCAGATGACCAAATTTTACTACCCAAAACAGTCTGCTGAAATTTCACTTTCAATGTATATACTATATTAGGTTTGCTGTGTAGTTTGTTTAATGTCAATTAAGTGTGGTGTACCTTAGTACCTGCATATTAGTTTCCTTTCCTATTGCAAGCTGCAATAGTATAGGCTGCACCAATAGTCCTACTGTACATTAGTTCCTTTGGTATCTGCATATGCAATATGTATATTAGGTGTGCTATACCTGCAGTTTCTTTTTTTTTTTTTATATTTATGTTCCAAGCTTGTTATTTCTAGTGACTTACAATCTACTGATGTGGAATCCCCAATTTCATGTTATATACTCCATACTTGTATATCGTTGGTGTTGGTCGTGTGTATTATATAAGTACAGGTACCCTGGGAGTTTATTTTACGGATGCCACATGCCGAAATTTCACCGTTTCCGGGTTTAAGCTAAGCCTTTCATTTACTTTGTTTTCATCTTATTTAAACACCGAGGTCGGTGTTCACTTTTAAAGTAGGGGGTGGGGGCTAGTTAGCCAATTGTTCCGGTTTTGATTCTTATGAGTCATGCCTTAGTTTTTAATTGCCTTTTAGTGAAATTTCGGGCAATTGTTTTTCAAGTTTTTATAGTTTGAACATTGTTTATTGTGTTACGAGCCTTCGTATTCCGTAGTTTGCTATGTGTAATTACTCGAATACATTCTATTTTGTAGTGTCAATCGTGTGTTGAAATTTGGAACCTTTTCACGTAATAGCTTCGACGTCATGATTACTCTTCTAGTGAACGATTATAGTTGTCGTATGACCCGGTTACCTAGAACTTATATTAGTAACTTTGAGGCGAAATAGAAAGGTCGTCGTTGTTAGGTACGGGATGACGATTTTGGAATTTATTTTGACCCGATCAGAGCCAAAGGCCAACCTAAACGATTAATCCATAGTTACCCTTCTAAGCCTGTTGTAGGGTGGTTAGACCGCCACCCGAACTAGCCTTTCGTGTTACTTACCCGTAAATACCGATGCCCCGAGCTTTATTTCGGTCTATGTATCATTGACCACCTTGCAGTTGAGCTTGTTAGTTCCGCACATTTTTATGATGTTGCGAGGTGTTGTTGAGACATGATTATGGTATGATGTCATGAGTTACGAGTTGTTCAGAAAGAGGAATGTAACAATGTGCCGGTTGTGGCTATTGATCAAATTTTTGATGTATTGTTTAGGGTCAAATTGTAGTGTTTTTATAGATATATTTTATATCAATTTCCCCCATAATCTTATGTTTATCATAGAAATCGAGCTTTATATTGAAATATTGAGTAAATGATGTTTTTAATAGTTAAATCTCAAAACGTAACGAATTATGTGCTTAAATGATGATTTTATGTTATTTTGGAATTATGTTACGCATTGGTATGTTTTTCCTATTGTTGTAGATACTCATTGATGATGGAAGAGAGGATTTTAGAGAGCCAAATTCGTGATTGGAAAGGATCAATCAAGATTTATGGAAGATTAAAAGAGATAAGGAAAGAAATAAATCAAGATAAAGATGGAATTATCAATTTGATCGACACTGGACTGGCGTTTAGAATATTGAACGAGCGTTCATAGGTCGAGTAGAAACGAGTCTCTCGGATCGCTTCAAACGAACGCCCGACCTCGGTCCAGCCATTGCGGGACGGGCGTCCGTTATTCAAACGGGCGTCAAGGCCGTATTCAACAAAACCGACTTAGGTTACTGTAGCAGCCGACTTAGTTTTATTATAAATAGCAGCAGCCCCAAACCCTAATGACACACAATATTCCTGCGGCAAAAACACAGTAGCAGCAGCCCTTCTTGAGGAGCTCCAAGGCGGGTCACCCGAGCCTTGTGCTCGGGTGATCCGGGTTAGATTAGATGTAGTTCTTTATTTCGTTTTTCGATCCATGGTGTTCAACCCTTGTATAAACTATGTGAGTTTGATTTTCCAATTTATTCAATCCTTTTTATTTTCATGATCTTTAATTTATTTTGTATTTTTCTGTGATTATGATGCTATTATGTGAATTAGATCGAGAGATATGTTTACTAATTGATATGTTTACAACATACGAGAGTTGCGTAAACTAGATCACCATAGAAAGATAGGATTTTTTATCGTTAATTCGTGACAAATTAATCGATTAATTATCTAGGTTGTTAGATTCTAAAATACGAGAGTTAACTTGAATCTACACCTTCGTTTTGTATGTAATATTGATCTCAACATTCGAAAGAAGAGAGATCGATAATTGAATTCACTAAGGAATTAGGGATTCATAGCTTGAGAATACGGATTCACTAAGAGATTAGGAATTTGTATCTCGTGTAAAGGTGAAACCACAATTTGAATTGAAATCATGAGATGAACTAGGATTGAAATCACTCGGTTTGTGCACTGTTTGATCCCATGTATCTTTAGTTTAGCTTATTCTTTTATAGTTCGTAGTTTAGCTTTAGTTTACGCTTTTATGATTTCCTGGCTTTGGATAACAATCCTCCGTCCAGTTATTTTTCCGTTCTAGTTTAGGTTTAGGTTTAGTTAATAAAGAAGAATTAATTAGATTAGATTCAACATCCCTTTTCCCTGAGGATCGATACCCGTACTTATCCAACTTTACTAGCAACTACCCGGTATTCGGCCGGTTAGGAGGTAGTTTTGCATGGTAGTATAGGTTTATAAATTTTCTTTTGTTTTAATGATGCAAAATCTCCCCAACATGTATAGTATCTATTCTTGTTTCTGTATCTATCTTATGCCCAAAAAAATAAAAATAAAAAGGAAAAAAAAACAAAAACAGAGTGTATGTATTTATAGTTTGTTATAAGTCCAAAAATGGACTATGGTACTATAGTGTTGTTGGGTAGAAGAAAAAAAAGTTGAATTTGAAATTAGGGTTTGGATTTCAAAAATGTAAATAGTCGGAAGATCGAAGACAAATTTGATAATCGAGTTCGAGTTTATATTTCTCGGTTAAAGTTCTTTTGCACCGTCTCTTTCTATTTTATCGTAAATATCTTTTCGTTAGCCCCAAACCCTAGCCTAACATTATAACCCTTCAAGTCCTGCTCGACCGTACTAGACGATGATAGACCACGATTAGTGGAGATGTTTACGACGTATAAGCCTATGGTGTAACCCTGGTATGTTACGCGTCTATAATCCGAACCGGTCGTTAGTAGTTAATGTCGAATAAGCTATTTTCACATACACATTAGTCAACACTAGGTAGGACCAAATTTTTATGTATTAGTGTTTTTACTATTGTCTTACCTATATGATACGGGAGACTCGTTTTACAGTGACAGTGTTGACTCTATTTCTGTTTGAAACACTCGGTTTTGCTCAGGGGCGAGCAAACGCTAAGTAGGGGGTAGTTGATGAGAGTCAACTCGCCTCTATTTTCATACGGTTTTTATACCCCATTTTGACTCATTTTACTTAATTCCGGACATATTTGGCTTGGTTTTGACACGTATTGCACCGTTTCGATGTTTACGAGATCCGGACATATAATACAGGATTCTCGATCTTTTTCGGTGCATTTATTATACTCTCGGTCACCCTAGTGTCCCGTAGGGGTTATGTGTGTTGTCTTTTTTGGTGTTTTTCAGGAACTAGGTGTACGAGATACCCGGAAAATGCGTTTCGGAGCTTCGGAATGGTGAAAATTCCACTTTTGGGAGGAAAAGTTGATAGGCCACCGCCCATGGATCATAGGCCATGGCCTCTGAACATCAGAGAGTTGCCCAAATTGACTCTGTTCATAAACCGTTGCCCATAAGCTGTAGGCCACGGCCTATAAGATGCTGAGAGAAGGAATTCTGCTGTCTGTCATAGGCCACGGCCTATGAACCATAGGCCAGAGCCTACGGGCCGATGACCACTTGCACCAACCCACTATAAAAGGCGGTTTTAGTGGATTTTCTCATTCAATCTTCATCCCCTTCGACCCAAAACCCTGTATATACACCTTTCCACCTTCCAATCACCATTAGAGTAGTTTGTAAGCTAATCTTGACATATCTTTTGCTAAATCAAGCTTGGATCGATCTTAATTACGGTATTCTGGAGTTGATTTAGTAAACTACTTTCGGTTTTCTTCGTGTTGGATTTTCTATCTTTATTGTCAATAAAGGTACCTTCTGCGCCTTTCTTTTGATTGTATGTTTATGTTCTTCAATGATTTCTTGTTGTTTTCTTAGTATAATGAGTAGCTATTCGTTATATAGTCGAGTTATGCGATAATCTTCGAAATCGAACCCTAGTTTGTTAAGATTGAGGTGTTCTTGATGTTTTGATTGTCGATTCTCAATTTACCGTAGTTCTAGAACATATGCTTAATGACTTTTGTTGAATTGATCACTCGATAATCGTATTTCACGTATCGTCTTTATAAATGTATTTTGCGAGAGGATACGGGAACCGGGGTTCTAGGATCATCCTGTAAAACCGATTGAGTTGTTTAGATTCTGTTTCGTGTGTGAGGTTTGTATCGACTTTGTTGAGCGTTTCATTGAATTTAGACCGTGTTAGGTCAGTTAAATCCAGTAAGCGGACTGTTGAACCTGACATAGGTGTGTAGATTATTGAAATAATGTTTATTCTCGTAATTAGGAAACGACACCCTTCGAGTGACATCGAGAACATTTAGGTAAGTCAAAAACACTTCCGGATTTTGCTAGGGTTTGGTAAGTAGTTGATTGGATCATAGCTCGGCTATCTCTTTTTTGTATTTTAAACTCTTTTATTTTGTGTATATTTCGTTTGTAAAACCGGTGATTTGACAAATCACCATGTCTCGTAGTTGTGTTAAACTAGGAATGAGACCGGCTTTGATACTTAACCAGATTCCTTGTGGGATACGACTTTGCTCGTCATTTATAGTACAACCGACTCGGTACCCTGTCGGTTAGAGTTGGCTTTACTATAAAACGGCCATCATAATCATTTCTAGTACTAAAACGATGATTAAGATCTAACCATTACTCCTTAGCAGTAGGAAGCTACCTAACACTCTGCATAATATCAGCATCTAATGAATTAATAATCCAAGTAGTAACAAGATCATTACATTGAGTCCAAGTTTCAAAGTTTATTTCATCTTTTGGGGGTTTCAGGAGTGTGCCATCAATGAACCTTTTCTTGCCCTTATTAGAGATTATCATGCTAATAGCCCTCTTCCACCAGTGAAAATTTTTGACCTTTGTCAGCTTTGGCTGAACCAAGAGTGCTGAGGGGTTCTCACCGGGATGAATGAAATAGGGATTCATAATGGCGTCTCCAGCTTGATTAGCCATGAACATGAACTTACAAAAAACCATAAGAAACAAGAAAATACGAATTTGGAAGAACAAAAATTGATTGCGGAAAATATCAAACACCTTGTGTTGGCCCAGAGAAGGGTAAAAGTATAGTCAGGGGGTGAACGACTATACTGGAATTTCAAAAAAATTTCTTATAATTAAAAGCTTTTGGGTAGCGGATAAGTCTCTTTTTAAAATTTGTTTCAAAGTATTTGATGTACACACAGAGATGAATAAAATGCAGTAAGTAAATGCAGTAAAGTAAAGTGCAGTAAGTAAATGAACACAAAGGTTTATAGTGGTTCAGGGTGGTGTAATCCCTTAATCCACTCTTCTCCTCTGATGATTGGAGGAATTCACTATTGTTTCTCACCAATACAATAGTCAGATTGTCCTTGGCTATAGAAGCTTCACAATCTCCAAGACTATCACTCATTGGCTTCAAAAACTTCAGTGACTCAGTCTTCTACACTGCTCTTTGGGAACAAATCCTTCAGCAACTATCACAAACACAATTCCTTCTCAGATGGCTTGGATTCAGTTGCTTGACTGGGGTGTGAATTGAATTCACAGAGAGGTTGATCAAACTCAATGCTTGATGTATAATTGTAGCTCTGAATGCTGAGTTGATCTCTAGATGTGTTCTTTTAGATTCAGAGAGAAGGCTTAAGAAATTGACTGAGTTTCTGCTTGTTCTTGTATATTTTAATCATTGTTATGTCTGTCTGTCAATGTCTTCTATTTATAGCCTTGATAATCCTTGATTTAAAAATCCGTTTGTTGGTTATTTAATGTGGAGAATAATCCTTGATTAAATTATTGATTCCTCCTGATTTCTCCTTGATTTCAGTGATCTGGATTTTCTTCAAAACATCTATCATAAAATCTGTCCTTGATCGATTCTGCATTAATTGCTTGATCTCCTTGTTTTCCACGTTCTGAATAAGTATATATGGTATATCTTACTCTGCTATTCCTTCACTTGACCGTTGCTTGATCGGTTCAGTGAATCTGCTTACTTAGCTATTGAGCACAACTATTCCTTACTCAGCCGGTAGAATGTTTACTTCACCGGTTTACTGCTTCCTTTCTTTCTTTGATTTTTCAAGAGTACTTGTACTTCACTGATCCTTGATTTGTGTGAGTTCAGTGTACACCATATTTAAACAATGAGTTTCGTCACTTGAAATATAACTTAGACTTATCCAAGGTCATCACATACTTCCTTGGTTATAAGTCTGTCCATATGTCTTCATGCGTCTCTGCTGGTACATGGCTGTCTTTACTCTGCCGATTTATATTTTACTTAGCTATCCTACCAACTAGTACAATACTTGTCTGATTGAACTTATACAACATGTCAGACTCTAAGTAAAGACTTGTACAAATATTTATGACTTATTTGAGGCTTGCTATTACAGCTGGTATGGCTATCATCAAAACATATAAAAAGTTCCTAACAATTTCCCCCTTTTTGATGATGCCAAAACCTTCATAAGCCTGAACATAAGTAAACATTTTTCTCATGTAATGACAGAATAAAACTCAACAATTTTATTCATCCATGAAGGGAAAACAAAAAGACTTAGTCAAAAGGCAAAACAAGAAAGCTACAACAACATTTTACTTAGGTTCTCATTGTACCTCTTGAACTTTGTAGCCCGGATCCCTTCCATGTCCTTCTAGTCAACTTCTGGAAACTTCCATTTCCAGTATGCCAGAGCAATGTGTTTAGAGATGCCTAAGAATACTATCTTATTGAGGAGTTTGTGGAAGTCAAGGCAGAGTTTCATTTGCATGTGGCTCTCCAAAGTACTTTTCTAGTCTATTCTTAGCTTCAACAATGTAAGGATCTGCAAACTTCAAATCCTTGTACATCATCCATTGTTGTGACGAGTTCATCCTGCTCATTGGACTAAAGAATTTCACCATAGTTGAATTCTTCCTGCTTCTCACTAGATAAATCCTCCGGTCCTTTTTCATTATGAGGTACTGACATATTAGGTCTGCTTGTTGAGCCAGATGTTGCTTTTGGATCCTTTCCTGAGAGATGCATACTCTCTATTTACTTCATTGTAGATCTTTGCCATATCTACCCTTATCTCAGCATCTTGATAACTAAGATAATCTGCCCAAGCTTTATCTTATGATCGGTTAAGATACTGGCTATCTTGATTTCTGAAAAATTCTTTCACATTATCCAACACTGCTGCCTCCTTCTCTTCCCTATTTCTGTAGGTAGTGAAGGTCATTTTCTGACCAGAGAAACTTCCAGCTGAATGCCTTTGTCTACTGACAATGTTTTTGCTGGTGCTGGATCGATGTTGACTTGAGGAGCTTCTAGCTTGACTGGATCCAGGCCTTTGCTGGTTGCCTGATTTGTCTATGTCATCATCTTTCCTTTGAATTAGAAAAGGTAGCCCATTACATATCTCCTTATTTGCTATTTCTCTTTCCTCCAGTGCCTTTCTCTGTTGTTCATCAGCTTCAACTCTTATTCTTAATTCTCCAACTCTGGCTCTGAGGTGTTCTTCAGTGAAATGTGGAGGTATGACTGTTGATCCTTCATGCTTATAACTTCTTTCCCCTTTTTTGGCAACATCATCTTGTTCTTGTAATAGAATGCTATTTGTAGCTTCAGCGGTGTTGATCAAATTGTCCAACTTGGACTCAATGGATGTGAACTTCTGGTCATGATCTGTCAACTTTTTGACCATAGATCCCATTCTAGTGCCAAAGGCTGCAGCCATTGCCTCATTCTCCATTGATACATGTCTCCTTAGGCCATAGAGATTGTTTGTTAGGTTGATATTCATCTGCCTCATCAAGTCACCTTGCATGTGCATGACAATGTTTTTGTGCATCAATATACCCAGAAACAACATGAAACCTGTGTTCTATTGATTGACTTTCATCTGTGAATGCAATTGACATTGATCTAAGATACATTTCTTGCTGTTCCAGCTCATCTCCAATGTGTCCACTGCCTTTTGAAAAGACTCATTGGATATGCCATGAGGAAGTTGAGAGAATTCATGTCTGATCTCAGCTAGTTCTGGTTCTGTTTGCTGCTTTATGTCTTGTCGTGGTGAAGTGGGAGGACTAATGCAGATTCCTGGTTTTGTGCTTCCGGTTGAGTGACATCTACACCTTCTTCCACTTCGTCAAGCACTTGAGTAGATGTGATTTTTGGTGCGGCACTTTCTCGTATTCCCCCTTGCTCTTTGCTGGGGATAGACTTAGCTGGAGTAGCAGCAGCTGATCTAGTGTCTGACACTGCTGTGGGATCAACTGATACATCAACAAAGATTTGTTTCTTGATGATAGTTGGCTCAGGGTTGTACTCAGCTGCCTCAGTCTGCTGTTTGTCATCGTCAGCCGGTGGTGTTTGCTTAGCTGGTGGGGTTTTCTTAGCTGTCCCCCGTGTCTGTAGAAATGCACTCAAAGTGATATGATCATCAATTGCATATGTTGTCTGCTCATTATCTCTATCTTGACCATCATCATCATTATTTTGGTCATCACCATCACCATCATCATCATCATCATTAGCTTTGTCGTCATTGCTAGCTTGGGGATTTGATAATCTAGCTTTAGCTTTTTCAACCAGTTCCCAGAGTGGTGTCTCATCAAGTACCCTCACAAGAGTTGTTACACCCAGAAACCTAAATAGCCATGCTCTTTATCAAACATGTGCTCAAAAGCAGATAGTTGCAACCTGGAATATCATATTTTCCAGTTTAAGTATTATGCAACTCGATCATCAATATCTCTTTCAAAATTTTATGCATCTTCAATATCCTCTGGTTCTGGTTGTTCACCATCACCACCGCCTCCTTCATCTTGTTGTTCTTGTTCTTCTTCTATTTTTTCTGCCTCTTCTTCATTTATTAACTGTCCAAAGGATTCCTTTTCCAGATTTCTTTGAACCTTTGGCTTCTTCCTTTGACCAGTGACCTTCCTACTTGGTTGTTTTCTTTTATATCCACCTGTAACCTTTTGTTGCTTGACATAGGTGAACATGATTTTTGCGTCGTGCAATTTATGGAGTGTCACAAAAGGTACCTTCAGACATTGCATCAGATAGTGAAGTTGAATCTCATAGGATTTCTTCACCCAGAAAATTTCCTTCTTCTTTTTCTTCTTGGTTATGCTTTGCTCAGCCGCAGTTTCTGCGGCTTTGATTTGCTCTCTAATCCGACTGAAAATATAGGTAGCCCAGTCAAATTGCAGGCAATTGTAGATATTGCCCATAAGTCGCATTCTGGCCTCTGTCATGACATTCATGGCTCCTAATTTGCCTTCAAGATTTTTCCAAATTAGTAACCTGAATTCATTGAAGGGCTTTTTTAGTGCAGATCTCGGACAATTGAACTTTTTGTTTGCTGCAGTGGCATCCTTTCCAATTTCCAACCACAAAGCATCTAAGTCTTGTTGGACTAACCCAACCTTTGCATACCCTTCATTTGAGAGCTTGAGATGCTGATGAATTGCCTTTGTTGTTATCACTACTTCGTGGTTGTTAACTGTGGCAATTATTTTGTCTTCACCGAACTCTACGTCTTCTTCAGCAAACAGCCCAAATATAAATTTGGCTGTTTTCCAAAAAGAAATAAGACTCTCATAACAAATACCATTGATAGGAGAATTGAGGAAGGTCATCAACCCTAGGTTTTTGTTGAGTATTTTGTGGTGATGTATTTCAAAATATATTTATTTTGGGATATATCTCATAATTACTCTACAATTAAGTATGTCACTAGATGTTTTATATCTTAAGTGACATTATATTTGAAAATTATCTTAGTCACATAAAGCCTAATTTTTATACTTTATATGTGACTAAAATATCGTATTGTGTGGTCTTTTTTTAATCAATATCTTTGTGTGTCACATTGTTTTTATCTTTTTAAAGGCAACTTTGCCTAATGTTTGAAGCAATATATGTATTACTGATGTTATCACGTATGTATATACATATCTATTGTGTGCTATTAAGTATTTACATATTAAATTGTAAAGTTAAAATTTTGGACTATGTGTAAAGTATTCTGATGATATGTGTCATTGGTGTATGTGATGTATCTTGGAATATGTGTTGTTTTACCCAAGGTGCTCTCTCTCTCTCTCTCTCTCTCTCTCTCTCTCTCTCTCTCTCTCTCTCTCTCTCTCTCTCTCTCTCTCTCTCTCTCTCTCTCTCTCTCTCTCTCTCTCATTTTCTACCACACATTTAATTTTGTTGTTGAGTGTGCATGACTCTCTTTCTTATGTATCAGCTATATAGAGGTTGGAGCTGGATTGCACAAAAGAAAGAAGATGTACCTGCAAAAGCTAAAAGAACCGTTGGATGCAAAGCTAAACCCGGATTACACAAGTCCCAACTTCAATACTCTTCTAGTAGTATATATACTACCTCATCCACATCCAAGAGGTGTAGAACAACCTCTCATCATTCTACATTCTTCACTAAATCTCAATCTCATTTTCGTGTAAACACTTGTATTATGAAATTAGTCTTTATTTCTTGAGTGTGAGAAAAGTGAGGTGTAAGTAGAGTGGTAAGTGTAGAGTGTCAATCTCTACCTTTTGTTAGTGAGTGAGTGTTGCAGCATAGAGGTGTTCTCTACTTGTTATTGAGGAGCAATAACAAGGGCACAACTAGCCCAAGTTGTGGTTAAGCAGTTTTGTTCGGTCCTGCTGAGATACGGGTTCACGGAGCTGAATCCGGGTCACGAATTCACGGAGCTGAATTTGAGTTCAAGAATCCGGGCAGTGATTCTTGGTAAGTACTCCTTTGGTGAGTTTTCCTCCTTTGGTGAGTGTAAATGTAGAAATCTGTTAATTGTTTGTTTTTAAGGATTTAGGAAATCTTAGTGTTAGTCGAAGTATATGGTTCGCTTAAGACTAACACTAATTTGGTTATCCAGTTGGTAATACTTTAACAGGAAAAGTGTTGTAATTTTATCTCTTTTTGTTTTGTAATAAAACTCAAGCGGCATCCAGTGAAAACTTTTGTGTGTGGCTGTGATCTCTAGTAGATCACACATATGTGCTTAGGTAGTTTATTAATTTGATACACACCTTAGAATTACATGTCTTAGGCTTAAACAAGATAAAAATTGAATCTGCAATTCTATGTTATTGTTTGAACACTTAGAAGCTACATGTTCTAGGATATCACCTAAACCAGAAATCTACAGTAGTGTTCAACCTGTTTCAGTTAAGTTTCAGTTCTGCATATCATAGTGACTATCATAATAAACGTAACATATCTTAGAAACATATCAACTGAAGTTAACTTAGGTTCTTTTACTTAATTGAAACTAGATCTTCCGCCTAGGTTCATTAACTGAACTAAGTTAAGTACTCCGATTAGCTGATAAACCACTTGAATTGTTTTAATATGCATAAGTTGCTTTAACGTGGTTAAAGAATTTTTTAAAAGGTCATAATACTCTATTCACCCCCCCTCTAGAGTATTGTTTGCGCATTCTCGATCCAACGGTTTTTGCATCCGTCCGCCAGCTTTTTCGCTTGTTCATCATTGTTGCATAATTTTAGGTAGTGTATTTCTTGGAAGAAAGAGCCGGTGGCAATCGATTTCTCATATTGCTTTCCAGTTAGTGTGTTTGAAGAAGATGAAGCCATTAGAAAATTTGACATGTGAGAAGTTTCGATTTTTCAGAGAAATAGGGTTTGTAAAATGCAAGGATAGTGTAGAAACTTTATGAAAACCTCTAAGTGTTGCTTATATAAGAGAATTTTGATAGTGTGAATGCGGTTGAATATGGAAGGATTTGGTGGAGTAATGGCGTGATTTTGTGTATATAAATCGCGGTTTTTGAGTGTAGTGGGGGAGTGGATTGAGGTATGTAATGATAAATCCTGGGAATTGAGGTGTTGCCGTCATTCCTTCAATTCAAAAATAACTGCCATGATTAAAATTTTAATCCACGTGGGCAATCTTCCATTATGAAATAATTCTCCATAAGTCCTATGATCTTCCACATGTATAAAAGTGGTTTTGTTCACACTTTACTTCTCTGTTTTCTCCAAAGTATTCAGTGGTGAAGTAACTTGGCTGGTCACTGAGCCGGTGTAGTGATTTCTTTATTGAGATGTTGTATAAAACTGTTCCTAACAATCAGTGAAGTGGCTTCGCTGGTTACCAGTGCCTTACCTGCCAAGTGAGCGCACCCAAAATGGCAAAGGTTCAGTCAGCTAGTGAAGTCACTCTACTGATTACTCCAGTTAGCTGCTCATTTTTACTTAATCAATTTCAATCATTCCCAACTTAGTTCTCAACATACAAAATCTTTCATGACTGAGTGGTTTTACGAAAATATCAGTCAATTGATCTTCAGTTGATATGTATCTCAAGATAACATCTCTTTTCTCCACATGATCTTTGATAAAATGATGTCTTACATCAATATGCTTTGTACTTGAGTGAAGTATTGGATTCTCAGTAATAGATATTGCACTTGTATTGTTACACATGATTGGAATTGTCTTCGTCTCTATCCCATAGTCTCTTAGCTGTTGTCTGATCCATAATACTTGTGTACAACAACTACCTGCTGCTATATATTTTGCTTCAGCTGTTGAAGTGATATAGAATTTTGCTTTTTACTAAACCATGATACTAGTCTGCTGCCTAGCATCTGACAGGTTCTTGAAGTGCTTTTCCTGTCAATCTCACATCCAGCATAGTCTAAATCTGAATAGGATATCAATTTGAATCCTCCATATTTTGGATACCAAATTCCTACTTTGATTGTGTGCTTCAGATATTTGATAATCCTCTTATTTTCTAGCAAATGAGATTCCTTTGGTTGAGCTTGAAATCTTGCACAAACTCCTACTGCAAATGCTATATCAGGTCTGCTTACAGTTAAATAGAGTAGAGATCCAATAATTCCTCTATATAACTTTTGATCAACATCTTTTCCATTTTCATCCTTCCCAAGAATGAGTCTTGCACACATTGGTGTATCTGATGTGCCACTTGTATCCATACCATATTTATGTATCAAGTCCTTTGTATACTTGTAAACTAAGAAAATAGTTGAGTTCTCCCATCATACTCATTTGAAATTTACTTTTCATCAGATTTGCAAATTTCTCACTTAGCTTTTCATCTTATGATCCAAAGATAATATCATCAACATAGATCTGAACTAGAAAGGTGCTTGCTTCTTCTTATAGCTTGAAGAGAGTCTTGTCAATGGTTCCTTTGTTGAATCCATTGTTGATTAAGAATTGTGATAATGTCTCATACCAGGCTCTAGGTGCCTGTTTGAGTCTATATAGTGCCTTTTTGAGCTTGTATACTTTGTCTTCCTTCCTTTTGAGTTGGAAACTAGGGGTTTGTTCCACATATACTTCTTCTTCTAGAATTCCATTCAGAAATGCACTCTTGACATCCATTTGATGTACTTTGAAATCCTCGTGGGCTGCAAAAGCTAGGAAGAGTCTGATTGCTTCCAATCATGCTACAGGTGCAAAGGTTTCATCATAGTTTATGCCTTCAACTTGAGAGTTCTTATGCCTTCCAATCAATCTGACAACAGTTCTTTGTTCATCCATCTTGTTTCTGAATACCCATTTAGTTCCAATGATGTTGGCCATGTGTGGTCTATCCACAAGTTCCATACTTTATTTCTCTCAAATTCATTGAGCTCTTCTTGCATGGCTATGATCCAATCAGCATCTTGAATTGCATCATCTATTGTTTTGGGTTCCACTTGTGACAGAAAACAAGTTAGCATGCTCTCCAATTGTCTTCTGGTTCTGACTCCTGTATGAACATCTCCAATGACTTGTTCTTCAGGATAATCTCTTAGCCAGTTTAAATCAGGCTGGAGTTGCTCTTGATCTGGTTCTTCCACAGCTCCTGCTTGTGCATCAACTTCATGATGTTGTGTTGGTGCTTCTGTTGTTGCATTAACTGGTACTTCATCTTGATTACCAAAAGTGTGGTCCAGAATGGTAGCTGGTACTGTTGTATTCATGTAAACTTGTCCTTGTGCGGCTTTTTCTTCAAAGGTGTGTAGGCTTTCACCATTGGTATTTGGTTCATCAAAAACTACATGAATTGATTTTTCAATCACCAAGGTTCTCTTGTTAAGCACTCTGAATGCTTTGCTAGTGTCTGAGTATCCCATGAAGATTGCTTCATCAGCTTTTTCATCAAAAGTATGTATTTGATTCCTGTTCAAAACAAAACATTTAAATCCAAACATATGTAAATGTGAAATGTTATGTTTTCTTCCATTACAAATTTCATATGGTGCTTTTCCATTATGTTTTGTTGATGATAGATCTGTTTTGAGTATAGCATGCTGTGTTTGCTGCTTCAGCCCAAAATCTCTTTGGTAGGCATGCTTCTGCAATCATGGTTCTAACAGCTTCTTGAGTGTTATGTTTCTTCTTTCTACTACATCATTTTGCTGTGGAGTCCCTGCTGCTGATAGTTGATGTTGTACTTCATTTTCCTCACAGTATGTTCTGATCACTTCATTTAAGAATTCTGTGCCTCTGTCTGATCTTATCTTGATGATCTTCAACTCATTTTCATTTTGAATTCTTCTCAGTAAATCTGGGAGCTTCTTGAGTCTCTCTTTTCTTGTTCATGAAGATGGTCCATGTGAATTTTGAAAAGTCATCAACCACTACTGAAGTGTATTTCTTCCCACTTACATTCACAGGTGTAACTGGTCCAAAAAGATCCATATGAAGTAGATGTAGAATCCTTGTTATTGATTGTTGTGGCTTTGACTTGAATGAGCTTTTAACCTGCTTTCCTTTCTGACATGCATCACAACGACTTTCTTTCTTGAAAGTGATGTCTGGAAGGCCTTCAACTAGATTGTTCTTTGACAATTTGTTGATGGTCTTGAAATTCAGATGATTTAATCTTCTGTGCCAGATCCAATTGGTTGATTGCTTGTTTTTGGCAATAAAGCAAGTTTCTGCTTTTGCTGTCTTCCAATCTACAACATACATGTTGTCTTCTCTCTTTCCTGTAAGAACTACTATGCTGGTTTGATTGTAAATCACATTGCATCCTTCTTTTCTGAAGTGCACATTGTAGCCTTTGTCACAGAATTGACGATGCTTAGAAGATTGAAATTCAATCCTTTAACATATGCCACATTCTGAATCTTCAGATTGTTCTTCAGCATGATGCCTTCCCCTTTAATTTTACCGGGGTTTTCCTTGCCTCCAAAAGTAACTTTGGGTCCATCAAAAGCTTTAAAGTTAGTCAACCATCCTTTCTTTCCTATCATGTGTCTGGAACATCCACTGTCGATGTACCAGACATCGTACAAAACAAATTAACCAAATTTAGGTACCCAACACTGTTTGGGTCCATACCTGTTTGCAGTCATGCCTCTTACTCCAAGTGTAAATCCAAAGATCTTCTTCTTGGATAGTTGAAATCATCAACTTCATATGTATAAGGCATGGTAGAGTAGCTTCTAATAGATTTAAAAGTATTCTGATACATTTCTCTACCTTTAGGTGCATTTGCATCCTTTTTCACCTTCTAAAATAAAGTGGGAGACCTATTTTCATACTGCCTCTTGTATCCAGAAATTTGCCTGGGTTGGCTTTTCCTAAATGCATGTTGAACGGCGTGAAATAGTTTCTTTTTGTATTTTAAGGGTGGAATATTCCAATCATCTTCTGTTGTGTAAAGTCTTCCCTTACCTTTCAGTATGCCCTTTTTTGTGGGCTGGAAAGATGATTTACTTTGCTGTTTCACTACACTGGGTTTTGACTTCACTGGTGCAGGATGAGAAGTTGAAACTGTGGTATGTCCTTTTCTGAATTTAGGTCCAGTTTTGGTTCATGATTCATAATTGTGTTGTCCATTGTTTCCTTTCTCATCTTGACTATTGTAGCCAAGACCAGATCTGGATCCAAACCTTTTGGGGGTTTGTAAGCTAGTGCATCAAGTGGTGCAGTGGTGCTCTTAACTGGTAGGGAGGTTTTCTCAGTTGGTCTGTCAACACCAGATGAGTGATCATCTGATGCTTGTAGATCAGTTGAGTGTACTTCCTTACTAGTTGATTCAACTTTCAGTTCATCCAGTTCTTTCTTTAATCTTTTATTTCCTCTCTCAGAGTCTCACATTCTTGTCCTAGAATTTCATGATTTATTTGAATTTCTTCAAATTTACTCATGAGATTTTGAATTAGATATGCAGAGTCTAATGGGAAAATAGAAGATTATGCAGTGTCAGATGTGGATGCATTTGAGGAATATGCACTAGGTATTACCTCTGTTTCATCAATTTCCTTAGCCATAAGACATAGATAGGCATTGTCATTGTCTGAGCTGTTGGATTCACCATCATGTGAATCATTATCAGATGATTCTTCATCCTTTTCACTACTGGTCTCAGTTTTAAGTGTCTTCTTGCTCTTTCTCTTATCTGTTGTTTTGTATTTCTTCTTTTCCTCATCTTTGTCTTTTTCTTCAGGACAATCGGCCTTGAAGTGTCCTTTCTTCTTGCAATTGAAGCATATGTATTCATCATCTTTTTTCTTCATATCTTTGCTTGAGTTTGACTTCATGTTTGATGATAAAGTTCCCATGAATTGTTTCTTCTTATTAAACCTGTCAAAGCGTTTGATTAGTAAAGCAATTTGTTCTTTTAGCTCTTGTGTCTCTTTGCTGCTTGTGTCAGCCGCTTTGCTTTGTTGGGGAGCTACCAGTGCATTGGCCTTGTGTGCCTCTGCTGGTACACCATCTTCACTGTTTAAATCAAATTCATGAGCCTTTAATTGAGACATCAGAGTCAAGGTATCAGTATTTGCAAGATCTATTGTGCCTCTGAGTACTGATGTGATGATCTTCCATATTTCAGGTAGACCTGTCAATATTTTAAAACAAACTTCTTTCTGTGGGTATGTATGCCCAAGTTGCTGCCATTCGCTGATAATGCTTGAGAATCTGTTATCCATTTGATCAATGGATTCACCAGTCTTCATTTTGAAATTCTCAAATTTCTGTTTTGCAACAGACAATTTGTTTTCTTTGACTGCCTCTGATCCTTCATTGATAAGTGCTAATTTGTCCCACGTCTCCTATGCTATTTTGAAGTCTTTGATCCTCATGAACATGTTACTGTCCAGAGTCTTCAAGATCATGTCTTTTGCAACAAAGTCGAGATTTGCTCTTCTTCTATCATCTTTGGTCCAATTTTTCTTAGATTTCTCTATCTCCTTTCTTTGATCTGCTCTTGTGGTTACCACAGTCATGATCTTGATTGGGTCATCATTGATAACATCTAGCATCTCCTCATGAGTTGCTGCAAGATGAGACAGCATTCTTATTTTATATTCATCAAAATTATTAACATTAAACACAGGTACTTTAGTCATGAAATTTGAAGAATCCATAGTCACAGATAAAAGATATATATAGAAAGCACAGGTTTGAAAATTACTTTGAAAAAAAAAAGTGATCTCTTTGTTACCAGAAATCAGATCTGAACAGGTTCTAATACTTGGAACACTGCTCCGACACCAATTGTTGGTCCAAGAGAAGGGTAAAAATATAGTCAGAGGGGGGTGAATGACTATACTGGAGTTTAAAAAACTTTTGGTCAGCGGATAAATCCCTTCTTAAAAGTTGTTTCAAAGTAGATGATGCACACACAGAGTATAAATAAAATGCAGTAAGTAAATGCAGTAAAGTAAAGTGCAGTAAGTAAATGAACACAAAGGTTTATAATGGTTCAGGGTGGTGTAATCCATTGGTCCACTCTTCTCCTGTGATGATTGGAGGAATTCACTATTGTTTTTCACCAATACAATAGTCAGATTGTCCTTGGCTACACAAGCTTCACAATCTCCAAGACTATCACTCCTTGGCTTCAAAAGCTTCAGTGACTCAGTCTTCTACACTGCTCTTTGGGAACAAATCCTTCAGCAGCTATCACAAACACAACTTCTTCTCAGATGGCTCTGATTCAGTTGCTTGACTGGGGTGTTAATTGAATTCACAGAGAGGTTGATCAAACTCGGTGCTTGATGTAGAATTGTAGCTCTGAATGCTGAGTTGATCTCTAAATGTGTTCTTTTTAGATTCAGATAGAAGGCTTAAGAAATTGACAGAGTTTCTGCTTGTTCTTGTATATTCTAATCGTTGTTTTGTCTGACTATCAATGCCTTCTATTTATAGCCTTGATAATCCTTGATTTAAAAATCCGTCCGTTGGCTATTTAATGTGGAGAATAATCCTTGATTTAATTATTGATTCCTCCTGATTTAATTCTCCTTAATTTCAGTGATCCAGATTTTCTTCAAAACGTCTATCATAAAATCCGTCCTTGATTGATTCTGCATTAATTGCTTGATCTCCTTGTTTTCCACGTTCTGAATAAGTATAGATGGTATATCTTACCATGTTGTTCCTTCACTTGACCGTTGCTTGATCGGTTCAGTGAATCTGCTTACTTAGTTGTTGAGCACAACTATTCCTTACTCAGCAGGTAGAATGTTTACTTCGCCGGTTACTACTTCATTTCTTTCTTTGATTTTCCAAGAGTACTTGTACTTCACTGATCATTGATTTTTGTGAGAACAGTGTACACCTATTTAAACAATGGGTTTCATTACTTGAAATATAACTTAGATTTATCCAATGTCGTCAGAGACTTCCCTGGTTATAAGTCTGTCCATATGTCTCCATGCTTCTCTGCTGGTACATGGCAGTCTTTACTCTGTCGATTTTCCGTTTTACTTTGCCATCCTACCAACTAGTACAATACTTGTCTGACTGAACTTATACAACATGTCAGACTCTAAGTAAAGACTTATACAAATATTTCTAACTTATTTCAGGCTTGCTATTACAGCTGATATGGCCATCATCAAAACACATAAAATGTTCCTAACACCTTGGGTGAAAGAAACGCGGAAACGTACTAGCTTTGATAGCATGTTATAAACTGTGATTCAAATGAAATCAAGAAGACTAAAGAGAAGAAGGAGAAGATGAACTTTGTTAGAGAAAACTGGAATGAATCTGTAACATGATTTTTATCATTAAGAACGAGTCAGTATTTCTTCTGTTGAGCTGCACTTATATATACTTATGGTGACGTTTACATCTGTCACTATAAGTCTATTCACCTATAACTAACAACAGCTAACTGTAACTACCCATACATACAACAACTAACAACAATATCACTAATAACTACCATAGTGACTTGGCATCTCACCATAACCAACCTATATACCAACAATCACAACAATCTATAACATCTAGAACTCGAAACTTATCAAGAAATCCACAAGATTCAAAACTAATGCTAAAACAGAAAACTTACGAATTGAAGAATTGTTGGTGTCCAACCGATGTCGGCGACGAGATGATCAACTTCCTCTACTGCGGTATGTTGAAACGAGCAACATTTTAGCTTCAAAATCCAAGATTCTATGATACCTCTTTCTTTCCCTCAAAATTCACAAAGTTCGAAGTCTGTTTTTTTCCTTTTCTCAACTGAACGACTAATGAGGGAGAATAATGAAGGGTTTTATTTTAAGGAAATTAAGTTGTCATTAATTCCTTTTTGTGAAAATAAAAATAGGTTAAATAAGTAAAAATAACACTATATTAAATAATTACATCTTGACCATTTTACCCTTCTTTAAAATCTTGGGGTGTTACAGTATATAATTGATTTAAATATTATAAATTATATATGGACAGACATTTATTTTCAAATAATGACACGAGATTCGGAACATGACGTTACAAACAAGAATGATAAATACATTTCAATTTATGTATTTAAAAATTTTATTTGTTCATCTAATATTAATAACAATGAATTAATATAAAAAATGTCACGATTCCCTCAAAAAAAATATCAAGATAAATTAAACGTAACTATCTTTTTATGGATATTTGTTTATAAGGACTAGTTTGAGTACTTAATAGGCATTTAGGACACTAAAAAATCTTATTTGTTTATAAGGACACATTCTATCTAGCTTTCCTAAATTACCCTTCCTTCTAATCTTTTTCTCATGTACCGGCAAGAGGATTTCCAGATTCAACGGCACATCCTGGTCGTGTTTTGTTGAACTGTAGATGTCGGAGGAAGAAATTGGAGGCAATCAACTACATCGGTGATCGGATCATGTATGATTCCACACCGGACTCCATTTTCAAAGAATGCGATGAAGGATTAGAATGTGTTTTATCAGAAATTCGTCTCAATTTGAAAACATGAAAGTCCACCAGAAGAGCAATCATATCAAACACAAAAGATAAAGTAAATCTTGAAGCAGGAATGGTGAAGAGAAACAAATTGGGGAGAAAAACACGATTCGCCTATTTGGCCATAGCAGAGCCATGGCCTAAAGTTTCGGCTTTGCAAAAGTCGACCTTTTTCTGGTGAAGTAAAGAAATACATGTATGGAAATGAAAAATATGTTGGTGAGCCGCTTTTTGTATCCAGAGATAACAACAACTCCGATTTAGAAGAAGATAATGGATACATTTTGGCCTTCGCCCATAATGAAAAAACAGGGAAAACAGAACTCGGAGGAGACGACTTTAATGTAGCGGCGTCGATGCTAGCGACTTCCGGTGTTGAAGAAAAATTCGAAGGAAACGACTTTAATGCAAACACAATCATTACCCTATTCAAAGGATTGTTTACAGTTCAATTTGACTACGGGTTGTGTCTTCATACATTCTTGGCTTGATATGAGGATTCCCAGCAAAAGTGTTGAGGGATTCTTTAAAAGTTTTCTGTTAAGATCCCTTTTCTTATTTGTATTCACAATAATGATATATATGCTGTTCAGTATGATTTTGAAGGTGATGATGGGATTGGAAAGATGAAGTGTAGACATTTTTATCATATTCAATACATTACGCAATGTCTTGAAAACAAGAACACTTGTCTTGTCTTATGGAAAAGCCGAGCATTTTTTAGGTTTTGTTATGATGTATTTGTTCATTACAAGTAGTATTTTGGAATTTTGATATGTATGTATTTTGTGGTGAGATATAGCCATGTTTATCAAGGATGTTAGAATAAAGTCAGTGATAGTAAGAATGTACTAAGCTGCTAGTTCTACTGTGATGCTTCGATCATCAATTGTAGTTAGTGTTTTTGTTTTATTCCTTTTGTTTGTAGTGTTGCTATTGTTTGATATGGTAGTAGCATTAATGATGGTGTTTTTTCTTTTTTGTGGCATCTTTATTTTATTATTTTGCCATTTGCTTCAAGAGCAGGTCATGGATAACAAAGAAAATAATTCAAGAAAAATCCTTCTGGAACTCCTCATGTTGGTTCTGTTTTGGTTGGTGACCATGGTTTGGGGAAAGATTTTGTTGTTGTTCCTCTTGTTGCTTCTGGTTTGCAGGTTTTGGAGCCTCTAAATGGGAAGATGAATGGCAATACAAGAGTTTTACCTGCTAGTTTAATAGCCGTTCCTGCTGATTCTGTGGTGTACACCCCTGCTGTGTGTGTTCAGCTCAATAGCTTGAATTGTTTGATGAATCCTGCTCATGTTGCTACTTCTTTTGTGAATGTTCAGAAATATAACTTGAAGATGGGAAATCTTTGCGAAGATCTTCGCTACAAAGGTTGTGGTTCCAAGTGGATATCTACCCTTTGGATGATTTTTATGAACCTTTCATTAGATTTTTGTACTATGTACCCCTTGTGGTTAAGGTTTTGCTCTTGTTGCTTTTGCTTCTTGTTGGACTTGGTATGAACAAGCTATCTTCTTCTACAAAGGTTGTGTTCCAAGTGGATATCTACTCTTTGGATGATTTTTATGAACCTTTCATTAGATTTTTGTACTATGTACCCATTCTGGTTAAGGTTTTGTTACTGTTTTGCTTCTTGTTGGACTCGGTATGAACAAGCTAGTTTTGGCACAAGTCTTTGTTTTTGTTCATAAGAAGAAAATGGAACAACATTGTTGGTTATTGAAATAAAAATACGTTTATTAAATTGTGAAAATTTTGACAACTTATATTTACTACTCTTTTTGATTTGGATATATGTAATATGTACTGCATCGCGGTGTCTCTGCATCGGAGGTGGCCACTGCATCGAGGTGGTCAATGGATTTAGGGTGGTCAATGCATCGCGGTGTCACTTCATCGAGGCGTTTCTGTATCGGGGGTGTCACTGCATCACGGTGGTCATTGAGTGTCACTGCATTTATTGCATAAAAATGTGGTCATTGAGCGTCACTTCATAAAATGTTGGTCTCAATGTGTGTCACTACATAGGGTGTCACTACATCGCGGCGTCTCTTCATCGGGGTTGGTCACTGCATCGCGGTGTCTCTGCATCGGGGGTGGTCACTGCATCGCGGTGTCTCAGATCGGGGTGGTGGTCGTGATCGCAGTTGTCTCTCAGATCGACGGTGTCACTTCATCGCGGTGTCTCTGCATCGTGGTGTCACTTTATCGCGGTGTCTCTGTATCGCGGTGTCTCTACATCGTCAAATGTTATAACATCGCGATGTCTCTACATCGTGGTGTCACTTCATCGCGGTGTCTCTTCATCAGCGGTGTCTCTCAGATCGGGGTGGTCACCGCGATCGGTGTCTCTCGCATCGTAGTAGTCTCTGCATTGGGGTGTCTTTGCATCGGAGTGGGTCGCTGATCGCGGTGTCACTTCATCGCGGTGTCTCTCTGATCGTCAAATGTTATAACATCGCGATGTCTCTCAGATCACGGTGTCACTTCATCGCGGTGTCTCGTGATCGGGGTGGTCATCAGATCGCGGCGTTTACGCATCGCGGTGTCTGATCGTCAAATGTTATAACATCGCGATGTCTCTCGCATCACGGTGTCACTTCATTCATGTGTCTCTGATTGGGGTTGTCATCGCGCATCACGGCGTTTACGCAGATCGGGGTGTCATCATCAGATCGCGGTGTCTCTGCGATCGAGGTGGCCGCCGCGATCGAGGGTCAATGGATATGGGGTGGTCAATGCATTGCGGTGTCACTTCATCATCGGTGTCTCTGATCACGGCGTCTCTGATCGCGGTGTCTCTACATCGGGGTGGTCATTGCATCGGGTGTGGTCATCGCGTCGGGGTGGTCGGTCATCGCGGTGGTGATGCGTCGATCGTGGTCATTTCGCATTGCGGTGGTTATTGAATCGGGTGATCACGAAAAAAATTTATCATCCAGAAAAAAAAAATAAATAAATAAATAAATAAATAAAATAAAATAAAATTAGCTTCCAGGAAATAAAATAAAAAAAATTAAAAACAAAATAAAAAACCAACTTCCAGGGCATGTTTATATTACCGCTTTTCATATTTGTATGCTCACAGCGTCGGCGCCTCCTTTGTATTTATGAATTGAGGGTAGAATGGTACATTTACTAATTTTATGTCCTTATAACCAAATAAGATTTAAGTGTGTCATATTTGCCTAATTAAGTCTAATATATGTCCTTTTGGACCATTGCCCCATCTTTTTATTGATTAGACGTCCCATTAAGGCTGAGCAAAAAAATCAGTAAACCAATCTAAAACGTAAACTGATCCAAACCAATCCGAATTAACCAAAATAATTACAAACCAAATGAATTGGCTTGGTTTGGAACCAAACCGAATTGCATTGGGTTGGTTTCAGATATTTTTAATTATACACAATCCATTCCAAACCAAACCAATTTTTTTATACATTAATTATATATATTATACCCATAACCCAACCAGCCCAATATAAAGCATTTTTTCTTCAATATTATCTATTATATAACAATTTTAGACTCTCGGCCCACTTTGCCCGATGGTAGTGTTTAGTTCATTCTTTTTTTCTTTTGATGTAAATATGTAAATCAGTAAATGCATGTATGTAAATATGAAACTATGGAGGATATATTGTAGCTGAATTATATTCTAATGTTGTTACTTGTTAGATGTTTTAAGTTTTTTTTTTTTATCACTTTGGTTTATAATTTATTTTAGTTTGGATGTAGCTATTTAGAGTTTATGTAAAAAAGTTGGTTTTGTCAATTTTTTTTAAAGATTAGGTTTGTTAAACCAAAATTAACCCAATCCAAACCGAAACCAATTCGAACCAAACCATTGGGGTTGACTTCGTTTTGATTTGGTTTGGGGAACGAATTGTGGTGCCCGGCCAAACCGACCCGAGTCTTTGAAAACCAATCCAAACTCACCTAAACCAATCCAAGCTCAGCCATACGTCCCATTACTCTCATCAGTGAACTGACTAATCGTGTCATTACATGTTGAGTAAGCTATTATGTTGGTCGGAAAATTATGATATAGGAACTCTCTATTAGAATGGATCGTCGGATGACTTCCATGTATACAAAACGACAAAACTGTTTTGTTTGTTTGTACACGTGACAGTCATATGACGATCCGTTAGTTCCTACGGCAGAATTACCCGTGTTGGTCTCATTTTGTCATATATATATGATGTGTGATGTCCTATGGTGGTCCTTAAATGATAGCCCACTTTAAACTTTTACTTCTGAGTAGTGGTTTGTACGAGTCAAGTCGAGTCGAATTGAATATTGTTTTAAACAAATCAAACAATTTAAATTATTTTGAGTTTGAGCACAAGTATTTCAAACTCGAGTTCGAGACAAGATTTAAGGAATTTTTAAAAACTCGAGTCAAACTCGATTTTTTCATCGAGTTTATTGAGTCTAACACTTCTTAAAACTTAACTAAAAAAATAATCTTATCACCTGATAATAAAAAAATTTGTCATTTTAGACCTGTTATTATATGATTTTTTTTAATAAAGAATGAATATAATAGTTTATTGAGTACCAACAAGATACAAAAAAAATATTAAATCAATGAAGACTTCAAAATTTTATATATATATATATATATATATATATATATATATATATATATATATATATATAACATATGTCCGTATATATGTATAGATATACATATATGTTTTTTTACTATATATGAATATAAAATTTCGAGGTTGTTATACGATAATACTATATGTACAATAAAATAGACACAATATATCATAAACCATATTTTATAAGATATGTTGTGAATTCTTTTGTTGTGGTTATATTATATATCATCACTTTATGTTAATATCATTGTGAATATGTATTTTGACAGCCATGTATATCATCGCATAACTTTTGTTATAAACGGTAAGTTTTAATACAAAGAAATAAAATAAATATAATAACACTTTGAAAGTAGTAGATAGAATACAAAGCTTAAAAGTAGAAAATGATATAATATTCAATGCTAGCGGCCTGCCCAGCAGCAACCTCCTCCTTCAGTCTTTCAACGGTCCACGAATACTCTGTTTCGTCATTCATGACGTCAGCATAGTGCCAGGTAGTATCGGTGGAGGTTTTTCCTTTACGTTGTGGTGTCTTTCTTTCTTTCTTTCTTTCTTTCTTTCTTTTTATATGTGATGACTGATGACTGATGACTGATGACATAACAAAACCATTCAATTTTCTTTTTTTTCTTTTTTTTTAAACATAGTAACCGTGTATTTTATGAAAATAAAAATTAAAGATTGCGTTACAGATTATTTGATACAACATTATTATAAGTTTATAACGTTTGTATCACGAAATCAAGTTTGGTGAATGGTGATATTGCTTTGTTTCTTGGAGCCACAATCCTCAATGTAAAAAAAGTATGTTTGCTGTGAGGATTTACAAACGTGTTTTGATGGTTATTATATATTGTTGTTGTTATTATTATTATTATTATTTTAAATATCGTTTTAGAGATTGAATCTCTTCATCATGTACACTTAAGACTCATGCGATATTTAAACGTTTGTCCTATGTGTAAAAATAATAAAAATAAAAAAACAAATTTACATATAAGATAATAGTGTGAACACCGATTCTAATCTCGTCATTTCATAATACATAGGTGGAGGGATGAGGGATATTATTTAGTATGATCATGTACCTTAATGTCATTGTTAATTGCTACATAACAACAATTCTACATATTCTTAAAAGGATGACAAGTCCATAATATCTTTGTTTTAATAATATCTTTCGTTTGGATAGACTTTAAAAGGATGATAAGTCCAATGTTAATTAAATTGTTTGGATTGCAGCTTGATAAAATTATTCATCAATCAATATGACACTTCAGATAATGAACATTAAATAATAATGAAAATTTTACTTTAGAGGATTAGTATATCTCCAAAGCACCATACAATTTTTGCCCCCACAAAAAATAAAAATAAAAATAAAAAAAATTAAAACGGACTAACCGTTCTACGGTATTTGCTTCTTGCTATACAATTTTAATTTCTATAAAAATCTAGTATCATATAAGTAAACTCTTAATATTCTAATAGAGTTTAATCTAAAACAATGTGCAAAAATTCAATTTTTTTTTTTCCTCCTGCTAAACATCCACCTTAAAATCTTCATTTTTACCAAAATGTACACACGTCCACCTGTTTCAAATTTCACAAATCTTACCATATTGAAAATTCATCATTTACTCGAATATCTTAATTAATGTTTGACTTTTTAAAGAATGACGTTCTTTGAAAAGTCAAACTTTACACTTTGATATTGAGTCATGTTTATGTGTTGTGTGTTGTCAAATTAGCCCAACAAGAATCTCTCCATAACCACAACTTCAATGCTTGAAGCTCAAATTACCCGATTGGGTCGGGTATCGGATACCAAATGGATCAACCGAGCTCATAAATCCCTGACTCAACGAGTTTGAGCTCATCGGAAAGAAGCCCGACGAGTTGTCGACCCGCTCGCTTTTGATCCCGCTTTGTACTTCTTGGTCCACGTGGCAGAATTGAGGAGCAAATGTCGGGACCGACCAATCATTCGGGTGAATCATTGAATTATTATTCCCACCGCCGTATTGTGGCTGCAAAGCTTGGTCCTGGCCGGCGGGACCAAGTTCCGGCAACGTGCTTAGTCCGGCGAGAGTGGCCCAGTCAAAGCTGCCGGAACCCATGTTCTGAAGGTTGATTTTCTTGTCATGGTCAACATTGTGAGCCAAAAAACGATCATCCATCTCCGGCAATGATTCCAAAACGTCGTCGTATTGAGAAGAAGATGTTGATGATTCACCGATACTATGCTCTTTACTCTGTTGAACTCCCCCGGTATTTAGCTTTGATCCACCTGAATTCTTCTTGTAAATTCGACATAATACCCACTCGTCCAACTAGAGTATTAAAAAAAAAAAAAGTTAATCGATAGTCAAAGTCAATTATTTTTTTACACGTAAGTTTGTTAATATGTATTTTTACCGTTTCTGTTTTTCGATCGTGACATATTTCGAACTGTATTTTTCAAGTAAAAATATAACACACGTCCATTTTTAAGACGTATAATTCATGTTTCGAATTTTATCGAAAAGTAGTGAAATGCCAAGCCAATATTTTCATCTTTGTAAAAGATTGACCATGCTCTTTCGTTGAAGTTAGGTTTAGATTTTTAGCATTTTCAGTTAAATGTCATAAAGATTGAACATGCATGCACTTGCCTTGCCTTGCCGGAGCCAGAATTTCAATTACGGGTGGATTAATGGACAATACATAAGTTATTGGATGAACTCTATTAAAATAATTTAGTAGATTAAACCAGAACTATAATACTTTTTAATATAATTTTTTTTTATTCGGATGAGCTTAGCCACCGTACAACAACACATGGCTACGTCCTCGCTTGCCTATCAACAAACAGTGACGAATAATACAATGAACTTAACAGAATAATAGCAACAAAGAATGATGGGCACGAATTTGGACTTTTCATAAACCACAAAAATATAGTAAAACTACTCTTTTGAAAACAAGAAACATTGTATCAAAAATAAAAATAAAAAATATTGCTGTTTCACAATAAATTACGTTGCAACAATAAACATTTTTTAAACAATACTATTATATGTCGAATTAAATTGTAGAAAGAACATCATCAATAGTCTAATTTTAATTTTATTATATGCCTAATATATGATCCAAGCAACAAACTTTTTTTTTTATTATATAATCTTTACACCAATGAAAGTTAAATTCCTTTTTTTTTTTAAGAATGAAAGTTAAAATATTGAACTTTGAAATCATGGAATCTGTGGCATTTATCCACGTAAAAATATCTAAAACGAATCTTATTTATAATCCATAAAATTCATTCAAGAAAGGGAGTGGATACCAAGATTCATGCTCTTAAAGGTAAATATATTAAAGATCGAGATCTCTATAAACATAAATTTAAAAAATAATAATAATAATAATAAACAAATAGTTGGTATATGTACACATGGTGCAGCTAATATATGTATAAAATGATTCAAAATTAAGATAAACGTTACTCTCTCCGTTCCATAATGTTTAAGACATTCTAAAACCCAAAATATTTAAGAGAAAATCATTTAATAGCATAACTGTTTTACAATTATGTCCTTTTTCTTATTCTCACTAAACCTTTTACAGTAATAAATAAAGTTATGGTGTATTTTGGAAATTTAAGAAAAAAATTTAATCAAAATTTAATGATGAGACTTAGTATTTTAAACTGCATAAATAAAATAAGTCTCAAACAATAAGTATAATTTAGTGTAAAAACATACCTTGGCACTGCCATCTTTTTTCGGTGGTTCAGAAAGTCTATATTCATGCATGATCCAATTAGTCTTGATCCCTTTCGGTGCCTTGCCGACATAAAACACTAGTGCTTTCTTTATTCCAACTCTTCTTCCTTCGGTGGTGATAACCTTATCGGTGCCGGTTGCTTTCCAGTAACCCGAACCGGCCACACGGTTCGGCCTCGATCCATTCGGGTATTTTCTATCTCTCGGGCTAAAAAAGTACCATTCTTTTTCTCCAAACAATGCTTTGCCTTCAAACAAAAAAATTAAATCCACCTTCAACAATCCGATTCAAAAAAATTTGCATAATTTAAAAACTAAAATCACAGTTAAAATATCATACTGTGATGCCTAAAATCATAAGATTATTTTGTGGTGTCAGTGAGAAAATGTCTTAGAAATTGAATTTTTTTTTTTTTTTTTTTTTTTGAGGGAGAAATTGAATTTGTATAACTCGAAAAAACTTACTTGGAAGAAACCAAGGATCAAACTTATAAAGATCAATTTCACCAATAATTTGAAGATTAAAATGATGCCCTGCAACTTTTCTGCACAGATATTGAACCAGAAGCTCTTCATCAGTCGGGTAAAATCTAAAACCCGGAGGAAGACTCAATTGTGAAAGAGGGTCCATTTCTTGAATACCCATTTTTTTGTTTTCTTTTTTACTCTCCCTTTCTACTACTATACTTTCCCCCCAAAAAAAAATTGAGCTTGAAAGATATTTCCTTTTTTTCTAGATTTTTTTATTTCTGAAATAAGAGAAGGCGGTTCTGTTTATATAGGAGAACTAAGGGAGAAGATAAGTACAGTTGTCATTTTCTGAATGTCAAAATAAAATAATAAAAAAAAATGTGGGTCCCATTTAACCGCTCATATTTTGCCACGAACAAAAAGTTTGGCATTTTTATCAAGCTGCAGACCTTATCTTTGTGAAAGGTGAATGAACCTGCACGAAAAAAATATGAAACTTTATCAATTTAATGTTTTTTTTTTTTTTAAAGAATCAATTTTATGTTAAATGCGTTAAAAATGGGTTATATCAAATCATATGTCCACCTACATTATTATCTATTTCTTAATGGTGTTTCACTTGTTTATTAGTTAGACAAATTTAACTGTTGTATTGTAAAATGTATCTGAATGAAATATGCATGTATTTATATTTTCAAGAAAAAATGAATATAAATATTACTGTTCAAAAATTGTTTATATTAATTTATACATATAAACATTTTGATTATTACATTTCTACCATGGTAATAATCTTATTAAATGCGTTTATAAGGGAATAAATGTATTTCCATCCAAAGGAAATGCATTTAGATTTGATTTGTACTAAGAAAGTAAATGTATTTATATATAAGTGTTTATGAAAATCTCATTCTGGCCAACAAGACATCAACCACGCAGTAAGTGCTGTGGTTATTAATCCGGAGGTTCCGGATTCGATTCTCAATAGGGATAAGAAGTGTGTGTATAAAAAATATCTCATTCTATACACACCGTTAGTGCTAGCAGATCTCTTGGCTACTCTGTTTTACCATAGTTTGCTTTTGCAGTTTAGGAGTTTTACCATAGCTTGCTTATGCAGTTTAGGCCTTTCACAGTTGGTTAAAAGGATGGAATTTGACGTCAGATTTGGTGTTAAGACAAATTTGCGACATGTACCCTCAGTTATGCAATTGTCTATTAAGAAGTTTACATGTTCAAGAGAGATGTACTTAACCCTAAACAAATGGCGAACTCTTGCAGTGCTTTAGAAAACTCGTCAACTATTGCAGAAATATGAATTTGTGTTGTACTTGTGTGTGATGTTTCCATCAGTTGAAGTAATAAAGCAGCTCCACTAATTCAGCAATCAGTTACAGATGAAGGGACTATCAGCTTGAATCGAATCGAGTTACTTCTGACTCAGCTCGATTTACTTATCAGATGATTGATTAATTATTTGACAAAATCCAAAGTAACAAATGTAACTTTGTCCAAAAATTTAATACTTGTTTCGGGCCCACGAAGGCCCATTCCCCAAAGGCCCAAGGCCCACGGTCAACGGGCGCAGGACGAGCGGCGGCGGCGTGCGCACGTTTGACAATTTTAGTAGAAAATTGTGTAACTAAAACCGTACTGAATTCTCTCTCTTTTCTTGAACTTATACCCTTTATCAAATTTCTCTCGCTTAAGAATTGAGAGATATCATATTCAAAATTCATAGTAGTAAACAATAGCTAATGACTTAATAAGAGATACCATCTCCAAAATTCATAATAGTAAAGCTAACGAGTTAATGCGTAAAAAGAAGCAAAAAAAGAAAATATTATGCTATGACTCAGAATCGAACCTGAGACGTAAAACTAGATTCCTTACCTATTAAGGTTGATGGATACAATAAAATATTAAGAATTTTCAAAGATATATTAGTCATTTAAAAAAAGTAGAGACGGAGGTGTGTGTTTCTCCTAGCCCCTCTTTAGATCCGCCTCTGAACACATCGAGAACATCATGAAACAATATATTATTAAGATTCAAACTCTGCAAACAACACATATTAGGTCATATGACAAAAAAAAATGCTAGTATATGATGACTTAAGCTCTTAGGTCGGCACTTGTAGGATATCCCGTAGTATAAATTCCTGCGTACCATTTTATTGTTGCGGATTTTTCTTCCTAAATTTTCTTTTGCTCTGAATATTAGTGCTGCCATTCTCAATAAAAATGTAATTAATAAAACTCTCTTTTTAGATATAAATTATTTCGAATTAATTCATACAAATTTTTTTGTAATATTAGTTGGTTTGTATTGGCATTCCGTGTTGAATAAGATGAAGAACGATGATATTTTTCTTTTAAATTTTTTTTTTTTTGAAGGGAACATAATGATTATTATTGAAAATAAATAAATTTGTTTTATTTGATTCAATGTGAATAAAAAAGTAGTCGTACCCAAAATACTCTCTAAGAAACTCATGGGCTACTTCATAAAATAAAATAACAATAGAATATATATATTTTGTTGAAGAGATTAAACAAATAAATACTCCTTTCAAATAAACAAACAAATAAAATACTCATTTTTCATGCTTGTACCAAAGACTTCGGCAGAGGAGTAAAAGAGTGTACAACACGTGTGACCACGTGGCAGTTGGAGGCTTTTGGAAGTTAGGCGGATTTCATTTTTCTCTTTTACTTTTCTTTTATCTTTTATTATACGAAAAAAGGTTGACAAAATATAAGCGTCTTAAGATCACCATACATAATCTATCGTGACTTTATAGGAGAGATGTTTGACATAATTAAGCTACCAATGAGTAGTAGTAGGGTAATCCATAACCTAAGGCTATTTATTCACAGCGAAGGCAACATCAAATCGCGTGAACAACAAATATATATTGAAGACACTCAACCACCATGCGATAGTGGGAGGGATCATCTAGAGGTGTACGTACCCGAATTTAGAGTAAATTGTGAAATATCAGCTGGCAATGGAGTGGTGATGGCATTCATTTTTTTTCCAGTGAAGTTTAGCAAGTAAGTTCATGAGATAACAGTTTTGTGACAATATAAAACCATTAGTGTTGTGAATGACCTCAACACCGAGAAAATGTGAAAGCGAGCCAAGATCCTTGAGTGCAAAGAGATTACCCAACACTTGAATAAAGTCAAGAATAACCGATTGGGTATTACCAGTAATAATGATGTAATCCACGTTGATAAGAGCATAGATAATGACAGAATTACACAGATAAGTAAAGAGAGAAGTGTCAGCTTGCGAATTTGTGAATCCAGGGGAAAATAAGTAATGTTTAAGCTCATCATACCAGGCACGTGGGCCTATTGCAGGCCATAAATTGCTTTTTCAACCTGCAAACAAAGTTAGGGCGAGTAGAGTCCACAAACCCTTGAGATTGGGACATATAACTGTATTACGAAGAGACTCCTGCAAAAAAAAATACTATTACTATCAAGTTGGCGAAAAGACCACATTCGTGGAAGAGCCACAATTAACACAACATAAATAATGGTAGGTTTGACAACGGGACTGGAAGTCTCATATCAGTCAACATCGGGGCATTGGTGAAACCCCTTAGCGACTTGATGAGCCTCGTAACGATCAATTGATCCATCCAACTTATATATGAGGCAAAAACCTTGCAGCTACCATTATAGGTGGAATCCGGAGAGACGAGTTCCCATGTATCATTGCGAATTAACATATCATATATATTCGTCTTGCATTGCAGCCACTTTCCCCCTCTCTTTCCTATCCCTCCTATTTCTTCTCAATCAACTCGGCTTCTTCATCTTACCGCCCCCTCCTCCATAGCCATTTCCTGCGCCGCTCCTATCCCCAATAAAGTTCTAAATGACTCCTCTCCCCACCTGCACCGTTGTAGCCTTCAATGCTTCAACCTAATCTCCATTAAAACAATATAGACTTCAAAAAAGTTTGTATTCTCTCTCAGTCCCATTTTAAGTTGTTCTTTTTTCGTTTTGAGATGTTCCAAAATAATTTCCAGTTTATATGTGTTAATTGACATTTTTTTTTAAAATGTCCTTCCACCTTTACATTATTTACAAATAAAAAATATGTAGTATTAAATGCTTTAATGACTACTTAAATGGTATAAGCGTAAATTATTGGATCATTCAATAATATTTAAAGAATTAAGTGTATTTTTCTTAATATATATGAAAAGTCAAATGAGACATTAAAATAGGAAGGAGGAAATACTCTTCACCATAGTAATATTTGTTCAATTTTCCTGTAGAAGTAGGTCTGTAGAACGAGTAATGTAAATTTAATATATATTTTTCATTCCGTTGATGTATGACAATTGACCAAACTACGTAAACTAAAAACCTTTTGTTCCGTTATGTGGATGGATAATGAATAATTGAACTACGTAAACTTAATACTCTTTGTTTCTATCTTGCTCGTGGATGTAGGTCATGATCACGTAAAGTTTTGCTACTCTCATCAAGGTTACAAGTCAGATGACCGAACCGCATACATAAATACCCATAGTCTGGGTTATATAGGATATAGCTCGATCGGAATCGGTTTCCAAGTACTAGCTAGCTAAATACAAAGTGTAAAAAAAATGGAACAATTACAACTAGAACCAACACTTTAAACAATCATGTAATTATAGAAATATCTTATTGAATACGTAAACATAATAGTATTACTATTCACTAACACGATTTAACTCTCTTTTGTTTGTATTATTGTCTGATGATGATATCATGCACCTTCTCATCTCTCCAAAGAAAAAGGTATTGATTAATAATTAAAATTAATATTAATCTAAAGGAGACTTTTACCAGGTTTGTATGCAGCCACGTTCGCGTGTGGGTTTCGTTTGTCTTTTTCTCTGTTTTGTATTTTTGTTATATAAAAGACTTTTTGAGCTTTCCTTCACACTCTATAACCTCCTCAATTTTACGTACGCGTGTCTTATGCATATCACATTCACATCCCCCCCCCCCTTTTTTTTTTTTTTTTTGGGTAGTGATCTTCCCAAATTCATATTCCTTGAGCTCGACTCATTTAAATTTATTAATGAACGGTTTGAATCGAGTTTGAGTTCGACTAATTGTTTATCCGGCTCATTATATATAAGGGAATGGTATGTCCACTACAAGTGTAGTTTTTATTGATTAAAATAAATAATGAAATGTTGTGGTGGGTCCGGTCCTAAAGAAATGGATGGTGTTGATTGTGTTGTGTAGGATGTTGTGGTAAGATAAGTAGTGGATGTATCACTACTCTTATATATATCGAGTGCATCTTATAAAAGTGGCGTATCAATATTTGTGATAACGAATAAAATTGAAAAATACTATAAAAGAAACATTATAAAATCAGGTCTAAACACTATCTTATTTTACAATTATATATAAACACTATTTTTAAAATATATATATATCCTATGTAATACATATACATATATAGTAAAGTAATTTGGGAAATGGGAAGACATATATAGTAAGTAATTTAGGAAATGGGAAGACATATATAGTAAGTAGTAAATTTTAGGAAAAAGGTAGATGTTGTTAAGGCAGGCAGTTAGGTAGCTAGGTTTGAAAGTTAAAAAAAGAAAAAAGAGGAGGAGTATATAGTAAGGTCAAAACAAAGAATAAAGGGTAAGAAAAGAAATAATGAGATAGTTATATATACTCTAACGTGCACGTGGTGATAACATTATTCCAGTAAGTAAAATCAATGATATATATATGTTGATCTATCCTTTTTCCTTTTTTTTCTTTTTCCTTTTCCTCTTTTCCTCTTTTCCTTTTCCTTTTGTTTGGTAGGTCAAAATGATACTTTGTATGAGAAAGATCGGTAGATGTTTTCTATGGTCTAGATTAGGACAACTAAAGCTTTATTTATTCTTCTTCTTCATATATCTATATAGTTCAACTAGTACTGCATGCACATGGCCTTTATTATCCAAGTTACTGGACAAAAGTCCTGCTAAAATGGATATATATTTCTATGTCGATCGTTGCGGGTGCGGCCGACCCTCTAAAATATAAACATTATGTATAATCAGTAGATTTTTTTTTTTATAAAAACATATATATATATATATGCTTATTTTTATGTATTGACTCCCTATTTTTATTTATTGCCTCATAATTACATGTATAAAATTAAATATCTAAATATATATCTGATACGAAAAAAAATTGACAAATTTCCGACCCTCATGTAAAAAATCCTGCAGCCGTCCCTATATATATATATATATATATTTCTAAAAGTCACCGTATGTTCGGTTTCTGAGAAAACATGACACACATAGACATATAAAGAACACAAGGCCAACAAAGTGCCAAATAGTTACAGAATATAAATAAGAAACAATTAAAATAAAAATTAATTATGCATTCATTATACTTAAAATTATACGTTCAAAAAAAATGATACGTTCTTTTTGTTGAAGTCAGTCTAATCAATAACCTGTTTAATTCCATAATATATATGTACTGTGTTTTAAATTACAAATTAATCAATTAACAAATAACGAAGCAATTAGACATGTTTTTTTTAAAGGCAATTAGACAACTTAGGGATAGATAAAACCATTCTACAGACAAGAGTACAAGTGTACAACCTTCATGCATATGTTGTTGGTCGTAAGGACATGACATTATATACAGGGGTCAGTTAATTTGCGGGAAGTTATTGTGTGGTGAGGGAATTTAAGGGTGAAGTTACGGGTGAAACGATCAGAAATACACAGTTTAAATACATAATAAAACTGTGTAGTGTGGAGGCTGCCACACGGTGTCTCCGCACCGCCACCGGGATTTTTTTTCAATATACCACCCATTCTGTGTGCTATTTGTCAATATACCACTTTAAGCCAATTTTGGTTTACAATTTTCGTTCATATCCGGGGATTTTTTTCATTATTGTGCACAATCTTAAGGTACACAAATCTCCTATTGGGGTTTCCCTTCCCAATTAGGGTTTAGAAGGCTGCCGGAAACAATGGAAACGCGAAAAACGGAGTGGTATTTTGACAAATAGAATGGTAGTCCAACAATTACCATTCAACAAAAATAGTATTTCGACAAAAATTCCCCATAGTATGAAGACATCACACAATAATCTCCCTTAATTTGCCACCATATATATCTGTTTAGAATTTAGTGTGATGTTTCACACTTAAAGTTAATCATCAAGACCTGCAGGAAAGTACTAAAAAGTTCATCACTTTAAATATTGTATTTTTGATTTTGAATAAATTTTCCATTGTGATCGTAAATAGTAATGTCATTAATCAACAATTTTGCGGTTTAGCCCTCCAAAAAAGTCAACAAAACTCACATGGTTCAAATAAGCGAAACTAGCTAGCAAACAATAGCTAGCCTGAAAAACGAAAACCGAGTTATATGTGAATGTTCAATATAAATATAAAGGTCCGCTTCGAGGCAACATTCTTTTCTGGCAGATCCATCATAATGCTTTCCCTTCAGCCTCTACTTTGTACCAACGACACATCATTGATACAGACATATGTGTCAATTGCAAAATCCATAGCGAGACGACTCTTCATACTTTGCGGGATTGTGGATGGGTGAAAAAAGTTTGGAAGCACGCAATTCATCCGCAATGCTGGAACGAGTTTACCACTGTCCATGAAATTCCCCGGTGGCTCGATACCTGCCTTAGCAGGAATATGTACAAAAAGGATAATCTGGAGTTCTAGAAATTTTTGTTTAGAGAACTCATTCTGAGTATATGGCATTGGCGCAACGAGATACTCCATCAAAACGATAAGCATAAGCTCCCGATAGAGGTGTTCCTATCTCAAGCGGTTCGAAAAATTTCATGAATTTCAGATTAATTTGATGACAGACATAGTCATTTCTTTTATTAAGTTCTAAATTTCATTTGTATAAGTATTTTAATCGTTGATTGATCAACTCTTTCAGACGTAAGTTTTGTTTATAAATAAAGATCCTTTTAAAATTAAAAAATATATATATATATATATATATATATATATATATATATATAAAATAAATCATTTATTAATTATATTACTACTACGTACTATATATTCACGGGTGAAAGAAGAATTAAAGGTGCAATGATTTATTGAATTGTCTATGAAGGGAGAGATTAGGTAGGTAGGTGAAATTAAGACGACTAAAGAAACATAAACTGAAGCGCGCAGACAAAAAAAATTATAAGCATATACCATTTGGTTTATATGAAAAATCAAAGTACGTAATTCGTCATTAACAGACGAAATGTTCCTGGTTTGTTGGGTTTTTAGTGTTTTGTACATTAAAAATATGATTCAGTATTATTTTAAGTATCTTTTAATAGAAGATATCTTTTATATAGAATGATTAAATGAAGTAGATATACATTTTCTCCTTTTTTTTTTTTTTTTTTTTTTTTCCATATGAAATTACTCCCTCGTTCCAATTTATCTGATTTAGTTGTCAAAATCACGCATATTAAGAATTTGAATTTATGCATTAACTTTTACCATGAAATGACCAAAAAATGCTTGGCTATTATTAATGTGATCTTTTTTTATATTTCCTACTGTAATAAATAAGTGCAAATCAAATAAAAACACAATAAATATTGTATTGAAAATGATATTGCCTCATATAAAATGGAGCAAAATAAATACTAACATCAGTTTATTTTAGAACGGAGGGATCGAGTACCTTATTTTAGAGGACAATGAACTCTTACACGCACACCAAGCACGGAGGTATATATATATGTAGTCTCCGTTTGTTTTCGTTAGAGTTTTTTTTATATCACTTCACATATTATATCTTACAATTCTCTTACCAATCATTTCTTCATCTACAAATAAAAAAAAAATTAAATTATCTCCCATCATTTCACTTTATCAACTTTATAACCTTTTTTACCATTATTTTATTTATTATACTACTTTATTTCACCAATCATTTCATAATCTACACAAATTTCAAAAAAACATCTTAACTATTTAATCATTACTTCAATCACTTTATCTAAAACAACCTAAAAAAAAAACTCCGAAAAAAACTCCAACTCAAAACAAACGGAGCCTACGTAGTACTTCTAGGGAGGCTAAACACACCCGGACAAAAAAATATTATACTAAAAATATTCATGCATATAATCCAGTTTGATACATAAAATATTTTAATTCAACTAATTCGACAAACTATATATAGTCTATATATAGACACACCACAAGTTAAAATTCTGGTTTCCTCCATAACTTTAGTCCCATTCACCGTTGGAACGTACTGCAGGTAAGATATTGACCAAGCCGAAAGAGAGGAAGTTGCTTATAGAAGAAGATAGTAATAACACATGCAGTCAAATATGAATATAAGATAGGAACTTTTTTATTTTAGTTTAATTAATTATTTATTTAATTTTTTTTTTTTGAAAGTTTATTTATTTATTTATGACTAAACTAAACGTCGACGGCACATGTAATTAAGAAACAATATCAAGATAAAAAAAAAAGAAAAAAAAGAAGAAACAATATCTATCGTTCCAGCTAGCTATTGAGAAATAATTCTCTTCTCCACCTGTTATCCATTTCAATCCTCTTTGTTTAGTCTAATATTAATTAACCTTGAATTAACCTGAATAAGTGGTAGTGTCTTGCAAATGCTTATGATAAATCATCGATTTGACCATGGCACTAGCAGCTACTCATGTAATAATTCTTGGATAAAAGTCAGATTCTATGATCATGCAATTAAATGAAAGACCGATTTAGAATTAGTTAAATCAGTGAACCCAACACCAGATTCTATGGACAATTAAGAGGCCGACAGATTTCGAATTAGTTAAATCTGCGAACCCAACACCACAAAACTTACGAAAGAAATAAAGAAAACAATTACGGAGTTATATTTCTTATTTTATTAACTCGCTCATTTATTTTTAGCTACTGTACTTTGAAAGTGTAAAAGCATAAGAATTCTATTCATAAACACCCTTTAATTAAGACATTTTAGCTTAATTAGTTGGTGTCCAGCTACTGGGGTGAGCAAAAAAAACCGAAAAACCAATCCGAATCGAAAACCAGCTTGAACCAAACCAAAAAAACCAAACCAGTAACAAACCAAATGAATCAGTTTGGTTTGAAACCAAACCGAATAATACTGGTTGAATTTGGTTATTTTTATTTTACGCCAACCCAACCTGAACCCAAACCGAAATCATTAATACAAAAAGATGTATTTTTGTTATTGATATATAAGCATATAAGATAACCCTCAACCCAACTCATTCCATTCATCATTAATCAAACATATCGACACCCCTTCTTTATCTGCTTCATTTCAGCCTCCATTATAATCGTTTGCCTCATACACCATGTTAGTGACCCTTCTAATATACTATCATCATCAGTTAATGTGGCTTTTTCCCTCTTAGTAATTTTATTGTAGTTTTACATCAATGGATTCTTAATCCTGACTATTTTCTTCTTTGCTTAATCTATCGAGTCTTTAGGTAAAAAAAATGGTGAGCATATAACATAAAAAAGATGGGTTTCTTCTTTCAATTATTGTGATTATTTTTCTCATCCTTTGTTGTAGCTGATTGTTTTAATCCACTGTTGACAAAGTATAACTTTGTTCAAGTGTCTCTGTGTGAATGTTTTGTCTTGCAAATTGGTCTTCAAAGTTCTAAATGATCAGATATTGTCTTGAACCATTACACTTTTGTACTCATTTTTTTTCATGGATAACGTTGATCCCTGTCACGTATTTGATGATGCATAAATCATCACGGTTGTTTTAGTGGTGGATATCTGGCTTATTTTGGGGGGTGATCGTGTGTACTAGCCGGAGATGTGCGGCGGCAATGGGAGGAGGGATAGAGAGGCAGTGTTTTTTTTCAGAACTTTGGCCTGTTCTTTGATTAGAATGTATATATGATTTAGGTTACACAAGACTTCCTTTTATAGGAAGAGTAAACTTAAGAGCTAAGTAAGAGACTGGCGGTGTGAAGCAGCTTAGTCACTAATTATACTTAATAGCTAAGTAAACATCAAGTATCTAATCTGCAAGTGGATATAATATCTGGGCGGCGATCCTTTGGGGTCGCAAGGGCCGCCAGCACTGTTTGTCTTGCCTTTGCTCCTTGTTTCCTCTCAAATCTTGTGCGGTCCTTTGAGGGCCCTTTACCCAAGGTCGCGGACCGGCCCCTAGCTTTGATGACGCTCTAGGCTAGGTCGATCTCAGCGACCTTGACTTGGTATCATATGGCGTCGCCGATGATGTAGTCGCGGACCTTCCTCGGCGATGGGGGGTCAGAGGCTATTTCCGTTACTAAATGGTGGCGATATTATTTGTTTCATCAGTATTCTAATCTTTTTTTTTTCATGTCCGGTCCATTGTGTTTTGTAGAATAATCATGCATCATATATTCTACGTATCTTTTCAACTAAATACATGAAAGAGCAGCAACCTTTGCACCAATTATGTTTTTTTTGACAACAACGTATACTATAGATTTAAAAATTAAGATGAAATTGCTTGTTTGTCATAAAAGTATCTCTTTTAAAAATCCAGGCATGCTAAAACCGAACCCAAACCGAATCCAACCCGAAACCGGTTCAAACCAAACCATTGGAGATGTCGACTTTAGTTTAGTTTGGTTTGGTTTGGGTTACAAAGTATAGCTCCCAAACCGACCTTGCGCTTTTCAAACCGAACCGAACCAGCCCAAACCGACCCATGATCACCCCTGAGCTAGCTTATATATACCACGTGCACATCGCTATGTATGTAGTCAAACTGGACAGATCTAGAGGGTGGCTAATGGGTGTTAAGCTTTATCATGTTTTTAATTTCAGTACTTCAGAAAAACCTATATAATTCAGATTAACAAACTTAATTAATCGTTTTAATCTAGTCTACCTAGCCATACGGATATAGTCTCTATTGGCTTATCCAAACATCAATTCTGGGCTCCGTCAGTCGAAGGAACCTGCTATACCGTTTTTTCAATAATCAAAAGTAGAAAAATGAGATAATCAAGAAAAAAATAATATGATCCAACAAGCTACGTACAAAATATATATATATATATATATATATATATATATATATATATATATATATATATATATTATCAGGTTTACTCGATCATAACAATTGTTGTGGTTGAACGAAAACAAAAAACCCATTTGAACACATTTAATTATGGTGCATTTTTGTCGGGAAAATGGTATGTGCATTACACATTTCACTACAAGAAAATCGCATTTTGGCAGCACGCAAAGCACGCTGCGGACGTATATTAGCAGCGTGTATAGCACGCTGCTATGTTAAAAGCTGCTAAAAACCAAAAGATGTTAACGGCGCGCAATTACGCGCTGCTATAAGAATTTAGCAACTTGCATAAATTGCTGCGATAAATATTTAGCAGCTCTTAAAACATGTTGCGGTAATATTATGACAGCGCACAAATACATGCCGCGGAAAGAATTATAGCAGCTTAAGAAATACGCTGCAGAAAGATCACTCAAATTCTTGTACATAATGCTCTATTACACATTTTAGCAAAAAAGTATTTAATCACCACACAAAACAATATATACAACCAGAAAAATAGTACCAGTACTAACAAATAAATATTTAATTTCAAATACTATTACTAAATCCAAGTGCTACAATCATACCAACGTACTAGAACAAAATATCATGTTAACATTTTTGGATTATAAACAACTGATCAGAAAGTATTAAACAAAATAAGTCCATCTTCATTCATCCAAAACAATGTACTTGGGTAACCATGCGATCGTGCTTCCTCTTGCGTGCTCAAGCAGAAACATTTCATCATTTGGTCGAAATAACTCAACATCCTCCACAATTACCTTATCAACCCAAACTTTCCAATAAGCCTTACCGAGAGGCACGTGATGCACTTTGGCATTAGGATCTGTGGATGCAATTCGACCTTCGGCGACAACCACACCATCCATTGAGGAATGAAGAAGTTTACACTTTGTGTTCTCACGGATTTCTCTATTGAGCACATTGTTCTTGTTTGACTGTGTATAAACAATACATTAAATATCAATCAACTGAATATTCATTAAACACGTATATACATAATAACACAACCTCAAACACCCAATATTCAAACACAGCCCATATTCAAACCTCAAACTCATTTTAGGATTTTCCGGATCCCCCTTTATTGGAATAAAGTCAGCAAGCAAAGGGCCAAAAATTGCATATTGGTGACACTACAAATTAATCAATGATGCAATAACCAATAGCCTATAGGCAAAAACTAAATGTTTAGACCAAAATTGCATCCAATAAAAAAGCGTCGTAAAATATAAAAATAGTTTGATTACTGCGATGTATTTGCATTGACATCACCATCGCTAACAACATCGTTCGACACTATTCACCGCACCATCGCTTGCGACCTAATTAGACAAAGCGACCCATGTATAGGCATAAGAACATAACTCCAACAACTCGGTATACAACAAACATTTACATTCTTTGTTAATAATTACTAACTGTACATTCGATTCATTGCCTTAACAATTGGGCTACCATGGCCTTCACGTCATCCAAATCTTGTGTCAAGAACGCACTTGACCCAGAAGTTGGTTAACAATAGCACTTCCTTGCACTTGCGCTCCAACTTCGAAGGAGTAACTCCAAATCCCATTCCAAGCACCACGCCTCGAGCTTCTTTTCCAAATACAAGGCTAAGGGCATCCTCATTGATATTAGTTGTGTTTTGGGACTCGATTGGGCACTCTAGTACCTCTTCCGCATAGAAAAAGTAATGATTTGTGATATAAAACATCCAACGACTCACAGATAGTAAACTAAGTTTTATTACCATTTTCTTTGCAAAGAGTATCATTAGGTTCTTTTCTTCTTCTTGTTACCTTCCAACCAAACTTGAACCCTTGTCACTTTTGTACCGCTAGTGTTTTCTTTATTCTAAATTTTAGGACACAAAATTGTTAAAAGTAGATAATTCAGAAGTTGTAGAATTACATAAACAAGATAACTTTTACATGATCACAAGTATAATTGTATAAGAAAAAATTTACCATTCTATCTTCCAAACAGGCATAACCCTCACGGCCCATAGTGTGGTTATGTGTTTGCATTGCCTTCATTTTAATGAAATGTGCAGCCTTTGCCTATGAAATAAGTTAGTTGTTTATAATAATTTCTAGAAGATTCTTCATCACCAAAATAAAGAAAATATAATAGTTAATACTTACCTGAAACGCAGGTGATAATGTCCTTGTCACAAAGAGATCCCACTGTTTCTGATTCATGAAATCAGGCTTTAGACGAGAGAGATTATTTCGGTTACGGTTACGTTTATAAGATGTTCGTATAAGTACTTGTAGCTTAGACTTTCGATCACGCCACAGTTTATTTAAATGTTGAAAAATAGCTTTTCTCTCCCAATCTTCGACGATAAACTTCATCTGCACATTGAAGATAAATATTTTCAAGTGTTCCAAAATGACTCTTTACAAAAGCATTGTAATGAACCTATCCTAATTCATTGTCGGTGTAGTTGTGAAAAAAAAAATACTAAGTTTGATGTATGTTGTAAATATACCAGATTCGTTCATTATTTATAGTTTTATATACCAAAGATCCAAGAAACTTCCATTGAACTTCTTAAATATGGTTCAAGTTCCATTGAACTTTATCATTCCTTTTAACAACACATATACTAAGCAGCTAAAAGGTTCTAAGTAGAGAAGTACAAGCAGAAGGTCAAGTGCAATAACAAAGAAGTACAAGCAGCTAAAATGTTCCATTTTACCACCCTAACGAATAATAATAACTTCATAATAAGGTGATAATGAAAATAGTTACATTACATGTGATGGCAACAACTTCCAATGCAACAATAACATCTTTAATTTGCTAAACAAGATTAAATATGAAATGTTGTATTCGTCCCACTATGTAACAATAGTAACAAAAGAGGGTACACAACAATTGTGGCTCTATATCAGAAGCATGCATCATTAGATTTCTACACAGTGCAGTCTAGACAACTTTTAATGTGTTGAAAATGCATGTCAAAGAACTAGAATAAGATTACCTTTATACAAAACCACATTTTATCCTTTGTATCTTCATCGACATCAGTCCACTCTTCCAATGTGTATGGGACAAATTCCCTCGTCAAGGTACCAAGATATGTAGATAAATCCTTTGACTCGTCTCCTATTCGTTGTCCATATTCATTGTGTTGAACCACTTTGGGTTGTTCGCCACTACGTGGTGTTTTGAACTTTGTGGCTCCGCGCCTCTCTTTTACTCTTCCGATCGTTATTATTTAGTCGATCATGAATTTCTTCTTCTTCTGTATTATGTGAAGAATAGTTGTCCGTGTTTCCATTTCCAACCTGTTACAAAAAAAAAACACGAAACTCATTAAAACAAAAATGAATTTAAGCAATATCTGAAATCATTTTACCTGAGCTTCATTTCCACCCATATTATTTCGCTTTTTGCCCATTTTAATCTACTCTCGGCCGTAGATAACTATAAATTTTTGTGTTTGCTTGATGATCATAAAGTGCTGCAAAACATGTTCAAAATCCGTCAATGCTAAACAAATCTACATTCGTTAACAATAACATGAACAAATAAAAACAAGTCAAAACGCTTGTCTGTTTGTAACAAATGTTGTTGGTACTAGGAATATAGATTCCATGGTCATATAAATCTAAAAGTATCTACAAACAGAGCTTCACTTACAAAACTTTCAAATCATGCGAATCCACTAACGGGCCTTGTTAAAATCAGTTATTAAAATGCTACCAAATGCTTACCGATGTATACACCATTCAAAAGCATCGCATAAAACGTTCATTTGATCCATTCAACAGAGCCCAGAAAAATATAGGAACGTTATAATAGATAAAATGTGTATGTTTAAAACAGAGATTTACAGGGGTGCAGCTATTTGAACATAGCAATTGAATAAAGACTCTGACATACTTACACATTACATGGCTTGCCATCAGTCAAAACAACTTATTAAACGAGAGACTTTATTTGCACCGCATCAAAATTACCGGTGTACAACACTGGCTGAAATTGATTTGAGTCAAAAATCGACTTTACGAAGGTCGATTTGCTCATTTGAACTTCGGAAAGTCGATTTTTGACTCGAGATTCGACTTTTGAAAGGTCGATTCAATGTAGTGCACCATTAAAATCGTGATGGTGCAAATAAAGAAGGTCCTTAAAGGTTCTACTATACACATCCTTACCATATATTTTTATAAGTTGTTTCAGTTGCTTGGCTTAACCTATTGTCACATGTGACATTTTTACTGCTATATCAAGGCTCTCATTCTGAAAACAAACCTACAAAACTTGTTGAGAGTATAGGAAATCACTCAAACTTAGAAGACAAATCAATGGTATAAAAAATACTAAAAGTGTTGTTAGAAATTAAAAAATAAAAAACTAAGCTGCTACTCTAAAAACTCAACCCACCTAATTGAATAATAAAGTTATCATATAATGCAGGAGAAAATAGAACCATATCAATGCCATAAGAAAATACAAAGTATTAAATCAATCTTACGTACTCCCACTGAGTTAAAGATCTAATGCCTCTCTGGTAAATTATGATTCCGAATAAAGAGAATACCAAAAAAAGACATATCCCAAATACAGTCAGTAGTCAGATTATGCGCTTGACCTGAAGCAAAAATATCATATAAAAAAAGATAAGGAATGTAAAATAATAAAAAAAAAAAACAGATCTTTTCAAACCGGAGCCAAGAGGTCGCAAATCCAGTTTCCAGTACCCACATTTAGCTTGACACAACAAACAGCTTTCAATCGAAAATCCTTAAATCGTGAATATTGAGAGGAAAAATAAAGATTTACCTATTCAATAGAATATTCATAAGTCTTCATGCTCTGGAGGAGAAGAGCGACGTTACAGAGGTGCGGTGGAGAAGAAGGGTTTTCACTAGACACAAAATTAAGAGGTGAAAAAGGCGAGTTAATTTTTTTCAGACTGAAATAAGAAGCGCGTTATTTTTTTTTATTTTAAAGGAGAAGCGCGTTATTATCCCGGGAATTTTTTGAGGAACCGGGAAACGTATGGCGCGAAATGAATTATTATTGGAAGCGCTCATAAACACGCTACCACAGTGTTTTTAAAATTAGCAGCACGCTCAACACGCTGCCATAGGCTTTACTTTTCGCAGGACGCACAGTACACTGCCATATGTTTTCAATTTTTTTACAACCTAAAATATTCATTTATCCGCAGCGCATATATAATTGCACGCTGCAAAAATAACGCTGCCAAAACCCAATTTTGTTGTAGTGTTTGTGTAATGCACTTTCCACTACATTCAGTATTGCCCTTGATTAAAATGATGAATTATTTATTGTGATTGATCCCTATAAAATGAATAGTATTGATTGTGTTGTGTAGGATGTTGTGGTGAATTAAGTTGTGGATATATCACTACTATGTTTGTCGACAGATCAGATTGTTGCGAAGAATCCTTTTTCTAACCTTGAAAGAGATGGGTGCATGGATAAGATAAGGAAGAAAGCGTTTGTAATGACTTTATTGGCCCTGGCTAATCTTGCCATTTTTTTCTTTTTCTTTATTAATTAAATCCAGTCAATATACTCAAATAAGAATCTTTCAAAACCTAATATATTTATATATACTATTAGGAAAACCCGTGCATGATGCACGGGTTGATGTGAATTGCAAAAAAAATGCAGGTAGGAATATAAACTGTGCACATTACCAACACACGTAACCAAAATGATTCAAAGCACTGCCCAAGTGGTAATTAGCAAAACCAACAATGTAAGGAAAATCAAAGCTTTGTAAACAAAACGATCTGCTTACTTCCAAAAATGCCCATGTGAAGAAGAACATTAGAGTATCAAGATAACAACATCAAAGAGGCCACAATAAACTACACCCCAGCAAAACTAACCATAAAGATTGTGGAAACATAGCGAGACGAACTGAAACAATGCACGGGGAGAAAAAATATGAAGCAGTTGAAACATTCACCCTGGAAAAACATTTTAATATGCTAATTTGATAGACCATTAAAGACTAAGTCGTGAAAACCAAGAGAGGCTCATAATGTAATTCTTCCCGGTTCCCAAAGAGAAAAAAGTGCATCCATATCATAAAATAGTAGTTTCCATATCCAAGCTCAAAAGAGTTTGACATCAGTAAATTATAGGGGTGTATATAATACTAATCCTGGTCTTGCTTTTTACGACGATTTTCAATCGAATCAGTAGTTACGTTTTGATATTTTTTCGAATCGAATCGAATCGAATTGGTCATTTTTTCGATTGGATGAACCAATACTGATCAGGTTCGATTCGATTCTTTTTTTCAGATCGTATTTTATTTACCATAAAATTTTGATTTTTTCCTTCTAAAAATGAGACAAACACCATTATTGGCATCATAAGCCAGCGGGTGGTCGTTGTAACGACAAATTGAGTTGATTTCAATTTTTCACGATCAAAAGATGAAGAATATTAGAAGAAGCAAAACGGCCGGTGTGAGCTCAAACGGCGGTTATCGGCGGTTTAGGAGCATTTTAGGTTTAGGTTTAGGTAGAAACGATGTAAGATAAGGTTTAGAAATTTAGGGCACATGGGGTTTTTATAGTAGAAATAGTGAAAGAAATTAAATTAAAAATATATATATATATATATATATATATATATATATATATATATATATATATATATATAATTAAAAATTAAGAATGAAGTATAACCTGGTTCGGTTCGGCCATATCGGTTTTATGGATAAAGTTCAAAAAGCTGAATTGGATTTTGGTTGGTTTTTCTTCAATGAAAAAACCGATTGAAACCACTTGTTCATCATTTTCCGGTCCAGGTTTAATCCGGTTCGCTTGGTCACCCAGCTTTTCCAATTTCACAGACACCCCAAGAAATTCAAGGCATCCTTCAATAATGTAGAAAGCATTCTATATAACCCCTTCCCCACCCCCACCCCCAAAAAAAGCAAAGCTTTGACAATGCATGTGCAAACAAGAAAAATATAAGCCCCCAAAGAAAACAATCATCCAGCAAGTCTTCCAGCCACCATCCGTTATCCATCCATTAAAAACGATCGTTAGAAAGCCAAACTTAAGAATCTGAAATAAAAAATATTGTGAAACAGTGATAAAGAAAGTAAAACAACCGAACAATGTAGAATCAGATATGTAAACACCATACCTATACGTGTTGTTATTTTTATTTTCTTTTTTTTTAACTAATTCACACCAGATCATTACAATCCATTGCGTCTCGCACTAAAAAAAATGAAGAAAAATATTATGCACGAGCGTGGAAGACCATAGTCGCATTCGCGGGATGTTTTGGCTAACAATCAATCTCATTTATCATTTATCAAATGCATGTATTCACACACACACACAAAAGACATAAAAAGAGAAGCCATGGAAACTGACAACCATGTATTACTCATTTTTTTCAACCTCTTTGTCAACTCACTGCTAGCTTGACTATATGATGCTTTGTCCTGTTCATTGTTTGAGAAATATGGCTTCCAAGTCTTTTTTCTGGATTCAAAGCAAACCACATCAAATCATTGTTTACATCTATCTATCACTTCACATTTTGTTTTAAATGACAAATCAAATAGAGAGAAGAATTACTGAATAGTGGCAAAAATCTGTCACATGTTATTTAAACAATTGAACATGAAAATTCATTAAGAACAAAGTAGAAAGTAGTTGTTATAAAACGGATGGAGATAACTTCAGATGCAAGAAACAGAAACAAAAGCAATCAAACATAAACAATCAAAGGAGATAACAGAAACAAGAAGAACACAGATTTAACGTGGAAAACCCCTCAGTGGGAGAGGTAAAAAACCACGGGCAGAAAAGAGATATTTTATTATGCACTGAATTTACAGATTTCAACACACGCAGATAATGAGACAACAACTGTATTTATAGGCACAAATCCCTAAACCCTAGCCGCCAGGAATCTTTGTCTGATCTGCCATAAATACCCTTACACGTGTCATCCTTTTTTAATGACATCAGATATCATTATCACATAATGAATTAACAGATGTGGGACCCATTTGTATTCCAAGACACACCAGACGACACACACCAGAAGCAAAGACTAAAGATCCACCGATTTCACTTGCCCCTTTCTTGCTTGCCACACACAAATTCCGGTATAAACAAGCGAGTACCCCACTCCCCCAACTATATTCACCAAGTCGGTGCAAATCAACCACTAGAGGATAATATATTAGTTGAACCCTATTTCCACTCTTATCCGGGAAGAGGACGGCTCTATCAAATATAATAGATATGCTCTAACATACCTATGAACTGTTTCTTCGGTTGCATCCACAGGTAACCCTTGAAAATTATCTTTTAACAACGATAATTTCAAGGTATTACCTTTAAAAAGCGCCAGGTGGCCTTATACCTAATGTTTGCTCTAAGAGATCGGCCCATCGATGATCGCTTGTCCCGTAATAGGTAAGCCACCGACCTTAAGACCTAACAAGACGTTAACATCTTGTAACGTTATGCCCACCTCTCCAATTGTCATATGAAATGTGTGTGTTTCTTGACGCCACCGCTCAACTAATGCGGTAATTAAATCGGCATTAATGGCGACAAATGACAACCTGTGGATCCCATAGAATCAGGTCTCTCTCAAAAAATCAACTACCAAATCATGCACTGATAATGTTGCTTTGACATAAGATCGCGACATACATACGACTAGACTCTACACAAAAAAAAAAAACATGTTACTATTTTTTATAAAGAAACAAATTGTTATTGCGAAAAAGCAAACATTAACGATTATATTACCTCTCCTTCCCTGATGATGCTTTTGCTCGTGTTGTTGTTGAAGTCTTAGAACGCTATCATTAATTGGTCCCGGCTCCATGTGATCTACATAAATAAAGCACAATTCATTAGTGACTATATAACAAATGAATATAATATAAACATGGTATACTAGAATAGACACATTAATGAAAATGTTTAATTTCAAAAAAAATAATAATAATAATAGACATTAGGTACAAACCATTACCGTGAAGGACCGGGCAAATTAGATTGTTTCAATTGACAAGAGCGCTTGTTATGACCGGGCAAATTACATAAACTACATGTAACATTTGTCTTTGGTAACTCATCCATTTCATTACGGATTCTTTTAGATTTTGGACGCCCCTTGCCTCTTTTCCATGCGGGGTTGACTACTAGTACCGGTCCGTCATTGTCTTCCAATAATCCTCGTCAGGCACAGTAGAAAGCATGCACGATAAGAACCAAAGTATTCCCACACGAGAACAAAGGGTCAACATATTGATCCGTGTCTACATGGAGTGCGAGCGACAAACCGCTATAAGATGAGAACATGGATAATGTAGGTTTTGCCACTTGTTACATGTACACGTCCTCTTCGAAAGATTCAACGTGTGACTACGATTAGCCATGCATCCATGACGAATACCTTGTCACAGTAACCACTCCATATACACCTTCTTGTATATTGAAACAAGTAACCTCATGGTGAGCGGCAGTTTCACTATTTCTCTCGAGTTGAACCGTTATCTTCTCCGACCATTTCATACCATTACGCATCCTATTCCTTGCTACTTCACGTCGATCGACAAAGTATTTGTTTACTCGAGTAAAAGTAGCTTTCACACAAAGGGCTTGAATAGGCGTAAATCGAACCCCTTTAACACACCATTGAAGCATTCGTGATAAATTAGAGGTTTTGATACCGTATCTTAACCCGCCGTCGTGAGCAAGTGACCACTTGCTTAAAGGAATGCCTTCTAACAAACTCTTAGCACGAGGATTGAGTGCACCGATCTTTTGCATCCCTTTATCAAATTTGCGAATTTGATGTTCCATAGCTGTGTTGGTAAACATTTTTTCAAATCCGTATTTTTGAACGTCTTTTGGATGTTGGATGCATGATGTTTTGATACAAAATCTATGAAAAGCATATGGCTCCTCCCAACCACTACCCTCTGTAGACATTGCTGATAGGATACCCGCATGCCGGTCAGAGATGACACAAAGTCCATGACGTTTTGTGACAAAACACCTTATGCAAGCCAAAAACCAACTCCAATTGTCGTGATCTTCTTTTTCAACTATGGCAAATGCTAATGGAAAAAGTTGTCCATTCGCATCAACTCCCATGGCAATCAACATAACGCCACGATACTTCCCGTATAAATGAGTTCCATCAATTGTGATGACAGGCCTGCAATGTTGGAAACCTCTGATTGAGGGGCCAAATGCCCAAAAAACACAATGAAATTGTTCAGTGTAAGGATCGTGGGTTGGCTTATTAACAAAATGCACCACGGTGCCCGGATTTGCTTCTTTCAAAGCTTCCATGTAACGAGGAAGATATTGGTAAGACTCCTCCCAATCTCCATAAAGAGCACCTATCGCCTTTTGTTTTGCACTCCATGCTTTACCATAAGAGATCGAGAAGTTGAATTCTTTTGTTATGAAGGCTTTTAGTACACTAACTTTCACCCCCCAATCTGCTTGCACAAGAGGCTTTATAGCGTTGCTGATAAACTCTCGCTTTAAATTCGGGTGATCCATGGATGGTTTGTGAACCACACAAGAGTTTTCGTGGGGGCCTTTATAGTGTGGCGATAGTGAAGACATCCGATGCAACATTCTTTTGAGAGGCTCTTAAATACCAACTACAAGCAATTGGTTTCCTTCCACATTTGAATGTGACGGTGTGAGGTTTCGATTCTGTGGTTTTATAGACTTGGTTCCTTTCGACATTGTATGTTGTCACAATTTGCCCCAATGCTTTTTTGTTGGCAAATTCTTGCCCCACCCCAAACTCACCACCGCTCTTATATTGAAAATCACTAGAGTTATACCAACTGTTTAAATATTCTTCATCTATAGAATGAAGCTTAGTAAACTCGGTATCATGATCCTTTAATGATACTCAGTCTACCCCACTATCTTCATCCCGACTTAACAACAACATATCATCCTCGTCTTCAATCTCATCCCCTTCGATATTACCATCATAGTGATGCTTCATCAAAATTATTAGTCGACAAAGACACAAACCAATTGGGATCCTCAACTTGACTAACAAGCATGTTGGTGAATGACATGTTAGGTTGTTCAATGGGTGTCAATTCAATATATAAATCCATAGAGGGGCTTTTCGATTGACACACACGCTGCCCACATAGCTTTTAAACCACGATCATTACTTAAAGCTAACACTTTATAGCCTCGCACACTACTGGGAATTTCATCTTCACGTTTAGGTCAAATCTAGTACTATCAACCTCCATAGCATCATATATCTCATTCTTAAGCTCATTCATACCAATGTTACTATTGACAATAATAAAGGTTTCACAACCACCTTTGTAGGTAACATTTTCACCGTCAATTACTATTTCACCATTCCACCAACAAGTCAACGGATAATTATATATCTCCATCCCTTTAAAAATCTCAAATCAAGCAAAACCTAAAACCAAATCCACATACACAATAAAAATCAAAAACTAATAAAATTAAACAAACAACCTTCTACACATATCACAAATCGATGAATATCAACACTTATTCGTTATCCAAACAAAGAATTCTTTCAATTGGCATAAAAAAACGAAAAAAAAAAACGGAAAAAAGGAAAAAAAACGCAGAAAATCGAAAAAAAACGAAAAAAATACCTTTGGATTGATAAACTATGGATGAAACCTTTGATTTGGTTGAAGAAAGTAAGAATCTTGATGCTAAATGGCCTAATTTGAGTTGGGCGCCGCGGAGAGAATTTGGGGTTTTTGTTTTTAGGATTTGGAAATCTGAAAATGGGTGAAAAATCCCGTTTGTTTTGTTTTATATACTGCTAAAGCCGCTGGTTGAACCAGCGGCTTCTTCATATGTACCAATTTCATTTCAATACGGGATGCTCACGCGTTTTTCTCAGTTAAAGCTCATTTGGTTCAACCAAATGGCTTTGATGTTTTTCAAAAAAAAGGTAAAGATATTTGGTTGAACCAATGGCTTCGATGAAACAATCTTGACGTGGACCCATTCGCAGAAATAGTTTGAGATGGCGCCGGAAACCATAAATATTTTATTTTTCAGCATTTAAAAAAAAAAAATTCTACGCATATAAGTAAGCCTTGCCATTTATGGCAACTCTTTTATGAAAGGATTAATTTAATAATTTAATGTGATATCCCACATCAAGAAAGTAAGTGAACGCTCAATTGTATAAGTGTGAGACATAAAGGTCTCATCAACTCGGGTTAAATTTTTGCACCAGGCAAGCGAGGACGACGGCCTAAGCGATTGACGGACATTTACGACTATTTAGCGCTACACAGGCCAAAGTGCAGGGGTGTTATATTTAATTTCTTAGCTTTTAAATGTTAAAATTTATGGGTTTAAGAAAAATGTAAAATACACATAAAAGCAAACATACGGTATAAAAAAAATGAGTTTACACAGTTTCATCGCCATAAAATATACTCCCTCCGTTTCAAAGTAACTCAGTTGTCAATAAGGCTTTTTTTTCAAATCCAAATAAATGAGGCAGAACATTTTCCAATACAAATTTTAATGTTTCCTTTTTTACCCATCTTTTTATTTTTTTTCACACACTTAACACATTAAAAATGTTACATGTCACGTTTGTCTAAAAAAAATTAAATTATTTGATATTTTCTCCTATTAAATTTTATGAGATAATGTCAAAATATATTTCTATTATCCTTAAAATTGAAAAGCAAAGGATAATTAATAGAAATATTATTTCCTAAATTAAATTGTAGGGGGATAATATCTTAAGTTAATTATTAATTAACTTTTAAGAAAATAAATATAAAAGAAAATTAGACTTATATTATTAATATAAATAAATAAAATAAATAGATAATAGAAAATTGAATTTCTTATTATCTTTTCAAATGAAATGTATAAGATAAATAAGAAACTAATAGAATAAAAGATAAAAATAATAATCTTATTTAATTAAATAAATGTCTATTCTTTGGCAACTCTGCACCTATAAATAACAGGGTCTTGGTCATTTGCTTCATCAAGAAAAATAAAGGAAAGCAACAACAAAAATGTGGAGAAAGTCGGCAACAACAAAAGGAGAGAAGTCAGATAAAAAGCTTACAAGGTCTCTGCTCCAATACCAAAAAGAAGGAAAGAAGCTTCCAACGGAAACTTGAAGTTCTTCAATAAGATGAAGAAGATCAAAAGTTTCAAAGCGCCAAGAAAGATCGTCTTCAACAATCGAAGATCTTCCGAAAAGTCGAAGTTCTTCAACTAGGATATTGATGGTAATACAAAGTATTCCTTCAAATCTTCGTCAAAAGTCAAAGATCTTTCGCCATATAATTAAGGGAGTTCAACAACATCAACACAACAACAACTGGTGAAGAAGAGGGAGAGAAAGCATCAAACCCTTTGTTCAACCACCACGAAGAAGATTGAAAGAGCAACAAACAAGCCTTTCAAGTTCTTCAATAACATTCGAAGATCATCCGTAAAATCTGGAGTTCTTCAACAATTAGAAGATCTAAGAAGCAACAAACAAGCCTTCAAGTTCTTCAACAACATTCGAAAATCATCCGCAACATTCGGCGTTTTCAACAATATTCGAAGCTCATCGCAACATTCGGTGCTCTTCAACAAACATCTAGGAAGATCAACCATATCTGGAGTTCTTCAACAAATCCAACATTTTTTCCAAAAAATTGGAAGAGTATCGATAAAGTCTGAGAACAAATCACCGCAACCCTCGGAGAAATCAAGGAAGGAGATCAAGGAAGCACGGTCATCTCCGACTAATGAAGATAATCCTCCATATCCGGAGCTCTTCAACAAATATCAAAGATTATCCGCCATATCCGGAGATCTTCCATAAATCAAAGGCGTTCTTCCCACAAATTGAAGGAGTACCGACAAAGTCTGAGAACAAGTCCCCGCAACCCTCGTAGAAACCAACGGAGAATCAAAGGCATTTCGTAGATATAGGGAAATGGCTAGAGATAGTACCCACCCTAATTTTGAAATAAATAAAATATATTTGTTCCAGTTTTCTTGTCATTCTTTTTATTTAATTTGCTTGACAACGAAATTTGTGTTACAACTGTCTTAAATGCACTAGCATTATTTACTCAATTTTTTATAAGAGTATTTTAGTCTTTATCTTATCAAAGTCAAAATAATTAATTAATTTCTTAATTTGCGTTTTTTTGACAACTGTCTCAGTTATTCTGAATGAGTATATAAATGACAATTAATTAATAGTCATGGTGTTTCGCTTTAATCAAGACTTTCTTTAAAATATGTTATTCGAATTCTTTTGTGGATTTTTTATGTTAACAACTGCATGATCCACCGGACTTCTGCTCCCAAGTTACAAAGTGCTCTATATTCTAATTCACAACTAGACCTGGCAACTAATGTCTGTTTCTTTGAGCTCCAGGTGATCAAGGACTTTCCCAAATAGACACAATATCCCCTGTTGACTTCTTATCTGAAGGACAAGTAGTCCAGTTTGCATCTGTAAAGCCATTTAGTTCCAGACTTTAGCTAGGTATAAAATGCAGGCCTTGTCTCAAGGTGCCCTGCACAAATCTAAGCAACCTCTTGAGTGCTTCCCAGTGTATGGCTCCTGCATAAACCGACTTAGGGTGTTTACAGAGTATGCAATGTCAGGCCTAGTCAAGGTAAGGTATTGAATGGCTCAAAAGCACTTTGTATATTGCAGGATTAGCCAAGGGTTCACCTTGCTGAGCTACAAGCTGTTTGCCAGCAACATAGGGGTAGGGCAAGGTTTCAAGTATTCTATGTTCAGTCTTTTAAGGAGTTGAGAAGCATAGCATGTCTAGGTAAGGTACAAACCTGTGTTGTCTCTTGTCATTTGCATACCTAGAAAATGTGAGGCAGGCCCAAAGTCCTTAAGAGAGAATTTTGTGTCCAGCATTTTGATAAATTTCTAGATCAGTTTTGTGGAATCACCTGTAAGCAAAATATCATCTACATACACAAGGGCAAACAACACATTGTCTTCAGTTTTCAGCATAAATAAGGAGGTGTCACACACAGACTGAGTAAATTCCCAACTTATCATCTATGATCTCAAGGCTTCAAACCAAGCCATTGGTGCTTGTTCCAACCCATATAAGGCCTTGTTGAGTTTGCATACAAAGTGAGGCTTTTTTGTGTCCACAAAACCTTCAGGTTGCTCTATAAATACAGGTTCCTGTAAGGGTCCATTAAGAAAGGCATTGTTTATGTCTATCTGATTTATGGGCCGATTCATAGATACTGCCAAGGTGAGAATTATTCTGATGGTTGATGATTTCAATACTGGACTAAATGTCTCATTGTAGTCTATCCCATAGCTTTGATTGTAACCCTTTGAAACAAGTCTAGCCTTGTGCTTTAAGATTGTAGCATCGGGCTTGAGCTTCAACTTGAAGATCCATCTGTTACTCACAACACTCTATCTAGGAGGCTCGATCCTAGGTTTTATTATGCATAAGTGCCCTATACTTATGGTCTATAGCTTCTTTCCACTCTGAACTTTGCATAGCCTCTGTCATATTAGAGGGTTCAACAGGAAAAGAATGTGCACTTGTAATAGCAGTAGAGTAAACTTTGGGTTTGAAAATCCCACTCTGTGATCCGGTCTGCATGGGATGAGGTCCATTTTGGACAATAGGTGGTGAGGGAGTGGAAGATGCATCATTATGTGTTAAGGGTGATTTTATGCGATTTATAACGTTATATTTTATAATGATTTCCTCCATATTCGTATTATTTGCATATAAATTAAGGGTTTAATCGAGTTATTGAGCAAATGAGTTTTAAAAGTCTTTAAGTGTAAAGTTGAGCTAATTTCGTGATTTTATTGGTAATTATCTATGGTTTTACATTTTGCATGTCTTTGTGGTTTTGTAGGTCATAAACATGTCATAATTGGAGATTTAATGGAAGGAGGAAGATGCAAGTTGAGGATTGGAATGAAGATTTACAAGTTGAACGAGTGTTTGATCATTGCGTCCAGTGGGTGGCATCCGTAGAAGAGTGGATGGCGCGCCCGGAGAGCCTTTGGATTCGAGGATGTTTGATTTTCGTGGACGAGCGTTCAGAATTGCATAGGACGGGCGTTTGAGAAGACTCGCCCGACTCGGAGATTTGAAGCACCTTGATCAAGGCCCAACACTCACGGACGCCTTCGTCGGTCCACCGACTTCGCGAAACCGACTCTAAAACCTATAAATAGTCGCGTGTTTTCAACCCTAGAACATACCTATTGATACATATTGATAAGAATTCGACCCTAGGCGGCTCCAGCCCCCTTTGGGGCGGCTGGGGCTGCGGTTTTTACACCAAGAAACACTTTTCTTTCTCTTTATTTTATTTTGTTCGATCGTGATGATGATTAGAGGCTAAGCAATTCGAACAAGCGTGTGAAGCCGATCATGCGATGCTTTGATTTCGACTTTGGATTTGGTTTTGTGAGTTTTAATTAAAGTTGTTTCTTTTCTATGATTATGTGTTATGCAAATTTAAATCGAGAGATGTTTTGCTATTGATGTTTACTATGTGACGAGAATCGGTGTAAACGCTAGATCACCACAGGAAAGAATAGATCTTTTTTTTAACTTAAAAATACGAGAGTTGATTAGGTTGAATATCTAGATTGTTAGATTGAGAAATCTTGCACCTTGGTTTGAAAGCGTTAATCTTTAAGATCGAAAGATAAAAGATTGATAGGCGAACTTTTCTAAGAGATTAGGAGTTCATACATTTGATAGGTGAATCACAATTTTAGTTAAATCATCATAAGATAATCTAGAGAGGAAATTAAGGGTTGCGGGATGGTGGATCATTGCTTGTTCTATGTTTAATCGCTATAGTCATTATCATGCTTTTATAAGTTTTATTGTTTTTCTCGTTTATAGTTTAGTTATGTTCGCAACGATCTTTCCTGACTTTGGACTGACAATCCTCTGTCCAGTTTACTTTTCGTTTTGTTATTTTAGGTTTTAATAATAATGGTACCAAACTTAGGAAAATTAATGAACTAGACACCCCGATTCCCTGAGATCGACTCCGGTATTAATCGCTATTCTACGATCCCTACACTTGGGGTATACCGGATTTATAAATTTATTACTTGTTATTTTCATTTGATAAAATCCGTGACATTATGTGTGTCTGGTGATGATGCATTTCTTGCATCTCCAGTGTTAGGTGTAGTAGGTGAAGAGACAATATGTGTGTTTGATGGGGACCTAATAGGTGAGTGTGTGGGTGTAATGACAGGAGTAAAAGTAGGCTCATAATATGGCACATTATTTGTTACCTGACCAGTAGTGGGAGCATCAACAACACTCTCTTCAGGCAATCTGCTCAGGATGTCTGTCGGTTCCCCCTCTAACTGAGTAGATGGTACGGTAATAATAGGATTGGTAAGAGCAGGATCAACAATAACTTGAGTAGAAGGACCCTAAGCAAAGCCTTGAGAGAAGGGAAAAAGGCTTTCATAAAACTACATTGTTGGAAACATATATCCTGCCTATGTCATCAAGACATGTATCCTTTGTGAGAAGGACTGAGGCCTAAGTTAACACATCTTTTAGTGTGAAATTGAAACTTAGGAGTTTGGTATGGTCTGAGATTAGGATACACAGCACATCCAAAGATCTTGAAAACTTTGTAGTTAGGTTTAATGTGATATAGGGATTCCTTTGGAGACTTGTGTTGAAGGACAGGTGTAGGGAGACTATTTATGAGTTGAACAGAAGTTTGCAAGCTATGCCACCAATGCCTCAGTGGCATACTAGCTTGGGCAAGGAGTGTCAAACCAGTTTCAACAATGTGCCTATGTTTTCTTTCTGCCCTACCATGCTGAGCATGATCATGAGGACAAGGATGTCTAAATTGAATTCCTTCTGTGTCAAGATAGTTCTGAAAGGTCCTATACTCACCTCCCCAATCACTCTGAACACACCTAATCTTATTGGAAAACTGAGTTTCTACCAATGCCTTGAACTTTTGAAAGGCATTTAAGGTGTCATACTTAGACTTCAAGGGATAGACCCATGTGTACCAAGAGTGATCATCTATAAAGTGCACATAGTAAGAATAGCCTTCTACAAACTTAACTGGTGAAGGACCCCATAAATCAGTATGAACAAGATCAAAAGCAGTTTTGGCATGTGAAGTAGACACATGATGAAATAAACTATGACTTTTACCAAACTGGCATGGTTCACAAAAGGATAAATCACCAACAAGTTTTACATCCCAATCATTCAAAACCAAAGAAAGAATCTGACTAGATGGATGGCCCAGTCTCCTGTGCCAAACATCTGGATTCTTATCAGGCTTATTACAACTCACAGAAGTCTTAGACACAAAGTAACAAGAGGACATGTGATTGGACTGAAGGGAACTCTGAATGCATCCATCAAGAGGCACTGCTATCTTGTACAGACCATCCTGGAGCTGACCCCTAAGAAGCATTGTCCCTGTAGTTTTGTCCTTGACAACACAAAACAAACCATCAAACTCAACAAGAATAGAATTATCAGCAATCAATTTAGAAAAGCTTAGGAGATTTTTGGTAATTTGTGGAACATGAAGGATGTTATGCAAGTGTAAGGGACCAGGTGAGGTGTGTAAAACTGTGTGACCAATGTGTGCTATTGCAAGTTGTTCACCATTTCCCACGATTAGTGTGTCTTTACCATTGTAACTGTGGTGTACAATTAGATTACCTAGATCAGAAGAAACATGGTTTGTGGCTCCACTGTCCATGTACCAGGAATGATCTGAAACAGTGGGGGTAGCTACAAAGGCATATATTTGCTTAGATCCACCAGTTTGAGTAAATGTAGGTCCTTGAAAGTCTTGTTCAAACCTATGCTAGCAATCAATCACTGTATGTCCATTCTTCCCACATAGTTGGCATGTAGGCCTATTCCCATTTGAAGTTCTGCCCCCAGATCTTCCACTTCTATTTCTACAACCTCTAGAGCCCACTCTGCCTCTATTGTTGTTTTGACCACCATTGTAGTTAGGTCTTCCAGCAGGTATATTCCCAGCATTAGACCCTTGTGAGTAGGTAGCTAGATGTGCAACAGCATTATTCTGACCTCTAGGACCAGGATTGGTGATAGAGGCACTTGGATTGAATCTGACCAAGAGCCTCTCATGAGTTAGATGTTGTGATTGAACTTCAGGCCAGGTGAGAGAACCTATCCTCGAGGTTATATTAACTACAACTGATTCATAGTCCTTGTCTAAACCACTCAGAGCAGCTAATATCAGTTCAGATTTAGTGATAGGGTAACTGGCAGCTGCAAGATTATCACTGTAAGACTTCATTTGAGCTAAGTAGTCACTCATAGACTTGGATCCTTTCTCAGTTTTGGTCAAAGCACTCTTGTATTCAAGCATTCTAGCCTCCGATTGATTATTAAAAAGAATTTCAAGAGTAGACCACAATTCATGTGAAGTAGAACAACCTATTACCTCAATCAGAACCGGTTCTGTCATGGAGCTTAGAAGTCACCCCATTAGCAACTGATCTGTTGTCTTCCATTCTTCTACAACTGGATTTGGAATAATGATGAAGATACTGGTGTCCAATGGTCTAGGCCTTGTTCCTAAAAGCATATCTTCCATTTTGTGACCCCTAACAATAGGTAAGATTGTATATTTCCACAGAAGGTAATTCTCTCTGCCCAACTTCACAGTACATGTTTGATTTAGATGTCCTTGGAACGGAGAGGAAGTCTGCATGTAGGGGTTCGGTGATGGTGACCGGAAAGCTAAGGACATCATCGGAAAAGATGGTGGTATCACAAATCCACTGATTTGGGAGAGTGGGAAGCTCCCAGAAAATACATGAGGTGGATAAATAAAACCTGGATACAAAAAGAACCATAAACTGAGCTGGGTATCGCTTGTTGATGGCCATCTGCTGCTGAAGTCACAGTTTCTCCCGGAATCGATGTTGTAGTCGTGTTATCCACCGTTGTCGCAGCGGTGACTGGAGGAGTTGTTGTTCCTGAGCTCATGACGCTTGTCTAGGGATCCAATACCTAGTTTGATTTACAGAAAACTCAGAAATTTAGTAGACACCATAGATGAATAGCTTCATCGGGAAGAAGGCATCATATTCATTCATTCAATAATAATAATAACGGTTACATTCTGAGCCTTATAGGCTATTATCAAATCTAATCTACTGACATACATTCCTATGCATAACAAACTAGTACACTTGAACACAATGACTCATCTCTATGAATTACCAGAAATACCCTTTATATTTTCACACCAAAAGTTTCAGGTTGTTGAATTCCGAAACCGAAACTGAACCGTTTGTTTTAGGTAATCGAATTGAACCGAATCGAAATATACGGTCCGGTTTGGTTTGGTTAACGGAAACTGAAATAGAATTTAACCATTATATTCGGTAATAAACAATTCGGATAATGGTTTGGTTATAAGCATTTTTTCATAAACATTTATATATTTTGGTTATGAAAACTAGTTATACGTGTCGGATATAAACTGTTCGGTTACAACTTTTATATTGTACGTACGGTTTTGGTTTGGTTAATGGTTCGTATTTTTACATGGTTACGGATAATTTGTAGAGTGAACCATAACCGAACCAAAAGTTTGGTGTTTGAATACCAGTAAGCAAAAACGAAACGAAAACAAGTATTAACCGAATCGAACCAAAGCAAATGACTTAGGTCCGATTTGATTTTCGGATAAACCATATCCGTGTATACCCCTGGACATGGACGATAATGGTTCCAGATCACTCAAATAATAATGGATAATAAGAATGATAAAGTAGTTGATGTGATCGTAGCCAAATGATTTCGAAAAAAAAAAATCCAAGCGCTTGCCATTAATTACACAGAGCCCCCAAGATTGAGACAAATAAAGTGGTCGGAAATATAGGAGTAAGGAAGCCAAAAATGAAATGAATGCTTCTTTCTGCTTAATTTGTTAAAGATATATAGACAGCTTCCTAACTTGTAGTATAATTATGCTTCACGAAAATGGTAGATAACTACTAATTAACCTTGCAAGGATGACTTGTACGTAACGCAGCTAGCAATAGCATTAGCAATAGCATGCAACCAAACCGTCCCCAACTAGCTATATAGTGTTTAAAGCTTACAAGTTATTAAAATTAAAAATTAAAGTTTGGATATGACTTAACAGAGCACTCTTTAAGGTTCCACTTTATATTCAGATTCATGGCATTTAGATCCAAGAATTTGATGAGAAAAAAAAGGTCTGATTAAGAGAGATGCATCATGCATGTACGTATATGTGTCCACAAAAGAAAGAGGGATGCATTGGTTCCAACTTCCAACCAAAAAAATGAGTATGATAGATACTAGTTTTTTTTTATAATTTAAAATTAAAAATGTTTGTGTCACAACAAACTGTCATAACATACTTTTAAGTCATTGATTTTTATGGGAAACATAGGAATCATGCAATAGGTCCCACATTAATAGTGATGCAGAAATGTGTTGTGCATTTTTGTATGACTATTATGTTGCGGTACTATATGTCACTGCTTTGATTTTTTTTTTTTTAATCCAATGATGCCTCTTCATACATGTTCCAAATCTAGGCGAAGTCCAATATTGTATCTCTTCAAAACTCGGGTCTAACGACCTTATTTGACCTATATTTTCCCGCTCTTAAAAAAAGGAGTGTCATGTTTGAAACCTTGGCCGAGTCGGATACTGTAATGCTCAAAACTCGGGCCTAGGTTAACCGTAACTATTTAGGTCTATTGACCTTGTTCACACAAAAATGATTAACCCAAATTGCTTTTTATGTGAGATATTAGAAAAGGCATATATCCACAATACGAACTTACATGATAATTTTATGGGTGAACCCACAATCAACGTTTCAGAGCTTAGTATATGCCATTTAACACATAATAATACACGTATAACTTCATAGGTTCATCCAATATTTCAATATAAGCTATCAACATACAATCTATTCCTTTAGATTCGATCTAGATAGATTGAATGTATCTCATAAGAAAATCAATTTGCATTATTAATCCCTTGATCATGTAATTGTGAGATCAACTTAGTTTCTATCCACGTTAAATTGTAGTATTTACTGTTTTCTGTGCTTAATGGATCAAGTTTGAATAATTGAATTAATTACTACCGCAGGGTTGTTAGTTTGATTGTGTAATCGAATAGATCATGCAATTGTGAGATCAAATTAGTTTTTATTTATTTATTTATTATTATTATCATTTTTTCCTTCAACATTCAACATTCTTTTTTTTCTTAAAAAGATATAGAAATACACCTTCCTAACATAATCTCGAGCCATACTTCTCTAGATAATCACTTCTAGGTACTTCTCCAAAATTTCATGCAGCTATTCATACAATCTTGACAATAGGGTCAACAAAAGAGGGGATATCGTAAGAAAGACCATGGGTTTAATTTCTGGAGTTTAATCAAAGAAATGGTCATAGGCTAAAAGGGGCTAACTAGGGGATATTAAATATATGAAGGCCAACAAAAGTGGGTCTAGAAAGAGGTAAATCATAGGTGCCTCAATCATTTAGGTGCACTGAACCTGAAAAGTGAGCTCTCGAAATGCATGTCAATGCAAATTCTAGAATGACATTGGATTGTGTAGATACCACTCAAGGGAAAAAATGAGGCGAGTGCGCTCTTTGGCTAGTTGAAACCTCACTTTTAAGTGTTCTTTCGTTAGGCTCAATGATTTTACCTCTCAAGTTCACAAACAAGTGACCTAAGGTGAGTGTGTATCAACAAAAGTGTCTGCATACATTGATTAGTTACCATTTGATTATTATTACTTCACACAAGATTTACATGAAAAAGTTGGTAAAATGTCATCAAAGGCATACTTTGGTGCTATGAGGTCCTAATATGTCCTAAAGATGCAATTCTGATATGCAAATGGATGAAAAGCTCCCCCACACTTAAATCATACATTGTCCCCAATGTATGCTAAAAGTGTGTGAGAAGAATTCAAAATATGGTATGAAATGCAACTAACATGGTATGCATGATATGCAAGAAGTACTAATCTAAATAAAACAAATAAAAGAGAGGAGAATACATTACAATTCAATCCGTGTGGTGACGAGTATTTTGCGCCTAGGTGGTGCTGGAGGGACAAAATGCTTGGAAGGATTATGGACTCGCTTATGTCACTTGTGGATGAAAGGGAGAAAGGGTGGAAATGTGGGAGGAGGCGCGCCAGCGGCCAGAGGGCAGCAGAGGATGGCGGTGAGAGATTAGTAAAAGGTGCGGCGGATGAGATGGATGGCTCACTTACTGAGTATGGAAGGAAGAATCATGAAAGGAAAACTACTTCATTTGATAATGGATAGCCGGGGTAAGTATGTCTAGCCAAAGACATTAAAGAAATGCGCTTGTTGGGAGGCAACCCAATTAAAATAAATTTGTAAATTTTGTTTGTTTTGTTTTTAATGAATAAGTGAAAAGGAGAGATTTGCATGTTTGGTAGAGGTTTTTGTCTGTTTTACAGGTGAAAAGCTGAACTATGTGAACAAATATAAGGCGCTCGATTGAAGTTCATGTAGAGTGGAAGGAGGAATGCAAAATATGCAATGATATGCAACTAACATGTTATGCTTGATAAGCAAAAGGTATTAATTTAAACATGAAAAGATGATAAGGTAAATAAAATAAAAGGGACGAGAATACATTACAATTGGTATCCGGACGATGTAGAGGGAGCTACGTGTTTCCTTCCCCGAGTCGCGGTAGTCCGTGACTGCTCCGGCTGGTAATAACGGTTGCAGTCAACCTGGTTGGAGAAGTTGGGTGGGTAATTAGCGGGGCTGAAGTGTATTGGGGTGGGAAAGTTTGCTGGGGCCTGGGGGTATTCATGGTATTTGGTAGAAGAATAGGAGTTGGGGGTGTAAGGGGCCATGCCCGTCCTGTTAGATTTTGAGCCTTAAGAAAACAAATGCGCCTCACTTGTTTATAAATTTAGGTGAGTTCTGCTGGCACTCAATTTTTAGTTTCGACAACATATTTATATGTTAAAATTTATGTGTAATTGTGGTGTCAATAGAACTCAGCAAAATTTATGATATAACAATTATTTTTTAAATACAATATTGATATAAATGTAAAAAGATGTTATAGTTTGGTTACACTGTTATCAAATGGACAAATTTCATGTTGGTCAATGACCACTACACTCTACGACGGCTACCAAAACATGGGAGGATATTTCTGAATTTATACATTTTTTAATGACTCCTACTATTCAGTACAAAGATAATTGATTATCGTAAATTTTGTGTCTTGATGCTAATTTTTAATTGAATTCAAATCTTAATAATTTTTAATTAAAGTTTGAATGAAAAACGAATCTAAAGTATACTACATATCTATACAAAAGGAGGTCTTTAAATGTATATTGGGTCATATCATATCATCTCTTTATATTTTATCTAAGTTTATGTGTTTTATTTAAGGGGTTTTATTGATACACCATGTTTGTTTTTTTTACCACATTAAGAATATTTTTTTTAAAGAAATTTGAAATTATTTTCGACACCACACATGTAGTAATGTCATTATTCACTGGCGTTCTTATGAATGTCACTACACCGACATTTTCTTTTAACTTGGAATGTCAGTTTCATTGGAGTTACTCACCATTGCCCTTATATTTGTAAAAAAAAGAAAAAGTTTGTTGCCACTGATGTTTTGTAGAAGATGTAACGTCAGTAATAGTGTCGTTCCATTTTTGCGAAAAATAATCTTGGTTTAAAGAGTTTTTTTAAATGTGTTAATCAATCATAGTGTCGAAAGTAAAACCGATGTGTCAATAGAATTTTTATTAAATTGTCTAAAATAATTTGACCTCTTATTTTTCACATAATTATTTTGAGAGTTTTATTTATGCAAAGTTACACCGATAAATCCTACCACTAATCCTTCGAAAATGAAATCTTGGGGTGGATGACGATAGAGACACATGAAATGTATAACTCCTCCACACAAAATACGTTATAACCATAAATTTTGTTTTAAAAAAAGGAAGGGAAAAAAAGATACCATAAAATTATAAACCTTCAAATTGCATTTTATGTGGATGACTTGATGCATTTTGTGTCTCTTTATCATCATTGTTTTGGGGTCAGCATTATTTTTTTATTTTTTGTATAAAATTTGTACCTTTTTATGTAGGGGTGAATATGGTCTCGTTTAATTTGACCGGTTTTTTCCCGTCTATAAAACCAAACTATTTTATAAGGTTTCTAAATTTTCAACAAAATTAGGCTAAAACCATATGATCGGTCCGGTTTGGTTTGACTTGGTTCTTGTTTTTTCACGATTTTCATGAACAAATAAAATTATCGATTGAAAATCACTACTTATCCAAAAAAAACATATGGTAATATATGTGTTACATCAATACTACTATGTGACTGAAGCTGGAGAGATTATATAACAAATTATCTATATTGAACTAATTCATACCAATCCTAAAATAAAATCCCAAAAATCAAAAAAGAAAAAGAAAAAAACACAACCATCATCCATCATCCAAATTAACAACTGCGTTACCTACCACCGAACTCCCTAACTAGGTTTTTTCAAGATAATAACTAATCGTATTTTCCTCATTTCAATTCATCAATAAAGATTTAGCACCGACACATTATTAATATTGAACTAACATCTTCCTAAAAAAACTATCACCTACAACATTGAATAATTAACTTAGATAAATAACAATGTGTTTAAGACAAAATAGTATTCGAGTGAGATCATTGGAGAAATATGAATGTATTATTTTTCGTAAGTGAGTGAAATAGGTGAAATGTAACTATTTTTTGCAAATATTAGAAAAACAATGATGGGTCATTTCAAATATTGGTGTTAAGAAAGCAAAGAAAACATAGATGTTTAATTAATAGATGATTGATTTCTCAAAGGTTCGTTTTGTAACTTCACTTTTATTAGAATGTTAGGCCTAATGCAGTACGGGCGGACATACAGGCATTCAGCCATTTGTTACGATTCACCATATATAACGACAATCCCAACGAGCTTGAAGATAGATACGGCGGTTGGCTGTGTCCTTTGATGCAGTCTGTTCTGTTGATTATATATCTATTATTATATATCATTAATTAATTAATTCTCTTTATGAGCGACCATTCTCCTAATTAAGTCGTACCTTAGCCTATATTAGAGTAAAGATTGACTCTTTTTTGTTGAATTTTTCAGGGATGACTAGACTATGCATTTTTTTTTGCTAAAAACGTGTTTTGAGAATTTTGGAGATAGATTGAAGTATTGGGTCACTATCAACGAACCTAATTTGGTATCAGAATTGGGTTATATGCAAGAAATATATGCACCAGGCCCTTCGGCAACTGCTTCTGCTCCGCTGGTAATTCAGATATAGAGCCGGCCGCCACTCATAGCCATGCATAACATGTTGTTAGGACACACTAAGGCTGCAAAATTATATATATCGTGATCAGTTTAAGGCAAGTAACCAGTTTATCATAACTTTCATTCTTACAAAAGTCTTGCAAATTGTTGTAGCAGTCAATACTTATACAAGGTGGGATAATAGGCAGTACCGTAGTGCATGCGCTTATGTTTGAACCATTGACTGATGACAAGCATGCATGATAGAGACGCTACCGAGGGCGAGAGGGCTTTTGCTTTCAATATTAATTGGTTGGTAACTGGTAAGTGCTATATCGATCACTACCATTTAATTTTCATTTAAGAAATGAGAAAATTTATCCACAAGCCAGTACAAATCCAGATTGTTGTAGGTAAAGCCTAAGATACGAATAAATATACGATTTGGATTAGCCTAGATGTCTTAACAAGTTAACAACATTTTGCAGTCGGTTACATACATATCTGTCAGAATTTGCATTAAAATAGCCATACGTACATACATACAATATTCTCAATTTCCAGTGTTGTTACATCGTATATGACATGTCTGATTAGCTTGTGATTCGTACTTCTAAAGTCACGTACGTTGTTGTTCATCCTCTTTTGAACAGACTGGTACGGATCGGTTTTGTGTTGTCCCAAGAGGAATAGAAGGGATTGTTAATTATGTTAATAAGATGAGATACAATAACAAGCCTATCATCTTTACTGAGAATGGTGAATATGTCTAGAGTCCTCTAATTAACAGGGTCCTTGCGAGGCGTCAGTGCCTTTAAAAGGGGTCACACCGTGTCCTAGACCTATATATGTGGGGTTCTTGGGGGTTAAAAGTGGTATGTCACGCCGTGAGATAGACGGTAGTAGGGTCTTTGTGATGACGTCATTAATGTCATGTCCATGAAACCACCAGTGAATTGTGTCTTTTTATTTCTAGGGATGGTGCCGATGGGCGAGTGATCGAACTGATTGTTAGGAAATGTGACTTGACCTCTTATTTAGAGCTGAGTATTAAACTGAGTTTAGTACTAAGCTGAGAAAAGTCAGCTGAGTAATGTTAGCTGAGCAAAAGTGAGCTTTGAGCGTAAGTCACTTTGGGCGCGAAGTCGGTTTTGCGTAAGATCGCCTTTACGTAAGTCACTTTAAGAAGTCGCATTGGGAAAGTCAGTTTCGGGCAAATCTCAGTTTGGACAAATGTCAGCATGGTTACATTCTGCTGGATAACAGCTGGAGCTGGGGTCCACATCTGGGTATTTTAGTCATTCTGCTAGTATGTCTTTATGGCGGCTAGGTCTAGTTTTTTGTGGCTATAAATACATATATGTTGTAACCTAGAACATTTGCAGCAGCTATAGAAACAGCAGTAGAAGCAGAGCAATTGCCTTAGGCAATTGCAGAGTCTGTAAAATCTCCAGTGATAATACATTCTCCTCTTTCTGCCCGTGGAGTAGTCGGCATTTGCCGGAAACCACGTTAAATCTTGTGTTATTGTTCTTGTGTGATTTATGCTTTCTTGTTCGCATCTTGATTATTGCAACCCGTTTAGATCCCCGAGGGTCCTAAATTCTAACAAACTGGTATCAGAGCGTTCAAGGTTATCATCAGGGAGTCTGAGATTCTGTTTTAGAATCATCTGTTTGAATAAAATTTTATCTTCACCAAGACCTTCACCGGTGCTCGGATTTTGTTATAAAAGTTATGTTCTTTGGCAAGATCAAGAGGTCTGGGTTAAATGTAGAGATTGTTAAATTCACAGGAAGGAGCAATTTCAATCTGTGGCAAATCAAGATGCGTGCTCTGTTGAAGAAAATGGGGCTCTGGGCTCTGGGCTCCGTTGTCAAAGACGGTAGCTGCCGGAAACGCTGAGATGGCCGATCTGGAGGAGAAAGCACATTCAATGATCTTGTTGTGCTTGTCTGATGATGTTATCACCGGTTCTTTGAAGAGGATTCAAAGCAGCGAGGTCGTTGAAGCTTGAGAGTCTGTATATGACAAAGTCGTTGACCAACAAGTTGCTTATGAAGCAACGTCTGTTCAGTTTAAATATGCATGAAGGAATGCCTCTCAGAGATCACCTTGAAAATCTGAACACAATATTGCTTGATTTAAGGAGTATTGGTGTTAAGATCGAAGATGAGGATGCAGCTCTAATTTTGTTGGTATCACTGCCAGCATCATATGAGAATTTTGTGCAGTCTTTTGTTGTTGGGAGAGACACAGTGTCATTGGAGGATGTTAGAGCATCTCTCCATGATCGAGAGATGAGGCGTAATTCAACTTGCACAGGTACAGACAATCGAGCTATTGGTTTAATTGCTAGTAGCAGTTGCAAAGGGAATGGAAGTCCTGGAAAGAAGACATTCAAGAAGGGTGATTCCAAAGACCCTAATGCAAATCTGGTCAGAATCTGAATCTAGAGTGTTGACAAGAAAGTGGAGCTTCAGGTCCACACTCAGCTGAGTTTGCAGAACTCATCTAAGAACAGTCGACACTAATCTGGCACATAGTTGTGCATCTGAACCTGAAGAATCAAGAGCTAAATCTGAGTGGAACCAAAAATCTGGGATTGGCTGAGTGAGGCTCAGCTGATCTAGTACAAGCTGAGTGAAAGTCAGTTTCGTAGAGTGGAGTGTTCAAGTCTGGGAAGTAAGCTGAATGAAGAGTCAGCTGAGTCCATCTGTCAGTAGAGTGGCGTCTGCTGAGTCTGTTGAACAAGTCCGCGCTGGTTTTGTATCTGTGCTAGAAGCCTCAACTGAGTGAAGTCAGTTAAGTAAGACAAATCTGATATGTTTGGCTAAGTAAAGTCAGCTGAGCATCTGGTGAACATGTCTGAGCTGGAGTTCACATCTGGAGTTAAGTCTCATCTGGAGAAGTCTAACTTGGAGTCAGTTGTGTTCACATCCGTCACTCGAATCAAACCGAACTCGCAATCTGTTTGGTTGAAGTTGAATCTGAAGAACTCAGCTGAGTATGCTCAATTGAGGTGATTACATCTGAATATAGTAGTCACATCTTGTCTGGTGATCAAGTTGATCACATCTGTTCTCAACTCAATCAAGTCTGAAGAAGAGGAGGAATCTGGTACAGTACATCTGGCATTGAAAAATGCATCTGGTACAGTACATCTGGTTATACATCTGTTTGAATGAGAGTTCAAGTCAATGTGGAGATTTGTTAGGAAATGTGACTTGACCTCTTATTTAGAGCTGAGTATTAAACTGAATTTAGTACTAAGCTGAGAAAAGTCAGCTGAGTAAAGTCAGCTAAGTAATGTCAGCTGAGCAAAAGTGAGCTTTGAGCAGAAGTCAGCTTTGGGCAGAAGTCAGTTTTGCCAAAAGATCAGCTTTACCAGAAGTCAGCTTTGGAAAGTCAGCTTTAGCAGAAGTCAGCATTAGGAAAGTCAGTTTCGGGAAAATCTCAGTTTGGACAAATGTCAGCATGGTTACATTCTGGTGGATAACAGCTAGAGTTGGGTCCACATCTGGGGTATTTTAGTCATTCTACTAGTATGTCTTTATGGCGGCTAGGTCTAGTTTTTTGTGGCTATAAATACACATCTGTTGTAACCTAGAACATTTGCAGCAGGTGTAGAAACAGCAGTAGAAGCAGAGCAATTGCCTTAGGCAATTGCAGAGTCTGTAAAATCCCCAGTGATAATATATTCTCCTCTTTCTGCCCGTGGAGTAGTCGGCATTTGCCGGAAACCACATTAAATCCTGTGTTATTGTTCTTGTGTGATTTATGTTTTCTTGTTCGTATCTTGATTATTGCAACCCGTTTAGATCCATGGGGGTCCTAAATTCTAACAAATATAGCGTGAAATACGGGGCTTAATTTACGGCATTGATCGTGAAACGTTAAAACGCATGCCAAGGTTGTCTTGTCTGCTAAATGGCAATAATAATAATAATAATAATAATAATAATAATAATAATAATAATAATAATAATCCTCCTCATGGCACAGAACGAACATATGGCATCCATATCCCGTTGTTAAAGGAAAAAACTTGGCTCCATGATTTTCTGATTGATGTTAAAGATGAAAGAGGTGACATGTAATGTAATCACATATGAATAGCAAAATCATATTACGTGATGAAAATGTCCATATATTGCATCCAGGACCGGCCTACCGTAAAGGCGATGGAGCCGGTGGTCTTAGTCCGAACGGTATGCCCAGGGGCCCAACATTACATGTGTCGATAATATACGTAATATTGAACAATTATATATTATATACATTGTATGTCCATATTGAACTAAGTTTCGTTGTAGCTGAAACATCATTTTATAATTAAAATTCATTTCTTGACTAAACATCAACCCGAAAAATTCATGTTCAAACTAAACCTTAAATTATCCTAGAGGCTATAATAGCCATTCTTTATGGTTTCCTTGGGAAGTTATTGTGAGGTGTCTCCACACGGTGCGGAGACACCGTGTGGCAACCCCCACACCACACAGTTTTATTTTGTATTTAAACTGTGTGCTTCTGATCGTTTCACCTGTCACTTCACCCTTAAATTTCCTCACCACACAATAACTTCCCGGTTTCCTTGGGGCATCTAGATTTCACATGTTACCGGTTACCACTGCCAATCGATGCTCCTTAAAATGTCAAAGAATTTGTTTATAAATAAAACTATTTTCTATAATAATTATATGACGTGGATAGAGTTGGAAGCTGATCGTGCATCACACGTCCCCATGTATATGACTGTGGTTATTAATTTGAAGTAGGATAATGATTAAGACATAACGAGTAGCACACCACATGTTTTAATATATTGTTGATTATGATATATATGACTCATTTATAATAATATAGTTTTATAGTTTTTTTTTCTCCTTTCGTTTGAAGACTAAACCCTTGCCGGGGGCAAGAACTTCTCTTCACTTGAAGAGCTCACCGTAGCACTGATGGAGGACAACGAGATCGACCAGAAGATGCAATCCTTATCTCTCTCTTCGCATGATGCGTCCAAGACCGTTATCATCACAGGGGCGGCGGCTGAAGATGGGGGGTTTCGGGGACACTGCTTGATCGGGAAGTTGCTTGCCGTGAAGGATGTCGATGTACGGGGCCCGAGGGTGGCTCTCAAGCAATCTTGGGGCTGCGATTTTGATGCAATTCGATTGGCAAAGAACGTTTTCCAGTTCATTTTTGATAAGGGAGAGGACGCGGCTAGGGTCTTGGATGATGGGCCGTGGTGTTTTGACAGCACTCTTATTGTTCTCCGGCGATGGGATACTGGCTGGGAGAACCAGGCTGATTTTTTCACAAAGGCGGACTTTTGGCTGCATCTCATCAGATTACCCACGCATCTGTGCACTCCTTTGGTTGGGGATCGGCTGACGGGGGCCTTTGATAATTGTTCAGTCTGTCAAATAAGAGGGGAATTGTCTACAGGCCGTAGATTTTTCCGGTTATGGGCTGCTATTGATGTCACCGCTCCGGTGCGTCGGGTGTTGCGATTGGAGGTTGATGGTGAGGCGTTGATGGCTAGGGTACAATACGAGCGGCTCCCGAATTTGTGCTTCTCGTGTGGTATGGTAGACCATACTCAACGTTTTTGTCCTAGTTCAAAAAAAGAGCTCTCTGTTGCTGAGAAGTGTTCCTCACCGTATGGCTTAAGGCGGATCGCCGGTCACAATTGTTGGAGGAAGTTGTTTTGGGGCAACATGCTGTGCATGGTGAAGATCCTGTGTATGGGGAGGGACTGTCGGATTAAATTGATGATGGGGCGGCTTGCATGGCTTTGGTCCCCTTTACTATGTCGGCTGGGGTTGGAGGTGATGGAGATCAGGAGATGGGAGAGGTGGAGTGTTTTTCAGCTGTGGTTAGCAATTTGGGGCAGCATGTTGTGGAGGGGGAGGCGGTGTCTCGGCCGGATGGGCAGGTGTGGAGAGATCAAGTCCGGTTCTTTGTGTTACACCGGGATTTGCTCTACCTCCACCATAGTTGAGCATGGTGCAAGTGTGCAACACATGATGGTCTCTACTCTTAAACGGTTGGCTAGGCGGGTGAATGTGGCTTCTTCTTCTAGTCTAAATTTTGGCACTCATATTGGTGGAAAGCGGAAAGCAGACTCTGCAATAGATGGTGATGTGCAAGTGAAGAAATGTGGTTCTTATTTGGCGGAGTCTGCGGTGCAGGCCCGCCAGACGTAATAAGTCTCTTATGTTGGAACTGCCGGGGTTTGGGCCAGCCCCGAGCAGTGAATGCACTTACGGCTTTTGTACGTTCTTTTTCTCCTTCGATACTTTTTTTGTCTGAAACTAAACTTTCTGTTAATAGATTTGAGTTAGTTCGTTGTTCGTTGGGTTATCGTAATGCGCTTGTAGTGGGTAGTTCTAGGGCAAGTGGGGTTTGGCTTTGCTGTGGAACTCGGATATTGATCTTAATACTTCGACGTACGGTCATGGTCATATTGACGCTTTAGTTTTGAGTCCGGATAATACGGTTTGGCGGTTTACGGGTTTCAATGGTAATCCGGTCACTGAAGAGCGGGAACATTCATGGAATCTCTTATGCCATTTAAATGTTTCATTTTCATTTCCTTGGCTTGTGGCTAAGGAATTTAATGAGATCCTCTTTCAGTCTGAGTAGGATGGTCTACGGTTACGACCTATCTCTCAGATGATACGGTTCCAAAAGGCGCTTGCGGATTGTCGCTTTGTGGATCTGGAGTTTTTTGGAGCACCTTACACTTGGTGTAATAGGCATGATTCGGGGCCAACATGGGTCCGATTGGGTCGGGGAGTAGCAACTGTTGAATGGCGGGCACTCTTCCCGAGTCATCGGGTCTATTATTTATCAAGTTCGCGATCCGGTCATGCTCTGATCCTTATATCTCTAATGAACCCCTTCCGGCGGGGAACAGTAAAGTGGTTTTCTGTGCCTCATTTTGATCCTTTCTGGATTAGGGATGCGGGGTGTGAGGGGATTATCCAGAAGGGTTGGCAGCAGACTGGTGGGTCACTTTTTCAGCGGATATCGGCTTTGGGTAAGGAGTTGAAATGCTGGAGTAGGGCGAAGCATGAAAATATTGGCAAAAGCATCAGCTTGAAGGAGGGGGAGCTTCGGGTATTTCGAGAGTCGTCCAGTTATTCTTGGGATGGTGAGAAGGATCGCCTACAGGAGTTGGATCACTTATGTACTCTTGAGGAGGAGTACTGGAGATAGTGGGGCCGTAGTGACTGGCTGAAGTGTATGGATAAGAATACAAGCTACTTTCACCATAAGGCTAACAGTCGTCGCACCAGGAACTCTGTTGATCTATTGTTTGATGATGATGGAGTGGCGGTAACGGACCCGGTGGGTTTGGAGGGCGTGGTCTCATGATATTTCATGGGCATCTTTACCTCTGCACAGCCATCGGCTTTGGACTTTCAGGGTCTTGAGTTCTCGACTCTTACAGAGTTGGAGATTTCTCGTCTGGCTGCCCCTTACACTGAGGAGGAGATTCTCCGCGCTCTTCAACAATTTCCCGGGAGGAAATCGCCTGGTCCTGATGGTATGCATGTTATCTTTTTGAAAAAGTATTGGCATATTTTTGGCTGTGATGTCTTTCAGGTCCTCCTGGATGTTCTTAATAATGGTATGGACCCGGGTTCGTTGAGTGCGACCTTTATATCTCTTGTTCCGAAGGTCGCCTCTCCGACACGGGTGACTGATCTCCGTCCCATTGCTCTTTGTAACTCGGCCTATAAGCTCCTCTCACGGGTTGTTGTTAATCGGCTCAAGCTGGTGATTTGTAATGTGATTTGTGGGAATCAGAGTGCGTTTATCTCGGGCAGGCGGATCACTGATAATGTGATTGTGGCCTTGGAAGCATTTCACTCTATGAAACCAAGATAGGCGGGGTGTCAGAATCATGCGGCTGTCAAACTTGACATGGCTAAGGCATTTGATAGAGTTGAATGGGCTTATCTATGGGGAATCATGGGCCAGATGAGGTTCCCAGAGGCTTTTATTGATTTGATCCGTAGATGCGTTACCTCAGTCACGTACCAGGTTCTAGTCAATAGGCGACCTGGCCAGCGGGTTGTTCCTTCTCGAGGAATTCACCAAGGGGACCTCTTTTCCCTTTCCTATTTATCATCTGTGCTGAGGGACTTACAGCTTTATTGGATAGGGCTATTCGGGTAGGCTCGCTCTGTGGCATCACTTTTGGAGGGCATGCTGAGGTGCATGTATCTCATCTGTTATTTGCTGATGATAGCATGTTGTTCTTTGAGATTCAGGATGGGGTGCTGGAAACCTTGGTCGATCTTTTCACACATTATGGGGCTTTATCGGGACAGGCTATCAACTTTCACAAATCTGGTCTATACTTAAGCAGTGGGGTGTCGCAGGGGGTTAGGGATCATATTTCGGTCTTCTTGAAGATCCCTGTTGAGGATGGAACATGGAAGTATCTTGGCATGCCTTTTGTCACAGGCCATAATAAGAAGCAGGTATTTGACTTTCTGCGGGAGAGGATCTGGAAGAAAATGTCGGGTTGGAAAGATAAGCTTTTATCGCCTGCGGGTAAAGAGGTTCTGACCAAGTCGGTTTTGCAGGCAATACCTACCTTCATCGTGCAGTGTTTCAAAGTCCCGGTTACGTTGGTGCGAGAGCTTGAGCGGTGTATTCGGGGTTTTTTTTGGGGACTTTAGGGACAAACGGAAAGTGCATTGGCGGAGTTGGGACGTTTGTTGTCTGCCGAAGAACCTAGGAAGTCTTGGATTTCGTGATCTCGAGGCCTTCAATTTAGCTATGTTGGCTAAGTAGGCCTGGAGATTGTTACAGTACCCTACGGCCATTGTTAGTCGAGTTCTGAATGCTAAGTATCACTCGGGAAAGACCATTATTGCTGTAGGTTTGGGGCAGCATCCCTCGTTTCTTTGGCGGAGTTTATTAGAGGGGCGGGACCTTCTGGCCGCGGGCTTGAGATGGCGGATAGGGGATGGCCAGTCGGTTTTTGTCTTCCATGATGCGTGGGTCTCTTTGCCGCCTTCTTTTCGCATCACGCACGCCTCTCACTCACTTCCAACTAATGCCATGCCCACGTGCATGATCTCTTGGCAGTAGTGTTAGGAAATCACTAGTTTAACGCAGCGGAATTTAAAATTTGATTTCCTTTTCTAGATCGTTCTTCGTTTAATGCAATAAACACGTTAAGTAGTTTGACGGTTATACCTTAGATGATCTACAAGATCGTCGCTTTGACCGCCAACGGAGAGTAGTTCAACGCGCAAGCCCGCCCACGCGTCCGGCCTCTATCGCTAATCCACACGAACCCCTCGCGGAATCCTCCTGGATTGCTATCGGAAAAACTCCGGTCGCTAGATCGGACCTTTTTCTTCCTCACAAACTCACTATGGAGAGCTCTCTATTTTACACAAGAATTATGAACTCTTGCAATTGTGTTGTACAAAAGAGCTTGACACCCACTTCCTTTTAAAGAGGAAGTGCGCCCCACATATGTAGTGTGGTGGAGAAGAAAACCTTTTTTTCTAATAAAATAAGGAAAATCAATTAGATTGATTTATCTCTTTAATTATAATATTTTGTCAATATCATATATTGATTATAATTATCTTATTACCATAAATCTATTTTTCCAAAATCAATTAATATCCTATATTAATATTATGGCAATATTTATTAATTAAAGTACACAATCCAAGTGTGTATCTCATACACTCAAAAAGTGGCGCCCCTTTAGTCAATAAATTGACTTCCGAATATTCTTTAATTAATATAATTTATATATAATTAATATCTTGTATTTTATTTATTCATAATAAATAAACACCACCATATTGATTTACCACTATAACCTTTATAGTGTAGAGATAAACTTTCCTTATTTGGTTATCAACTATAACCGCATTTTAATCCGACTCGATGTTCATATGTGTGTGACCCGATAGGCTTCGAATATGTTGGCCGTAGACACAAAGTGCAATTTACTAAAATGCCCTTCATACCTAACGATCACGGGATAGCGTCTAGCAACACACCGTGACCCCAATTATCGGAAGAGTCAAAAGCAATGACTACTACCTTTCATGTGAAGCGATTACCGTGTAACTTACAATCCTATCGCTATAATAATATCCATACGATCGTATCTCGAGTGTCAATACATTGACGATCGTATCTTATAATCTGGATATCATGCTCTCTCGAATAACACATTTACTCCCACTTTGCAAAGATTCTCGAGAGCGAGACATTCTTATATAAGAAGGCCATTTCGGATATTTGATCCCAATCATAGGATACGCGATTCCCGGACGACCAATCATGTATACTCCGCGATGCTTCAATATCATACCCAATCACTACCGCATGATCGCCCGTGGTTAGGAGAAATCTCAATAGTGTCAAAGCATGACAATCCACACCGTGATGCCATGAAGACTCGGTCAAAAGGATAATTACACAACCGCCACATAGTGTGACACTTAATGTAAGTGGGTCGATCCTAACGTCGCATTCTCTAATACACGCCCACGCATACCCAAGTGTCCCTACACTTCGATAGACGAGATCTATCCCTACCTTCTAAAAGATAGAAGACATCCAATACGTCTTTAGTCCGATTATACTATCAATGTCCCATTTGATAATATGTAAGACTAGAGACATTTAAGTACCAACCTTGTTATAGTGATTAGAGATCTCATCAACCATAATCACTATCATGGTTTCTCTATCATGATTGATACTAGGGACGTTACTATATATATACTACAAATAATATGAAGACAAACAATATATAATAACATAAGTGCTTTTATTAATCACAATAAAGTTATTACATGAACTAAATAGATCAGAATGACCCGACCCGGTCGGATCCGGTCCGACCCGATTGGGTTTAGGACACCTTTCCAACAATCTCCCACTTGGCCTAAAGCCAATCACCCATATGCCTAAGCCCGTGCAAGTGAACATGTTTCTCATGCTTAGCTTGAGACAATGCCTTGGTTAACGGATCAGCTATGTTATCTTCCGTGTGGACTTTCTCTATCTTTACATCTCCTCTATCTACTATCTCTAATCAAGTGATAGCGCCGTAGCACATGTTTGGACTTCTGATGAGACCTTGGTTCCTTTGACTGAGATATCGCTCCATTATTATCACAGTACAGAGGTACTGGACCTTCAATGGAGGGAACCACACCAAGTTCAGTAATGAACTTCTTCATCCAAACTGCTTCCTTTGCCGCCTCCGAGGCTGCTATGTATTCGGCTTCCGTTGTAGAGTCGCGATGAGTCTCCTCGCTTGGAACTCTTCCACCACCGCTCCGCCGTTAAGCGTGAAAACAAATCCAGATTGTGACTTGAAGTCGTCTTTGTCGGTTTGAGGCCGCATCCGTGTAACCTCGCAATACTAAATCATCGTTCGAAAACCAGGAACATATCCCTAAATGCGTTTCAAGTACTTAAGGATATTTTTGATGACAATCCGGTGACCATCACCTGGATTGGGTGGTACCTACTAGTCATACTAAGAGGTGTGAGACGCCTGCGGTCTTGTGCATAACATGGCATACATGATAGACCCAATTGCCGAAGCATAAGGGACTTTACTCATTTGTGCCCTTTCCTCCTCTGTCTTAGGACTCATTCCCTTCGACAGGTAGACCCCATGTGACATGGGCAGCAATCCTTTCTTGGACTGCTCCATGCTGAATCTCTTCAGCATCTTGTCTATGTAGGTGGATTGCGACAGACCAAGCAACCTTTTAGATCTATCTCTATAGATCTTTATTCCTGAGAATATAAATTTGCCTCACCCAAGTCCTTCATTGAGAAGTTCTTGGATAACCAAGCTTTGACTGATTGTAACATGGGCACATCATTCCCTATGAGCAGTATGTCATCCACATAAAGCACTAAGAACACAATGGCACTCCCACTAACCTTCTTGTAAACACAGGGCTCATCTTCGTTCTTGATGAAATCAAACTGTTTGATTATCTCATCAAAGCGAAGATTCCAACTCCGAGAAGCTTGCTTTAATCCATAAATGGATCTTTGCAGTTTACACACCATCCTGGCGTCATTGGTTGTGAAACCTCAGCTCTGTCATATACACTTCCTCAGACGTGTTCCGTTAAGGAAAAATTTGTTTTCACATCCATCCGCCGATTTCGTAATCATGGTATGCTGCAATAGCGAGCAAAATTCTAATGGATTTTAACATGGCAACAGGCGAGAAGGTTTCATCATAGTCAACTCCTTGTCTTTGCTTATAACCTTTTGCCACCAACCTAGCCTTGTAGGTGGTCACGTTACCGTCCATGTCGGTCTTTCTCTTAAAGACCCATTTACACCCTATGGGAACTATTCCTCTCAGCGGATCAACTAAGTTCCAAACTTGGTTGTCCTTCATGGATTCCATCTCGTAATTCATGGCTTGAGCCATTTCTCTTTGTCGTGCCTTAACAAACACCTCCTCATAAGTTCTAGGGTCCTCATCTTCCATGAGAGATACGCATGAGTGTACCTTTCGGGTCCACGGCGTTCCTGGTGGATCTTCGAGGTGTAATTGTGTCTACGGTAGAGGGTGGCGCCACATTTGTATGTGGTGCCTCCTCTACTTCCATCAACGGACTGTTATCCGTAAGTGGTTCTCGAATTTCTTCGAGATCAATCTTACTCCCACTGACCCTATCCAGAATAAACTCTTTCTCCAGAAAGTGGCGGCCCCGGCAACAAACACTTTTGTTCCTCAGGGTGGTAAAATTGGTACCCTTTGGTTTCTAGGATAACCCACAAAGCAGACATTTGTCGAGATCTAGGTTCCGATTTGTCGAGGCATGGTTCGTTTCACATAAATTGGACATCCCCAAGGTTTCATGTAACCTAGTGTTGGTTTCTTCCCTTTGAACACTTCATAGGGAGTGGACTCAACCGTCTTTGATGGAACTCGGTTCAGTGTATAGGATGCGGTTTCTAGAGCATACCCTCAAAACGATTTTGGAAGAACTGCATAGCTCATCATGGAGCGTACCATGTCTAACAAAGTACGATTCCTCCTCTCGGATATGCCATTCGTTTGTGGCGTCCCTGGAGGGGTCCATTCGAGTAGAATCCCATTCTCCTTTAAATAACTTTGAAACTCTCCATCTAGGTATTCTCCACCTCGATCGGATCGAAGTGTTTTGATTTCTTTACCTAGTTGTTTCTCCACTTCACTTCGAATTCTTTGAACTTTTGAAGGCTTGGACTTATACTTCATTAAGTATATATAACCATAGCGAGAATGGTCATCGGTGAAAGTGATAAAATAAGAGTATCCTCCTTTGGCTTGAATTGACATTGGGCCACACACATCGGTATGTATAAGCTCAAGCAATTCATTGGATCTTATCCTTTGCCACTAAAAGGTGACTTTGTCATCTTGCCAAGTAAACAAGCTTCAGCATGTATCAAGCGATTCGTGAATCGAATTGATCCAACATTCCATCTTTATGGAGTTTGGAAATGCGATTCTTATTTATATGGCCAAGTCTACAATGCCATAAGTAGGATTCATTCAAGTCATTTGTTTTGGCTTTCTTGTTATTTATATTAAGTACATCAACATTCATATCTAATATGTAGAGACCATTGCTAAGTATGCCGATACCATAAAAGATTCCATCACGTGAAAAGAACAACATTTATTCTCAAACGTAAAAGAAAATCCATCAACATCTAATGCAGAAATAGAAATAATGCTCTTCGTAAAGAAGCGGGAACAAAATAATGATTATTGAGTTCTAGTACTAGCCCTTTGGGCAATGAAAGAAAATAAACTCCTACGGCGGTGCGAGAAGAACACTTGCTCCATTTCCAACGCGTAGGTCCACCTCTCCTTTCCTCAGATCTCTAGTTCTTCTTAGTGCCTGTGATATTCGTACAAATATGAGAACCACAACCAAGATCTAATACCCGGTGGTTAGACTTAGAAGAAGTAATGTTGATCTCAATCATAAATATACCTGAAGTCGAAGCATCAGAATGCTTCTTCTTGGTACTCAAGAAGCCCTTGCAGTTTCTCCTCCAATGTCCGGTCTCACCGCAATGGAAGCAAGCATCCTTGGATTTGTCTTTTGCTATCTTAGGCGTTGGCTTAAAGTGCTTTTCGCCTTCTTGGACTTTTTCGGGCTTTTGCCTTGCCCTTGCTCGAAGTGACCGGCAACACTTGCTTTCCCCTTCCCTACTGAGTGCCCTCGCAGTTTTCAACATGTTCAATAACTCCGCCAGGAGCAATCTATCTTGTTCATGTGATAGTTCATCACAAAGCGCAAGAATGAGTCGGTAGAGATTGCGAGAATCAAGTCAATACTCAACTCGTTCCAACTTGTGGCCCGACTTCCCAAGCCTCTCTATGTACCCGATCATTTTAAGCACGTGTGACCCCACAAGCGAGTCCCGGATGCCATCTTACAACTAAACAGGGCCTTCGAGAGCTCGTACGCTTTTAGTGAGAGGCGAGAAGCGTAAAGTTCCTTCAGGTGGACCATGATAGAGTGGCGTCCATAGACTCATCTTTGTTTTGCGCAGTTCCGGTGTCATAGAAGCAAGCATGATACATGTAGCATCGATCTTGTCGAGCGATTGCTTGTTGTACTTTCGACAACATCTCTGCGGCCGAACCCTCAGCGGGCTTTTCCGGTAGGGCCTCGTCCAAGACATAGCCAATCTTCTCGTGCCTCAAAACGATTTTGAGGTTTCTTTCCCAATCGAGAAAATTAGTTTCGTCAAGCTTGTTTTCGATGATAAAACGAAGGTTCAATTTGTTTGACATTTTCTACAACAATAAATAAAGATAGAATAAGTAAAAGCTCATGTATAAAAACCTAAATTTGCACTAAGAAATTTATAAGGTTTTACTCCCACTAGCCAACTATTCCCTATTGGCTTTCAAGAATTTTAATTAATTCTTTAGTGGCTGGGACCCTATCTAGTTGCCTTAATCCCCGACGGTGGTCGATCAATCTCGGCAATTTCGAAAGGTAGGTACTCTACCGATCGATCGCATGCGACTCCGGTGGTCGACTAGTCAACTCTTTGACGTCTCACATCTCTATGTGATAGTCAACCCCTTGTCTCTAAAGTCAGACGGCCCTGACGGTGGCCAATCACCGAAAGACTTTAGTCGAGTCATAACCCAATATTCATGAGATCTCGTGACGATCATATCTCAATAATAACGATATACCCGTGGTAGGTCAACTCCCGACGGTGGTCGATCAGTTGGGTCCGAACAAAGGCTCTTCACCGTCATTATAATATTGGGAGACAATTTTGGCTCGATTTTTGGAGTGGGAATAATTTATTCACTTAATTAATTTGGTTTAATTATGGTCTCATCTACTATGTGCATATTACTACGATATCATATAAAGTAAAACATACACAACATTCCGCGCATAAAATAACCGGTATGATCATGGACTTTTCTAAAGTGCGGTTTGAATACAAACCGACGAAACCGCTGGTCACAAACTAAGGGTATCTCGCAACCGCCAATAGGATCTTTATTGTCAGACGCCAATGGGTTCTTTATCTCTCCTTGGTCTCGAACTTCTTGCTCCATTCTTGTTACATAATAAATAATTACACCCGCCGCACACGGGGAACTCGAGGAATGGGATAAATGCAAAAGTAAACTAGGTCACGTTCTTCATAACGGCTGCAGGACAATTTTTCAAAACCAACATAAAGAAAACATTCCCATCTATCCTATTTGGTCGAGTCCATGATCAATCTGCATCCATATAATCACATTATATCTACTCATCTAATCCATACAATTTTATCTTATGAAAAAGATTAAATTCTAATTTTAACTACTACTACTCATGCTGTCTTTATTTTATCACGTCAAATAATTAAATAACTTTTAATTAATTATATGACTTAAACGAAAATTAAAATTAACATTTAATTTTAAATCGATTTCAATTTTAATTAAATTTGAACTATTCAAAATAAAATTAAAATTATAAAGTCTCCTATTTGTTTCATTTCCAAAACTAAATTTATTTAGTCACCCACTTTCCAAAATCAAAATTTTGGAAGTGGCTCAAGCTGCTTATTCCAAATCAAATATTTGGAAAGGCGCAAGCCTACTCCAAATCATATATTTGGAAAGGCCAAATTATTTTAGTTCAGCTCGCCACTTTCCAAAATCAAAATTTTGAAGTGGCACAAGCTAAGCCTATTCCAAATCAAATATTTGGAAAGGCGCCCAGCTATTCCAAATCAAATATTTGGAAAGGCCAAATAATTTTTAGTTTAAGCTCGCCACTTTCCAAAATCAAAATTTTGGAAGTGGCAGCTCTAAGCCTATTCCAAATCAAATATTTGGAAAGGGCAGCCTATTCCAAATCAAAATTTGGAAAGGCTAATGTCCCATATGGTTTCCCAATGGTCCAAACTATTTGAACCATTGGTTGGCCATATGACACAACTAAACAAACGAGATATCTATGCACAATAAAATATCACAAAACGAAAGGTTGATCTCCCCATTGGAAGAGAGAGAGCCGACGGACGGCAACCCTAGGGTTACCGCCGCCGCCCGCCGCCGCCAGAGCAGAGGGGCGCCGCCAATGGTCGGCCGACCCAGAAACCTATTTTTTTTTTTTTTTTTAACGCTTCGTGATTTAAATCTTGCATCTATCGATTAAATACTACGCATTTAAATTATGCTTATTGCTTAAGCTCAAGTCCGCTCGATACCTTTGTTAGGAAATCACTAGTTTAACGCAATGAATTTAAAATTTGATTTCTTTTCTAGATCGTTCTTCGTTTAATGCAATAAACACGTTAAGTAGTTTGACGGTTATACCTTAGATGATCTACAAGATCGTCGCTTTGACCGCCAACGGAGAGTAGTTCAACGCGCAAGCCGCCCACAGCGTCCGGCCTCTATCGCTAATCCACACGAACCCCTCGCCGAATCCTCCCCTGGATTGCTATCGGAAAAACTCCGGCCGCTAGATCGGACCTTTTTCTTCCTCACAAACTCACTATGGAGAGCTCTCTATTTTACACAAGAATTATGAACTCTTGCAATTGTGTTGTATAAAAGAGCTTGACACCCACTTCCTTTTATATAGAAAGTGGCGCCCATATGTAGTGTGGAGGAGAAGAAAACCTTTTTCTAATAAAATAAGGAAAATCAATTAGATTGATTTATCTCTTTAATTATAATATTTTGTCAATATCATACATTGATTATAATTATCTTATTACCATAAATCTATTTTTCCAAAATCAATTAATATCCTATATTAATATTATGGTAATATTTATTAATTAAAGTCACACAATCAAAGTGTATCTCATACACTCAAAAGTGGCGCCCTTTAGTCAATAAATTGACTTCCGGAATATTCTTTAATTAATATAATTTATATATAATTAATATCTTGTATTTTATTTATTCATAATAAATAAACACCACCATATTAATTTACCACTATAACCTTTATAGTCTGAGATAAACTTTCCTTATTTGGTTATCAACTATAACCGCATTTTAATCCGACTCGATGTTCATATGTGTGTGACCCGATAGGCTTCCGAATATGTTGGCCGTAGACACAAAGTGCAATTTACTAAAATGCCCTTCATACCTAACGATCACGGGATAGCGTCACAGCAACACACCGTGACCCCAATTATCGGAAGAGTCAAAAGCAATGACTACTACCTTTCATGTGAAGCGATTATCGTGTAACTTACAATCCTATCGCTATAATAATATCCATACGATCGTATCTCGAGTGTCAATACATTGACGATCGTATCTTATAATCTGGATATCATGCTCTCTCGAATAACACATTTACTCCCACTTTGCAAAGATTCTCGAGAGAGCGAGACATTCCTTATAAGAAGGCCATTTCGGATATTCGATCCCAATCATAGGATACGCGATTCCCGGACGACCAATCATGTATACTCCGCGATGCTTCAATATCATACCCAATCACTACCGCATGATCGCCCGTGGTTAGGAGAAATCTCAATAGTGTCAAAGCATGACAATCCACACCGTGATGCCATGAAGACTCGGTCAAAAGGATAATTACACAACCGCCACATAGTGTGACACTTAATGTAAGTGGGTCGATCCCTAACGACGCATTCTCTAATACACGCCCACGCATACGGTCAAGTGTCCCTACACTTCGATAGACGAGATCTATCCCTACCTTCTAAAAGATAGAAGACATCCAATACGTCTTTAGTCCGATTATACTATCAATGTCCCATTTGATAATATGTAAGACTAGAGACATTTAAGTACCAACCTTGTTATAGTGATTAGAGATCTCATCAACCATAATCACTATCATGGTTTATCTATCACAGATTGATACTAGGGACGTTACTATATATATACTACAAATAATATGAAGACAAACAATATATAATAACATAAGTGTTTTTATTAATCACAATAAAGTTATTACATGAACTAAATAGACTGTAAATGACCCGACCCGGTCGGATCCGGTCCGACCCGATTGGGTTTAGGACACCTTTCCAACAAGTAGGTGGCCGCCAGTGGAACATACCTTTGCTTCATCATGTCTTTAGCCCGTGGGAGGTAGATACAATACTCCAGACCCCAGTTGCAGGCCCTTCCCACCCAGACAGATGTATTTGGAATTACGATCGGAAAGGGCGTTATACGGTTAAGTTGGCTCTGAGCTTGCGTGGGGGTTGTATTCGGAGGCCAGTGGTTCCTTCTCTATGGGGCCGGACAGGGTGTGGCGCGACATGTGGCGAGTGCTTGTTCCCCCGAGGGTCCATCACTTTCTCTGGAGATGCTTATAGGGCTGCCTACCGATTGGGGAGAATCTTCTCAAGCGGCAGCTCGGGGATGGGGTCTTTATGGCATGTGTTCGGGAACGGGAAACTTTGCGCCATGTTTTGTTCAGTTGTGACTATGCTAAGGCAATTTGGGGGGCCTCATCCTTTGGGAGTAGGTTGGTTCGGCAGTCGTCTGGGTTTCGGGAGTTATTCGGAGGCCTCGTGGAGCGTCTATCTGCAGAAGAGATGTCTGAGTTCTGCATGACTCTATGGAATCTTTGGAAGGCGCGATGTAGTGCGGTCTTTGAGGGTACACCTATCTATGTCTCCCGTGTTGTCTCGGCATCTTCTGTAGCAGCTCTTGAGTACAGGCAGGTGATGAGTGGTGCTGATGTTGAGCCGGAGGGGATACAACACCCGGTCGTTTAGGCTCCGCCGCCTTCTGGTGGAAGTGTAATACGGATGCTTCAGTGGCAGGTTCTGGCTCGGGTATCGGGCGGATTTTTAGAGATTCAGAGGGGACTATTGTGGCGCCTTCTCTTTCCACTTAGACCCGGGTGATGGCCGGAACTTTTGGAGATGCGTGCGATTTTATTTGCTATCTCTAAGGCAGTTCGGCTTCGCTTCACTTCTATGATCTTTGAGAGCGACTGTCTATCTTGCATTCAGGCCCTCACACGTCCGTCGGAGGATCTGTCTGTTTTGGGCTGCCTTGCTCGTGATTGTCTCTCAGCTTCGACCTATTTTGCTTCATGTCGCTTTACTTTTATTAAACGTTCTGGTAATGTCCCGGCGCATTTGTTTACTAGACACTGTGTCGCGTCTGAGGCGTCTATTTCTTGGGGTACCTGACAGGTCCGTTTCCGTCAGGTAGTTAGGATGGCAAACCTGGATGTAGGATATCTGGCCTCTTCGTGGTGTTCCGATCAATGAGGTTATCGCCGTCGGACGGTGGCGTTTATCGAGGTTGGTGGCGAACTCACGGTGGTAATATGAAAGCAATAAATGAGAGAGAGATGCAACAGTGCTCATGGAAATAAATGCGCAAAAGTTGTTCTATATCTTCATTAATGTCATAGTGGGGGTATTTATAGGAAAGGATAAAGGCTCGAAAAGACTACTCGTGCTAAGCGGCGTCGATGCCCGACAGATGGCGATTGGCCCCGATTCTATCTAAGCTTATGAACTTTCCATTAATCGGTGGAGTTTTCATATAAATGGGCCCGCCCGTCTTTGGCGGCCCCTTATCTTTGAAGATCTTTGGCGGGATGGCCAAGAAGTTAGCGACGTCGCGTCATCGTGTCTGAGGAAAGAGTTTGACTTATGTCCTCCGACGAGTTGACCGGGAATAATGGGACCGTGTCAGGTTCCGTATCATCAGTACCCATTCCTTTTTGGTTTCTAAAAAACTTATAATATGGATGAATTTAGACCACACAGTCTTATACTGAAACCGTATGATAGATTTCATTTCATCCACACAACATGAATGTTACTTCACAAATAGAGTGACGATCTCATGATTTCATACCTTTTTTAAAATATACTAGAGTGTATTTTTCCTAATAAAGGTTTAAATCATCAATTCAAAATGATGATCATTTGCCCCTGAATGGGAATAAATTAACAAGATTAATAATAGTAATTGTGAATAGGCCATTAATTGATCATCACCAAACAATCATAGGTGAAAAGGTGGACATGGGCACATGCTATCCGCCATTTGAGGCAATCAAGTTCATGCAAGCTAAGCTATTCATTAATTATATGTTCATCATGTAAGTAAGCATCAATTATTTATTACAAAATGCATTCTTATATATATTTTATTTAAAACAACAATTCCTGACGACGGGAGGAGATTTTTGTGTGGTATGTCCACGTGCACTGAAATGATGCGTGGATGAATCAAAACCATACATTTTATATCCAACATTTAAATTGTGTGGTTTTCATTCACTCACACATCGCTTCGATGCAAGTGGACATACCATACAAAAACTTCCCCTGACGACCTCATATGCATTTAGAGAATTATTCCTCGTCAATAATCATGAAAAAAAATTCCCTACAGGTTAATCATAGCTTCGTGTTCGTGAACAAAAGCTAATCTTCTCGTTTCAAACCAAAAAAAAAAAAATCATTAGCGAAAATGTGATCACATTCATTCCTATTTTTTCATGAAATACCTAAATTACCCTCGCGTTGCATTAGGGAGATAGGTAAAGAGTCAATTCTTATGTTTTACCTAAAAAACTTGTCAAATGTCATTTCATAATCATGTCATTGATTGATACCTTTTGTTTTATTGCTTAAAGACAAAAATATTAATGCTACATTTTTTTTTGCATATCCACTTTATTTATCAATTTATATTTGATTATTTATAGGGGAAAATGTTAAAAAGGACAAATTTTCTATCAAAATACATATTTAATTCCAGTGACATTCAATTTTATGCCATTAAGGACAAATATTTATATCACTTTGGACCATTATACCCTTTCTTTATAAAAAAGATCATGTTTTCTTCCAATTCCCCCTTCCGTTTGCAACTCTCTAAGTCTTATCCCAACCGCGCTTAGGTGCTCTCCCAGTGAACTCGCGCTTTCTCCCCGCAAGTTCGGTGCCTCCCAAAATTCAAGAAATCTCTTCACATTCAATCTATACTCGAAATAAAATGGGAGAAATGCAAAGAGGGCGCAACAAAATCGAACACCATCCATTCACCGGAAAAATTTCGTAAATCCTTTCAGATGCCGGTCCCGTTCAAGAAAATCGATGCCGCCCGAAGACTCGTTCCCAGCAGATTATGGTTGGACTGATGTTCTTTGCGCTTGTAGCCGTGGTCGTGGACCCACCGGCGGCGCACAAGAGAGGAAGTGGAAGAAGAAGAAGAAGAAGAAGAAGCAGAAGACAAACCAACAAAGAAGAATGGAAGAACAAAACTAAGTTGATGAACTCAAATTATTGATCCAGTAACGATATAGAAGAATAAGGTGATTTAAATTCGCAAAAAGCTTGAATTTGGTAAGAGAAAATGGGAAAACGATTGACGAATCGCGATAATAGTGACAATTATCGCTAATGTTGTAATTGTTAAAAAAATAAAAACAAGGGTATAATGGTCCAGGGACAACATAATTTGTCCTTAATGACATAAATACAATGTCACTGGACTAAATCCCTAATACTACACCTAAATTGTCCTTTTTAACATTTTCCCCTTATTTATAATGTGATCAATACCAATCAATGAATCAGAAACATAGATCAATAACAACAAAAGCATGGAATGATACATGACATGTGACACCATAGTTTTCGAGCCTAATAACGCTACTTGAGCTTGTAATGTCCCCAAACTCAAATCTAGCGGCATTGCTTAAATTATAATAGATTCAATAACTATTTATGTCATTGTCCAGTATTTAGTGATATCTCATGTAACGCCACAGAACATGAGACTAACATCACTAACTGAGTTATAATGGATGCAATAATTATTTAGACTTACCGTCCAGTTTTTAAAGATACCGCTAGTAGCATCTCAGAACTCAGCTTAGCGATGCTAAAGCCATAATAAATCCAGTAATTACTTAAGTTTACCATCCTTATTTGGTTTAAAATGATTAACCTACGTTATCAAAATTTATTATATCTCATCATTGTGTCTTAGTGATGTTTTTTCACTTTCAACATGAGTTATTACATGAAATAAAGTGAATATGTCATTTTCCAAAGACGAATCACCGTAAAACTTCCTCTTACACTTTTTTTTTCGGAAATGATATATGCACTGTACATTTGTGTAGTGCATTTTTCACTAATGTCATAGGGCCATGGATTAAAATGATGTTAACTTTATTGTGATGGGTCCCCACAAAATGAATGATGTTAATTGTGTTGTATAGGATATTGTGGTAAAAAAAATAGTGGATGTATCACTCCTTTTTTTTTTTTAAGTAAAAAAATTGCCTCGACTCTAAAATATAGAAATTCAGGGTGTACATCAGAATCAGATGCACAAACCGACTGTATTATATTCTTTGCCACCATTTTCAGTATACTCAATAGGGAGTGACAGCAAAGCAAAGCAAATGGACTGGAAAGTACACTTTTACCCCTTACCACACCCTTTTAAAATAGAGTAGTAATACATCCACTATTTTTTCTACCACAACATCTTACACAATACAATCAACACCACATATTTTGTTGGGATCCATCACAATAAATAATTGATCATTTTAATCAAAGACATTAAGCATGTAATGGTTTGTGCACTACATAAATATGTAGTGCACATGCCATTTTCCTTTAAAATATAATTAGAATAAGAATGTGGGACTTTCATCTAGAGTGAAAGTCATGGAGACAGCTTGCTGTGATAGTGTCATGTGATGTTACTTTTGTCACAAGAATACAAAAAATAAAGAAAAACTAGCACAAAATAATTGTGACCTTGAAACAACCTCTCAACTAACCACCCCTCTTTTATTTTCAAAAAGTCAAAAAATAATTAAGAGGATATAGATGAAATGGTCTAATTATGGAGCCCGTATTCCTTAATTGTCTTTCAAACCTCGTGTACTTGTGGCTTGTTTATGGGAGAGATAATTTTTGGGAAAACTTAAAACTTTCGTTGATAGAATGAGAATATAAATACATGTAGTAGTGATACAATTTGTCTGCAAGAAATTTGAGAGTGTGGAGGATTTCAATCCCGTAAAATGACGACTTCTTTCTTTTAAAAAGTCAGCCTCGACTGAACCACAGGCCCTCGATTAACATCTCCACTCATTCTCATGGGATCGGCAGAGTGCACTCGAGCGCTGTTTAGCTTTAACTTTTTAAATACATGTAGTAGAAAACTAACCACTAACCCACTTTCTATAAATAAGGAAACATGGGATCATGACTCAAAAACCAAAAACAACTACTCTAGTAATGGAAAACATGCGAAAAAAAGAAATAACATGGCTGACATAGCCTTAGGTAATAAAAACTTAACTAACATAATAATTAACATGATACTTCTAACTTTCCTACCCTTAATCTGAGATGACTGTTCAGATTACTTCACACATTCCCAACTTGTCTCTGAGCTTCAGAAACTGATTCCTCTTAAGTCCTTTAGTCATAATATCAGCCAATTGATCTTCACTTCTGCAATGCAGCAACTCAATAATTCCTTCTTCACATAAATCCCTTAGAAAATGGTACATCACATCTATGTGCTTGCTTCTGTTGTGTAAGATTGGATTCTTGGATAACTTAATGGTGGAACTGTTATCACAATAAAAAAATGTTTCCAGGCTGCTCAGCTACCCCCAGAATTTCCAGCATTCTTCTTAACCAGATCAGCTGACATGAACAATGTGCTACTGCTACAAACTTTGCTTCTGTTGTGGATAGAGTGACTATTGGTTGCTTCTTTGAGGACCAGCTGATAGAACTTGTTCCATACATAAACACAAAACCAGAAGTACTCTTCCTGTCATCAACATCTCCTGCATAATCACTGTCTGAATATCCAGTCAGGTAGCCTTCCCTGCTGAACCATACTTGATGCCAAGATTGATGGTTCCATTTAGGTATCTTAGGATTCTCTTCACATAAAGTGATCTGCTGAGGGTGACTCCATATATTTGCTTGCCACACTTACAATATACATGATGTCATGTCTTGTTGCTGTCAAGTATAGAAGACACCCTATCATCTGTTTGTATAAGGTGGGATTCACTTTTCCACATGCTCCTTCTTTGCTGAGCTTCAGACCAGCTTCACAGGGTGTGAGTGATGGGTTGTTGTCTTTCATTCCAAACCTGCTGAGAATTTTAGATACATACTTCTTTTGAGAAACAAATATACCTGACTCAGTCTGATGCACCTCAATACCTAAGAAATGTTGCATTAGTCTCATGTCTGTCATGCTGAATTTGGTCTTCATTGCTTCCTTAAAATCAGTTATCATGGTGAGTTCACTGCTGGTAAAAATAAGATCATCCACATACAGGCAAGCAATCAAAATCATTCCTTTGGAGTTAACTTTCACATACAAGTAGGTTCATATAGGCACCTTGTGAAACCAGACTGCACAAAATAAGAATCAACACAACTGTACCAAGCCCTTGGAGCTTGCTTAAGTCCATATAGGGCTTTGTTAAGCCTATAAACTTTGTTTTCTGCTCCATTCTTCACATAACCTTGTGGCTAATCCACATATACTTCTTCCTGTAGGTGACCATTCAAAAATGATGACTTCACATCCATTTGATGTACTTTACAATGATTTTGAGCAGGCAAAGATAGCACTAGTCTGATAGTCTCCATTCTTGCTACTGGGAAAACACTTCATTGTAGTCAATCCCATATTCCTGCTTGTACCATTTGGCCACTAGTCTTGCCTTATACTTGCTGACTTTACCATCTTCATTCAGCTTTGTCTTGTAGATCCACTTGACATCAATAGTTTTGTGTCCTTCTGGTAAATCTATGAGCGTCCAAGTCTGATTTCTTTCAATGCCCATGATTTCTTCATCCATAGCATGCTTCCATTTGCTATCTTTTGTTCATCCATAGCATGCTTCCATTTGCTATCTTTTGCTGCCTCCTCATAAGTGATTGGATCATCACTAGAAAATAAGGCATAGTAGGTAGTCTCCTCTGTTTGTGGTAAACCTGATACCTCAAAATCTGTCATCCAGCCTGGCCTTTTCTTGGTTCTCTGAGGTCTTGTTGCTGAACCCTCAGCTTCTTTTCCATGATTTGGGTCTACTGAATCCTCAGCTACGGGTGTCAAGTCGGTGTCTTGGGTCTGCTGAACTTGTGGCAGATCCTCACTTGGTTCATCATCTACCAGATTTTGAAGAGGATGGAACCGAGAATTATTTGCTTCCCAATTCCAAGTGTTCATCTCATCAAACACGACATATCTACTGATCACTATCCTCTTGGTTATAGGATTAAACATCTTAAATGCCTTGGATTTTTCACTGATCATCAAGAAAACACATTGCTCTGATTTATCACTCAATTTCTTCCTATTTGCGTCTGGAATATGAGCATAAGCAATGCATCCAAAAAAATTTAAGTGACTTATAGATGGTTTGGTTGAGCTCCATGCTTCTTCTGGTGTCATGTTCTGAACAAAAAATGTTGGACATCTGTTCAGAATATGCACACTCAAACTCACAGCCTCAGGCCAGAATCTCTTTCGTACATTTCCATATGCCAACGTGCTTCTTACCATATTCAGAATAACCTATTATTCCTCTCAGATACACTACTTTGTTGTGGTGTGTATGCTGCTGTCAATTCCTTTTTGATTCCATTATTGGTACATAATTCTTCAAACTCAACAGAGCAAAATTCTCCTCCTCTATCTATTCTCAGACTCTTGATATTTTGACCTGTCTCCTTTTCTCTCAGCAGTTTGAAGTTCTTGAATGCATTCAAGGCTTCAGATTTTTCTAGCAAGAATTCAACCCAAGTTTTTCTGGAAAAATCATCAGTAACTGTGACGAAGTATCTCTTACCACCATTAGATGATGGATTGATTGGGCCACACAAGTCAGAATGGATGAGTTCCAACACTTGTTTTGCCCTCCAAGACTTTCCTTTTGAGAAAGGATGTATGTGTTTCTTTTCTTTAGTGCACTCTTCACATACTTGTAGAGGAGTCGGAATCTGAGGAAGCCCTCTAACCATTTCCTTCTGTTGAAGAGTTTTCAGACCACCAAAACCGAGATGTCCATACGTAACCAAGATGTGTCCTTCAATTCTACCATAAGACATGTTTGTGGCTCCTTGATTTCCAAAGGGAACAATTTGTTGGAATTCATAGAAACTTTAGCTATGATTCCCTTGCTTGAATCATTGATTTCACACTCCTTATTCTTAAGAATAATCACATATCCTTTTTCTTGTAACTGTCCCACACTTAACAGATTACACTTTAGATCAGGAACATATAGAACACTAGAGATGGTCTCAGATGTCCCATTTTTGGATCTGTGCATATATTTCCTTTTTAACTTAACACTAACTGATGAGTTATCTCCAAACTTCACCTTTGAATGGTAGGGTTCATCCCAATAAGATAATGATGCTTTATTACCACACATATGATTAGTGCATCATGTGTCAACATACCATACCCGGGGTGCTGATGTCTGCTCATGCTGTGTAGTCATCAGCAGAGTCTCATCCTCCTCTTTGTCAGCAAAGTGAGAGCTTTGTTGAGTCCCCTTCTCCTTGTCTGCTGGAAATTTGGTGTAGCACTCTGAACAGTAGTGTCCAAACTTGTGACACCTAAAGCATTCAATGTTCTTTTTGTTTGCAGCAGTACCTCTTCCCTCTCTATTCTTGGATGACTGAGAGTTGTCCTTGCTGTCAGAATCTCTGGATGTTCTCCATCTACCTCTTCCTCTGCCCCTACCCCTGCCCTTATAATTGTTATTAGAGGCAATGGTCTTTAAGGCCTGCTCTTCAGTTGATCTGCTGAGCCTCTCTTCATCTTTTGTACATGAACTTGCAAAGAGTTTTTCAATTCATCTTCTCACCAAGAAAACTCATTTATTGCAGATTTACACGGTTTTGGCACAATAAGTTGAGACAGATTCACCCTCCTTCATTTGCAGGGTTTCAAAGTCTCTTCTTAGGGCCTGTAGTTGTGACCACTTCATAGCATTTCTTTGATACTTCCTCTTCATAGAGTCCCAGATATCCTTTGATTATTCTTTGCTTAGAATGGTCTTCAAGATAGCTTTATCTATTGCTTGAAATAGATAGTTCTTGGCTTTCATATCTTTGAGTTTTTGGCTCTCAAAATCTGCTCTTTGTGCATCAATTGGGGGAGGATTTGCTGCTGGTTCAACAACTCCTTGTTCAATAATGGTCCAGTTCTCCTTAGAACGCATGAAGTTCTCCATTAACATGCTCCAGTGATCATAATGTTGTCCATCAAACCTGAGGATGGAAGCTTGAATAAAGTTTGTTTCGGCCATGGATCTTCCTCCAACTGCTGTTGAGATTATGGCTCTGATACCACTGATAACTTTTATGGAAGATATAGTTTTTGGGAAAACTTAAAGTTTTCATTGATAGAATGAGAATATAAATACATGTAGTAGAAATCAACCACTAAGCCACTTCCTATAAATAAGGAAACATGAGATCATGACTTAAAACAAAAAATAACTACTCTAGTAATGAGAAACATGCAAAAAAGAAAATAAATGGCTGACATAGTCTTAGGTAATAAAAACTTAATTAACATAATAATTAGCATGATACTTCTAACACTATTGTTAAGATAATGTCACACCGCGTCATTCCTCAAATAGAATGACAATGAAAGATTTTCTTGTACTTGTGTTATGTGAATAATCAAGTAGGTGTAAGGAAGGACTTTATGATACAGACATTATATATGATTATAGTATTTAGTGATTAACATTAATCGTATATGTATATTTTTGCTTTATTTTACTATGCACCCTATTTTCTGAAAGTATATATAAATATAATGGTGTGGTGAACAACGATTGTATCATAAAAATTAGTTTGGATGTTGACGGTCTTTCGGTGACACCCTTTGATAAATGTAGGGATTCGTGTCATTGTTAATGGTCTATTTTTTTCCCTTTTATATTAAAGTAAATTGTGTTAATATGTAAATTACTTACATCTCCAATACCTTAAACTTTTAGAAAAGACGATCATTTAATATGATATCGAAAAAAAATTATGTGTTCAAGTCTCTCTATCGACATTGTCATTTAGATTATTTAAGTTTTTTGTTTATTTGATGGTTTTGTTGTGTCATTTATATGCCTTTATATGCCAAATGTTGACACAACCTTGCTAAAATTGTCTCACGTTGAGGACTCAATATTGTTTCGTCCACCATATTAAGAGATGAAATTTATCCATCTCATAATCTAGATTTTGAAGTTGAGGTTTCTCATGTTATATGAGTCTGGGTATAAATTTTCTACGTGATATCATAGTTATTCTTCCCTACTGTTCAAGTTTTAGACTATTTGTAATAAGTCCACATTTGAGGGGACATGTTAAGGTTGCCTCATTTTGATGACTTGCTACTGTTTCACCTGTCATATTATGAGATGATTTTTTTTTCTCATATTCTAGGTTTTGAGGTTGACTCATAATCTTATATGTGTTTGAGCCTAAATTTTCTAATATAGTATCAAAGTCGTTTATTTATATATTTCAAGTGTTGGATTCTTTGTTTTAGACTCACGATTGAGTGGACATGTGTCCTTAATTGGGGGAAATACATACACAGTGAGTGTATTTGCATGGAGTTACCGTGTGGTTCAATCTGAACCACACAGTTTCATTATAGAATGAAACTGTGTGGTTCAGATTGAACCGTACGGTATCTCCACACGAATTGAGACACCAAATAAATATTTCTCATTAATTGGAGATTTGTTATCATTTCATCCTTCATATTAAGAGAAGTTAATGTCTCTCCTATTTGGGCCTAGATTTCCTCAAACCTTTTTGTTATATGTCCACACTTGAAAGACAATTATGTTTAGGGGAGTGGTTTAAAAGGACCAAAAAGAGAGGGTGAAAATAGAAATCAGGACAGTGAAAATATAAATTGGTGATAAGGACAAATCCATTGTTAATAACCTCAAATCCACTGTTTGTTGTAGTGGAACCGATATCAAATCCAATGTTTTACTATTCCACTGTTTATGTGTTTTTTTTTATAAAAATGACCTCTATAATAACGTTAAAAAAAATCAAATGAGATGTCTAAATAAAGAGGATGAAAAAAGAAAAAATTTGATGAAAGAATTACCAACTTTCGACAATCAGATCAAAAGATATATTCGTTTTTGTAGTTGAATAAGAAATAATTTAAATCACAGTGGAATAAGAACATGTCATTTTTACCCAAAAAAATATGTCATTGTCCTATTTGCATATTTTTATTCAAATTGTTTTTTTAATAATAAACCCTTATGTTTAATATGTAAACTATCCACATACCTATTAACTTAAATTTTTGAAAGATATGATAATATAATATTTTATTAAGCGTTTGAAGAATTTAACGACTCATTTTTATTTATTTATTTATTTTTTTTGGTCTGGTTTGTCATCCTCCTGTTTTGTTGAACCGGGTCATATTCTCTCTTATGATGTATTTCTTGACTTTGTGATAGATAATATTGAATAACAAACTAATTGTCATTGAGGAATAATGTGTGCACAATCGGTTTATATAGAGAGCCAACAAGGCTATAATAGGAAAATACTAAATAATATACATAATATAATCTAATACGCTCCCTCAAGCGGACGGAGTCGAGCGAAGTCCAAGCTTGGAAACAATGGAAGAAAAAGACAACTGTTAAGGGTGATTTTATACGTTTTATAAGGATATATTTTACATCAATTTCCCCCGTATATGGATGTTTTTCATAGAAATCGAGCTTATAATCGATTAATTGAGTAAATAGTGTTTTTAATAGTTAAATCTCAAAACGTAACGATTTATGTGCGTAATTGATGATTTTATGTTATTTTGGAAATACGTTACGCTTTGGTATGTTTTCCTATTGTTGTAGATACTCATTGATGATGGGAGAGAGGATTTTAGAGAGCCAAATTCGTGATTGGAAAGGATCAATCAAAGTTATGGAAGATTGAAAGATATAAGGAAAGAAATCAATCAAGATGAATGTTGGGAAATCAGGATTCCGGGTAGTCCCGACTTCCGACGCAGTTCTTGATATGATATAAACTGATTTGACTCTCGACCTCAAGAGAAGAGTTGTAGGGCTTGAAGAGAGGATTCTACAGGAGTTTGAATCACTCCATTCCGACTTACGAGACCCAAGATATGAGCGTTACAAGTTTGGATGCTGTTGCTGAAAATAGTGAACGGGCGTCCGACATTATGGACGGGCGTCCGGCACCTTTACTGTAGCAACCGACTTGATTTTTCTATAAAAGCAGCTGCGATTCCAACCCTAATTACATCATATTTTTCATACGAAAATTACATGCAGAAAGCAGCCGCTTCGGGAGCTTTGAGGCGATCACCCGAGCCTTGTGCTCGGGTGATCGGGGTTAGATTAGGTTTTATTTTTCGTTTCTTTCATTCCTTTTGTTCGACCATGATGATCTTTTGAAACTTTGAAACATGGAGCAGCCATGGGAGACCTATTTGCAGCAGCTTTTATTTTCTTTCTATGGATGTTTTGTAAGTCTTTTTAATTAAAGTTCGTTTCTTTCCATGCGTTTATTTGTTAATGCAATTTATATCGAAAGATGTTGTTATTGATGTTTACCGTAGGACGAAAGTCGGTGTAAACGCGAGATCACCATAGGAAAGATTAGACGTTTTGATCTATCTCAAACGAAAGTTGATAGGTTGAATGTCTAGGTTGTTAGATCTAGAAAATCTTGCACCTTGGGTTATTTTATGATCGTTAATCTCCGTAAATCGAAAGATAGAGATTGATAGGTAATTCATCTCTAAAGTAGGAATTCATACGTTTGATAGGTGAAACCACAACTTGAATTAAATCACTATAAGATAATCTAGGAAGAAATTAAGGGTTGCGGGATGGTGGATTATGGTTCGTTCCATGTTTGATCGCTTGATCATTATCATGTTCGTTAGATAGATTTATTGTTGTAGTTTAGATTTATTTTATGTTGATCGTAATTATCCTTCCCGGCTTTGGATTAACAATCCCTCTGTCCGATTTACTTTTCCGTTTTAGTTTAGGTTTAGTAATAGTTATTTGTTTTTAGTAGTGACAATTTAGGAGAGTTAATGAACTAGATTCAACAACCACTTTTCCACGAGGATCGATACCGTACTTATCCAACTTTACTAGCAACTACCCGGTATTCGGCCGGTTAGGAGGTAGTTTTGCATGGTAGTATAGGTTTATAAATTTTCTTTTGTTTTAATGATGCAAAATCTCCCCAACAAAAGTGGCGCCGTTGCCGGGGAATAGGTGTCATGTTGAATCTAGTTTTGTTAGTTCTCGATTTTGTTACGTTTATTTTCGATTTCAATAAAAGTAGCGTATACCAAGTTGAGAGTTTTTATTTTGCCGTGTTTCGATGACCATAGGGTTAAGAATGTGCAAAAGTTTTTTACTCAACTTGTTTTACGTGAAGTTATATGTTTAGTTGTTTTTCGATCTAACCTCCTGTCTTTGAATTTTAATAAGCTGCTGTGATCTCGTGTTGTTTAGAAATAATTAGGGTTTTTTGTGTTTTTCCGCATTCTGCTTTGTATTCGTTGTGCTGGACGAGCGTTGTTTTAGTGAACGCCCGTCCAGTCCCTAACGTGCAGGGAAACGATCGTTTGGAATTATGGGACGTTCGTCCGTTCCAGAATTTTCAATCCTGCTCTGATTTGAAGAATCAGACGGCCGTCCGGTATTCTGAACGCCCGTCCGGTCGGTTTCAAAGCGCATTTAGCGTCCGAAAAGTGGAACGCTCGTCGATTACGACGCTAAGTGAACGTTCGTCCGGGGTTCAGTCCAGGTTCTAAATTTCTTGATTTTATTTTCAATGTTTTTATTTAATGTGGATTTTTCATTCGAGCTTCTGTGGCTAATTGATTTTTACATAGATGTCCTGAACTTATATGTTTTTACCTTTCCATCTATGAATCCATGTTAGATAATTGATCAATTCCTTATATATGATTCATATAGGCATGTTATAGTGACTGTCGGTTCTCGTAAGCTATAACTGTTCTTATGGTTAATTAGTAGCTAATGTTGGTTCCCGTATGCTACATACCGCTCCGATGAATCTTTTAAGCTTTTAAGACTTACGTGCTTCCTTTGTTTTTATAGTTCATATGGGTAGCTATCTTTCGGTTTTCCGTATGCTAAATCCTTTCTCCATATGAGTTATACTGTTTAGATAGATGATTTGTTGGTTTCATAAGTCTATCACTTTCGATAAGTCTTAAAGCGCGTCGGCACTAAAGTAGCAAACATCATCGTTTATCGTAACCTGTCATTGTTTGGTAGACGTTTATTTTATACATGTCGTGTTGCAAATGAGTGGGCTAGTTTTCTTTCTTTTATTTTCTTTTATTTTTGCATATCATTTAGATGCATATCATTTAGTTGCATGTCATCTAGTTGCATTGTTTCTCTCTTTTCTTTTATTTTTCTTGAGTGTAGTTAACTGTCGGTTTCCGTAATACTACCTCGTTTTTTTCCATGATGGTTACTGTTTGTTTTCCATATGCCATCATTATTTTAGTATTGCATATCACGTAGGTTGCATTGTAATTTTTATCCATTTAGATTTTACCTAGCCTACTATTATTCATATGTGCTTTATTGTGAGTTACTGTCGGTTTCCGTCGCTCACATTTTTATTGATGAACTTTATAAGCACGTGGCTTACGCTTAGATGTCATGTGTTTTACCTGGTTGGTAATTTTTCCATCTGAGCTATTCTATCCTGTGCTTATATCTTCTCTTTCACTCTCCTGTTGTTATATTTCTCCCCTATCCCCGAGGTATTTCATGTTTGTCAAGTGTGCAGGGTGTTTGCATTAGCAATTGTGCGCTTTTAGATGAAGCCAGTTTTCCGGTGGATGGTCCACAGTCTACTGCTTTCGTCGTGCATTTCTGGATTTGAGTCGGAGCACTTCCGGAATTGCCACTTTAGACCTATAATCAGCTAAGTATTTTCTTTCTTTATTTCTGCACAACTTGGGGACATGTTGTCGTTTAAGTGTGGGGGAGAGGATGGTTTATGTGGTATCTACATTCGTTTGCTATACTACTATATTTCTATGGAAAAGTGCTAAATTTTTCTCAAATTTTTGTTTTGTCTCGAGTAAGCAATGCATATCTTTATTTGAGATTTTATATCATTGGTGCGTTATTTTGCATATTTAGTAAATTTAGTTGTTTCACCCGACACTACTTTTTCACGTGCCATAGTAGATGATGAGCTATGTTTTAAAGCTATGCCCATTTGATTAGAGATTTCTGATTATTATCGCATGATTCTTTGCTTGCATACGAATTTTGAAAATTTTAATAGTTTGTATTTAGAGTTAAAGTATGACATACTGTGAATATCTGAGGGTTTGAATGTGATAAGTAACACGTAACTAATGTTGTTAATGAAAAAGTTGAATTAAATGAATAAAATGGGTGTGTCGGAAGCCAGTCGATGATTTGAGTGAGGTAGGGTATACCACGTATGTCCTATACCACTATGATGACTAAAAGCTCACGACAGTTAGAAAAAGCTTCCTTATGATTGGAGTAAGGTAGGGGATTATCTCGAAATGTCCTATTCTGCTATGACCGGGCAATATCTCATTCTAATGTGTGTTTAAGTGAAATAATTAAATCAACTTATGAGAATAGTGTTATGAATTGAATGAAAAGCTTAGTTATCGTAAGTCTTATCCCCAAAGTATAAACCCGATAGATATCTTTGTAGGATTATCCTCTGAGTATGTCGGAAAGATTCTAGATGTATTCTATTATCTTTTCAGGATATGTATGTTTTGTGAGGTGCATGTTATAATCGTTTTTATATTTCTGATTCAAATGGGATGTTGGCTAGTTTTGCTTGAATCAATTTCAAGTGTGGATTTAGTGGAAATTTATTATGGCTATGCACACACTCACTTGGGTGAACCTCTAAACTACTTGAATATGTTTTATATTTGCATAAGTGTTTATTTGTCTCGAGTGATGATTATGTTTTGTCTTGCTCGGGACGAGCAAGGTTTAAGTGTGGGGGAGTTGTTAAGGGTGATTTTATACGTTTTATAAGGATATATTTTACATCAATTTCCCCCGTATATGGATGTTTTTCATAGAAATCGAGCTTATAATCGATTAATTGAGTAAATAGTGTTTTTAATAGTTAAATCTCAAAACGTAACGATTTATGTGCGTAATTGATGATTTTATGTTATTTTGGAAATACGTTACGCTTTGGTATGTTTTCCTATTGTTGTAGATACTCATTGATGATAGGAGAGAGGATTTTAGAGAGCCAAATTCGTGATTGGAAAGGATCAATCAAAGTTATGGAAGATTGAAAGATATAAGGAAAGAAATCAATCAAGATGAATGTTGGGAAATCAGGATTCCGGGTAGTCCCGACTTCCGACGCAGTTCTTGATATGATATAAACTGATTTGACTCTCGACCTCAAGAGAAGAGTTGTAGGGCTTGAAGAGAGGATTCTACAGGAGTTTGAATCACTCCATTCTGACTTACGAGGCCCGAGATATGAGCGTTACAAGTTTGGATGCTGTTGCTGAAAATAGTGAACGGGCGTCCGACATTATGGGACGGGCGTCCAAAGACCTTTATTTGTAGCAACCGACTTGATTTTTCTATAAAAGCAGCTGCGATTCCAACCCTAATTACATCAGATTTTTCATACGAAAAATTACAGGCATGTGAGCCGCTTTGCGGGAGTTATAGGCCGATCACCCGAGCCTTGTGCTCGGGTGATCGGGGGTTAGATTAGGTTTTATTTTTCGTTTCTTTCATTCCTTTTGTTCGACCATGATGATCTTTTGAAACTTTGAAACATGGAGCAGCCATGGGAGACCTATTTGCAAAGCAGACTTTTATTTTCTTTCTATGGATGTTTTGTAAGTCTTTTTAATTAAAGTTCGTTTCTTTCCATGCGTTTATTTGTTAATGCAATTTATATCGAAAGATGTTGTTATTGATGTTTACCGTAGGACGAAAGTCGGTGTAATCGCGAGATCACCATAGGCTAGATTAGACGTTTTGATCTATGTCAAACGAAAGTTGATAGGTTGAATGTCTAGGTTGTTAGATCTAGAAAATCTTGCACCTTGGGTTATTTTATGATGCGTTAATCTCCGTAAATCGAAAGATAGAGATTGATAGGCGAATTCATCTACGAAAGTAGGAATTCATACGTTTGATAGGTGAAACCACAACTTGAATTAAATCACTATAAGATAATCTAGGAAGAAATTAAGGGGTTGCGGGATGGTGGATTATGGTTCGTTCCATGTTTGATCGCTTGATCATTATCATGTTCGTTAGATAGATTTATTGTTGTAGTTTAGATTTATTTTATGTTGATCGCAATTATCCTTCCTGGCTTTGGATTAACAATCCTCTGTCCAGTTTACTTTTCCGTTTTAGTTTAGGTTTAGTAATAGTTATTTGTTTTTAGTAGTGACAATTTAGGAGAGTTAATGAACTAGATTCAACAGCCCTTTTCCCTGAGGATCGATACCCGTACTTATCCAACTTTACTAGCAACTACCCGGTATTCGGCCGGTTAGGAGGTAGTTTTGCATGGTAGTATAGGTTTATAAATTTTCTTTTGTTTTAATGATGCAAAATCTCCCCAACAACAACCGAGGCAAGGGCTTGGTGAGAACATCGGCCAGTTGGTCTGCAGCAGCGACACGAGCAACACGAACAAGACCACGCTCAACATGCTCACGAATAAAGTGATAGTCAATGGCCACGTGCTTCATACGCGAGTGAAAAACCGGGTTGGCACTGAGACGAAGCGCTCCTAAATTGTCACAAAAAATTACTGGCGTGGAAGTGTGAAGAAACCGAGATCGCCAGCGAGAGAAGTCACCAGGCAACCGGTAGCAAGATCGGCAACACACCGATATTCAGCTTCGGTGGAAGAACGAGAAATTGAGTGTTGCTTCTTGGAGCTCCAAGAAATGGCATTTTTGCCCAAGAAGACAATATAAGCAGAAGTGGAAGTGTAACCCGGCACATACTCAGAGGACACGGGGTCACGATAGCCAGCGTCCCTGTTACCTGCCCAATCAGAATCCGAAAACGCATGCAGGGCCAGAGGGGAATCCCGATATAACTGTAAACCCATAGTAGGAGTGCCAGACAAATACCGCAGAAGACGTTTGACAAGCATCCAATGATACTCTGTCGGTGCATGCATAAACTGGGAGAGCTTATTAACTGCAAACTGAATATCAACTCTCGTAAAGCATAAATACTACAAGGCACCCAAAACCTGACGATACTGAGTCGGATCGGAATACGGAGGAGAAACAACGGGATCACCGGAAAAGGCATGGGCAAGAAGAGTTAGGGCGGTTTCAGCGATATGCAAGTGCCGGCGTTCAGAGATGCCATATTGTGCTGCGGGGTGTAAGTGGGAGAAGTGAAATGAGAGATGCCATGCTCAGAGAGAAAAGGACGTAACTTTATGTACTCAGTGCCATTATCAGAATAAAGGGTTTTGATAGGCGCATCTAACAGTTTTTCGACATAATGCTTGAATTTAATGAAAGTATTATATACGTCGGATTTACATGCAAGCGGGTATATCCACATGTATCGAGTAAAATGATCAACAAAGCGAACATAATATTTAAAATTATCAATCGAGTAAGCAGAGACGACCAAACGTCGAGAATAAATAACTTCCAATGGATGAGAAGTAGACAATGTATAATCCGAAAAGGGGAGCCTGTGGCTCTTATTACACAAACAAGAATCACAAGAAGAATGAGAAACTGTAGATAATTCTAAAAAATTATTGTTTGCAAGATTTTGAATAATGGGAAAAGCAGGATGGCCACAGCGGAGATGCCAAGTGGAAGCAGAAGCTTTGGAAGTAGAGAAGGCAAAGAGAGCTTTGGATGACCACACGTAGGCTCCGTCACTGACTTGTCCTTGGTGGAGGCATTTGCCAGTCTTCAAGTCCTTCACCAAAAACGAATCAGATAAGAATTCAATAGACACAGAATTATCTTGGCAAAATTTCTGGACAGATAATAAGTTACGAGAAAGAGAAGGTACACAAAGCACATGATTTAATTTGAAAGAAGAAAGAGAGGTAGAGCCAATGTGTGTGATAGCCAAAGAACTACCATCACCAATGACTATACGATCCATACCTTGGTAAGGAGAATGAAGAGAAAGTAGGTTGAGTTCCTGTGTCATATGATGAGAAGCACCACTATCAAGCATCCAAGTAGCAGAGAGGATCAGTACCTGCAGAGGAGCTGGAAGGAGCGAGGTTTGGGCAACATAGGCATGGGGGGCGGTGAGGGGCCGAGGGGTTCCTTGGTTGCGGGGTGGGCGTGGAAGATTATTGTAGAGAGGATAAGCGGTGCAGCGAGTGGCAACATGACCCTGGAGACCACAGAGTTGGCAGAAGCCCTGATAGCCTTTGGAGGGACGGGCAGAGGTATTTTTGGATGAGTGATTGGGTGAAGGGCCGGTTGTTGGGGGGTCGGGTAGGGGAGGAGCTTGCGGCGAGGATAGGGGGAGGGCCGAGGTGGGCTGGCGATAGGGGTTATAGGCTGTATTGGGCGGGACATGCATGGGACGGGGTGAAGGATAGGCAGGGAAAGCAGTATACGCAGGGGGTGGGACAGACGGACTTTGTAAAAGTGACGCTTCATGCATTAGTAATTTTTCATGTAACAATGGCATAGAGATAGTGTCATCACGAGCCTGTATAGCACTCACAAGATCCTTATATTCACTACCAAGATTTTTTAAGATTATTTCAACTAAGTCATCATCAGGTACTTTAGCATCTAGAGACGCAAGGTCATCCGCAACAGTTTTAACGGCAGTGAAGTATTGAGAGATGGACATTGTACCTTTGGTAATGGAATTTAAACGCGAGCCGAGATGTCGAATACGACCCTTACTTTGTTTCCCATATGTGTCGAGAAGAGTGTCCCAAGCTTGTTTCGAATTTGTCGTGTGCTGAATCGTAGCGATAAATTCCTTATCAACCGAACCCAATAGCAAATTGTGAATTAAGGCATCTTGTTGTATCCAATGCAAGTGAGCCGGATTGATCGTGACCTCACCCGACGCAGAGGAACCGTTGGTGGCGGCATGGGTGTAAGACCGGTCACATAACCGGCGAGAGACCATGACTTTGTGAGTAAAGTGGTCAATTGAAGCTTCCAAGCCGTGAAATTTTTGCCATCGAGTTTTTGTAGGAGCATTGACAGCAGGATTAAGAGAGATAACGGTGGTGGGGACAGGGCGCAGGCTGCAGCGCAGCAGCGAACCGTATGAAATGGCGCCGGAAGATGCAGAACTGACCGAGTGGGTAGAGGTGGCGGAGAGGGTTGCCATGGCCGCTATAAGCTTGCGGCAGAAAAGAAAAAAAATAAATAAATAAGGCCGCCGCCGGCGGCAGCTAGAAGAAGAAGAAAAGGAAAAAATTTTAGGGATAAAAAATGCTCTGATACCATGATAGATAATATTGAATAACAAACTAATTGTCATTGAGGAATAATGTGTGTACAATCGGTTTATATAGAGAGCCAACAAGGCTATAATAGGAAAATACTAAATAATATACATAATATAATCTAATACTTTGTAATCAAGCTTAAAAATATTTTTCTCATTTTGAAAATATGATTTATAAAATGGAAAATTAGGGATAAGGACACAATCTGAAATATTTTTAAGAATGGAGACATCTACATATTTTTTATAGGGAGAAGGACAAATTGCGATAATTTTATATAATGGAATGACAAACAAATGAATCCGAAAATCGGTGAATCTTAAGGTGAATCCCAAATCGGTGAATTTCGATGATGAATTTTGTGATGAATCAGAAAATCGGTGAATCTAAACAATGAATTTTGAAAATTAGTGAATTTCGACGGTGAATTTTAAGGTGAATTTAAGCAATGAATTTGAACACAAGTGAATTTCGATTGATGAATAAATAGTTTTGTCGCTTTTGCAAAAGTTTCAAAAGCTGCCTTCTTCTACTCAATTGATGAAATATTTCTGTCCTTCTCCCTCATTCCCCCTTTATAAAAAACAAAGAGAAAGCAAAAAAACAAAACTAATGAGTAAATGATTTTTTTATATAAAGTTTTTTTTTTTTTTTTTTTTTCACAGATACAAAAGTTTTTTTAAACTACGGGAAGGGGATCGAACCCGGCTCTACCCACTCGAAAACCCGAGTAGACCCTAGTAGAGACCACTATGATATAGGCCTTGCCCTTTTTTATATAAAGTTTGTATGAAAATTTTCTTCATATCTATCACTGTTGTAACATAAAATGGGTGAAATTGAAATTTCCTAAAGTTAGATATAGAACAAAAAGGTGGCGCGGGGATTTTTTTGATACTCTTACATGGCCCAAATTTCTTCGAGTTTTCCTCTCTTAAAGAAATTATTACTATTACGATAATGGAATTATTACCATATCTCACATAAAATGATTAAATGAGAGAAAATGTCGGTATTGGTTTGATGGATCCATTTGAATCCCCCTGTACGTATAGGCTGTCTCTCGTATCTGTCGTGCTCCACTAACTTACATGTGCTCACTTTCTTCCCTTGATGTCTCTTTACCTCATCAAATTCTCTCTATTTCAGATTTAGGAATCACAAAAGAAAAAATGAAGAGATTAATATGACTGAATAAGAAGCACTTGATGTATAGCAATTCTCGAAATAGTCTTGTGTTTGTGTGTTTGTGTGTTTGTAGGCTGTCTAGCTATGGATTCAAGAACCCATCTTGATTATGCTCTGTTTCAGCTCACTCCTACCAGAACCAGGTAAATTGTGTCAAAACTTGCTGTTTCTGGAAAGAAGTAATGAATTATTGATTTTGTGGAAAGTCCGACTAATTTTGGGTTGGGTTTGATGCATGTTGTGGAATAAAGATGTGATCTTGTGATATTTACTGGTAAAAAGAAAGAGAAATTAGCTTCAGGGCTATTGGAACCATTCCTTTTGCATCTCAAACAGGCAAAAGATCAAATATCTAAGGGGGGTTATTCTCTCACTCTTCAGCCTAGCTCAAAAAATGCTTCTTGGTTCACTAAGGCCACTTTGGAAAGGTTGAATTCTTATGTTTTTTCCTTTCTTGATCTGCTTAATTCCGATTTCAGACACAGGAATTTTGTGTTATACGTGTTAGCATGATGTTGGAATTGCATCAACTTAATTATAGGAAATGAGCATGATATTAGTGCTTTAATTCGCTTGATTGTAGCAGCACTTATCATGTATATGTAGCGTAATTTCCTATAATTATGCTAATTCAATCCCAATATCATGCTAACAAAATGCATACCATGAAAGGCCGTTGTCTTTTTGTGAGCTGAAGTCGTGGATTCGAATTGCACTAATATGTGATTATAGTAGGCCTAAAATTGGCCCAGGGATTCTTAGATCACCGAGTGCCTTTTTGTTTATCTGTTCAACCTCTTGTCTGTAATTGTTGCATTTTTTTTTTGTTGTTGCTACTGTTTATCGTGTTTTTGTGTTCATTACTAATGCATTCAGGTTTGTGAGGTTTGTAAGTACTCCCGAAGTTCTTGAACGATTTGTTACAATTGAAAAAGAGATCGTGCAGATTGAGGACTCCATTCAACAAAATGAACAGGCAAATGGAGTGGCTGATGCAGAAGGTAGTATTATCATTAGCTTTTGACATCTTTGTCTTTTGTTTTCGAGGCAACTAGAAACAGTGATCATGTAGGAAACACATACTATTGACGTGTAAAATCTCAGACCATGTAGATTTTACTATACACAGGAATGATGAAAATCTTGTGTATATTGCATTGATTTTGTCTGAAGACATCTCTTTGATCTTGTGCACCGTGTCGTGTTTGTTACAGGTGGGAATACTAAACTATCAGCTTCTTCTAAAGGAGGTGCAGATGCTATACCGGAGGAAAATTCAAAGTAGACCCCTAAACTATATGTCATTATTAAATCCTTTGATTGAAATAGTAGTCATCTTTTTGTTGCAATGTTATTTGTAATCCATAAGTAGCAATTGGTGTTGGTAATTGAAAGGGTTCATCTTTTGAGGGCTTTGGAAACAAGGAAGGCTGTACTTAGGAAAGAGCAGGCAATGGCTTATGCACGTGCTCTCGTGGCAGGTTTTGAGATGGATTACATAGATGATTTGATATCATTTAGTGATTCTTTTGGTGCTGTTCGATTGAGGTAATGATTTATTACCTATTTCGAATGCTTTGGGTGATTCAAATTTTGATTTTGGCCTTTTTGTTTTAGGGAAGCTTGTATAAATTTTCAACAACTTTGTAACAAAAAGAGTGATGATGGAATCTGGATGGATGAGGTGGCAGCAATGCAGGCGTGCACACCTCCTGATTTATCTTACTTGGGAACATCAGGAATTCTCATTGCTGGTGACAATATAGACGCATCAGGAACATCGGAATTGACTAGTCATGCAAGCCTAGGTAGGGCTAATAAGCTAATTGATGAAAAATCTCATTTTGACCACATTTCAATTTCTGGGCTTATTTTTGTTGCTGCTGCAGAAAATGGTTTGCCAAAAACAGTTGCAGACCAATCAACCGAAAACAAAGCTCAAATTCCACCATGGGCACAGTACATGCATAATTTTCAAGGTCCTCAATTTCAACAAATGCCGCCGCCGCCACCACCACCATATCAAGGCTACTACCTACCAGGAATGCAGTTTCCTAATTATCCACCAAATGTTCCGTGGCCTGTGAACGTTGAAGATTCGAATCAGAAGAGAAGTTCATCTAGGAATAAGCATGGCAAGGGCACAAAAAGCACAACTAAAGAAAGTGATAGCGACGATCTTAGTAAATCAGGCTCATCAAGCGATTCACACGACATTGAAAAAAATGGAGGAGCAGATAAGTTACAAAGGAATAAACATGGGAAAAGGGGTTCGAGAAAGGTTGTTATTCGTAACATAAACTATATTACATCAAAAAGAAGCGAAGATAGCTACGACACTTCCGAAGATGATGTTGTAGACGGTGGTTTGTTGAAGGAAAAAGTTGATGAAGCTCTTGGGACATTGGAGAAGAAGCACCATAAATCAGCATCCTACAAGAACAAGAAACGAGATTCTAGCAAGCATTACTACAGGCAGGAATCAGATGATGTTTCTGAGCACGATACCGAGAAGATAGATGGGGCAGACACGGGAAATCAAGAATGGGGTATGTTCCAAAACCTCCTTATGAAGAAGGACACGGATTCAAGCACGGAACATTATCAGGAGCTTTTTGTTAATGGCAGCAGCAACTCCGGTGAAAGGAGGACCTCTTCGTTTAACATGGAATCAGAGAAAACGACTAAATATCATGGAGATGCTAATGATTCTCTTATGTTTGATGAAATGACTCAACCAAATAACGGGAGGTCTGACCCTATAAACTTTGAAACTGGTAAAAGTGGCGGTGGTACACTATTAAAGAGAGGCGGCGGTGCAGAGGAGGAGTTGATTTTGTTGCGAAGAGGTGAAGATTGGAGGATGAACGGTCAAGATCTTTCATCAGATAGTGCCCTAGAATCTGCCACTATCAAGAACAGAAGACATGAAGATTGGGTACTTAACAACAACCAACTTGGCAAGGTTTCAGAGCAGGGTACTGCTGGCTTCTCTTACGATGACGACTCATCCATGTTTGCTGGTGAACGTGTCCATACGGAAGGACTTAAAAGAGATGTCGTCTTTGTCGATGACTCCTTCATGGTCCAAGCCGGAGCAGTTACCGAACCCAAAACCGACATCTTCCTAGAATCCGATATTGCTGGAACTCAATCCAAAAGTGATAAGTTTGTAGGCAGTGAATCTTATGAACCTGATGATCTGTACATGGTACTTGGACGCAATTCAGCAACGGAACAAACCATGACATCATGGAATCCTGAATTGGATTATGTCAATGAAAATTCAGCTGCTGAACTGCATTCTGATGCAATTGATAACAAGAAGCCGCCAAGCAGTAAGTCAACAAAGACTGCTGTGAACCCATCTCTCGGGACAAAAGCCCCCCCGAACAAAATCGGTAGGGACCCGCTTGGGAGGAGTAAATCTGACATCTTATCAAGAAACAAGACGATTCCTGTCAGAAAAACTATGAGTTCAATGAGCAAAGCTAAGCAGGTATCTGTTGGACGTCTTAAAAGTACATTACATGACAACACCCCATAATTTTATGTTATCTTATTATGTTTCTCTTCATTTATGGCAGGAAGAAGAGAATGAAAAGAGGATGGAACAATTACGAATTCAACGCCAAAAGAGAATCGCGGAAAGAAGTTCCGGTAATGGCTCGAATGGTGCAAGCTCAAGGTCAACTTTAATGGCAAACAAGAAAGATGCAGTGCCTTCAAAAGCACCAAAGGCTTCAAATGAGGATACAAAAAAAGTAGATAAGCCCGTTTTTCGAAGTTCAACTGCAGATCGCCTCTCGGTTGCACGTAAAATTGACACTGAATCATCTGCTGCACCAAAAGTAGGTCTAAAAAAGGCAACTGTTTCCACACCACAGAAGGGTGCACCTCAGAACAAGAAACTGAATCAAATCAAAACTGATTCTCCAAAAGAGTCCCGGTATTCGTCTATATCTGAAGCAAAACAAACAGAAGATGCTAAAGAAAAAGAAACTCCTGCTATCAAGGAGCTACATATCATTCCCTCGACTGCACGGAATGAGGCAGAGATGATCCCAAATGGAGATGTGATTCCATCTGCCATTAATGTGTCGGTATTTCTGGATCAAAATGGCCATTTGGAAGACAAAAAACATGATGCACCAGGTGTTGAAGACATGACACTGACAGTGACAGATGTTTCCCCTTCTTTACCATCCAGTACTAACACGAAGGTGAACAGTACCGAAAGTGAAAAGCTTTTGGCTTCAGCACCTGAGGTTGTTTCCATGGATGATGAAAAAGCAACGCCGCCGCCAGATGATGAGGCAAACGCAGACACGAACTACTCGAGGAAGAAGTGGAACGACAGTGAAAACTCACCTAAAGTATCAAAAGGAATCAGAAAGCTTCTCTTGTTTGGTAGGAAAAACTGAGCATATTGTCTACTGAAAGGCACTTACTTTGATTGAGATTTCGTTTCAAGCTACCACTTATGCATCAAGATCGTGAAGTTCTTGATCAAACACTAACGACCACGACACACTTTTAAGTTATTGATTATGGTGACATTGATATTTGTATCATGATCGATGGTATAAAAGTGTGTTCTGGGAATACAGTTTTTTTTTTTCTTCTTTTTCTTCTGGTTTCTGTATATTTTTATTGAGGCATTGTTTTATACTGCAGTCTGTGAATAATGGCAATGCTGCTTTGCGGCTTGCAAAATTTGTGTGAAAATGGATTTTTTTTGTAAGTAGCGATATTATATTTTATATATTTTCAAGGGGACATTGGCTTGTAATCTAAACTTTCTGGTGTTTATACATTTTGTAATGTTTATTGTTTTACATTTTTATTCTTTTTTCTTACTTCTTTCAGAAAGAACTTTTGCTTGCATGTGTATGAGAAAAGGGGGAATGAAGTTCAAGTATTTAGTACACATCTTTTTTTTTTTTGGAACAATAGTACACATCTTTTTGAGGGATGTTTTGTCCAACGTAAATGTCACAATGAGATATTATCGAAAATCTATTTCATGATATAATTGACGGTGTTTGATTTAAACGGTGACTTGTTTGATCTTACCAGATATACGTAACTTGTAAAAAAAATATATATCTAACAACATGTACGTTTTGTTTGGACAATATTGTGAATCGGCAATGATGCATTCACTATATCTTTCATTACACATTTTCATCATCAATTATCAAAATTGCACGCATTTTGCCCATAACGTATGTTATTCATTATGCCATGGTGGATTGGAAATATATCTTTAGAAAGCGTTTTTTTGTCGTGCGTAGTTACAGAATAATGATATGCTTTTTGGGCAAAGAGTTTTTCCTTGAAATAACTTTTTGGTATCTAGTATTTTAGCTAGGGTCAATTCTATTGTAAATCTTGATTAGTTTGCTAGTTAGCCTAGGTAGGGCAGCTCGAGATTGTTCTCTTTTGTAAAGTACACTTTGTGTACTTTTTTTTTATAATATATATCCAAAATCCTTTCTTCAGAAAAAAAAAATCTATATTATTTGCGGTGTTTATTTCACCTCTACTGTTATGTGTCCATTCTAAGTCGAACCACCATCAAAACAATCTCCATATCGGTCTATACAGGTGTTCCCGTTGGCAGACCAACAAGGTTTTGGCCTAAGGTCCCCTCAATGCCCACAAATTTTTTTTTGGGGAAATATCCACATTTTAAAGGTCCCGTATTAATATGATTTTAATGTATTTTATGTTCATTGTTTTTGTTTTTGTTTTTGTTTTTATTATTCAAGCTCAAAAAAATTTAAGACACAAATCAAAGCACATATTCATGTAAAATAAAAATCTAACATTTTAGTATACCTATAAATAACTGTACACCGTTACTTTTTGCAAAATCAATGGCCCTAGAACAAAATTTTTGTTTGAGGCACTCGATTAAAAAGAGAAGCCATTGTAGGTCAATTTGAACACAATTCGCCCAATTCAATTTGGATCAAATAAAACAATTTTATTCATCTTAAATAAAGTAATTTTCTTTCTCTTATTTTTTTTATCTTACAAACATCACATTCATCTTATTCGAAACGAAACTCAATACAAAATCAAACAGCATTTATGTAACGCCTGCCCGTTCCCGGACACCGAGTCCTTATCCGGAAAAGGAACGATCGGCACGTATAAAATAAAAGTAAATTCACTTTATACGTAAGCCTCTACTATGTCGTATCAAATTATAGCAAACGGAAGCAAAAAACTCGGATATAAAAATTTCTCCAATAGTCCAAGAATAGAAATATCATCAAAAGATGGAAATGTAACTTTATTACGTTCAAAAGGAAAATACGAAAATCCAAAAGAAACGTACGACAAGTCTCGAAGGACCAAAAGTCTACTCCAAAAGTACCAAAAATAGTCTAATAAAAGAATAACATAATAAATAAATGATAAGTCTTCAACGAGGCATCGTCAAACGTCGTCATCGAACTCCTCCTCGTAGACATGATCAACCTGTTCGTCTTCTCATCCCCAAACACATAGAAAACATGCATTTGAGGTAAGTACAACGTACTTAATATAAGAGAGAAGCTATGACAACAATTAAGATTTATAAAGGAAAGATATTTAATTGTTTAGTTGTTTATGTGTGACCGACTCAATCTGGGGTTCATTTCATGTCCATCAACATGAATTGACTAGACGTTTCTACTTAGCCTATCTATGTTACAACCGCACTCAAGGGCACTACGCATATCCAAACTGGGGATATTCTTGGCAATATATTAGTGGATCACACCAATATCCACGGAGCCTAGAATAGGTAGACTCCGATAATGCGCACATATCAGTGGAGTCCCTCCGTACTTAGGGTTTTTTTTGACCTACGAAGTTCTTCCACCTTCAGAACAGCACACACATCGCGATATAGACTGGTGCCTATCCAAGAGAGACATGTTGTTTAATCTTTTACTAGCCAAGTACGTATTTGTTAAATTGTTAACTAACCACCTAGGTGTTTTCAAGTAATCTCCCTCACACATACTACTCTCTTCCTAGACCACTAGACATAAACAAGGTCTAGCAATCACACAGACATTGATGAATACTAATGTTAGATGTAATATCGCCGGATGGATCAAGATCCACCCGTTACGCAGCGGAATAGTATAGATCTAGATCTAGTCAACCAAAATACATAAAATAATGGATCTAAACCTATGAGGGGGTTAAATTGCTTACCAGTTTATGGTGAATAAACTCCAAGAACAATCTTCAATCCAAGATCCAAGCTAGATGAGAAGCCACAGTCTTCCAACGTGTGTCTCCAAGCACCACCAGGTGGATGGTGTTTCAAGCCGCCGGACCTCCTCGATATGCTACCTTAGAAAAACTCGAAGTTTTTCTAAAACTCGAACCCAAGTAAATAGCCGAAAAATCCAAGCTAATTTACTTCACAAAATGGCGTGTTATGTGATATGTCAAAAGGCTTGGGAGAACTCTCTTTATATAGGAGAGTAATCCTTGTCCTCCAAGGATTTAATAATTAAGAGATAATTATTAGATTAATCCTTATTCCAAATAAAAGATAAATAAAATAATTATCCCAAACAAATTAGGATAAATCATATTATTATCTAATATTCCATGAATTATCAATTAACAAATAAAAGATAAATCGCCCATTAAATAATTATCCAAGAAAACTAATTCCTTAATAATCACTTAATACAAAATGCGCCCCCTCCCTTAGTAAATAAAGGTCCACGCATTTTTTTTGACACATTGGGCCGAGGCCACGGAAAAATTCTTTTCCATGTATATATTTATCTAGTCCAACTAAACAATTAATCCACATATCAATTAAATAGTCCAATCCAACTATTTAATAACAATTGAGGTGAAACGACGAGAAAACATATATCTTATATTAGAGCCACGTCGGAGACCATGGACCCATATTCGTGAGCTACAATAAATTAAATAAAATTATTAAATCGGACCGAACAATAATATTCAATCTATTAATTCCGGGATTACACCACCATAAACCCAAATCGAACTCTCGCGAATATTGATAACTTATACTCAACTATGAGTTGTAAGGTGTCGACTGATATAATCATTACATACGGATAAATCCTCCAAGACTGTTCACTTCGATTCGGGATATCTCCGTAAACCCTTCTCGAAGCATATTATACTTATTTACCATTAACCCCCTAGTGATCAATTAGTTCATAACCAATATGATATGAACTGGGCCCATCGATCAGTTTCTAGGGTTAACAAATAAGGGAACTGTCTGTCTACTTCCCGAGGGAAGGAATGGATTCCATATCTGTGATAGCACAGACTACTCACTCATCCTAGAATAGAGCCAACGAGAAGTGTTGGACCACATACTGCGAAGTGATCCTTACTAACACATCAAACCCTACCCTAGTCTAAGCAGTCGTCTGTGATCACCTCAGGATTGAGATTAATCCATATATGATCATCTTGTGATTCGATAAGACTTCTCGATTACGGAATTATATCGAGAACTCAAATCAAATCGGTCCAACCCTATATGATCATCATCATATATAAATGCCCCACTAGGTACCCTATTACCGACAGTCCGGATAAGACTGTCACACCTTAAAGTGTTATGGGCGCATTATTAGCATATTAATCATGAGACCCGTACTCAGATTAATCAACGCTACGGACTAAGTTAATTTTAAGTACATCTCACTAACTCAATCCTCTTGTGTATAGCCATACACTGAGTTATGTGATTACATAAACGAGGTGCTTAGGGTTTTCAGTAGTGTCTTAATTATAAGCATCCATGCATATAATAAGATGAATTATTAATTCTGTCCTAAAACAATTAGATAATTATCTTTTGGGCACTACACCTAACAATCTCGCACTTGCACGAAAGGCAAGTGGGTTAATTGTTTTAGAGCACACCCTTTATATCTATATCTACAACATTCTCCCACTTGCTCAAAACAAGTGAGACATATCCCTCAAATTTGTACCCTTCAAGCGCATCTTAGTAATTCATCCTTCCAAGCACGACCGGAGTGTGCCGCCGCAAGGTAGGTCAGTGACCCGGCGCGTACTTAGAATCCAAATACCATGTGACTTGGTACACTGATCAGGTAGGATTTCGGCTTTTAAACCAACCTCTATGATCAGGATCCTACACAGCCCACAAAGGACTATAGGTCATCAATCTGCCCTATAGACCGTAAGGTCCTGCAATGGGTGATGGACAAACCATAATCCCACTACGTTCGGGGTGGATCGATATACTGATCTAGTTTAGTAGTTTTTATTAGTGTTATCATCAACTGCCGGTGTTGGATGTTGTCTCGGATTTTATCTAACGAAAAATAAACAAGTAATAAAATAATCCGGTTTACCCCAAGTGCAAGGATCGTAGTATAGTAGTTACAACCGGAGTCGAATCACAGGGAATCGAGGTTGGTCTAGTTCTTAATTTTTCTAAATTGTCACGAGAAATAACTAGAAACGAAAACGAAAAAAACAATAAACTGGACAGAGGGTTGTCAATCCAAAGCCAGGAAAGATAGTTGCGAAACCTAAATCTAAACTATAAACTAGAAAAGAAAACAATAAACAACTATAAAATTGTGACGATGATCATGGTGATTAAACAACGAACAATCAATGATCCACCGTTCCCGCAACCCTCAATTTCCTCTCTAAGGCTATCTTGTGAAGATTTAACTAAAAATTGTGATTCACCTATCAAAAGTATGAATTTCTAATCTCTTAGATAATTCGTCTATTAATCTCGTCATCTCTCGATCCTTAAAGATTAATGCTTTCATTACCAATGTGTAATATTTATTCAATCTAGAAACCTAGATTTCTAACCTAACAACTCTCGTTATATATAGGTTAAAGATCCAATCTTTCCTATGGTGATCTAGGTTTACACCGACTCTCGTCACATAGTAAACATCAACAGCAATACATCTCTCGATTTAAATTGCATAACAATAATAAGCATATAGAAAAGATACGACTTTAATTAAAATCACAAAATAAACCTATGGTTGAAAACCAAGAACCTGCTGAAACGGATTCACAGAGCTTGAACAGACTGCTCAGCCTCCGATCAGCATCGTTACAATCCAGAAAGAAAGCGAAACAAAATAAAAAACCTAATCTAACCCTCGGTCGACCGAGCAGGGGCACTCGGTCGACCGAGCCTGCCTCTCGCTCGAATTAGGGTTTTCTGTATATGATATGATAATATTCTGATGATGCCTAGGGTTGAGATGCTGCGTTGTATTTATAGGAATCAAGGTCGGTTTAACTAAGTCAATTTCTTTGGATGCCCGTTTAATAAATTTGGACGCTTCGTCAAAGTAAAATCTCCAAAGCTCATCATATCTCGGACGCTTGATTCACTCCTCAAACGCTCGTTCACTCTTCATTCAGCTCAAACGCACGTTCAGTTTGCTGGACGTCCGTCCACTCTCTCTTCACTCCAAATTCAATCTCATCTCCCTCCACGTCTTGGTATGAACATCGTTTTAGCTCGTTCCATCCTTTCACAAGATATATTTGTATACCTACAATTATGATAAAACCGTGCAAAGTGTAACATCACATATATAAAGATATTTACCAATAAAATCACATAATTAACCCGAATTTGCACTTAAATACTTTTAAAACTCATTTGCTCAATAATTCGATTAAACCCTTAATTTCTATGCAAATTATACGAATATGGAGGAATTTGTTACAAAATACAACGATATAAATCACATAAAATCACCCTAAACAGATGTGGACTGAACAAATCAATTAGTAACATCTTGAGTACAAATACTTCAAGATCCTAGGTTGTTATTTATAGACTCTATCAGACCGAGTTTGACAGTATAACCGTCATTCTCTAATTTTACGAGTTTTATAACCAACCTTTACTCAATGCATTAAGATATTTCACGACCTGAACGTGTATGTAAAATCTCCAGTCCTACCTTCAATCACTAAATGCTAAATGTCTATATTTACGGAAGTGGGGTGAACCGAATTCACTCCTTATCCATAAATGCGTAGGCATCTTTTAGGTAGACCTCTCGGTTTTTCATTACAACGTAAACCGTTATTTTGCAACCAATATCTTAAATGAGTTAAGCAGTGTATCGTAGTACATCAATAACTATATAAGGCAAATTTATGGTGTATCCCTTAGTGAAAACATTCCACTGGGAGGCAGGCCGAGCGTCAGTCCCGAAGACTACACAATAACCTATTTCTGAGTATGGAATACTCTATCTCTGGTGAAATCAGAGATTTCCTCCAAATATTTTGGATAAACTTACCGGAGTTTCGAGTAGTTATCAGAGAATATGTCACTACTCAGAAGCTCCCACTAGCTTGTATCTTTCATATGACCCCGAAGGTCGATATGAACAAGCTATGTAACTTCTTTAAATCTATTACCCTTTCCCAATTGAAAGGAAACTTAGGCATTGTTCCTTTGAGACAGGGTTCCTTTGACTGGGAGATATGAATCACCCAAAGCCAGTCTTCAGATCTTGTCTTTAGGGAATATGCACTAATTAATAGAATAGAAAGAAGCGTTTATCGAAATACAGAAACCATTTGCGTTTATAGAGTTTAAGATGTGTTACATATACCTATTCAGCATTTCTTAGTGGTTCTGGCTTTATCAAATAAAAGTCCGAGTCTTGGGTTCGTGCTAAGAATGTTATATTTATCGTCAATAAGACAAACAAATTATCCTATTGAAAATGAATACGTTCGTTCCAACGAATCCGAAAAACAGAAAATGAATTTTCTGTGATACTCAAGAATTGAATCCGAGACTTAGTTTAGACAACTAACACGTATAAACGTTCTTTCCCATTCTTGACTTTCCTTAGATGGAAACAGTCTTGAACTTGCAGTTCATTTGAGTAGACACTACTCTTGAATTGTGGGATGTTCAGTGTTACTTGCTTGGACTATCGATTTTTCTAATCGTCAAATCATAAGACCAAAGCTCCCACTAGTTTGTCGGTTCCAAATACCGTCTAACTAGCAACACTTTGTATTTATGATTTTTTAAAGATTAGAACATCACCTAAAACTAAGCTCCCACTAGTTTATCAGTTCCAAATACTGTCTAACTAGCAATGCTGTGTTCATGATGTTTCAAAGATTATAAAATCTCCAGAACTAAGCTCCCACTAGTTTATCAGTTCCAAATACTATCTAACTAGCAACGCTTTATTCTTGTTTTTCCAATGGAAAAACTCTTGTGCAGTCCATTACACATTTCTAATGATTCAGAAAAACAACAAATCATAAGACTAAGGCTCCCACTAGTTTATCGGTTCCAAATACCGTCTAACTAGCAACGCCTTATGTATAAGATTTTCCAATTTTTCAATTTAGAAATTTGTTGTGTAACTACACTTTTAAAATTCACTAACTGAATTTTATAGTGAATTTTATCTGATAAACCTATGTCATCTTTTTGTAAACTAAGTATGGTCGTCTCTCGTTCTACACGAGTGACACCCGTGACATACCTATACTATGTCACTTAAGTTTTTAAAGGCTCAAGAGAAAAATCTCTTCCGAAAAATTAACTGCATTTGTTGATAATTCACAACGTACTTGTTACTTTCCACATTTTTAATGAAGTCCTATTACTAACAGTTTAGTAGCCTAGATATTGAAGTTGTAAATAAACATGACAGAAAGTTAAACTCAAAATTAAAATTTCACTACTAGATTTTTATTTTAGGAATTATAAACTAAAAATAAAGTTTATCCTACCATTCCAAGGATTTAACCTCGCACCTCAGTGCCGTCGTAGGGTAGGTCAAAGAGGTGACGGTTAAACTGAGACAATCTCTCTCAATGATTAAGCTTCGAGAATCGAACATCTCATGGGAATCAGACATCCCGGACCTTAATAATCGATTATCTTCCTTTTCTAGCCTAGATATTTCAAAAATATCCATAAAGAGTGTGACCTACTATATCAGATTTCAAAGTATGCCCCGAGTATGCCGCCGTAGGGTCGGTCAGTGACCCGACGAGTACCCAAAATTCTATCCTTTCGGAGACCAAGCCTTGAATTTTGATTGGGGTGAACACCATCCGTAGGGGGCCAAATTCAAAGCGGCTCGAGGCGTCACCCTTCTCTCACGTGCTTGCACCTATAGTAGAGGCCGTGGGGTTGGCTATCGCCTTCCCCGCTCCCACTCAATAATTTGAAAAAGTGGTGGGTTTACTAATTACAGTTTCGGCCTTGACAATAAGAAACAATAAATCAAAGTACTCCGAACAAGGTCGGTTATGTAGGCAAGCCTACGCCGTCTTATTCGTTGGAACATATGTGACAGTTCAGGCCAATCCGGCAAGAGAAGCCCCGTTTAGCCTGAAGGCTTATCGGCTATGCTAAGTCTTGTCGAACTACTGTAACGTACATCACACGCGGAGGGGAGTCGATTGAGCCGAAGCTCGGTTGAACTCGCCCAACCATGGTTAGACCATTTCCGAACCCATGTACTAAGATTCTCCGATTTCTAAATTGTCACCCAAAGCGTAATCTCGTTTATGTTTAAGGTGGGTTCACTGAGAAGCCATCACCGAAAAGCTCAACGATTTATCCAAGTGGGATTCACCGAGAATCCATCACTAAAATCGTAACGATTGACAAAACCCGGGTCCTCGGTTTTATAATTAGCTACTTATTATTTAACTACCACATATAAATTAATAAGCATTCATACTAATTATTCGAGTTATACACGTCTATTTTAATTTGAAATTAAAAAACTACGTGTATGCATTGGAGTGGAATCATGAAGATGCAAGTCATGGCAATTTTCCGGTTTTAAACACGTAATCTTGATCAAACACAAAATTATACCGAAAGTAAACACCGAGATGTACCGTTGGTACCCCCGACAAACTATTTTCTAAGGAAAAGTAAAACTTAATCTATGTCGTCGAGTCTTGATCTTCGAATCTTGAACTTGAACCGCCGGATCACGAACCACAAACACCCGAGAGGAGAAAATGCTTTTTAATTAAATAAATCCAATTTATTTGATATATAAAACCTTTTTTTCTTTTTCTTTCGGCTGTTTTTAAATTATTTCAATATATATATATATATATATATATATATATATATATATATATATATATATATATATATATATATATATATATATATATATATATATATATATATATATATATATATATATATATTTATTTATATTAATTTTCTATCAAACGGCAGATTAAAAAAAAAATTAGGTAAAAAAAAAAAAAGTATATTACATACAGCCGCTGAAAACCCTAGCTGCATGCATGTTTTATAAAAAGCAGACTTATAGCGACGCTTTTCAGCGTCGCAGAAAGTCCTGTAGCGCAGAATTTTAATTAAAAACAGGTTTTTAGCCGTTTCTCCACATTCATACCTTGGGTTTCGTCTTGATCTTCAACTATTCTTCAAGATCTTCATCTTTTCGAGCCCGGAACAACAAAATTACAATAAAAGATGCTACTTTTACATGGAATTTCGAAAATTGCATAATTAAAGATACAAATCCTATGCTCAATTGTTACTAAACAAATGAGCTACAAAATAGATTTACGGGTAAACAATACCAACCCCAATCCATCTCTTCATCCACAACATTCAAAGCATACAACCATGATTAATTTTGAATTTTACCAAAAAAAACGAAATAAAAACGCCTAAAACATACTTTTCCACTCCAAGATCTAAAATTCATATACTTTGATCGTTAGATCAAAGGCTCTGATACCACTTGCTAGATGCAATATCGTCGGATCAATCAACTATTGACCCGATTACGCAGCAGAATGCATCAGATCTCGATCTAACGAAACAAAGAACATAAATTAAAGATCAAACTACAAGGGGGTTAGATTGCTTACCAGTTTATGGTGAATAAACTCCAAGAACAATCTTCAATCCAAGATCCAAGCTAGATGAGAAGCCACAGTCTTCCAACGTGTGTCTCCAAGCACCACCAGGTGGATGGTGTTTCAAGCCGCCGGACCTCCTCGATATGCTACCTTAGAAAAACCCGAAGTTTTTCTAAAACTCGAACCTAAGTAAATAGCCGAAAAGTCCAAGCTAATTTACTTCACAAAATGGTGTGTTATGTGATATGTCAAAAGGCTTGGAGAACTCTCTTTATATAGGAGAGTAATTTTTGTCCTCCAAGGATTTAATAATTAAGAGATAATTATTAGATTAATCCTTATTCCAAATAAAAGATAAATAAAATAATTATCCCAAACAAATTAGGATAAATCATATTATTATCTAATATTCCATGAAATATCAATTAACAAATAAAAGATAAATCGCCCATTAAATAATTATCCAAGAAAACTAATTCCTTAATAATCACTTATTACACAATGCGTTCCCTCCCTTAGTAAATAAAGGTCCACGCATTTTTTTTTTGACAAATTGGGCCGAGTCCACGAAAAAATTCTTTTCCATGTATATATTTATCTAGTCCAACTAAACAATTAATCCACATATCAATTAAATAGTCCAATCCAACTATTTAATAACAATTGAGGTGAAACGACGAGAAAACATATATGCTATATTATGAGCCACGTCGGGGACCATGGACCCATATTCAGTAGCTACAATAAATTAAATAAAATTATTCCTCAGACCGAACAATAATATTCAATCTATTAATTCCGGGATTACACCACCATAAACCCGAAATTGAACTCTGCCGAATATAGATAACTTATACTCAACTATGAGTTGTAAGGTGTCCACTGATATAAACATTACATACGGATAAATCCTCCATAGACTGTTCACTTCGATTCGGGATATCTCCGTAAACCCTTCTCGAAGCATATTATACTTATTTACCATTAACCCCTTAGTGATCAATTAGTTCATAACCAATATGATATGAACTGGGCCTATCGATCAGTTTCTAGGGTTAGCAAATAAGGGAACTGTCTTTCTACTTCCCGAGGGAAGGAATGGATTCCATATCTGTGATAGCACAGACTACTCACTCATCCTAGAATAGAGCCAACGAGAAGTGTTGGACCACATACTGCGAAGTGATCCTTACTAACACATCAAACCTACCCTAGTCTACAAATGCCTCGTGATCACCTCAGATTGAGATTAATCCATATATGATCATCTTGTGATTCGACAAGACTTCTCGATTACGGAATTATATCGAGAACTCAAATCAAATCGGTCCAGCCCTATATGATCATCATCATATATAAATGCCCCACTAGGTCCCTATTACCGACAGTCCGGATAAGAATGTCACACCGTAAAGTGTTTTGGGCGCATTATTAGCATATTAATCATGAGACCCGTACTCAAATTAATCAACGCTACGGACTAAGTTAATTTTAAGTACATCTCACTAACTCAATCCTCTTGTGTATAGCCATACACTGAGTTATGTGATTACATAAACGAGGTACTTAGGGTTTTCAGTAGTGTCTTAATTATAAGCATACATGCATATAATAAGATGAATTATTAATTCTGTCCTAAAACAATTAGATAATTGTCTTTCGGGCACTACACCTAACAACTAATTCATCAAAACACAAGCCTATCACGCTCTTCCGACGGATCCGAACTTCAACTCCCTTGAAGAGTACATTCGGTGTTTTAACTGAACGAATCAGAAGCTCAATTCAGGCTTGTTTATGTTTATACAATGTTAACGTATCATAAATAAGGGTTTAAAACTGAAAGACATAACTTAAACCTCAAATAATTATAAACTGGGGCAATGCGTGCGCATTAGCTAGAATGCGTACGCATTCCCTACTTCAAAACCTGCTGGAAACTGTCTGTCCAAACAATGCGTGTGCATTGCCTACAATGCGTATGCATTTCACGAAAAGTGGCTAAACCTGGTCTACCTGAAGCAACAATGCGTACGCATTTTGAGGATTGCGTGCGCATTGCTCAAACAGAGACATCCTGAACCAACCTGCATCACGAATGCGTGTGCATTCCAGTGAATGCGTGCGCATTCATCAAACAGAAACTCAAACATTGCAGTCTGTTACAGGAATGCGTGCGCATTGACAGGCAATGCATACGCATTCGACGCAGAGACAACCCTAAACCTAATTTTCATCCCTTAACGATTTCTATTCCGTTTCTAACCCAATTAGCGTCGAATTAGCCACAGTAAAACACATACAAACATATCTAATCATACCATAACATTTACGATCCTTGATCAACGAGAAGACACATCTTTCTAGCATATAAACATCTTAAAACTTGATCTAAACCTTATAAACGATAATTGAGGTCATAGGAAGAGTCTCTTACTTGATTGCAGCCAACAACCAGATTCAAAGCCTTGAAAAGTCTGCTGCACTTCCCACAAAACTGATATCAAAACGGTGCCTCTTCACAACGGTTCCAATTCTCGAGTCCGATCTGAAAACGGTTAAGCTTTCCTTTAGAAATTGCGAAAACTTCCTAGCTCTTTTTCTTCCTCTTGATTGCACAGAGAAAGAGCGTGGAAACTGAATTTCTGATTAGTGTTTAGGTTAGGGAATAATTTGGCGAAATTTTCCTTAAATACTTGATCCCAAATTAATCCATTTTTCCATAATCACCCTTAATTACCAAAATCAGAAATTCCCCTTAGTTAATCATATACATAATTTCGAAAAAATATATATAATTACGACTTATCTTTTAACTCCAATAAAAGAAAAGAAATAATAATATTTCGTTTTCGCAAAATGACACGTCTGTCCTTTCCCGAAAATCGGAATATTACAATTTAAATCATACTTTATTGGAATGAAATCAACTAAAATCAAAACCTTTCATACCAACCATAATATGTCATAGGATATTCACATCAGAAGCCCTATTTTTTATCCCTAAAATAATATAAAATAATACATATCTCTATTTTACAACATCTCAATTCAAAACACTCAACAACAACATCCCTATCCCTATCTTTATACCAAATACCATTAAAATAGAGATAGTGTTCCACAAATGGGGATACACTATTCATTGACCCTAAAAATAAATAGGGATGAGGCTTCTGCTGTGGAGGTATTTGAGAAAAAATTTCACTTTTTATGTTTATTTTAAGGATAAAGCACTGTATAGGGTTTCTGACGTGAATGCCCTTATTATAGCACGGTAAAGAATGAAAAAGGAGTTGATATCTATGATTTAGCTTGTACATTTTCTGGATATTATAAGAGAATTTCTTACACTTGAGTCTTTCTATTATTTATTTATAGGTTATATACTAATTGAAATATTAAAATGGAATTAGTGGAAGGCCATTATCTTTGTCAATTGTTGCCAAGGTACAATGTTCATTTATTTTGCCTAATCAAAATGTTGTCGGAAGCATATATCCTCAATCTCATCATGTAATAATCAAGTATAATATTGATAGTGTATAAACACACACACACACACACATATATATATATATATATATATATATATATATATATATATTATAAAAATAATTGGAAACAAGTACATATGCACATGCACTCTTAAATCTTGTCAATAAGTGCCATCCTACTTCTTTTCTGAGTCTCTAAAGTTGTAATAATGGGAAGACAGCATCATGATATAAAAATAAAGAAACACTAACATGATATAATGTTCGAAACACAATAGACTTGCTGTTATAAAACTGATGGAGATAACTTCAGATTCAAGAAACAGAAACAGAAGCAATCAAACGTAAACAATCAAAGGAGAAAACAGAAACAATAAGAACACAGATTTAACGTGGAAAACCCCTCTCAAAGTGAGAGATATAAAACCAGGCGAGAAAAGAGATATTTTATTATGCAATTGAATTTCTGATTTCAACACACACAGACAATGTAACAACAATCAGTATTTATAGGCACAAATCCCTAAACCCTAGCCGCCAGAATCTTTTATACGATCTCGCCATAAATACCCTTACACGTGTCCTCCTTTTAATGACACCGTATAATTTGTCACATAATGTAATTATCGGATGTGGGACCTGCTTTGTATTCCAAGATTGCTCAGCTGACTATCACCTGGCGATAGTTACCTCACGTGAAGCCTCGATGAGACTCCACCCTCATGAAGAAGCGTAATTGAATACACTTCTCACCGCCCATCACACACGGTGAGTCTTGATTGGTTTCACCAAAATGCGAGTTTAAGTCACTTTCTTCGACAAATCTCCACCTTGACTTCAACTCTCCACAGAGTCAAGCAGATTGCATAACCGGATGTACTTGTACCGGATGCATTCGTCAATGCCGGATGTACTTGTACCGGACTATCTCCACAAAGATCCACTCCACCGATCCGCCTTGGTAGAGTTTCGAAATAGATTATAAGCTTTGAATATTCAAGAAGTCCAGGCAAAGCTGAAACTTACTCTGCTGAACTGGTTTAGTGAACATATCAGCAGGATTATCCTTGGTGCTGATCTTCTTCACTACAACCCTCTTCTCATTCCTCAGAAAATGATACATGACATCAATATTCTTGGTTCTCTCATGATGAACCTGATCCTTGGCTAAACATATTGCACTTAGACTGTCACAATATATCTCAGCCTGATCCTGATGCAACCCCAAATCACTGACTAGCCCCTTCAACCAGATACCCTCCTTAGCTACTTTAGTAAGAGCCATATATTCTGATTCACTAGTTGATAAGGCTACTGTAGCCTGAAGAGTAGCTTTCCAGCTGACCACTGCATTTCCCAATGTAAACACATACCAGTCATTGATTTTCATCATCAACATCACTGCGATAATCAAGATCACAAGAACTTTGTGACTGCACGATATCACCTCCATAAATGAGACCAACATCGGTTGTACCTCTCGTGTACTGAATATCCTTTTAATGACTTTACGGTGTTCTTTTCCAGGTTGAGCCATAAACTCGCTGACAACACTGATCGCTCGAGTTGAGATCGGGGGCTAGTGCAAACCATGGCATACATAAGACTGCCAACTGCACTAGCATAGGGAATTCTTGACATATACTCCTTCTCTTCAGGTGACTGTGAAGCATAAACAGACAAATGAACATTTGATGCCATAGGAGTATCTATTGGTTTTGCACCAGACATCCCAAACTTGGCCAATATCTTCTGCATATAACCCTGCTGAGACAAGAATAATTTCTTTTGACTTCTATCTCTCCATATCTCCATCCCTAAGATTTTCTTGGCTGCAGCCAAATCCTTCATTTCAAATTCAGCACAAAGAAGGTTCTTCAGATTTTGAACATCAGACTTCCTTGCAGCAGCAATCAACATGTCATCCACATACAGAACAAGATAGATATATGATCCATCTTTCGAACAGATGAAGTAAACACAACTTCATAAGGACTTCATTGTAACCTCTTTGAAGCATAAAATCATCAAACCTTTTATACCACTGCCTTTGAGCTTGCTTCAAACCATACAATGATTTCTTCAACTTGCAAACATAATTTTCCTTGCCAGGAACTTGAAAACCCTCAGGCTGTGTCATGTATATCTCCTTATCCACCTCACCATGTAGAAAAACAGTCTTTACATCTAATTGCTCAAGTTCCAGATCATGCTGTGCCACCATTGCTAGTAGCACCCTGATTGAAGTGTGTCTGACCACTGGTGAAAATATTTCATCAAAGTCAACCCCTTCCCTTTGACTGAATCCTCTTACAACCAAACGTGCCTTATACTTGACCCCTTCTCGCCTTAGTTATTCCTTCCTTTTCTTGAAAATCCATTTACAAGTCACAACTCCCCTTGTCAAGTAATTTGTTTGACCAATTCCCAAGTCGATTCTTCAACAATGAATCCATTTCATCTCCCATGGTCGCATGCCACCGAGATGCTACGTACATGTCATTTGCTTCCCTGTAAGTAGTAGGTTCATCAACCTCTACCTCTTCTGCAACTTGGAGTGCATATCCAGCCAAATCATCATACCCATATCTCCTTGGAGGTATACCAACATTAGATCTTCTAGGCCACGATGGGCGCTTTAGACTATCTTTGATTAATGTCTCAGATGACGCCCTGCCGAGGTCTCGGTGAGTGGCTTGGATCGATTTCGGTTCATTATCCAGATCAGTATAGCGTTGATTTGGATCCACTAATTGTTGCATATCAGTAGACTCCACCTGAAGCTCCACCTGATTCTCAACACTATCGATTCAAAGATCGGGTTTTGATTCGGAGACCTCCTCCGATGAGTTATGCATAGAATTTTCATCAAACACCACGTCCCTGCTGAGGATTACTCTGGACTCTGCTGATGACCAAATTATATATCCCTTCACTCCATCACCATACCCTACAAACACTCCTTCTTGGCTCTAGGCTCCAACTTCCCTTCACTAACATGATAGTAAGTGTGACTCCCAAAACCCTTAGAATCGAGTAGTCAAGATGCTTGCTGACCACATCTCAAATGGTGTCTTGAGATTGATCCTGTGTGAGGACTCTGTTGATTAAGTAGCAAAGTTGTTTTTCTGACCTCGCCCAAAATCTCCTTGATAAACCCGACTTGAGAAAGCATACATCTTGCCCTCTCAAGTAGAGTTTGATTCATCCTTTCGGCTACACCATTCTCTTTGAGGTGTATTCCTTACTGATATGATGTGCGGCAATACCTCATTTGCACAAAATGAATCAAAATCCGTCCGCAGTAATTCAGACCATTATCATCACGAAGCTTCTTGATTTTCTTGCCTAACTGATTCTCCACTAGGGCCTTCCACGCTTGAAGTTCTTGAATGCATCACTTTTGTTCTTCATCATCACCACCCAAGTCATCCTTGAATAGTCATCTATGAATGACACAAAATATCTGTGACCACCCAATGACTCAACTTTTGATGGACCCAGTGATGCGAATGGATATAATCAAGTGATGCCTTTGTGTTGTGCAACCTATTGAGAACTTACTTTATGCAATTTCGAAACACACAATGTTCACAAAAGTCCAGATTCTTGACCTTATATCCCCAAGAAAACTCTTTGAAGAAAGAATGCATACCCCTTTCACCCATATGACCAAGTCTCATGTGCCCATGGTGAGTCTGCTTGAGGATCGGTGAAGCTAGCCGAGGATGCAACAAAGAAGATGCAGATCTGATAGATCCTTGTAATATATACAAGGTTCCCTCTTGATGCCTTTGAGGACTACAATGAATCTTTGAAGACATTCATTTGCCCACCTTCACCCTTGAAATTGAACCCCTCTAGCATCCGGTGGGCGAGAGATACCAAATTCTTGGTCATCTGTGGAACATGTCTTACATCTTTCAGTGTACAAAATTTACCATCCTCCGTCCTTAACTTCACTGAGCCAATTCCCATAAATTTGCAAACTTTGCTGTTGGCCATATAGATTTGACCACCATCCATCTGCTCATAAGTAGAAAACCACTCCCTGTTTGGACAAATATGGTAGGATGCTCCAGAATCAAGTATCCACACATCATTGTGGGGTGTAGAATCTCCTGCAACTAGAACCAGATCCTCATCAAATTGCTCAGTAGCCAAGGCTACTATGCCAGAATTGCCTTCTTGCTGTTTCTTCTTCCTTGGACAATTGGACTTCCAATGTCCTTGCTCTCTTCTGATAATTACTGAGCACATCAGTAGACTTAGGACCTTTGGACCACGATTTCTTTTTCTTCTTCGTCCATATCCTTTTCCTATTATTGCGCTAGCTACTAGCCCAAAGAAACTGACTGTCATCTGTCCAAAGCGACCTTGTGTCTCAGCTCCCTGGCATGTAAGGCAGACCTCACATCCTCCAAAGCTACTGTATCCTTCCCAACTATGAAAGACTGCACAAAGTTTTCATATGATGCCGGTAATGACACCAACAGGATTAGGGCTGCATCTTCATCCTCAATTTTAACATCAATATTCCTTAAATCAAGTAATATTGTGTTCAGCTGGTCCAGATGTTCCCTCAGTGGACTTCCTTCATGCATCTTCAAACTGAATAACCTCTGTTTCAACAACAACTTGTTGGTCAGTGACTTGGTCATATACAGGCTTTCAAGCTTCTTCCACAACTTGGCTGCGGTGTCTTCCTCAGCAACCTCAGTGATAACATCATCAGATAAGCACAACATGATGGTTGAATGTGCTTTCTTCCAGATGGCATAATCTGCTTTGCATCGTATTTGGTTTGTCGGATAAAGGACTCCACAAACCCCGTTGTTTCAACAAAGGCACGATTTTGATTTGCCACTGAGACCAAAGCTGTTCCTTCCTGTAAATTTATCGATTTTCACGTTCATCTGCCGACATCTTTTCTTGCTAAAGATCACAACTTTATCACAGATCCTAGCACTCATCAAGGTCTTGGTGAAGATGAAGGCGATCGCATGCAGATTGTTTTCTCAGAACTGCCTCTCGATACCACTTGTTATAAAGCGATGGAGATAACTTCGGATGCAAGAAATAAAGCGAAGCAATCAAACGTAAACAATCAAAGAGAAAGCGAAACAAGAAGAACACAGATTTAACGTGGAAAACCCTCTCAAAGTGAGAGAGAGAAAAAACCACGGATGAGAAAGAGATATTTTATTATGCCATTGAATTTCTGATTTCAACACACTGAGACAATGTAACAACAATCTGTATTTATAGGCACAAATCCTAAACCCTAGCCGTCAGGAATCTTTGTCGATCTCGCCATAAATACCTTACACGTGTCCTTTTTTAATGACATCAGATATAAATCATCACATAATGAAATTACGGATGTGGGACCTGCTTTGTATTCCAAGATTTCGTGACTATCACCCCTTGATAGTTACCCCTGACGAAGCCTCGATGAGACTCCACCCTACTGATGCACATAATTGAATACACTTCTCAGCTGCCCATCACACAGCTGAGTCTTCAGATTGGTTCCACCAAAATGCAGAGTTTAAGTCACTTTACTGACACTTGCTAATTTAGATTAGCATTTTTTAACATAATTTAGATTAGCATATTTTAAATCAAAATGATGAGCCTAAAACATTATTAGATTCATTATTACATAAGTGACGCCTATAAACCTAAATTATGGGGCTTTACAGATAGTGTCTTTAAGTCAGCTATTAGAACGAAACTAAGTATCGCTCGTGAAAAACAATGACGTCCCGTTTGGAGAATGATCCCTTATAGCACGGTTTAGTCAGTTATTCTTGCAGTTCAAATAAGATTCGGACCGCCACTTCTCTGAAAGCATGGTTCTTGCCTCCTCCCCCTTTGAGCTCGTCCATTCGTTGGGTGATCCCTAACTCTCGCGTTCGAGTGTTTTGTTTGTCGTTTAGGTCCGTGTGTGAGATTTCTGCAGTCACCTCCGGGGTTCTTCGCACCTGGATAGTTCCAGGACCCTTGTGCCCCGTCCCATGATCAAATAAAGTTGCATGTCCTATGACTCACAACTAAAAAACGAGCCTTGTGGCAAGACGCGGACATTCCCCATGGTGCGGTTCCCTCTGGTCCGTTCCCGGGTTGGGTTAAGGGAACATCCAAGCTATTGCCCTCACAAATCCAAACGCGCTCTCAGGGTCTTCTTGAAAATCCTTTGTTAGGATGTCGGTTTTCTAAGATGGGATTGTAATATTCATGTTGAAAAAATAAGAAAAATATTATCAAGAAATAAGGTTAAACATAATAAATTTAATTCAACCATTTTAATCCAAATTAAACAAATGACGATAAATTTAAGTAGTTATTGAAGTCATTATGATTCACTCACATTCTTTAGGTTTAAGTCATACCTAACACTTTAAGTCTATAATTGACTCACATTCCAAAATTGGTGCTAATACTATTCTCTATGACAATTTTTATACTGATATTTACTCTTCTAGACATATTCTTTGATAAATCAAACTTAAACGCTTTTTTTATTTTATTTTTTTATTTATTTTTTAAACGGATCACTTTATTAATCAAGCCTACAAACGAGGCGTCATCAAAATTACAAAGGTTTATCAAAGACGTGTAAAAACAGTAAAAGAATCTCTAATTTATACACCAGGTCAATCTTAGGTTTCTGGCACGTTCCACTATATTAGCAAGAAAGACATGGGGTGGAGGCCTCTCTTCCTCGTAACTATGAATTGTCTTATTCCGCCACATTCAAATACCGTAAACTGCTTCTCTCCACATATATCGCCACATCTAATCTTTTACCTCTCTTTCTTAATAAAATTATGCTGACAGCATTATTGTATGAATGAGTTTAGAGGTATTACATAAGACATGACATCATCATCATTATCTAAGGACTAATTAATTGCACTTAAGAAAAAGAAAAAAGTAAAATGTATATACATACATACATACATACAGGGTATTTCTCTAGAGTTTCATGATTCTTCTTCTTGTTGCACATGTTCCTGTACTTGCACCAGCCTTGCACTAGCCTTGTTGCACCACAATCCAACAATAACTAATTTAATGCCATCTAAATTTTATACAATTATTATTTTTGTACCTTCCATAAATATGAAAAGGACACAGAATGGCTGATTGTTCTCCCTTTTTATATTTATTTTTATATATCATTTTTTTTTTACAGAGACTTGTTTTTTTTTTTCCCCTTCTTTTTTCTACAGAACAAAATGCAGTAAGGTCAAATATTAAAAAAAAATATAAGATTTAATGAATAAGCAGTTTTTTTTTTTTTTTTTTGGAAGAGATTGAATAAGTAATTAATATGACAAAATGTCAAACATAATTCGTATTTAAACCACCCAATTGAAACAATAAAGTTCAAATAGAGGGACAATCACTTCAAAAAGAAAGAAAGAAAGAAAAAAAAAACTGAAATAGGAGGAAATAAATTATCGTAATAAAAATGATCGATATCCTTACACACTGCGATTGTTTATGAAAATATAGGATATTCTATACCGAATGGAAAATGTTGTTTCTTAAGTGTGTATTAGAGTAATGAAACATACATAATGAATGTCACGACTCTTTATCTTTCCATCCCTCGATTTGATCACCTCCACCATTTGGGTTTGTCAAGTGTAACGTGAATACTTCTTTAACTTCTAATGTTTGTTGTTTTTAAAATGATTTCCAGATATCACCATGGTCGCTTTATGCTGGTTTTTTTTACTGTCATACTAACATTTGAAATGTTATTGAAACGCAGGAACTTCTTATCATTTCCCACGGTTTAGCTAAAGCATCACATGTAGCCTCCCAACATCTTATCCCTAAAAGTGATCATCTGGCTTGCGTGCTCCATCTTACTTAAGTGCAGAAGATTATTCTGGCTTAAGGTATCCGGTTACAATTTGTAAATCTATGATGCATAATTTCTCCACCATTCAATTTCCTTTATTAGATGGACGGGCAGTGTCATTGTCCATCTGTTACCTAAACCGGTCTTAGCACATATGATGTTTTTTCAGGAGATTTTTAAGGACATCATATTAAATCTACATGATGAACATGTATTGAGGTGTTTTTAAGTACTGTAGATGTCGGATATCGCCTATTCAATGATCCGGGCCAATTTACCCCTGCAACTATTTATCAAGAGCAACTAACAACAGAGATGGTGATTTTGTGTTGTTATAGACTGAACCTGAGAGTTATTTCTCTCAAGTTGCCTACGTATCCAATGTGTGTAATTTGAATCAAGTCTTTCGTAGTTCCTTAGTGTTTATTTATATAGTGGGCGTTTAGCCCTATTTCTTGTCCGGAAAGTATTAGGATTTGTGATAACAGGATCAGTGTAAATACCTTTATTTTAGGGATAATTATGACTATGTTTAAATAACAGGATCAGTGTCCTATAATCAAGAGACTCTTCCATGTTTATTCTATTATTTAGGCACATGTGTGAATGCCGAAATAATGAAGCCCCAGACGTCCTGCGCTGGGCTCCTCAAGTCGTCTCGACCTGGGTTGCAAGGCCTACCCTCCGTTATAACCGAGCCGTCCTGCGGCGGTCTAGTCGGGAAGAGCAAGCCTCCCACCTGGGGTGCCGGTCTGCTCTACCAGTGAGACCCCTGACCTTTACACTTGTTATTTTATTGTCACTCTTTCTCTTCATTAATTATGTAGCCATTTTTTAAATGACACGTGACAAATGCCGATCCAACCCATGTCAAGTACAATAATATGTTTCATGTGGTGGCCTTAAAGACCTCCGACCTGAGAGATGATGTAATTGTTGTTGTCGTTAGTTCAATTGATTATTAGTAATAGAGTTTGAAGTTCTAAATAAAACAAAGTTATATGACCGTTTCTTTCTTTATTTTTAATGAGAAAAATCTATAATGATAGTAGTACTATAATAAGAAATCACAATCCCTAAAGAAAATTAATTAGGGAAAAAGAGGAAAAAGAAAGTTCCCATTTTCCAAACGACAAATTCCCGTCCGTCCGATCGATCACTTCAACTCAAAGTCCACCAATGATCAAAGCATAGCCACCAATTACCACCGTCTCTCTGCCCCTTGACCGCTGTGTACGGCTGCGTTTTGCCTCCCTTTTCTTTCTCTCTCACATACTCTCCCCTCATTGGATCTGAGATCCCAAAGTTAGTTTCTTGGAACCTTGAAATCCCCCCTCTTCGGACAAAGATCACCTTCTCTGTAACGTTTCAGAGGATCGTCCCCCTTCCTCTGTGACGTTTCAGAGGATTGCGACTATAAAACCAACCCACAAGTAGTCGTGTATTTTGAAAGATTCTACTTATATAAACATTTCATCAAACATGAAGTGTTCATTTTGAAAGTAGTAATGGGAGGACGGCACCGACGACGATGAACAAAGCCGGGGAAGTAGAGGAAAATGAGTGTTTCCACGACTCTCTTGATCGGCTTTACCCTTCTTCTGACAGTTCTTTTTGTTCCCCTTATTCTTCTTCTTCAGAGTCTGAGGTTCACGACCTTGATGATTGTTCCAATGATTCTGTCCAAGTTCTTGCGCCAGAATTTCCGACAGGGATTTTCGATAACTACGATGTTTGGTTATCTGAGCCTTCCTCTGTTCAAGAACGCCGCCTCCGCCTTCTACAGAATATGGGCCTTAGCGATGATCCCTCTTTAGTTCGCCATCAATCCCCTGATAGATGGCCGGATTCTTCTTTAGGCAAATCGGAGTCTTCGGAGCAGTTGGATAATGAAAGTTTGGGCGAGACTGTAAGTATTGATTCTAGGGTAATTTTTAATAACAAAAAAAGTTTTAGTGGTGGCCTTGACAGGAGCAGTCTTACTGAATATGATGCGACCATTGTTTCCGGTATCGGACGATCGAAATCCGAGAGTGAGCGTAAGAGTACCATTGGATTGTCCAATAATGCTGGCCTTTCTGGTGGTGGATTTGTATCTAATAATTCAAATAAATTCCATACCTTTGTTGATGGCAGTTTTTCTAATAGTTTACAAACTGGAAATGGTAATGGGTCATCACCCAGCAGTAAGCCTCCAAGGGGTAAGGTTAGAGTAAGTAATAAAGGCAATGAGAGTTCTGGTTTGGGACATAGGAAAGTTGAGGTCGCTTTGGAGGGTAATGGGTTGGGCATAAATCCGGGTTCTCCCGTTTGTACCATAAAGAATTTGGATAATGGGAAAGAGTTTATTGTGAATGAGTTCACAGAAGATGGGATGTGGAATAAACTTAAAGAAGTGGGAACTGGGCAGCAGTTGACTATGGAGGAATTTGAGTTGACAGTTGGACTTGGAACGTCTCCGATTGTGCAAGAGTTGATGAGGCGACAGAACGTTGAAGAAGGGAGTGGGGTTAATGGCGATGCAAATACTGAGAGAAGGGTTGGGAGTGGAGGTAAGGTGAAGAAGAGAGGCAATTGGTTCAAGAGTTTAAGAAATGTGGCTAATTCTGTCAGGGTGAGTAAGGAGGGACGGAGTAGTGACGAGAGAGACACGTCATCTGAAAAAGGTGGGAGAAGGTCAAGTTCTGCAACAGATGAAAGCCAGGAAGCATTTTTTCCCGGGCCAGAGAAAATCAGGGTCAAACAATCTGGGAAGCCTTTTAAAGAACTTACAGCAATGTATAGGATGCAAGAAATATATGCACACAAGGGTTCAATATGGAGTATTAAGTTTAGTTTGGACGGAAAATATCTTGCATCTGCTGGGGAAGATTGCATCATTCACGTATGGCAGGTTGTTGAATCTGAAGGAAAGGGTGATCTGGTGACGGATAATCTGAACAACTTGTTTGTGGCTAAGGGATCACCAAAGGCAGCCTCTGTGTCACCTAATTTAAATGGTCAAGCAGAGAGGAGGAGAAGACGCAAGTCTTCTATAAGCCGAAAATCTGTTAACTTGGACAATATTCGGTTCCCAGAAACAATGGTTTCCCTCTCCGAGAAACCATTTCGTTCATTTCAGGGGCATTTGGCTGATGTGCTTGACCTATCATGGTCAAAGTCTCAGGTAAAACGTAACCTTCTCATTTTGATCCTAATGTCATGACAAGCATCTATTATCATTATCAGCTAGTCTACTTTGTTGTCTGCAGTGCCTAGTTGTTATGTCTATGACTGCCTGGTTTAACTTGTGTTTCATTCACATATGAGTGTTTTTGCTAATATTGCTGCAATTCTGAAAGTCTGGTTGATGTTTGTGTTACACGCGGTGAAAGGTATTTCTTATGTGCATAGCCGAATTAATTTCCTTGATCAGTTGCACCAAACATTTTCCCTTCCCGATAAAGTGTGTAGCATCTTCTTTTTACCAATGTCCCCAAGTTGAAATGGAAAAGGATTTTTAAATGCATCTTTAACTTGCAAAAAGTGGCATTCCTTTCCTTCACCGTAGTGTGCATTTAGGTATGCGGCATAAATAAGCAAACTTTACTCTGTCTAGGCATGTACTACTTGGAGGTCTCCCGCTTTATAGTTCACCGGCCTTATTTTTTTGCTTTATTTTCTGTATTCATTCTTCATGAACTTGGCTATGACATGGTTATGAAGTGTCTCATCCCATGATTTTCTATCCTTTTATTATTGTGTGTCATTTCTACTACTATTACCAATAAGCTTCTTTCTGTATATATTAATTTTTTTAACAATTACTTTTTTCCTATTTCTTTAGCATTTGCTATCATCTTCCATGGACAAAACAGTAAGGCTGTGGAACTTGTCTACCGAGTCATGTTTGAAGATATTTTCACATAGTGACTATGGTTAGTGCTTGATATCCACCTTCTGTCCGTCATGTTTGTTCTTGTTGGCTGTATCATTATTTGATGGATATGTATTTCCCTCCAGCCTGGAATTTTGTCTGATGATTTTTTATGCAGTGACCTGCATCCGCTTTAACCCTGTGGATGAGCGATACTTCATCAGTGGATCCCTGGATGCTAAGGTTCGAATCTGGAGCATTCCAGGTTGTAAAGTTGTTGATTGGAACGATCTTCATGAAATGGTCACGGCTGTTTGCTATATGCCTGATGGACAGGTTGGGGTGTAGAAGCCGATAATTTTGTACCTTTGATGAATGCATGGGGAAACGATATATGTATGTTCTGTGTACTCATTTGACTGTTATTTGGTTGGTTTTGAAGGATGCACTCGTTGGTACCTACAAGGGAAGCTGTCACTTATACGACACTGCATGTATGTGCACATTTTTTGTGTTTACCCTCCCTCCCATATTTTACTTGGTTATCGGTTTATGTTATTCTTGTTATATATGGGTTGTTTTCAGATAATAAGCTTCAGATTCGAAGTGAAATTAACCTGCAGAGTAAGAAGAAGAAATCCCAGAAAAAGATAACTGGTTTCCAGGTAATTTTCCAAACCATCTTCTTCACTTCATACCTACACAAATGCTTCCTGAGTTCCTGGTGATGCATGCTCATTATGACATCTTTTTTCACTGGTATAATATCATGTATTTGATATTTGGAATGAAGAATGCAGTCTTCTGACCATTATTGCTGGTTTATATGCAACAGTTCGCACCAGCAAGTACCCGGGAGGTGCTTATTACATCAGCTGACTCACGTATTCGGGTTATTGATGGAACTGAAGTGGTCCACAAATATAAAGGTGCACTATACTAATGCCTTGTGTGTGTTGTTGATTTACCCCTAAAGTGATACTACTTTTTATTTTTATTTTTATCATTTAGCACTTTGAAATAAATATTATCTGACAGGATTCCGCAACACCAACAGCCAAATTTCAGCCTCACTTACAGCTGATGGGAACTACGTAGTATGTGCCAGCGAGGATTCTCACGTGTATGTTTGGAGGCACGAAGGCGATTCACGGCCTAGCAGGACTAAAGGTGTAACTGTTACTCAGGCTTATGAAAGTTTTATCTGTGAAGATGTTACAGTAGCTGTTCCATGGCCTAGTGTATCTGAGACACAGGTATCATCAAACAATACCAACGCTTCTCTGAATCAGCTTGATGAAGAGGAGGCTCCACTACTCTCAACCATGGAAGATGCTATTGGAGCTAACATGTCATCATCAGCAAGTACAAGTAATAGTAATAGTAGCCCCCCTATTCATAGTTCAACAAACTTCTTTTTTGACAGAAATGCTGCTACGTGGCCTGAGGAAAAACTTTGTTTAGCTGTTAAGAATCCAAGTCCTCGTGGTGGTTTCGTTGACTTTTCCCACCAAGAAAGCAGTGCAGCTTGGGGTATGGTGATAGTCACTGCAGGGCTTAAAGGGGACATCAAGATATTTCAAAATTTTGGGTTGCCACATTGAGCTTAAGGAAACCATCTCCTTAAAATACAGAAAAGGTGTACAGTTTCGGTTATACGTATTGCTTGCTCCTTGTATGTAGAGTGTATGTTATAGTATACACATTGTTAGATAGATTACAGAAATAGGAGAAAGGTACTAGGATTGAGTTAATAAACTGATATTGTTTTTTCTACATTGGGCGATAATAGATTAGTTAGTTTTGTCATTGACAGAAGACGGTCTTTTATGAAAAATCATTCTTTTTTTGTATCCTATATACATATTGTTGTGGAAATGTGAATATGAGGAGGCAATTGTATCTGCTTAACCTATCAACTTACTTTTCAGTTGCTTTTTTATAAAAAACAAAAATAAAAAAGATATACTATAACTCGAATATCGTATGTGAAAAGCTCGATTTTCTAGAAATCAGGCTGACGATGCTGGATCTTGTTTATTAATTAATCCGGGCCAATTATCTTTGTGACAATGACCTTTAATTCTATGAACCCTAAATTGTGTTAATGGGATAGTGTTTTTGGTGTATTTTAGATGGAGCTCTCGAATTATTTCTCTTGAGTTCTTTTACGATGTCAAATAAATTTAATTGGAATCAAGTCTTTCGTAGTTCCTTAGGGTGGTTTATATAGGAAATGTCTCATCCCTTTCCTTGTCCTGCAAGGAATCACGTTATTATTTTTAATATTTCCCTAAGGATATACACGCATAGATCCCTCTAATTTAGGGATGAGTATGGACATACTTAAATGTCAAAATCACAGTCTGTATGACTTAGGATTCTTTCCTTATTTATCCTTAGTTATCCAGCACGTGGAATAATAGCCGGGGTTGTTCTGTGTTTCTATGCCGAGCCTCTAAGGCCACTATGGCCGAACTGGTCAGCTCCTCTTCGCCAAGCCTTAGCCGACTTGCGGTGGCTGGAGGAGAAGCACTTGCCGATCTCCCACCTAGGGTTAGGGACCTGCCCTTGGATATGTGTTTGGGGCTCCTGGCCCTTAATGCCTTACATTTAGAGGCAAGTCATTTATTACACGACTTACAAAGATGACATGTGGCGTAGTTCGGGTTGAGGCCTTGGCAAAAATCCGAGCTGAACATGAGGGGCTTAAGGTTGCGATACCAGCGTAGATCGCCCAAGCCATTCATGATTATAAGAGCTCTGCTCATTTCACTGGGGCCTTAAAATTCTTGCTCCACCCAATCTTGAATCATGGGTACACACTGGGTGTAGAACAGGCCAATGAGCAATGTCTCGAGCTGGTCATTGAAACTCTTCCCCATGGGAGACTTCGCAAGCCTGGCGGCAACAAAGTCTATGAAGCCAGACTTAGAGAGTTTCATGCTGGTGAAGATCTGGCAGCTAAGTATGCCTACAGGCCTGCTGCTCGCCAAGCTAGTACATCTTCCGCTCAGCCTTCTTGTGCTTCTCTCGATCAGCCTTCTCAAGAAATCCTTCTACTGAGTCTTAGGCTTGTGATTTTGTTTTTTCTTTTGAAAAACTTGTAAATAATTGTAGACTTTTTTATTGTCTTTTGTTTTGACAATGTATGCCTTTTTTAGGCATTTGTTCTGCAATCACTTAATTTGGCTTTTAGCCTTTTATATCTTATTTCTTTTTGGCTTTGTTTTAGCCTTTGTTTTTCATTTCAATTATGACTTAGGGTCTTTTGCTCATTGAAGTACATCATTTATAAGCTTTGCTTTTTGAATGATGTACTTTAGTGTTAGTCTGATCGTCTGTCCTGAAGACTTAGAAAGTTTGATTATTACAAACTTTCTGAGTTTATAAGATATCTCAGCGCGGATCATCAATCAGTTCTGATCGCCTGCTTGCAGATTTGTTAAGTTTGGTTTTTACCAACTTCTGAGTCTGTTTTGCAGATCAGTTCGTATGGGTCTATCCTGTAGACTTGCTTAGTTTGTACTCTGCGAACTCCTCTGAGGATGACCTGCAGCTCAATTCGTCTGGTCTGTCCTGCAGACTTGTTTAGTTTGTACTCTATAAACTCTTCTCAGACTGACCTGCAGCCTAGTTCGTATGGTCTGTCCTACAGACTTGTGAAGTTTGTCTTTTGCAAATTTTCTAAGTCTGACCTGCGGCTCAGTTATGATCGTTTGTCCTGCAGACTTACGAAGTTTTGCTTTGCAAACTTTCTGAGTCTAATCTGCAGCTCAGTTCTGATCGTCTGTCCTGCAGACTTATGAAGTTTGCCCTTTGCAAAATTTAATCAATCATATAAAATGAACAACGCACATGTGCAAAATAAGAATTTATTGTAATAACTGATGTTTGAGTACATCTTATTAGGACATAGAAATTAAAAGATAAATAATGCATAAGTAGAGTCTGGAACATGTCCTAGACATAAAATTTCCTTAGGTTGTTGGCATTCCAGCTGCGTGGTATGGTCCTGCCATTTGCATCAGCTAGCTGATATGCTCCTTTTCCATGCACCTTGACCACTTTGTAGGGGCCTTCCCAGTTCTGGTCAATTTTTCCTTGAGGTCCTTGTCTGCTGACCTCATTCTTTCTGAGCACTAGGTCTCCATCTTTAAAATATGAGTGTTTAACCCGGGAGTTGTAGTACTGAGATATGCGCTATTTATACTTGGCCATTCTAATTAAGGCCACATTCCGAGCTTCTTCCAGGTCATCTTTTGAGTGCCTGAGCTTAGTTAACTGCTATTCTTCAGAGTAGAGCGCTGCTCGCGGCGATGGCAGGCCGATCTCAGCCGGAATTACTGCCTCGCACCCATATGCTAAGTGATGTAAGTCAACCCGATGATACAATTTTCGACGATTTGTTCCCTTTTCTCATGCAATTAGTGACATTTTGACACCAACTTGAGCAATTATTATGATAAATTGAACTATTTTGTGTACATAGGAAATATTAGAAAAACCATGCTTTTGCTTTTATTATAGGCTTATTAGCCAATTTTGTTATCAGATTTACACATGGTATCTTTATATACATTTTATAAAGACGAGATATCATGACTTGGAGCTTGGATTTTGATATGATGGTGTCATTAGATTGATCGAGAGATGATTTTTGGAGCTGAGGTGAGGATTCCAACCACAAGGATAGTTGATACATGTCAGAGGGTTCGATCCATGCCGGGTGGAGAATAAATCGGATCGGGGATATATTATATGCATATGGCGAACGCCATGTTACATCTGACCCGCACCAAGTGAAAGATTCAAAGTCTTCTGAGCATTTAATGCATATGTCATTCAGCCAACCACCAAATCAGACATGGCACATGCCAATTGTGGGTGACCGACGCCAATCCTTCATTTAGAGTGCATGACGCACGCCAGCAGGCATATCTGATGACGGTCAAATTATACCTGTAAAAGTCATCAACGTTGACCTTAAATCGAGATTAATAATATATATTTCATATTAAATCACATGTTTATATTTATTATTTAATGTTAAGTGATTATTAATATGATATTTGGTATTTAGCCGTTTTCATTATTAAAAGCCGATTTATTGTGCGATAAATGCTGATTTTGTAGATCACGACAAATCGAGAGGATTAATGTCATTCAATCAATGGTCTCAAGATAATAGAGGAAGAAAATCGGAGCATTAAATGAAAGATTAATCAGATCAACACGAAAGCGTGCAGTGGGGAACAAGATAGACGAGAGAAACATTTAACACGTGCAGAAAAAGGCTCGGTCGACCGAGCCCTATCATTCGGTCGACCGAGTATGTCGGTTCGGTCACTTATCGGATTTTTTCGTATTTACCTTCTAGATCCTTCATAAGTCAAGTGAAACTCCTATATAAGCAAAGTAGACTACGAGAAATTGTAAATCATACCTTGAATCATTCATTCTTTCTTCAATCTTACAATTCATAATACAACTTTGATACAATGTAGAATAATTTGAGGGTTTCGGCAATTTAAGAATTTGCAATATGTAAGCCTTTATTTTCATTTCTTTCTTTTAAGTAATTAATCCCTCCCAATTATGTTTTATCGTTTGAATTAGTTAATCATAGCTAGATGATGTAGATCTAGGCTATGACGTTAGGGATGTGGCGACTCTTGTGTCTATGGGGATCCCATAACCTACGTCATACACTTAGTATTTATTCATGAATCTACTTAGTTTAATTAATGCGTATCATGTTAGTTTATATGAATGCTTTTACAATTCTTGTTTAATCCGTTGTGTATGATGAAACGCCGAGAGATACGTTCAGGGGATGTGTCACTGGGGAAAAAGACCATTCGGTCGACCGAGCCCGACTATTCGGTCGACCGAGCCCTATTTTCATCCGTTAAATAACCACGTCTTTATGGTTAGGTTAACTTAATAGAATTTATTATCTCAGTAGGTATGGCTATGACTACGTTACTCGCTTAGTTTAATTAAAATGTGTAAAAAGGAAATACCAATATAAAACTCTTAGGTAGGCTTATGAATTGCTCTTCACGGACGTTCAGCGTTATCTAGGTAGGTTTATATTTTGGGATTGCTAGCACCTGATTATACATACGTCGTAGATTAGCATGAGACTATAACTTGGTAATTGCTAGTTGGACGAGAGCTTGAGTAATCGTTTAGGAAGTACGCCTAACCATAGGAATGTTGCCTGAGCGAGGTGTACGGTCAATATCGGCATCCTTAGAAAGTCGTAGCGTGTGAGTTATATGAGATGGGAGGCACTAAAAGCGCGAAGTCACGTAACAATATCACAGTTGATTTAGTGACTTACCGGTGCTAAGTCAAGTTAAAGAGGATAACTCCCGTAGCCAATCTAAGATAGATACAAAGCGGATTGTGATTAATAAGTTCGATTTATTATATAAATTATCTAGGTCCAAACGATAAAGACTATAATTGGGGAGGTTAATTATGTTGTGTCGAGTCGTGTCTTTACCTTTCTTGTCTTATGTTGGTCGTAGACCGCATCTATGTCCTTGACATGTTTAATTAATTGTTTGTATATAAGATGATCCACAATTGGTTCCCTGTGGGATCGACCTTGATTCACTATAGCTATACTACGATGGGCCTAGTCCTCTTGCTAGTATTGGTTTATGGTGGTCAAGTATTTTATAACCTGATTGACCCCGATCAAGTTTTTGGCGCCGTTGCCGGGGAACCAACGGTCAATTTTATATATAAATAATTTTTTTTATTCATGTCGAGTTTTCTGTTTTAGAGTCAGTTTTTACATTTTGAGTCCCTCTGGTTGTCTGCTCTGTCTGAAAATTCCAGATTCTAAAAATAAAATAAAATAAAATAAAATAAAATTTATTCGGTCGACCGAGAGACCTCATTCGGTCGACCGAGAATTTATAATTTTTTTTTGGTTTGTTTTGTTCTTGTTCTGTTCTGTTTACACGGTTTCTGATTTGTGTTTTTCGAGTCTGGAATTTAGCGTGTCTGCATTTTATCCTCGTATGTTTAATCCGTAGGTCCGATAGCGCAAAGCATGGGAAACCATGTTAAAATCGATCCACGGTCTGATTTGTTTTGTTTTCTTACATTTGCGAAACCAGGAAGCAATAACTGAGTCAATAATTTTTCACGGGCAGTGAGAAAATAACCCAAAGCAAACATGTGGAGCTACGAATCTAAGATGGGAAAAGCGATGGAAGCAATACCTTTAAAGCACAAAGATGGCTCCGAAAAAATTTTAAAGGCTTAAATTCTTCGTGGTACAATGTTGAAGGCAAGGTACTACCTTTTTTTTGCTTATGTTTTACTACCTTGTGGTTTTTTTGAGCATAAGTTAGCCTATACATAAACCTTAGTATGAATCTTGGCCCGGAGTGGTTTGTAAGATTATTTCTATTAGTGTGGAAGGTTACGCCCCAAATCTGTCTCATCATCAGAGGTGTAAGGAAACATGTAGTCGTTGAAAGGAAGCAGTGAATAAAGAGTTCCTCGTAGTTACTGTTAAAATCTCTTTGTCCTATGCATGAGATTTAGCCATCGGCCAGGGAGCAACAAATTGTGTAGTTTAAGCATTCACAATCTAAAGAAGACGTTGAGTTTTGAGAGAACACCATCTTCTGCTTTCGTTGAGTTTTATGGTGATGGCTTCTCGGTGAACCCACCTTAAACAGAAACGAGATTACGCTTTGGGTGACAATTTAGAAATCGGAGACTCTTAGTACATTGGTTCGGAAATGGTCTAACCATGGCTGGGCGAGTTTAACCGAGCCTCGGCTCAATCGACTCCCCTCCACGTGTGATGTACGTTACAGCAGTTCCACAAGACTTAGCATAGCCGATAAGCCTTCGGGCTAAACGGGGCTTAATCTTGACGGATTGGCCTGAACTGTCACATATGTTCCAACGAATAAGACGGCATAGGCTTGCCTACATAACCAACCTTATTCGGAGTACTTTGATTCATTGTTTCTTATTGTCAAGGCCAAAACCGTAATTTTAACCAAATTCACTAATTCCTAAAACGAGAGCCGAGGTAAGAACTTTGGATAAATGGTATGGATAAATGTCGTTTCCTAGGTCTCACAACCAAGGGAAGGGTATTAATCCGCAAAAGCAACAAGCCCACCTCTTATAGTGCGCGAAGGGTCAAAGTCTGGCGATCCAAGAATGATAACTGACAAGGATATTTTTTGGAAAGTCGAGCTAAGGACTTTAAACTCAGAACTACTTCTTTAAAACCCTTAGGATTTCTTTTTAGGATTTTAGGTTTTGTTTTCTATGAGTTCAATAAAAGTAACGTGACATATGTTGAGGTTTTTATTTTGCCGTGTTCCGATGGCCATTGGGCTAAGGATGTGCAAATTTTTTTTACTCAATATAGGCCACGTGAAATAGAGTTCCGTAGGAGAGTCAAGAAATTGCTAAAGAAAAGGAAATTTAGAAATCAATCTTAAGATGGAAGCATTAAGAGAGCTTGAGAATTACTGAAAATGTAACAGAGAATGATTGGTGCGAACAAGAACAATTCTGGTCAACTTCCAAAATCTTTTAGAAAGGTGATCCAAGTGAAAATCCAAAGTAGTGTGCAATTCATTCTGCAATTATCCTTATCTTTCCCTTTACACTTTTTCACCTTCAAACTTTTCTATCCTCTCACCAATCTACCCCAACAGTTCACATTTCTAACCATTCTTTCATCGCCTCTCTTTCTTTCCATCCGTTTCACTCTCCCACCCAATCCCATTCCTTTAAACAATTCTCAATCCCAAAAACACAATTTCTTACCCACCCTTTATCTTTTCTTCCCAACCTTATGTGTATCTTTTTCTAAACCCATCATACTCTCAACCTCCATTTTGTTTACAAAATACCTTTGTGTTGCGGAATTTGAAATATTGCTAAGCTTTAATGATTATTTTTTATCATTTTGGTTTTCATGATCCTAGCTGGGGTAAGTTTAGCTCTGACCCTAGCTCGATTTTAAAAGTTTTTGGTTCGATCAAAATACAACTTATCTTTCTATCGGAAGTTTTACATTTCACACTTTTACGCCTATTCCGGTCAAGATGATAAGTTTTGTTATGAATTATCACACCGATCCGACCTTGTTGATGACGGTTATGACTTTTATGTGATAAATTGGGTTATTAGTAATTTCGAGGAGTAGCTACATCTCCCTAAGTTGTTGATATCCAATGCAAGCGAGAAGTTTTTGCATTAAGTATTTGATTTTATCTTTAGCCAATAGGTCGCATTGAATCTGTTATACATTACCAAGTTTCTCTTTTATACTGGACTGAATACATACTGAGCCAGTCACCCTCGTGTTTTCCCACGTCGGGTAATGCTTTTTGATCTTTGTCTTCTCCACCCGGTTTTAAGAATATTTAGGCGGTGGAGGTTGTAGATGAAGACCACCATCTTTAGTTGCTTGTTTATTTTTCTTTCTATTTAGTATTTTTCTTGTCTTTGGTTGTATAAAATAGAGTGGCTTAAACTGTTTTTAGGTATTTATACCTCATTATCGCTTACATTATTCTATAACTTCCATAGACATGGTGTTATTAACGGTTTCGTGGAGTTTGTGCGCTTATCTGAGGTTTTCACTTGCTTCTCCACAACGTCTTCGACATTTACTCCGATATTGTTCCTTTACTTGAGAGCCGTTTCAGAGCTAAGTCTTTTCTTAAATTCTCATTTATTTTTGTCATTGAGGACAATGCCATGTTTAAGTGGGGGGTAGGAGACTTAGCCATGTTATGTTATAATTGAAAATTGAATGAAACGGCACATGATTGAAAAAATTGAATACATACCATATTATTTATCTCGTACCCTTAGAATTGTGAGTTCCTAGCTAAGAATTGATAGGAAAGGAACCAAGTTTCATGAGTACGTGATCATTTTATACTTATGTTAAGTTAATTTAAGGATATTCATGCCCGTTTTTGCAGGTAGTTATTTATTATTCAATTACTCAATCTGTGAATCGAGTATACCGCGCAAATCATAATAACTGAAGAAATTATGTGTACATTGCATAGATGATTGGTTATGTGAACTTAGTATCAATATCTATCTGCTGATGCATTCTTATCTTTTAGCCATTAAAAGCGAGTAATAAGCTTGAGAGACGCTGTGTTTTAGCAAAATGTTAGAGACTTTGGGCTTGTAGTGACATTACCAAAGTAGCCCCGCGCTTGTGGTAATATTCAATGCTATACATGATCTAAGATAGGGGGATACTCTAAAAAGTTTTCTTCCTTGAGATTGATAGTATTTGAAAAATGTGAAGAATTGAAGAAATTCAACTTTTAAGAGGCTTTGAGTAGTACTCGGTCTCCAAGTCCAAAATCCCTATAGATACGCTCTTGCTTATTGCTCTAGTTCTCTAACCATTGCGAGGCATAAGAAGTATGAATGCTGAGGTTGGTAGGTTGAGATTGCGAAGTTAGCATAAACCCTGATCTTGCCACGAATATATAAAACTAAATGCACATGCACACATCACTTCGATTCATAGTCAGTAGTGAATAATGGATATCCTGTCCAAAATCCCTATAGATACGCTCTTGCTTATTGCTCTAGTTCTCTAACCATTGCGAGGCATAAGAAGTATGAATGCTGAGGTTGGTAGGTTGAGATTGCGAAGTTAGCATAAACCCTGATCTTGCCACGAATATATAAAACTAAATGCACATGCACACATCACTTCGATTCATAGTCAGTAGTGAATAATGGATATCCTATGAGCATGACTAGTATGAGTTGACTTGAGTTTCTTGTGTAAGTATGATTTGACCATAGAAAATGTTGTCTTGGGGAATGACTTATTGATGCTTTGTTCGGGACGATCAAAGTCTAAGTGGGGGGTAGTTGATGACGGTCAAATTATACCCGTAAAAGTCATCAACGTTGACCTTAAATCGAGATTAATAATATATATTTCATATTAAATCACATGTTTATATTTATTATTTAATGTTAAGTGATTATTAATATGATATTTGGTATTTAGCCGTTTTCATTATTAAAAGCCGATTTATTGTGCGATAAATGCTGATTTTGTAGATCACGACAAATCGAGAGGATTAATGTCATTCAATCAATGGTCTCAAGATAATAGAGGAAGAAAATCGGAGCATTAAATGAAAGATTAATCAGATCAACACGAAAGCGTGCAGTGGGGAACAAGATAGACGAGAGAAACATTTAACACGTGCAGAAAAAGGCTCGGTCGACCGAGCCCTATCATTCGGTCGACCGAGTATGTCGGTTCGGTCACTTATCAGATTTTTTCGTATTTACCTTCTAGATCCTTCATAAGTCGGCAGAAACTCCTATATAAGCAGCAGCTACGAGAAATTGTAAATCATACCTTGAATCATTCATTCTTTCTTCAATCTTACAATTCATAATACAACTTTGATACAATGTAGAATAATTTGAGGGTTTCAAAGCAATTAAAAATTTGTAATATGTAAGCCTTTATTTTCTGTTTCTTTCTTTTAAGTAATTAATCCCTCCCAATTATGTTTTATCGTTTGAATTAGTTAATCATAGCTAGATGATGTAGATCTAGGCTATGACGTTAGGGATGTGGCGACTCCTTGTCTATGGGGATCCCATAACCTACGTCATACACTTAGTATTTATTCATGAATCTACTTAGTTTAATTAATCTATGTTAGTTTATATGAATGCTTTACGAATTACTGTTTAATCCGTTGTGTATGATGAAACGCTGAGAGATACGTTCAGGGATGTAATCTGGGGGAAAAAGACCATTCGGTCGACCAAGCCCAGCTATTCGGTCGACCGAGCCCTATTTTCATCCGTTAAATAGCCACGTCTTTATGGTTAGGTTAACTTAATAGAATTTATTATCTCAGTAGGTATGGCTATGGCTACGTTACTCGCTTAGTTTAATTAAAATGTGTAAAAAGGAAATACCAATATAAAACTCTTAGGTAGGCTTATGAATTGCTCTTCACGGACGTTTAGCGTTATCTAGGTAGGTTTATATTTGGGGATTGCTAGCACCTGATTATACATACGTCGTAGATTAGCATGAGACTATAACTTGGTAATTGCTAGTTGGACGAGAGCTTGAGTAATCGTTTAGGAAGTACGCCTAACCATAGGAATGTTGCCTGAGCGAGGTGTACGGTCAATATCGGCATCCTGTAGTCGTAAATAGCGTGTGAGTTATATGAGATGGAGGCACTAAAAGCGCGAAGTCACGTAACAATATCACGTTGATTTAGTGACTTACCGGTGCTAAGTCAAGTTAAAGAGGATGACTCCGTAGCCAATCTAAGATAGATACAAGCGGATTGTGATTAATAAGTTCGATTTATTAAATAAATTATCTATGTCCAAACGATAAAGACTATAATTGGGGAGGTTAATTATGTTGTGTCGAGTCGTGTCTTTACCTTTCTTGTCTTATGTTGGTCGTAGACCGCATCTATGTCCTTGACATGTTTAATTAATTGTTTGTATATAAGATGATCCACAATTGGTTCCCTGTGGGATCGACCTTGATTCACTATAGCTATACTACGATGGGCCTAGTCCTCTTGCTAGTATTGGTTTATGGTGGTCAAGTATTTTATAACCTGATTGACCCCGATCAATATCGCACGCCATTATTGCAGAGTCAGCAAAGTTAATCCCTTTTATTCCTCCATTTACCAAAAATATCACATATACTTCATCCTCTCCAACTTCTTTCTCCTTGAAGACACCCCACCTCCCAAGGGCTCTCCTAGCCGAATTTTATGTAGAAATTAACTCTTGATTTTGATTGTAATATTAAGAATTATTAGTTTAGCATCTACTTCTTTGTTTGGAGTTGAAATACACTAGTATTGACTCCATAGAAGGTTTTGGAGCTTGAATGAAGAACACCATTTTCGAGCTCTTTACTTGTTATTGGTAATTCTTAATCTTTATTTTGATTCAGGTGTTCTTATGATTATGAATATTAACCTTGATATGTTAATGTTTGTAGTTATGAGTGGCTAGGTTAAACTAGCCAAGATTATGTTGTAGAACTAGTTTATTCTCTTATGTTGATTGAGAATGATTGTTTATGTTGTTTTGTTTCAATTGTTGTGAATCTTTTCCTACTTGCATTGTATGAATTGCTTGCATTGGAGTTGTTAACTAGTGCTAGCATTTACACATTTAACGGAGACCGAAAGGAGATGTTAAGTGTGGGAAGAGGGTAGGAGAACCGGAAGGTAAAATCGACCTTTTGAGGCATTCGATTTCTTATCCGGGGATAGTTAACATTGTCATTGCATTCAAGTGATTATCGTACCAATTCATTAGGTTTAGGACACCTAGGCCAATGATGAGGTATATAGTAGTTTCATACACTCGTATGAGGGGGAACTACTTGCTTAGGAATGCACCGTTCACACTTTTGAAGATGAATGGTAGGAAGGAAGGAAATCATTCCCATGATACTACAAGAGATTTTCTAGTCTACACTGGTTTGGTTCTTTTATCATTTTATCACCCTTGTTGTTATGAGAAAATTTATTTATGCATTTACCATATTGCAATTTGCGACCTAGATCGAATTAATATAAGATTTTTAGTGTTTAACCTAATCCTTGTGGAATACGACATTGACCACCGTACTAGACTACAATTGACCCGGTACACTGCCGGTTAGATTGGACTCTAGGAAAGTCGCATCACTAAGCTGAACGAAGTCTCTCCAGTGGACAAGTTCTGCGTTGTACTGTATGCCCACAAGATATTGGGCAAGGGCTCGGTCCAATTCTCTCCTTTCTCTTCCAGGCGTTTCTTTAACCCTGTTTTAATCTGTCTGTTGGTCTGTTCAACCTGCCCACTAGCTTAGAGATGACCAACATAAGTGAAGTGTTGAGTTATGTGCAGTTCAGCACACCATTCTTTGACAGTTTTGGCTTCAAACTGAGTTCCATTGTCGGAAATCAACGTCTTTGGGATTCCATACCTGCATACTATGTTCTTCCATAGAAAAATTTATGTATTTGCTTCCCAGTTTTGGTAGTCAGTGGTTCGCCTTCAACCCACTTGGTGAAATAGTCCACCGCTACAAATAAAAATTGGATATTTTCGGGAGCTCGTGGAAGTGGTCCCACTAGATCTACCCTTCACTGATAGAAGACCTTCACTGATAGAAGGGCCATGAGGAAACCACATGAACCATATCTTGAGATGGATGATGTGACAGACTGTCGTGCACTTGGAACGATTTGCATTTTTCCACCAAATCTTTGGCATCTTGCAGCATTGTAGGCCAATAATAGCCGAACAACCTGCACTTTCTTGATAGTGTCCGAGCTCCGGGATGATTTCCGCAAATTCCCAAGTGTATCTCTCTAAGAAGGTAATTGCCTTCTTCAATTATGGCACATCTAAGCCATGGTGAGATGTACGACCTGTGATAGAGGACGTTCTCGAACAGGGAATATCTTGTTGATAAGAGTTTCATCTTTCAGGCTTGAACTTTGTCTTGGGGCAAGATTTTTCCTCTGAGATATGATACATTGGGATCCATCCAAGTACTGGCTTGCCTGATCGGCTGAACGATCTGCTAATCGTAGCTCCTTTCTTTAAGGAGTTCTACCAACATTTTCCTGTCTGAGACAAATCTTGATGCCAGTTTTGATAAGGCGTCTGCTCTTCTATTCTCTGTTCGGGGTGTTGAAATAGTGTCCTAAACCCAATCGGGTTGGACCGGATCCGACCGGGTCGGATCATTTCTACTATTTTTTTTATGATTATACATATATAATAAATGACTTTTATGTTGTCATATATTTGTTCTTTTAAAGAACCAATTATGAATTGTTATATAATAGCGTTTTTAGTATTAAACTGTGATAGAGAAACCATGATAGGCGATTATGGTTGATGAGATCTCTAATCACTTTAATAAGTTTGATACTTAAATGTCTTTAGGCTGATGTACTATTAAACAGGGCATTGATAGTACAAACAGACTATCACGTATTAGATGTCTTATGTCTTTAAGGGCAGAGATAGATCTCGTCTATCGAAGTGTAGAGACACTTGGACTATACGTGGACGTGTATTAGAGAATGCGTACGTTAGACTGACCCACTTACACAGTTAAGTGTCACACTATGTGACGGTTGTGTAATTATCCTTAGGACCGGAGTCTGCATGGCATCACGTTGTGGATTGTCATGCTTTGACACTATTGAGGTTTCCCTTAACCATGGGGCGATCATGCGGTAGTGACCGGGTGTGATACTGAAGCATGCGGAGTATAAATGTTTGGTTGTCCGGAAATCGCGTACCCTATCGGTAGGGTGAATATCCGAAAGAGCCTTCTTATAAGGAATGTCTTACTCTCATGAATCTTTGCAAAGTGGAAGTAAATGAGTTACTTCGAGAGAGCATGATATCCAGATTATAAGATACGGTAGTTAATGTTTGACACTCGACGTACGACCGTATGGATATTATTACAGCGATAAGATTCTATTTACATGCTAACCGACCACATGAAAGGTAGTAGTCATTGCATATTGACTCTTCCGATGATTGGGGGTCATAGACGTGTTGCTAGACGCTATCCATGATCGTTAGAGGTGAAGGGCATTTTCGTAATTGCGCCTTATGTCTACGCCAACATATTCGGAAGCCTATCGGGTCACACACATATGAACATCAAATCGAATTAAAATGCGGTTATAGTTGATAACCAAATAAGGAAGAATTTATCTCATACTATAAAGATTATAGTGGTAAATTAATATGGTGGTATTTATTTATTATGAATAAATATAATACAAAAATATTAATTATGTTGATTAAATAAATATGTATATTGATACATATATATTTCGAAATATGTATATATATGATATACATGTATTTTGTGAATTAATTAATCATAGTATTATATTAATTAAAGAATATTCCGAAAGCCAATAAATTGGCTAAAGGGGCGCAGATGATGTAGTATATAAGATACACATGGAATGTGCAATTTAATTAATAAGATTACCATAATATTAATATTGGATATTAATTGATTTTGGAAAATAGATTTATGGTAATAAGATAAAGATAGTCAATATTAGATATTGACAATATCTTGGAAAAATTTAATATAAGATATTAAATTAAATGAGATAAATCAATCAAAGGGATTTTCCTTATTTTATTAGGAAAATGTTTTATTTCTCATCAATCTACTAGAACTTAATCCTAATTAGATTAGGAGCTAGATGGGGCCCCACCTACTATTATAAATAGGGAGGCTTGGTTAGCTCATTTGGTACACCATAATTCCAAGAGCTAATTGTTCTTGTGAAAAATAAGAGAACTTCTTAGAGGGAGATTATAGAGAGAGAAGGTCGACCTAGCAGTCGAATTTTTTTAGTAGCAATCCTTGGCATGATTCCGGCGAGGTGCTCGTGTGGATTACTGGTAGAGGCCGGACGCTTGGACGGCTCGCGCACATCTACTCCTACCGGACGGTCAAAGCGTCGATCTTTTAGATCAACCAAGGTAATAGTACCATCCCCCCTCTTATATGTTAATTGTTTAAACGGAGACGATCCTGGATCGGGAAATATATTTTTAAATTCAGTTGTGCTACTCGATTGATTTCCTAACACGGGGTATCCGGTCGACCTGGACCTGTTGAAACTTTTCCAATAGAGATCGAGCCACTGTTAAGTACTTCTTCATAGGCTCCTCTTTAGCTTCACAACGAGCTGTGAATCGCTGTAAACTTGCAGACTATCTGCTCCAAGCTTGTTTGCTAATTTGAGCCCTGTAATTAAGGCTTCATACTCTGCTTTATTGTTAGTGGCTTGAAATCCGAATCGTAAGGCATAGGGAAACTCTTCCCCTTTTGGACTAACGAGCAGGAGACCTACCTCTGCCCCTTCTTTGCTTGCCGTACCATCCATATATAATTTCCACTTGTTCTCTTCCTGTTTGGGCTGATCGTCTTCCAGGCGAACAACTATCCCTTCCGCTAGGAAGTACGCTAAGGCTTGTGCTTTGATGGCAGTTCAGGGACGAAAATGAATATCGTACTCTGCCAGTTCCACGCCCCACTTTGCCAACCTACCTGAGGTTTCAGGCCGTCCCAAGATTTGCCATAAAGGCTGATCACTGATTACCTCTGGTCCATAAAGTGTTTTACTCACAAAGAAAACCGGTGTCTGCTGTCCGCCTTGTTCCTTGACCAGTACATCGCTCAACACTTCTTCACATACTGCCAAGTAGACATATAAAGATTCTCCTTCCTGATGAGCTGTTAACGTAGGCAGTTTGGCCAGGTACAACTTCAGTTCTTTAAAGGCTTTCTGGATTTCCTCGTACCATTGAAAATGACTTGCTTTTCTCAAAATTTTGAAAAAAAGTAAGGCACGCTGTGCCGATCTAGAGAGAAACATGTTCAATGCTGCTATTTTTCCTGCTAGCCTCTGTACGTCCTTAATGTTTCTTGGTGGCTGCACCGCCTTCAAGGCATCTACCTTGTCCGGGTTGGTTCTAATCCTAGTTTTGGATTTCATGTATCCAAGGAATTTTCCCGATCTGACCCCAAATGTGCATTTTTTGGGATTAAGTTTCATTTGAGTTCGCCTTAACACCTCAAATACCTCTCTGGCATCCCTGAGGTACTGGTCAGGAGACCTGCTCTTGATTAGAAGGTCGTCCACGTACACCTCCATGTATCGCCCGATCTGTTGGGAGAAAATTTTGTTTACAGCCCTTTGATACGTTGCTCCAGCGTTCTTCAGGCCGAAGGGCATAGTGATGTAGCAGTACGTCCCAAATTCTGTTATGAAGGCATCTTGGGGATCCATTGCGATCAGATGATATCCTTTATAAGCATCTAAAAATGCAAACACTTCAAACCCCACTGTTGAGTCTATGTTGCGGAGATTTTGCATCAATAACAAAAGAAAATTTATAACCCTAACCTATATGCAAAACTAACTCCTAACCGACCAAAACATCGGGTTGTTGCTAGTAAAGCGTAATGAGTAAGGGGTCGATCCACAGGGAAAAGGTATGTAGAATCTAATCCTAGTAATCCTTCCAATTGCTACTCAACAAAAACAAATAAACGAAAAGCAAAAGCATAAAAACAGAAAAACATAAAAGAACAATCAAAATAAATCTAACCTAAGAAACATGGGAACAACCAAAGTACAAACCTAAGTGATTTCAATTCTAGTTAATCTCATGATTCTAATTCAGTTTGTGGTTTCGCCCTTTCACGAGACACAAATCCCTAATCTCTTAGTGAACTTATCTCTCAAGCTATGAAAGCCTACTTTCGTAGTGAATTCAATTATCTATCTCTCATCTTTCGAGTGTTGAGACTGATTTACCAAACAAAACTTAGGTGTAGATTCGAGTTTACTGTATAATTGAATCTAACAACCTAGAAAATTAACCGATTAACTTGTCATCATTAATGATTAAAGATCCTATCTTTCTATGGTGATCTAACGTTACTCAACTTCCGTATGTTGTAACTATCAATAGTAAACTAATCTTCCGATTCAATCACATGGCATCATAAACATAGAAAAGATACAAAACGAATCATAAATCATGAAGATAAAACAAGTGAATAAATTAAATAAATAAACTCACAAGGTTTGGTACATTGATGATCTCATGAATCGAAAAGCAGAAGAAAACTACATCTAATCTAACCCGGATCACCCGAGCACAAGGCTCGGGTGACCGCCTCTCAATTCTCTCAAAACACCACGCTGCTTTCTTTCTTTGTAATGTGTCATTGAATTAATTTGATTGAATTATGGGATGTTCACAGGGTTTGATATCTTTCTTTGCTTTATATAGATGCTAATGTCGGCTATTGCTTTTAAATTAGGAAAAGAGTAAAGCGGCTGTGCATTGATAATTCCTAATCTAATTAGGAAAATTGCATATGTCATTTCGCTTGAATTGGAGGTCGGTTCTCTTTGAATAATGGTCCGGACGCCCGTCTAATTTGTAGGGACTTTCGTTTGAAGTCTTGGACGGAGAGTGAACGCTGGTTCACATGCGTCTGAACTCTCTGTATGTAAATTAGCCCTGGACGACGTTTAACACCATGAGCGCCCGTTTGAAGATGTTCTTTGCAGACTTAACTTCTTTGAATTTCTGCTCTGCAACTTCTAAAATTCATATCTTGAGTTGTAGACCTCCAAAAATTATGATCCGAATGTCATAATTAAGCTCTCGGAAAACTCTACAACTTTCATTAAGGACTCTTCTTCAGAAAACGCCTTTTTGACTAGCCCGTCGTATCCCGAGTATATTTCGGGATTTTCCGCTAGTTACAGCAACAACATCCAAACTTGTAATGCTCATATCTCGGGCCTCATAAGTCGGAATGAAGTGATTCAATATCCTGTAGAATCCTCTCTTCAAGCCCTACAAATCTTCTCTTGAGGTCGAGAGTCAAATCAGTGTATATCATATCAAGAACTGCGTCGGAAGTTCGGCTGCTTGAATGCTTCATTCCAAGCTTTATCTCGATCTTTATCCTCTTCCAAGTCAAAAACATGTATCTACATTGCATCCAAACACCATGAAAAACGTAACAATATCCAAAACCATATAAAACAATCAAATAATCGTATAAATTGATACGTTTTCATATTTAACCGTTGAAAACCTCATTCACTCAATATTTGAATATATAGCTCAATTTCTATGAAAGGAATACATATATAGGGGAAATTGATGTATAATATATATGTGAAAATCACTATAATTTAGCCCTAAACAGTCTACTAGACGATCAATCTTGGTAGAGCGTAACAATTTTTCGGACATGCTTTGTTGAGATCTGTGAAGTCAACGCACATCCTCCAACTCCCATCGGGCTTCTTGACCAGTATTGGGTTCACTAACCATTATGGATAAACAACTTCTTTAATGATGTTGGCCTGCAACAATTTGGTCACTTCTTGCTTAATTGCCGTGATGCACTCAGAGGCAAAATGCCTTTTCTTTTGCCGAACAGGTCTCCTGTACGGGTCTATATTCAGCCTGTGTATGGCTAGCTCTGGAGATAATCCTGGCATGTCTTTAGCTTTCCATGCAAACACATCCTTGAACTCTTTCAAAAGATTTACCAGAGATTCCATATGTGAGGCTGGAATCCATGTCCCCACATAAACTGTTGAGTCGACCTGCTCGTCCCATAGGAGAATAGCCTCTGTCTGGTCCTCAGACGACCAATTCTCTTCATCATCCGGGAGTAACTCTTCAATGCTTACTTGCTGAACCATCATATTTCCATTCACAGTTGCTGTGTAACAGCTCCTGGCTTTTTCCACATCACCTTGATTTCTGTAGAACCTTCCCCTGTAGGGAACTTCATGCTAACATGAGCTGGTGAGATTACAGCTCGAAGATCAATAAGTGTTGGTCTCCCCATGATTACATTGTTTGTTGAGGGTGCCTTCACCACCACATAATTCACCATTAGGGTCCTGCCCTTGGTTCCGTCCCCAAAAGTAGTTGGGAGTTTTATAATGCCCAGTAGGTGTACTGGGGGGTCCGGAAAAACCAAACAAAGGAGCTGAAACGGGGGTGAGTTCGGCATCTTTCAATCCCATAGCTCTGAAAACATTGTGGTAGAGAACATTTACATAACTGCCGGTGTCTACACATATTCGCTTCGTCAGATTCCTGCTGATCACAGCCTCTATTACTAACCCCTCATTGTTGATTACTAAAGGGAAGGAGTCTTTAGGACCATAAATCACTTATCCCATCAATCTTTGTCTTTTATTCGATTGAGTAGGAGTAGTAGACCTGCTACTTCCTGTATCTTCAATTCTGCTCGGGTTGTTCGGCCCTCCTGAGATCGTATTGATCGTATTCATAGGGCGGTTATCCAACTGACCATCAGGGTCTGGTGAGTGGTCTCTTCTTCTTCGAAACTCATCTATGTTATCTCTGTCAATGTAGTTATTTCTGCGCTTGAACTCACGTCGACCTCGTGGATCGGCCTGATGAGACCGATCTACGACCTCATCAAGCTTTCCTTCCATCACTGCTGCATCAATATCTCTGATCAGATCTTGACATTTCTCTGAATCATGACCAACATCCTTGTGATATTTGCAAAATTAGTTAAGGTCTCTCTTTTCTCTGGGTCCCTTCATTGGTGGCAGGACCTTGGCTATACCCTTTCTTTCCATAATTTCAAGAACCTGCTCGCGAGATCTGTTCAATAGGATGAAGTCCCTGTCCTGCAGAGCTCCTTTCTTCCCCAGCCAATCTGAGATGGGTTTAGTTACCCGGTCCCAAACCGACTTTCTTTTCTTGTCTGACTTATCATCAGACTTGCTTTTCTTTCCTTCACTTCTTTCCATTTATCTTTTGAGCCTATTTGCTTCTTCTCCCTAGCAATGCTTATAGGCTACATCTAAACACTCTTCCATTTTCTGAGGAAGTTTGCTGTTCATTTTGGTGTGCAGCCGTCCCTCTCGCAGATCTGCCACGAAAGATGAGACAAGCAGTCTATCATCTGCGTCCCGCACCTGTGCGGATTCTTCATTTAAACGTTTTATAAAGTGAAGAATAGACTCATCATGCTTCTACTTCAAAGTTAGAAGGTGAGTCTGATTTTTCTGGAAAGGACGAGCTGCGATGAAGGCATGGACGAACTTCTGAGTCAAGGTTCCGAAGTCGGAGATCGACCTAGGAGGAATTTTGTTTAACCATTCTCTGGCCCTTCCTGTTAGCAGTGCAGTGAAAGCTTTACATTTCATCTCATCTGAGGCGTTGTACAGATTCATATGAGATATGTATTGATGCATATGGTCATAGGGATCCTTAAATCCATCATATGACTCAATCTTGGGTATTTGGAACCCCGATGGTTGGGGATAACTGTCGATGTACTCTGTAAAGGGTGACGTGCAGAGCAGTTCGTCTGATCACTTCCCAAGCAAAGCATCCAGTTCGGCCTTAGCCGTTTCGTTAGGGTTTTGATGAACAATCCTTTTCACCGTATTGAGGCTGGACTCAGCCTCTTGCTTCTTACGAGTTTCCTGGGGGGAGTTGTTTCCGAGACGTGTGGGGGGGGTCTCTCCCCTTCAATGTTTCTTTGAAAATAGCCTTGAGAGTAGAATTATCCATGTTTTTCAAGGCTTCGACCAACGCCTGGTTAGCCGGATCTTGAAGGACTAGATCAGTCTGTTGAGTCTGATCTTCGGTAGGGTTTGCCCCCTTTTGGGCAGTCGTACTCTGGCCTTCCCCTTGGGTGGTTGAAGTAGTTCCACCCTACTGAGCCGGATCTGCAGTTTTCTTGCTGGTGTTTTTAGCCATTATTGATCACGAGTGTTGGTCCCAGAGAAGGGTGAAACTATAGTCAGAGGGGGGGGGGGGGGTGAATGACTATAGTTGAGTTTCAAAAACTTTTCTTGTGTTTAAAAGCTTTTGGGCAGCGGATAAGTCCCTTCTTACTATATTGTTTTCAAATCTATTTAGACAGTCACAGATGTAAATTTTGATGTATGCAAATTAAATGAATGCTGTAAAGTAAATTGCAGAAATTAAATTGACACAAGGCTTATAGTGGTTCAGGGTGGTGTAATCCCTTAATCCACTCTTCTCCTGTGATGATTGGAGGAATTCACGTTTGTTTTCACTGATACAACAAAGTATGATTGTCCTTGGCTTCCCAAGCTTCACAATCTACAAGACTATCACTCCTTGACCGCAAGCGGCTTGATGATTCGATCTTTCCTTTGTCGCCCTTAAGATCAAGATCCTTCAACAGCTATCACAGATTCAACTCCTTCTCAGATTGCCTCTGATTTAGTTGCTTCAGTTTGATGTGAATGTGATTCACACACTTGCTTGATCAATCTCGCCTGAGTATGACTTTGTAGTTCGATATTTGAGTTGATCACTAGATGTATCCTTGTAAGTTCAGAGAGAGGGCTTTTCAAATTGTGAGTTTTCGCTTGATTTTTCTTTTTCAATCATTGTTTATTTTTCTCATCAATGCCTTCTATTTATAGCCTTGAGTAACTTTGGTTTTGAAATTCCGTCCGTTGGCCATATTAATGAGGAATAATCCTTGATTTTATTCTTGATTCCCTTAATTGTATTCTCCTTGATTTGATGATCGGATTCTTTCTTCAAACGTATAGCGAGAAAATCCGCCCTTGATTGATCCTCTATTGATTGTGCATTTAATGCATGATCTTTCGTATCTTCAACGTATATTGAATCGATTAGGTAAGTGTTACTTCGCCGTTTTAGAACGGTCGAGTGAGCCTTCCGACTTAGCCGTTAGTTCTTTCTTCATTTGCTTTGTTTTCACTTTGCGAAGGCCGCCTACTCGGCCGATTCACTTTGTTTCCTTCTTTGTTATAGTATTAGGAGAGTCTTTGTACTTCACCGATCCTTGATTTGGGTGAGACCGGTGTACACCATATGATGCGATACGATCCGGAGATCGACGAAAGGATCAATCTGAGCGAAAAACCCCTAACCTAAGCGGGGGCAGATCTAGGAAAGAGGCCAAGAACAACTCAACGCTTTGCTCAAGAACGCTGATAAGCTCTCGAAAGGGGGTGCAATCTCTACGACAAAGAGATCACTCGCTCGCAAGCGATGTTCTTGATCAATCACAGACCAAGGGAAAAGAGAAAACTCTCAATTTCATTATAATAGATTCATCATTGGTTTTCTTATAAAATTACAAGTGGTTGCCTTTATATAGGCTACAAAATAAAAGACTGACAATCTCCTAACCGATGTGGGATAAATTACATAGTAATTTTCGCCACTTTATTTTGTAACAAATCTAACTCAACCCTAATAAGCCCAAACGGCTATTATTTGCTAAAAATAAACACCTGACCCAATATACTAACATATGGGCAACTTTCGACACGGGCCTAAGGCCGTTTTATTCATTAAAACACCGAAAACTAAAATAAACAAAACAAATAAAATGTCTCGGGACGGATCACATCACCATATTTGAACATTGAGTTTCATCACTTAAAAACATAACTTAGACTTATCCAAGGTCATCACAGACTTCCTTGGTTATAAGTCGGACCATAATGTCTTCATTACTTCTCTGCTGGTGCTTTGCTGGCTTCACTTTGCCGAATATCTGTTTTTGCTTTGCCGTCCTACCAACTAGTACAATACTTGTCTGACCTAACTTATACAACATGTCGGACTCTAAGTAAAGACTTATACGAGAGAGTTCTAACTTATTTCGGACTTGCTATAACAGTTTAGTATGGCCATCATCAAAACATAATAAAATGTTCCTAACAATTTCCCCCTTTTTGATGATGCCAAAACCCTCATGCTTTGAACATAAGTAATCAAAATTTTTCATAATAAACAAATGAATAAAAACTCAACAATTTTATTCATCCATCTCAGTAAGCAATAAGATATTGCATCTTTTATTTAAACGACAAAGGCAAATGATAAAATTAATTGAATTAAGCAACAGTAAGCTGGTTTACTTCTTCATTTCTTCAAACTCGATGCTTTGCCTTTCTTTGTCCTTGCCTTTCTTTGCCCTTTTCCTTTCCTTTGGAGCTCTCGGGCTTTGAGTTTCCTTCCCCTTTGTGGCGACATCAAAACGTGCTTCAAGGTTTGCAATTGTTGCTTGAGACGGGGATAGGGCCATACTTTTCTCCAAGATTTTGTTGTTGGCCTCACCAACTTTGATTAGAAAGTCCATTTGCTTGCGAATGCTCCATTATCTCATCCAGATTTGAATTTGTTGAGTGTGAGCATTTAGAGTGTCCACAAATGGTTTGAGATTATTGTCGTTGTTTGACAAGGAACTCAAGATTGGTTTGGACATGATGAGGATGAGTTCTTTGTAAGTTGCAAAGTAAATTTCCTTGTCTCTCCATGACCTCATCTTGGATCTTGATATGGCTGATGAGAGCCTCAATCTTGTGATTGAAGGAGGTTGCTTCACTCCTTAAGGCATTCTTCAGGTTTTGCCTGCTGTAATATTGGCTTTCCATGTCCACAATGAGGGGTTGAATGTCCAGATTGAAGACTCTCTCTGGATCAATTTCTTCTGGTGCCACATGGACATCCTCTTCATCCCCATCAGTTTCATCCTCAGCATCTTTACCTTGCTTCTTCTCATTTTCCACTTCAATTTCTTCTTTTTCTTCTTCTTCCTCTTCCTTCTCATTTTGTGCTTCTTCTTCTTTTTCTTCCATCTGTTCTTGTTGAGTGTGGACTGCTTCATCTACCACTGTTCCCCCTTGTGCAATTGTGGGGGAGTTGACAAGTTCGGCTGAGTGAGATTTATCAGCTGGCTCACTTAGCTGGTTGTCAACTTTGCCTGTGCTTTTGAAAAGCACTTCTTGGAGAGTCAGTTCATCATCAGAAATCCCCAAATCTTCTTGAATTGCTTCAAGATTTCCTCCTTCTGAACGTTCATCCTCTGACTCATCCTCTTCCTCATGTATCTCCTCCTCTGAAGTGATTCTATATCCTTCTTCACCTTCCTCTAGGTAGGTGATTTCCTCTTGTTGCTTTTTCTTCTTACATTTCTGTGTCATCACCGATTGTCACAGAGTCAATTAAATTCTTTGGTTCAGGTAGAGATGTTTTCATGCATTTATGCTGGGATCCGGTTCTTCATCCCACTCCTCGATCTATCGCGCCAGGTGCTTTCTTTGCTCTCGGCTATGGGTTTGGGCTTCATGGAAGCCTTGATGTAAGTGAACATCGTCTTTGACTTGTGTGGGGACTGCAGATTTGTGGGTTTCACGTTCAATGCGTTGAGCAGTGTTGAAGAGGAACCCGTATGATTTCTTTTCCCGAAATCACCTTTCTTCGCAAACCCTTGTTTGGTGCCGTAATTGAAAGGTCAAATTCCTTTTGTATCTCGATCCTTTAGTCTATTGAATACAAAAGTTGCCCGATCGAATTTGATGCGTTAAGTAGATGATGGCCATCAATCGATCCGAACCTCGGTCAGGTTTTCCATGGATCCTTTTCGCCTTCGATATTCTTGGTGATGGTGGTGCAAACTCGGCAAATGGAAGTTTGAGTGTTGATCTAGGTAGATTGTATGTTTTTTTGTTTTCCTCGGATTTTTGGCTATCTCAAATTGAATTTTGTGATGTCAATCTGTACAAACTTGACATTGTGCGGGCCTATCATTGGTAATTGTAGGAACCTATTGAGAAGTCCAGGCGTTATGACTATCTCTTTCCAAAAAATTGAACTTTTTATGCAGTCGACCTCAGTTTTCTTTGTGCTGGGCACAAACTTGGCATTTTTCCAGAATGCGATCATGTTTTCATAGCAGATTCCCGTAATTGGGGGATTTAGAAAAGTCATCAGCCCCAAATTTGAACAACAATCAACCAAGCGTTGAGCTTTTGCATCATTATCACAAAACGATAGATAGTGTTCAGGTTTGAAAAACGAACCACTGATGATTGAATTTTCATAGTATTTTTCAGTGGGAGAAATTGTGGAAGATGAAGCCATTGATACTAGATAGATGTTTAGGAAGGAGTTCTTCAAGTTTTTAGGGAAAATCAGAGATTGGGTTTGTAATTTGCAAGAGAGCGTAAAGAATTCTGAAAATCTCTAAGTCTTGTTTATATAGTGTGATTTGGGTAGTGTGAACGTGGTTTTGAAAATGGAAGGATTTTGTTACATAATGGCATGATTTTGTGTATGCAAATCGCGATATTCGAGTGGAATGGGGGAGTGGTTTGAGGTAAGTAATGATAGAGCCCGGGAATCGAGGAGTTTATAAAATAATATAATTACCTCCATGATCATAAGTTGATCGCCACGTGTGTACAGAATAATCATCCATAATTTCCTTATTCTCCACGTGTAATCAGAATTGATTTTGTTCACACTTTTAATTTATCTAAGTCTTTATTTCGGTGAAGTGCCTTGGCTGGTCACTTAGCCGATCCGATAAGTTCTTCACTGAGTTGCTCCATTTAACTGTTCCTAACAATCAGTTAAGTTACCTTCGCTGGATACCAGTGCCTTACTTGCTGCATCTCCTGTAACGGCAAATGTCGTACCAGTTAATGAAGTTGAAGGATGCAGGTTCTTAGATCTAAACGAATTAGATCTACGCGCAGCGGATGGATCACGATTTATATGACACAACACATAATTAAAGGACTTAAACTACTACAAGGGGGTTAAGATCAAGTTACCAATAGTAGGAAGAGAAGCCAAGATCTTCCGATGTGTTCTCCAAACGGTGGTTGGTGGACACCCTTCTTGATACACGAACCTCCTTGATATGCAACACCAAGAAAAACTCAAAGTTTTTCTTCTTACAAAAAACCCTAGGCAAGAAGAACTAATTTTCCTCTCCCTGTTTTAAAGTGGTGGTCGAAATTATGAAGTTGATTTCCCTTGGAATAACTCTCCTTTTATAGGAGAGTAAATCCTTGGCCTCCAAGTATTAATTAATTAAATAAATAATTAATTAAACAAAATAAAATGATATTTTCCTTAATGACTAATTGTGACATGTATTGACCAATAGGAAATCAAATAACAAGTCATCCAACCAATCATATAACAAGAATATCTTTTATTTTCCACATCACAAAAATTAATCCTTGTGATAAATAAATGATAAGAGGCGCCACTTTAGGGTTATAAGCCCACATAAAATGTCTTTTATGTGTATTATATTATTTAGCCCAACTAAATAATATTCATGCATATCAATTAATTAGCCCAGCCAATTAATTATCACTGAGGCCCAAGTAACAAGATTATTAGTCCGAATTACAGAAGCCACATCGGGGACCATGGACTATAACCGGTAGCTCAATAATTAATTATTCATCGAGCAGAATAAGTACATTAATTATTAATTCGGGATTACGCCACCATAAACCCGAAACTGAACTCTACCGATTATAGATGTATACTTATACTCAACCCATAGAGCGAATAAGCGTCCATTGATATAATCACTACATACGGATTAACCCTCCATAGACTGTCCATTCTGAGTGGGAAGTCTCCGTGAACCCGACTCAGAATATCTTATCCTTATTTACCATTAACCCCCTAATGATCAATTAGTACACATATCTGACTAGTAGCTAATTAGTCAAATGTGAACTCCCGGGATCGATCACTTTCTTAGGGCTAACAAACAAGGGGACTGTCTCTCTACTTCCCGCAGGAAGGAATGGATTCCATGTCTGTGAAAATCAGAACTACTCACTCATCTGGAGATAGTGCCAATGAGAAGTGGCTTGGAACACATATTAAAGTGAACCGTAACTAACACATCAAACACTACCCGGGACAAGCAAAGCACTCGTGATCACCTCGGGATTAAGGTTGATCCATATATGATCATCTAATGATTTAATAAGATTCCTCGATTACGGAATTATACCGAGAAATTCATATTAAATCGGTCGATCTATATGAATGCCATCATATATAAATGCCCCACGTAGGTACCTCTACCGGCAGTCCGGATAAGACTATCACACCCTAAGGTGTTCTCGGGCGCATTATTGGTGTTTTAATCAAGAGACCCTAAACTCGATTAAGTTCACAACGGACTAACGAGTTTAAGCATATCTCCACTAACTCAATCCTCACGTGTAACCCATACATCGAGTTAAGTGGTTACATACTGAGATATACTTAGGGTTTGCAAAGAGTGTATTACTTTACAAGCACAAAGCAAGTAATAAGGTGAGATAAATTCTGTCATTCATTATTAAAAACAATTACACAAATTGTCTTTCGGCACTACACCTAACAATCTCCCACTTGCACGAAATGACAAGCAACGATTGTTTTTAGAGCACACCCTCTCTCATCTTATTCACAACACTCTCCCACTTGCTCTAAAAGCGGATGAGATATATCCTCAATGCCGTACCCTCCAAGCACTCGACTTGGTACATCGATCGATTAGGTTGTCGACTGAGGACGATCTTTAGGATTGAAAGCGTCGCCGGTCCTTCCATTCAGCGGTACTCTCTCTCAATATGCTTTTGACCTCTGGTGACCGAGAAGATCCTTCTAAGCTATCTCTTCTTTGTTTGCACAATGAAGTGATATCGGCTTATCGGACACGGAATTACTCCCCGGACCAAAAAAGGAAATTCTAAGCACTATGAGTAAACACCGAGCCCGAGATCAACGTAATGATCATCCTTAATCGACTACAAGTCGAATCATAGTAGTCAACCATATTCAAGTTTGCACTGAATATACAAGCATTTGTTTCCTCGTTCTCTAACGATACTTGAGGACATACTAAACCGCTATTTTATGCTCGAATCCGAGATTCGACTACTATTGACTTGTGACAACCTGACTTGCCGTTATCCAAGAGAGACTCTATCCCATTTTCTCTTTAATCCGGAGATTTAGAGAATCATTCCTGAGAGGTAAGGTAGGACTACTCTCGTTGAATCTTTGCAACCCGTATATGCATAATCATCTTATTCAATAAGACAGGTGGGATAGCCAATGACTCATTCTCGTGGATTTGACCGAATCAAATTCTTAGAATATAGTCCAATTCTCTCATCCAGAGAATCTAGGCGTGTCAGTTTCCAACTTCAGATAGCACACACATGTTGTTTCAATTTGTTTTGATGTTATCACTCATGAACACTAATACTACTACTTCACCAATATTGATATGCAGTCTACTAAAGACTTATCAATATTCAGTCAAGTCCACATATTTTAAAACATGTGACTTTAAATGACCGAGAGGTTCTCTTAAATCCACAAAGGATATAAGCCATGGCGAGCCTCCTACCAAAGGTTCTTTCGAATGAATTAAGATATCGTTAGTCTTGCAAAAAGGTCTTTGGGAATCACCCCTATCTTACGCTTTGTAACGAATCCGTTATTCATTCTTAGCTAAAACCCCTACATTTCGAATGAATTCAGATTCCGTTGTTCGGCAAGAAAGTCTCAGGGAATCACCCCTATTTTTCGCTTTTTAACAAAATCTAGCAAGGCGAGTGGTGAGAGAGTTCAAGGTGCAGTTAACTCTCTACTTGTCGGGAATCACCCCTATACCACTCAACTTTTGCGCTGAAAGTTTAAACTTTCCTATTCATTCGACTCTTTTCGTGTAGATCCAATTGCTCCCACTTGGGCTGAGACACTCGGTGGTTCTACAAGAGGTGAAACAGAAGCTGAGTACCAAAACTCCATTCACAGGGTTAAGGTTTTCAAACCAACCTCTATAATCGTAATCCTATACTGACCCACAAAGAGCCACAGGTTATCAATCACCCCAAAGAGACTATAAAGTCCACAAAACCACAATGGGTCAACGGTTAAACCATACTCCCACTGCGTTTTGGGTGGATTGACATACGATCTAGTAGTATTTATCGGTGTAATCACCAACAACCGATGTTGGACGTGGTCCGATTAAATCGAGATAGTAACTACCTTTGGGTAACCATACTCCAAGGTTTAAGGTACATTACTTATAGATTCTATCGGAAGGCTTGTGATAGTTCAACCGTCACTTTTCGATCTCGGAATCTTATAACCAACCTTCACTTGACGCATTAAGATATTTCACGAACAAATACAATCACGAACGTATGAGCAAAATCTCCGATCCTACCTTCAAGCATTAAATGCTAAATGCCTACATTTACGGAAGTGGTGTGAACCGAATTCACTCCTTATCCATAAATTTACTAGCATCTTCTAGGTAGACTTCTCGGTTTACATAATAATGTTAACCGTTATTTTGCAACCAATTATCTTAATCGAGTCTAGCGATGTATTGTAGCACATCAATAACTATATAGGGCAAGTCTATGGTTTCTTTCTCGGTGAGAAACATTCCACTTGAGGAGGCGGTGAGCATCATCCCAAGACTATGCTATAGCCTATTTATGAGCATGGAATACTCTATTCTCTGCTAAAATCGAGACTCCTCCTCGTATTCTTTTGATAAACTAAATCGTTTTGAGTAGTTATCGGACAAAATGTCACCACTCAAAAACTCCCACTAGCTTGTGTCTCTCACTAGACCCCGAAGGTCATGATGAACAAGCTATGTTACCCCTTCAAATCTATTACCCTCTCACGATTGAAAGGAAACTTAGTCATTGTTCCTTTGAGATAGTGTTCTAGGCCCAGGAGATAGGAATCACCCTTAGCGATCTGTGAGTCTTATCTACAGGATATATGCACTAATTAATAGATATTGAAGGGTCGTTTATCTTAATACGGAAACCTTTTACCTTTAATAGTTTTAGATGTGTTATACTTATTGACTTTTCTTAGTGGTTCGACTTTATCAAACAAAAGTCCGAGTCTTGGATTCAGTACTACAAATGTCATATTCACTTTCTATGAGGTAACAATATATCGAGTTGAAAGTGAATCCATTTGCTTCAACGATCAGTAATGAGAAAAATAAATTTTTACGTGATATTCAAGGATAGAATCGAAATTCATTTCCTTATATCACTCCCACTATTGTAGTGAAAATCGCCCGTTGTTACTCTATTAATCGTTAATGCACGACTTCCTTGTTCTCCCAAAGAACTAAACTACCGAGTCAAGTTACTCGGTTAAGAAAGTCGCTAGGATTCATTGGTTAGTGATCCGAAATCACTTTCCTTATCCTATACTTTCTTTAATTAATGTTTCGGTTTAGCCTCAAAACTTTAGTTAAGATGATTAACACTTATAGACATTCTTTCCCATTCTCAACTTTCCTTAAAAGGAAATAGTCTTGAACTAGTGATTCAATTGAGTAGACACTACTTACGTGAAGCGTGGGATGTCTAATAAAAGCGTTACTCAGTGGGACTAATTTTCTAATAAATTAGAAAAACATAAGATAAAAGCTCCCACTAGTTTATCGGTTCCAAATACCGTCTAACTAGCGACACTTTAATTTATGATTCTCCAATTTTTCTATCGAGAAAATTTCTCGTGTAGACCTTTACACAATTCACTAGAAGAATTTTATCGTCCCAATCATCTTTCAAACTAACTACGGTTGTCTCTCGCTCGCGACTTACGAGTGGCAGCGATGACATGCCTATTTACGTCACTTAAGTTTTGAAGGCTTCAAGAGAAATATCTCTTCGAAAAATTAATCGCATGTGAGATTAATAAATACAACGCTTTAGTTACTTACCACTTTTTAACGAAGTCATTACTAGTCAATTTTACACTAGCAAGTCTAGCACCTGTAGAGATATATATAACATTGTAAATAAAATTGATGGAAAATAAATCCAAATCATACACTACTAAAATTTTAGGAACATAAACTAAGTACTTATAGTCTATCCTACCGTTCCAAGGATTTAATCTAATGCCTCAGTGCCGCCTTAGGGTAGGTCAAAGAGGTTTCGATTAATATTGAAGATCAGATTGAGAATCGAACATCTCATTTGTGATCGTCAATCACCTTTCCTTTTTCAGCCAAGGTACTACCAAAAATACCCTTTATGAGTGTGACCTCATCTGTCTCGATTTTTAGGTAGACCCGAGTGTGCCGCCTAGGGTCGGTCGGTGACCGGCGAGTACCCAAAATCCTATCCTTTCGGAGACCAAGCCTTGAATTTTGATAGCGGTGAAGGCCTTCCTTAGGGAGGCGGGTCCCAGTGCGGCACAAGGCGTCACCATTCTCTCACGTTGCTTGTGTCAGCGGTAGAGGCCGTGGGGTCGGGTCCGTCGCCTCCCGCTCCCACTCAATATTTTGAAAAAGTGGTGGGTTTCATGATCACGTTTTGGACTTGATGTTACATTAAGGAACAATAAATCATAGGCCCGAATGTTGTCGGTTATGTGAGCTAGCCCACCCGACCTATTCGTTAGAACATATGTGGCCGTCGGACGGGTCAAGGCTAGGAGAGGTCCGTTGAGCCGTAGTGGCTCTTCGGATGGCTCAAGATATTGCGGACCCGTGCAAAGCGCCACACGTGGAGGGTGAAGTCGATTGAGCCGTAGCTACTGTTGACCACCCAACCGTGGTTAAACCACTTTCGAACCTGTTTGCCCGTGATTATCCAATCCTTAAACATCAAACTTTCACGTAGACACTACGGAACAAAAACGTAATCTCGTCTTAGGTAAGGTGGAATTCACCGAGAATCCAACACCTTAACCACGAGGTTTCGGAATTTTACTCCTTATGCTTTCGCAGAGTGGGATTCACCGAGAATCCATCACCCAACCTCGACGATTGAAAACCCGTGTTCCTCGGTTTTACCCTAATTAGTTTCTAATTAATATCAAACAATTAATTAAAACTAATCGTGTGTTTTATACATGCCTAACTAATTCCTCGAATTAATTTCTACATGTATGCATATGGAGTGGAATTCATGATATGATGCATGTCATGGCAATTTTCCGATTCTACTCATACAATCTACACATGTATACTAGTGCGGAAAATAAACACCGAGATGGACCGTTGGCACTTCAGAATTAATCTATTCGAAAATAAATTAAAACCCTAATCTGCAGCTGTTGAGAATCTTCGACGATCGGCATATCAAACGAACTCGGATCGGGACGAAAATTTCCAGATCTGATCTTCATTCTTCGGACTTCAAGATGGACGGTCGGATCGGAGCTTTGACTTGTCAATCTTCCTCAGTGAGCCGCCCAACTTGCTGCTGAAACAGACTCTCACAGCAGCGCATCATATACTTCCCGAGATCGATCGGGGATGAATATGAATCCCGATCGTCCTGAAAATTTTATCTCACGTCCAAAACTCCATGATTATCGATCTGACCGGTCGGATTTTAATTTGAACGGTCCAATTGTTCCCAGAAAATCGAAGAAGTCACAGTTAGGGTTTCTGTGAATCCTGCGTTTTTCTGTTACAGCAGCCACTTCGCAGCAACGAACGGAAACCCAAACGGACTCTGATCGACACCAAAATTTGTGGGATTGTTCATCAACTTCCAATCTTGATTCTGACCGGAGGGATCTTCGTTTTAACGGCTCAAACAACGGAAAAAACGAAAATACTAAACAGCTAATGTACAGATCTATTTTCTGGAAATTAAAATTGCAATAATACATAAATTACATAATTTCCTATACTCATATGAACGAATTTTCATCGTTTATATGAGTTTACAATAGATCTAACGGGAAAACGGTGCCAACCCCAATCCATCTCTTCAACCATAGCAATTTAAAAATTATTAATGCATAATAATAAGTAAAATATCACCTACATGCAATTCCACTCCTTTAAATCGTTTAATTACGATTATGACTATATAAATCGTGGAACCTGTCTCTGATACCACATGAAGGATGCAGGTTCTTAGATCTAAACGAATTAGATCTACGCGCAGCGGATGGATCACGATTTATATGACACAACACATAATTAAAGGACTTAAACTACTACAAGGGGGTTAAGATCAAGTTACCAATAGTAGGAAGAGAAGCCAAGATCTTCCGATGTGTTCTCCAAACGGTGGTTGGTGGACACCCTTCTTGATACACGAACCTCCTTGATATGCAACACCAAGAAAAACTCAAAGTTTTTCTTCTTACAAAAAACCCTAGGCAAGAAGAACTAATTTTCCTCTCCTGTTTTAAAGTGGTGGTGAAATTATGAAGTTGATTTCCTTGGAATAACTCTCCTTTTATAGGAGAGTAAATCCTTGGCCTCCAAGTATTAATTAATTAAATAAATAATTAATTAAACAAAATAAAATGATATTTTCCTTAATGACTAATTGTGACATGTATTGACCAATAGGAAATCAAATAAAAGTCATCCAACCAATCATATAACAAGAATATCTTTTATTTTCCACATCACAAAAATTAATCCTTGTGATAAATAAATGATAAGAGGCGCCACTTTAGGGTTATAAGCCCACATAAAATGTCTTTTATGTGTATTATATTATTTAGCCCAACTAAATAATATCCATGCATATCAATTAATTAGCCCAAACCAATTAATTATCAATGAGGCCCAAGTAACAAGATTATTAGTCCGAATTACGAAGCACATCGGGGACCATGGACTATATAACTTGAGTAGCTCAATAATTAATTATTCATCGAGCGCAATAAGTACATTAATTATTAATTCCGGGATTACGCCACCATAAACCCGAAACTGAACTCTACCGATTATAGATGTATACTTATACTCAACCCATAGAGCGAATAAGCGTCCATTGATATAATCACTACATACGGATTAACCCTCCATAGACTGTCCATTCTGAGTGGGAAGTCTCCGTGAACCCGACTCGAGAATATCTCATCCTTATTTACCATTAACCCCTAATGATCAATTAGTACATATATCGACTAGTAGCTAATTAGTCAAATGTGAACTCCCGGGATCGATCACTTTCTTAGGGCTAACAAATAAGGGGACTGTCTCTTTACTTCCCGCAGGAAGGAATGGATTCCATGTCTGTGAAAATCAGAACTACTCACTCATCTGGAGATAGTGCCAATGAGAAGTGGCTTGGAACACATATTAAAGTGAACCGTAACTAACACATCAAACACTACCCCGGGACAAGCAGCACCCTGTGATCACCTCAGATTAAGGTTGATCCATATATGATCATCTAATGATTTAATAAGATTCCTCGATTACGGAATTATACCGAGAAATTCATATTAAATCGGTCCGATCTATATGAATGCCATCATATATAAATGCCCCACGTAGGTACCCTCTACCGACAAATCCGGATAAGACTATCACACCCTAAGGTGTTGGGCGCATTATTGGTGTTTTAATCAAGAGACCCTAAACTCGATTAAGTTCACAACGGACTCAGATTTAAGCATATCTCCACTAACTCAATCCTCACGTGTAATCCATACACTTGAGTTAAGTGGTTACATCTGAGATATACTTAGGGTTTGCGGCAGGTGTATTACTTTCCAAGCACAAAGCAAGTAATAAGGTGAGATAAATTCTGTCATTCATTATTAAAAAACAATTACACAAATTGTCTTTCGGGCACTACACCTAACAGAAGTCACTTAGCCGATTACTCCAGTTAGCCGCTATTTGATACTTATTCAATTTCAATCATTCCTAACTCAGTTCTTAGCTTACTGAATCTTTCATAACTGAGTGGTTTAGTGAAGATGTCAGCCAATTGATCTTCAGTGGGTATGTGTTTTAGGATGACATCTCCCTTTTCAACATGGTCTCTGATAAAATGATGCCTCACATCAATGTGCTTTGTTCTTGAATGCAATACTGGATTTTCAGTAATAGATATTGCACTTGTGTTATCACACATGATTGGAATTGTTTTCTCTTCCACTCCATAATCCCTTAGCTGTTGTTGATGAGAGATAAATTTATGATCATTATTACGACATTTTACCCCAATATTGATACCATTTTGAGCATTATTGTATCAAATCAAGTCAAAATTACTAAGTTTTATTCAAATGTATAAGTAGTAGTTATTATATAAATTATCGTATTTTTATAAGTTTTTATTAGTTTTGTACGGTTTAGTAACCGGAGTGTAAATGTCGGATTTACGTTTGGTATTTTGGTGGTTCATTGCAGGATTATATATTGACCAAGATCCCACGTAACGACATGTTTTGAAGCCTAAAAGATGTGTTTAGAGGGTTAGAAGAAGGTGCCACAAGTTTATAAGTTCAACGGAGCAAATTTTCCTAAGTACTTAAATCGTTACATGTTTTCGACAGAGATTTTACCCAGCTTAGAGGCATTTTCAGGGGAGGACTTGTTAATGAAAGTTGTAGATATTCAAGTAAGCTTTCCAACGCATTTTGAATCAAGTCAATCGGACTTCTACAACTCAAATGGTGGTCAAGTGGCTAATCGGTTCATATTAGTGGAAAATCCCGAAAACAACACGTAATGGGAATGGCCCATCAAAAAGGCGTTTTATGAAGAAGAGTCCTTAATGAAAGTTGTAGAGTTTTCCGAGAGCGTTCTAATGACGTTTGAATCATGATTTTTGGAAGTCTACAACTCAAGATATGAATTTTAGAAGTTTAATATACAATTATTGATTATATATAACTTATATAATCATTAGTTTGTAACCGCCTGCACATGGGTTATGATTAAGGCATGTGGAGTAATCATTTTTCCGGATCGGTCCTGCCCCTATCCGGACCGATCCGGGAAGGGGAAATTGCCTATATATAGAGAGCAGATGGGATGAAAACAATTGCCCCATCTTGGCCACTCTTGGCCAAGATCTCTCTTCTCCACCTCCTCCCATTTCTTCCATTCCCCTCTTCTTCATCTCCGTTCTTCATCTCTTTTCTCGTTTTATTTTATTTTCGGGCCCGTATATACATATGTCTATGTATGTATATATGTTTTTATAAATAAAAGTAGTAATCTTGTTGTAATGCGAGAGAGAATTACGAGAAAGTTGTTATTGAAGAAGTTGTTATTTTCAGAGAATACGGCTTGGATTTGCACTTAACGGGTAATTTTATCAAGTTATTACTTTTGTTGTTTATTTATATATATATTATATCTATCACCATGTTAAACTAAAAATATATCTAGCCAAGATATGAATCGAATTAGTTAATCTTTTGGTAAAATGAATGATCGACTCGGTAATCATGATTAAAACCAATTATAATGAATCTTTTTCTATTTTGCAACGTATTGATAATATATTCGGATTAGCGTAATTAATCAAGATGAATCGCAACATATAACCCTGACGATGAAGCGACCGCAGAGAAGTTAGGATATGAGATAAAAATAGAAAAACCGAGGGTAAAATTGGCGAGTGAAAGCGTGACAACGGAACCCGATTTCCTACCGAAGCGATTTGTCTGGAAAGATGAATCTTATTGAAATTTGTACTCGAGATCTTAATAATGTTAAAATCACAGTTTAATTGAAACTACACCGTTTGTGTTAAATCGATCCGCTTGACAACCGGAGCCTCTTGAATAACATCGGCCGTCGACGAACGGAATAACCTCTTTTATCCGGGGTAGATTTGTACTCGGTACTGCTCGAGACTAACTAAGATTAGCATGGGGCGTTGTGGACCTTGGGTGATGACATTTGACATATGACAATTTCATACGCTCGTGTGAGGAGGAGTTGTCTAGCTTAGAGTACACCGATTCATATATAATTTACACCTTGAATAAAGGAAGATCATCACATTTATTTCTACTAAAAGATATTGATTCGAGAAAGTATTCTTGGCTAGATCCAAAAATATATCTATATATCTATTTGTATTTATTTCTTGTTTTACTAACATCTAACTCTAACAATCTAACTACTAACATAATCTAACCCAGGAAAAAGTAAAAACTGCGACTTAGATCGAGTTAATAATAGCTTCTTGGTGTTTAACCCCACTTAAAAGAATTACCATGTTTTCACGAGGAATACGACCGACTCACCGGACTAGAGCTACAATTTGACCCGGTACACTGCCGGTTAGGATCTGTATAGCCTAGGTAATGTCCGTCAGCTTTCTGGCGCCGTTTCCAAGGTTAGGTTTAGGTCTGTCAGTTGTCTTATCCAAAGTATTTGTGCACAACAGCTACCTCTTTGCTATATATTCGCTTTTGTTGATGTAGATATGAAGTTTTGCTTTTTCTTGAACCAAGAAACTAGTGCGGTTCCTAGCATTTGGCATGTTCAGAGGTGCTTTTTCTATCTATTTTGCATCCAAAGATAGTCGAGTGCGAATATGATATTAATTTAAATCCTCCATCTTTTGGATACCAAATACCAACATTTATAGTGTTTTTCAAGTATTTGATTATCCTTTTATTTGCTAGAAGATGTGATTCTTTTGGTTGAGCTTGAAATCTTGCACACACTCCTACCGCAAATGCTATGTCAGTCACGCAAGTAGCGATTAAGTACAATAATGATCCAATAATTCCTCTATACATTTTTCGATCAACATCTTTTCCTCCTTCATCTTTTCCAAGTATGACTCGGCACACATTGGTGTGTCTCTTTGTGCCACTTGTATCCATCCCATATTTGTGTATCAAGTCTCTTGTATACTTGGCTTGACTAATGAAGATGTCATCCTTCATTTGCTTTACTTGAAGGCCAAGGAAGTAGTTTAATTCTCCCATCATGCTCATCTGAAATTTGCTCTTCATCAGGTTTGCAAATTTCTCACACAGCTTTTCATCTTCGGATCCAAAGATTATATCATCACTATAGAATTGTACTAGCAAAGTGCTTGCTCCTTCCTCTAGTTTGAATAGAGTCTTGTCAATAGTTCCTTTGTTGAATCCATTCTTGATCAGAAATTGTGATAGTGTTTCATACCAGGCTCTAGGTGCCTGTTTGAGGCCATAGAGGGCCTTCTTGATTTTGTATACTTTGTCTTCTTTTCCTTTAATTTGAAATCCAGGAGGTTGTTCTACATAAACTTCTTCTTCCAAAAGTCCATTTAGGAATGCACTCTTTACATCCATTTGATAGACTTTGAAGTCTTTGTGTGCAAACAAATGCTAGAAAGAGTCGATTGCTTCCAATCTTGCTCTTTGGTGCAAATGTTTCATCATAATCTATTCCTTGACTTGGGAATAGCCTTTTGCAACTAGCCTTGCTTGCTTTGTTTTCGACAACAGTTCCTTGCTCATCCATCTTGTTCCTGAATACCCATTTTGCACCAATGATGTTGGCCATTTCAGGTCTGTCAACAAGTTCCCAGACTTCATTTCTTTCAAATTCATTTAGTTCTTCTTGCATGGCTGTGATCCAATCTGCATCTTGGATTGCATCATCTATGGTCTTGGGTTCCACTTGTGATAGAAAGCAAGTTAGCATGTGCTCCAGTTGTCTTCAGTTCGACTCTGTGTGAATATCTCCAATGACTTGTTCTTCAGGATGGTCTCTTAGCAATTTAGATCTGGTTGAAGTTGTTCTTCACTTGGTGCTTCCATACCTTCATGCTGAGCATGAACTTCAACTTCAGGTGCTTCATCTGTTGTATTGGTAAGTGGTTCTTCTTGATTTTCAAAATGATGATTTAGGATGGTAGCTGGTATGGTTGCATTTGTATAGATTTCCCTTTGTGCTGCTTTCTCTTCTTGATCTTGAAGATCTTCACCATTTGTATTTGGTTCATCAAAAACTACATGTATTGATTCTTCAATCACCAAGGTTCTTTTATTGAGTACTCTAAATGCTTTCTTTGGTGTCCGAGTATCCCATGAAGATTGCTTCATGACCTTCTCATCAAAGGTCATGGTGATTCTGTTTAAGACAAAACATTTTGATCCAAACATATGAAAATATGAGATATTAGGTTTTCTACCATTCCATATTTCATATGGAGTCTTTCCATGATGTTTGTTGATGATTGATCTGTTTTGTGTATGGCATCTTTGTGTTTCTTTGCTCACCTGAATCTCTTTGGTAAGCATAGCCTCGCTTATCATTGGCTTTATTTGCTTCCTTGATGGTTCTGTTTTTCTTTTCTGCTACACCATTTTGTTGTGGAGTTCACGATGCGAGATAGTTGATGTAACACTCCATTTTCTTCACAATAGGTTCGATAATTTCATTTAGAAATTCGGTGCCTCTATCGATCCGATCTTGATAATCTTTAGCTCTTTTTCATTCAGAGTCTTCTCAAAGCCAAATCTGGCGACTTCTTGAGTGTTTCTTTCTTCTTGTTCATGAAAATGGTCCAGGTGAACTTTGAGAAGTCATCCACCACTACAAGAGTATATTTCTTACCACTCACACTTCTTGGTGTATTTGGTCCAAACAGTCCATGTGTAGCAGATGTAGAACTCTTGTTGTAGATTGATGAGGCTTTGACTTGAATGAACTTTTATTTGTTTTCCTTTCGACAAGCATCACATAGACTTTCTTTCTTGAATGTGATCTCTGGCAGGCCTTCAACTAACTTGCTCCTTGATAGTTTGTTGATGGTCTTGAAATTTAGGTGATTTAATCTTCACGTGCCAAATCCGACTTGTTGATTGTTTATTTTTGACAAGTAGACATGTTTTCGCCTTTGTGTTTCCGATCCACCACATACATGTTGTCTTGTCTTCTACTACCGCAAGAACTCATGTGTTGGTTTGATTTGTGAATCACTTTGCATCCTTCTTTGTTGAAGTGCACATTGTAGCCTTTGTCACAGAATTGACTGATGCTCATCAGATTGAAGTTAAGTCCCTTGACATATGCCACATTTTGAATCTTTAGATTGTTCTTGAGTATTGTGCCTTCCCCCTTAATCTTGCCAGGGTTTTTTTTACCTCCAAATGTGACTTTGGGTCCATCAAAAGCTTTGAAATCAGTGAGCCATTTCTTGTTTCCTGTCATGTGTCTGGAACATCCACTGTCTATGTACCAGACATCCTACAAAACAGATTAATTAAGTTTAGGTACCCAACACTGGTTGGGTCCATACCTATTAGCAATCATGCCTCCCATACCAAAGGTGTATCCAAAAGGTCTTCTTTTTGGATAATTGAAGTCATCAACTTCATATGTGTAAGGCCTGGCAGAATAACTCTTAGTATTTTTACTGAAGGTATTCTGATACTTTTCTCCACCTTTTGGTGCATTTACATCCTTCTTTTCTTTCCAATATGCAGTAGGAAACCTTTCTTGCTTCATGTGTCTAGGAACATATTGGTTTTTCTTAAACATATGATGCATTTTGTGAAATGGTTTGCTCTTGTATTTTGGAGGTGCAACATTCCAATCATCCTCTGAGGGGTAAAGTCTGCCTTTACCTTTCAGATGGCTGTTGTTCTTGATTGACTGGAATGAGGATTTGATTTGTTGTTTCACTACACTGGGTTTTGACTTCACCGGAACAGGATGATCTGTTGGAATCATGGTCTGTCCCTTTCTAAATTAATGTCCACTAGTGGTTCTGAATTTAGAATGGTGTTTACCATTATTCCTACTTTCATCCTGACTGTTGTAGCCAAGACCAGATCTGGATCCAAACCTTTTTGAGGGTTTGTAAGCTGGTGCTTTTAGTGGTGCAGTGGATACCTTCACTGGTGAGGAGATTTTCTTAACCGATCTGTTAGTAATGGATGTATGATCATCCGCTTTTTGTTGATCATTTAAGTAGGTCTCCTTACTAGTTAATTCAGCTTTTGCTTTATCCAGTTCTTTCTTTAACCTCTTATTCTCTTTTCTTAGATCCTTGCATTCCTTTTCGAGAATTTCATGATTCTTTTCAATTTCATCAAATTTAGTAATGAGATTTTGGACTAGTCTCTTTGTATCTAATGGGAGACTAGAGGATTGTGCGATGTTAGATGTGGATGCATTAGATGAAGAAACAGGAACTAGATGTTACCTCGGTTTCATCGATTCTTTAGCCATTAAACATAGGCTTGTTTCCTCGATTGTCTCGAGCTATCACTTTTATCTTCATCCAATTCTTTGGTCATGAGGCATAGGCATGCTTTTTCACTTTCGAAATTTGCTTCTTCTTCATCAACGTAAATCGAGTCATCATTATCGATGATTCTTCGTGCTTTTCACTTTGGATTCTCGCTTTAAGTGCCTTCTTGCTCTTTTTCTTTTCGGATGCTCTATATTTCTTCTTTTCATCATCTTTGTCATTCTCTTGGGACAATCACCTTGAAGTGACCTTTCTTGTTGCTTGATTGAAGCATCTGTATTCTTCATCTTTCTTCTTCATGTCTCTGTTTGAGCTTGACTTTTTGTTTGACGAAGAATTTCCTTTGAATGGTTTCTTTTTAAACCTTTCAAAATGTTTAACTAATAAAGCTACATGTTCTTTTAGTTCATGTGTCTCTTTGCTGATGCATTCGGCAAAGTTACTTTGCTGAGATGCAGCTAATGCAGTGATTTTGTGTGTCTCTGCCGGAGCACCATCTTCGCCGTTCAATTCGAATTCATGAGCTTTTAATTGGGACATCGATTGTCGAGTGTCGGTGCTCGCAAGATTTGTTGTTCCTCGATTCATCGATGTTATGATCTTCCATCTTTCAGGTAGTCCTCTCAAGATCTTCAAGCATACTTCTTTACGGGGATATATGTGTCCAAGTGTTGTAAATCAGCGATGATGCTTGAGAATTTGTTGTCCATTTGATCAATGGATTCACCAAACCTTCATTTTAAAGTTCTCAAATTTCTGTTTTGCAATGAGATAATTTGTTTTCTTTTAATCGCTTTTGATCCTTCATTTATCAATGATAGCTTGTCCCACATCTCCTTTCTTTGTTTTGCGATCTTTGATTCTTATGAACATGTTGTTGTCTAGGGTCTTCAAGATCATGTCTTTTGCAACAAAGTCGATTTGCTCTTCTCCCGTCATCTTTGGTCCAATCCTTTTTAGGTTTGTCAATTTCCTTTCCTTGATCTCGCTCCTGTGCTTACCACCGTAGTGATTTTGATTGGTCCATCATTGATTACATCCAAACATCTCTTCATGAGTTCTTTGCAAGATGAGATAGCATTCTTATTTTATATTCATCAAAATTGTTAACATTAAACACGTGTACTTTTGACAAGAAGGTTGAGGAATCCATCAGTGCAATTGAAGATATAAATGTAAGTGTATGAAAAACTCAGATTTGAAAACTACTTTGAAAATATATGATCTCTTTGTTACCAGAAATTAGATCTCGAGCAGGTTACGATACTAGGAACAACCGCTCCGATACCAATTGTTGGTCCCAGAAAAGGTGAAACTATAGTCGAGAGGGGGGGTGAATGACTATAGTTGAGTTTCAAAACTTTTCTTGTGTTTAAAAGCTTTTGGGGCAAATGGATAAGTCCCTTCTTACTATATTGTTTTCAAATCTGTTTAGACGATCCACAGATGTAAATTTTGATGTATGCAAATTAAATGAATCTTTGTAAAGTAAATTGCAGAAATTAAATTGACACAAGGCTTATAGTGGTTCGGGGTGGTGTAATCCCTTAATCCACTCTTCTCCCTGTGATGATTGGAGGAATTCACTATTGTTTTCAACGATACAATAGTATGATTGTCCTTGGCTTCCCAAGCTTCACAATCTACAAGACTATCACTCCTGACCGCAATTGACTTGAGTGTTTGATCTTTCCTTTGTTGCTCCTTAAGATCAAGATCCTTCAATGGCTATCACAGATTCAACTCTTTCTCGATTGCCTCTCGATTCGGTTGGTTGATTTGATGTGAATGTGATTCACACACTTGCTTGATCAATCTCGGCCTGAGTATGAATTTGTAGTTCGATATTTGAGTTGATCACTAGATGTATCCTTGTAAGTTCGAGAGAGGGCTTTTCAAATTGATAGAGTTTTCGCTTGATTTTTCTTTTTCAATCGTTGTTTGTTTTTACATCAATGCCTTCTATTTATAGCCTTGAGTAACTTTGGTTTTGAAATTCCGTCCGTTGGCCATATTAATGAGGGAATAATCCTTGATTTTATTCTTGATTCCCCTTAATTGTATTCTCCTTGATTTGGTGATCGGATTCTTTCTTCAAGCGTATAGCGAGAAAATCCGTCCTTGATTGATCCTCTATTGATTGTGCATTTAATGCATGATCTTCTTATCTTCAATGTATATTGAATCGATTAGGTAAGTGTTACTTCGCCGTTTTTAGAACGGTCGAGTGAGCCTTCTGACTTAGCCGTTAGTTCTTTCTTCTTTGTTTTGTTTTCACTTTGCCGAAGGTCAGTCTACTCAGCCGATTCACTGTTTCCTTCTTTGTTCTAGTATTAGGAGAGTCTTTGTACTTCACTGATCCTTGATTTGGGTGAGACCAGTGTACACCATATTTGAACATTGAGTTTCATCACTTAAAAACATAACTTAGACTTATCCAAGGTCATCACAGACTTCCTTGGTTATAAGTCAGACCATAATGTCTTCATTACTTCTCTCTTTGGTGCTTTGCTGGCTTCACTTTGCCGAATATCTGTTTTTGCTTTGCCGTCCTACCAACTAGTACAATACTTGTCTGACCTAACTTATACAACATGTCAGACTCTAAGTAAAGACTTATACAAAGAGTTCTAACTTATTTCAGGCTTGCTATAACAGCTAGTATGGCCATCATCAAAACATAATAAAATGTTCCTAACAACGAGAATTCTGGGATTTTTTAGATCGCTTTATCAAAAAGATGGCCCTCCTTCTAGCGCCAATTGACGATGCTGGATCTCGTCTATTAATTAATCCGGGTCAATTATCTTTGTGACAACGACCTTTAATCGTATGAACCCTAAATCGTGTTAATGGGATAGTGTTTTTGGTGTATTTTAGACTGAGCTCTCGAGTTATTTCTCTTGAGTTGCCTACGTATCCAATAGCTTAATTGGAATCAAGTTTTTCGTAGTTCCTTAGGGTGGTTTACATAGGGGATGTCTCATCCATTTCCTTGTCCTGCAAGGAATCAAGTTATTATTATTCTTAATATTTCCCTAAGGATATACACGCATAGATCCCTATGATTTAGGGATGAGTATGGACATACTTAAATGTCAAAATCACAGTCTTATGACTTATGATTCTTTCCTTATTTATCCTTAGTTATCCAACACGTGGAATAACAGCCGGGGTTGCTCTGTGCGTCCTGCGCCGAGCTCTCAAGGCCACTATGGCCGAACTGGTCAGCTGCTCTTCGCCAAGCGTTAGCCGACTTGCGGTGGTTGGAGGAGAAGCACTTGCCGATCTCCCACCTGGAGTTAGGGACCTGCCCTTGGATATGTGTTTGGGGCTCTTGGCCCTTAATGCCTTACATTTAGAGGCTAGTCATTTATTACATGACTTACAAGGATGACATGTGGCATAGTTCGAGTCGTCTATCATCATTAGCCATTTTTGATCCCAAGAATTCTGGGATTTTTTAGATTGCTTTATCAGAAAGACGACCCTCCTTCTAGCGCCAATTAACGATGCTGGATCTCGTCTATTAATTAATCTGGGCCAATTATCTTTGTGACAACGACCTTTAATCCTATGAACCCTCAATCGTGTTAATGAGATAGTGTTTTTGGTGTATTTTAGACTGAGCTCTCGAATTATTTCTCTTGAGTTGCCTACGTATCCAATAGCTTAATTGGAATCAAGTCTTTCGTAGTTCCTTAGGGTGGTTTATATAGGTGATGTCTCATCCCTTTCCTTGTCCTGCAAGGAATCACGTTATTATTATTAATATTTCTTTAAGGATATATGATTGAGCTAAAATTTACCCCAACAAAAACAATTTATAAGGACTCGAAACTGTGGGTAAACTAACTCTCTAACCGGCAGTGTACCGGGTCGATTGCTAGCATAGCTACAGGAGTACGAGGTCGAACCCAAGGGAAAAGTGTTTGTGATTACCAAAGCAAACTTCAAACTTAGTCTAGGAAAATCGATGGTTGAAAAGGTTTATACAACTACAACGACATTAAAGCGATTAGCAACGAAGTTTAACTAAGGGAGAGGGACATAGCCGAACCATGATCCAAATAGCTAATTTCAACCCCAAGGATAGACAAAACCGGGAGTGTGCAATATGACAAAAGAACTCTTGCATTCAATTTCACGGATGCGTGCTCCTAAATCCGGTTTTAAAGTCTGAACAACTCTCATTTAACACCATATGCCATGTTAACTACCCATCCCTTTAGAAGATTCACTAACAAGACATGATGCGCACTAGAGCCGCTTAAACGTTAAAACGAGTACATCACTTTGGGCCCGGGCTTAACAACTAAGCCGGGTCTACGCCGCGATCCTAGAACCCCTTTTCCCACATCTCTCTATCTGAACAACTCTTTAGATTGATGTGTGTGACTTTTATCTAGGTAGCTAATCTAGCCCAAATCCGTTATAACAAGTTCTAAGACGTGAAATATGCAAGATACAACAATAAAAAACACTACCCACGCCCAATTTCATCACCCAAAGGGTGATTTCACCAAATTTCACATGATTCGACTATGTTAATTTTAGCTACACATTATAAAGCATGAAATAACAATCAAGGAAGAGATTAAAGCCATAAAACAAGAAAATAAGTGAAATTGATTACCGAAAATGTAGAAATTCGAGTTTACATCAAGCTCCTTCCACACCCATGTCACTTGGGAAGAAGAAGATGAACCAAAATCTATGCAAAATCCAAGATTCTTCAACTAAAACTAAGCTAGACTATCATTAAACTAAGTAAATTTGAAGTAGAAATGAGTCTAAAGAGCCAAAAGGGAAGATTTCGAGCCAAGTTAATGGTTAGGGTTCTTAGAGGGGCGAAGTGTGTTGAAAATCTGTGTAAAAATGTATATATAGGTGGGAAAAATCTGCATAAAACGACCCCAAACGCGCGTTTGGAGGTTCCCCAAACGCGCGTTTCAGCTCCCAGCACTCTGTACATGAAAAAAACGTCCGAAACGCGCGTTTGAAAGCTCCAAACGCGCGTTTGAGATGATGCAGTTTTCTGCTGCAGTAAAACCATGATATCTTCGCGTGTAGAACTCCGATTCGAGTGATTCAAATTGCGTTTGAAAGATATTTCAATTATCTACAACTTTCATGAAGAGACCACGACCATAAAATGCCTCCATCATAGGTCAAAATGCTGCTGAACAGAACAGAGCATGAAGATACCAACTATTTTTCTTCCTTTTCTTCATGTTTCTTCTTCCTTGGCTCATTCTTGCACCTTGATCATACTTCTTATCATAGATCTTCGCCTTCCGGGTTCTCGTGACACCTAGACCCTACAATCTCATGAACGAACAAGACACACAAACGATTCCGGAGGGTAAAAGTGCTCGGGAATGGGTTAATATCACTAAAAAGAGGTAGTAAACCATCAAAGCGACGGATTTACTCCCCGTGCTATAAACTCACGATATTACCCAAAAGCGGTCTAAAAACACCGAGAATGTGCTAAAAGTGGGATAAGCGGGGTGGAAAATGCACCGGAATCACGTAAAGTTGACTCCATCAACCACCCCACACTTAGCCTTTGCTCGCCTCGAGTAAATTAGGCGTTTTAAAACTAACCAAGGGATTCAACGTTGTGATGTAGGTGCTACTATTCACACCCTCGAGGTAACCACAAAGTATGAAACACGAACATATACACACGGTTATAACATTATCAAGAAAGTGGAGTTTGTGTGGTGCCAAGCTAAAAACCAAGTGCTCAAAATGATTGTCGGGCTTGAATCCCGACCAAAAGTCTACCAACCGTTTCATACCCACTAGCCTCTCCACTAATCAAGGTCACTAAGTTTGGACACGATCGGGTAGGACTTGAAGGGTTATAACGTTAGGCTAGGGTAATTCGGTTAATCGAAAAGGATATTTTGGGAGGCCCGGAGAAAAAGAGTGCAGTGAACCTAATCAACAAGTGTACCACCTTATCTCTACCATACAAATCATCCAAACTCCTTTTGATTATTTTAAGCACTTGGGAACCATAGGATACTAACATACCCGAACTCATTGCCACACTCAACTATATTTCAAGTGTTATGAGGTGAGATCGAATACATTAGCACCTATCTCACTATCCCAACTCCAACATCATAAAAATCACTTTTGAGCTCATCACTTTGATTCCAACCCTTCATTTCTATATACTCCAACTTTTATTGCAAAGAAAGCTGATTTATCTTGAACTTTGAATGAATTTTTTTTTTTGAAAGAATGAAGAATTTCACAGATTTTTCTTTTTTTTTTTTTTGGGGCCAAACCCCAAACATTACACCCAATTGAGCTCCTCTTATCCTTATAGCTCCAAACCAAGAAAAACACCAACCCATCACCATATCATTTCCCCCACCCCACACTTGCCTTGGCAAGTGTGGCTTAACAAAAGACTAAGTCCACTCGTAAGGTGTAAATGAAGGGATTGTGACCATAATTAAGGCTCAAGGTAGGTTTCTGACTAAGTAACAAAACGGCTATAACCGAATGGTGGTCAGACCATTCTATCAAGGCTGAGAGGGGCTACGAAGGTCTAACGTTTCGGGATAAGGCTTATTTGGCTCTGGTTGGTCAAAGAGACGCCAGGACCGTCATCCCGTATCCTACTTAGGTAAACCTTTCTATTTCGTCTCGAGACTAGTGGTATGAGAGGTGGTAGCAATCAAATTGTGCACAAAGTGTAGCTTACGTGAAATTAATAAACTCCATCCTCAAGATAATATCAAACCGCAGTGTACACGTTTGGGGTCCCTACTAAGGTGATCACCACTCGAATGTGAAAATAACACACACAACACGGTGCTAAAAACCCTTGAAATTTTTTAAAAATTGCCCAAAAATCGACTCGAGCCCGGTCATAGGCTAAGCATACCACACATTTAGCACAAATAAAAGCTAAAGCAAGAAAACGGCTAAGTCTCCCACCCCACACTTAAACGAAACACTGTCCTCAGTGTGTGAGAGATAAAAAGAGTAAAAGACTTAGATGTTTGACCAAAAACCCGGCAGAAAGGCACACTCGTAGCCCACGTGAAATCTTCTAGTAAGCTCCATCTCGAGTATCTAAAACCATAGAAGCAAAAACCAAGGCAAACACATGCACGAGAAAAATCCACGTGCCAAAAGATGGTGATAGATACGAGATATATAAAAATAGAAGCCATGCCACAAACAAAGTATCAAAGCATATCAACCATACTAGACGGGAATTGCACTGGATGTAAAGATAATCAAAAGAAACACAGAGCATCCACGCATAAAATAAGGCCACAGAGGTTCACATAAAAACATCCCCGTCTATGTACAAAAGCCGGAACCAAAAGGAAATTCTCACCCCAACCTCTCTTTTAAGCTAAACTCTCCCATCTTGCACCCAAAGACCACTCCAAAAACATTATTACTACCAAAAAGGTGGGTTGCCTCCCCCAAGCGCCTGTGTTTTGTGTCGTTGGCTCGACGGGATGACTTATACAGTGCCAATTTTTTCAAAGTTATACTATTGGCACAGGCGAGAAAAGGTAGAAGTGCTTGGTTTAACGTCGTTAGCATCGACGTAGTGGCACTAAACGGACTCATACCTCAAAAGACTCAAAACAACAAATCAAATATTTTATATCAAACAAGTATCACCAAAGACATCAACCAAAATCCGACCTCAAAAAGATCAACAACTCAAGAAGACTAAAAATAACAAGCATCACGGAAACCGAGTTCACTAGAAACTTACCTCTCATGGCCCTCGATGTTACCTCTTCCCAACTCGGGAATCCTCTTTTGTCAAAATCTCTCATCACCTTCTTCTTGTAATTGCCATTCCATGGTAGTTGTCCCTGATGGGAGTCAACTTTACGTGATTCCGGTGCATCTTTTACCCCCGTTTATCCCACTTTTAGCACGTTTCCTGGTGATTTAGACCGTTTTCGGGGTAATATCGTGAATTTATAGCACGGGGAGTAAATCCGTCACTTTGATAGTTTACTACCTCTTTTTAGTGATATTGACCCTATTCCCGAGCACTTTTACCCTCTGGAATGTTTTGGATGTTTTTGGTTGTTGCGATGATGTAGGGAAATGGTGTCTCGAGAACCCGGAAGGCAAAGAATTATGATGAGAAGCATGGTCAAGGTGCAACAATGAGCCAAGGAAAGAGAAAGAGGAAGAAAAGGGAGAGGAATGATTGGTGCCCTTGTGGTCTGTTCTGATTCAGCAGCATTTTGAACCATGATGGAGGAATTTTCTGGTCATGACTTCTTCATGAAAGTTGTATAGAATTGAAAGATCTTTCCAACGCATCTTGAATCACCCAAATCGGAGCTCGGACGAAGAAGTTATGAAGGTTTTACTGCAGCAGAAAACAGCAGCATTTCAAACGCACGTTTGGACCTTTCAAACGTGCGTTTGGGACTGTTTTTTTCGAATACTGAGAGCAAGGGACTGAAACGCACGTTTGGGAACCTTCCAAACGTGCGTTTGAGCAGTTTTTAGCCATAAAAACCCAATTTGGATCGAATTTTTGGGGAAGAACATAGGAGACGCGAATGGAGTTGTTTTAGGGTAATTTTGGGCGATTTTCTTCGTTTTTAGGAGTTAGAATTAGTGTAATATACCGTTAGAATCGTCTTTCAATCCTCTCTTCGATTATCTAACTCTTAGCTGCGATTTATAACATTTCATTGGGCAAAATTCGATCTTTTGTATTCAACTTTTGTGCTTATCTTCTCCAACTCGAATTTCTGCAACTTTATGGTAATTTTCTTCTCTTTTATGCTTGTTATGCTTCTCCTTTACTAATTTCTTTATGTTTTAACTTGTATAATGTGTAGCTAATTCCTCCCCATAGTCGAATCATGTGAAATGTGGTGAAATCACCCTTTGGGTGATGAAATTGGGAGTGGGTAGTGCTTTTTATCATTATATCTTGCATATTTCATGTCTTAGAACTCGTTATAACGGATTTGGGCTAGATTGATCACCTAGGTCAAACATCACACACACCACTCTTGAGAGTTGTTCAGAGAGAGGGGTGTGGGAAAAGGGTTCTAGGATCGCGGTGTAGTTTCGGTTTAGTTGTTAAACTGAGCTCATCGTGAGGTTACTCGTTTATACGTTTAAGCGGCTCGAGTGCAAAATATGACTTGTTAGGAGAGAGTTGTTCAGACCTTAACATGGCATAAGGTGTTAGAAGAGAGTTGTTCAGACGCTAGCACCGGGTTTAGGAGTTCGCACCCGTGAAATTGAATGCAAGAGTTCGTTTAGTATATTGCACACTCCCGGTTTTGTCTATCCTCGGGGTTGAAATTAGTCATTTTGATCATGGTTCGGCTATGTCCCTTTCTCCCTTTAGACTTGTTAGTTTAATTTACTTTAGTTTAATTGAAGTGTACAAACATTCCAACAACTTGTTTGCCTAGACTAAGCAATAAGTTCACTTTGGTACTTACAAGCACATCTTCTCTGTGGGATCGACCTCGGACTCCTGTAGCTTTACTCGCAATTGACCCGGTACACTGCCGGTTAGAGAGCTTGTTTAGTCACCGTTGTCTTGAGTATTATAAATTTGTTTGGTGAAAAATAACGCTCATCAGTCCCCTTTTACAAATTCCATGAGCTCCATCTACCGGTAAGTACGCAAAATCAATCGCATAATACTCATCAACACAAGGTGGAAGAGTGTAATAATCCGGGACCGGCATGCTAATAATCTCCACTTCTCCCGGTAGCTCTACCATAAATGGCTCTTCAGTCTCATACGATTTCACCACACTCTTCATAACGACATCTTCATTTACTTCAATTGGGAGTGAGGGTGAAATGGGCGATCCCAGTTTCTCTTCCGACTCTAATTGTGTCTCATCAAACAGTGTGCTCAAATCTATCGTACACCCCTCCAAGTCATCATCTCGTATTTCATCGGGAGACAGTGTAATAGATAAAAGTTGCACCTCCTCCATTTCCAAGTCTTGCAACTCCTCTTCATCCCAAAACGAGCTATCTTCATCACCAAAAAAGTCTTGCTCAGTCATAACAATGGTCGGTTCCACCACACATTCCACCAAGGTATCATCAATTTTCATCTCAAGGGGTGAAGGTGCAATAGGTAGAACGTGAAACTTGCCATAATCAAATATCGCAATAGGAGGTGGCACTATGAGAAATCCCAACTCACTATCTGGCTCAGAAATCTCATCTTGGCAAACTGAATCATCAACCTCACTCTCAACCTGAACTTTTTCAGTGATAACATCATCATCCCGGACCATCGCTATTGCACATGTCTCTTCCTCTTTCTCATGCCTCCTCTTTTCAATCAATTTCCCCATCCGGTCTTCAAGATTTCTTACGTCGGAGTCAAATCTTCTATCGAACTCTTGCATATCCTTCTTCATTTGAATCAAACTCTCGTTCAATAAAAAATTAATCCGCTCTATTTGAATGTCGGTGAAGTCTTCTTATGGAATGGGGGAAAGCGATCATCTTGACTTTGATTCATTGGAGGTGAGTAGTAGGCCTCTTGCCATGCCAAACTCGATCAAGTGGTGAATCTGGGTGAAGCTATCAACACGTTGAGTATGAACACCGTAATCTCGATAAGCACTAGTGTTAGGACAACCCCTCATAATGTTGTGGCTCATAACTTGAATAACCATAATTTTGACTTTGGCATGCACTAGGCAATCGATAAGCCCATGAACCTTGGTTACTCTCTTTGTTGATATTGAGGTGAGGCAAGAAGCGTTGTTGATAACTTTGTTCGAGTGCACGAGGTTGGTAGGGGTTTTGTTGTTCAGGTGAGTAGTATTGATTGAAAAATCCATCCATTTAAGCTCAAGCTGCAAGATCTCAGAAAACAACAAGAAAACAATAAAATAAAACCTAGGCCCAAGCCTTCGGTTCACTTGCAAGATATCACAAATAGCACACAAATCCCCGGCAACGGCGCCATTTTGATTGAGCTAAAATTTACCCCAACAAAAACAATTTATAAGGACTCGAAACTGTGGGTAAACTAACTCTCTAACCGGCAGTGTACCGGGTCGATTGCTAGCATAGCTACAGGAGTACGAGGTCGAACCCAAGGGAAAAGTGTTTGTGAGTACCAAAGCAAACTTCAAACTTAGTCTAGGAAAATCGATGGTTGAAAAGGTTTATACAACTACAACGACATTAAAGCGATTAGCAACGAAGTTTAACTAAGGGAGAGGGACATAGCCGAACCATGATCCAAATAGCTAATTTCAACCCCAAGGATAGACAAAACCGGGAGTGTGCAATATGACAAAAGAACTCTTGCATTCAATTTTCGGGTGTGTGTTTCTAAATCCGGTGTTAAAGTCTCGAACAACTCTCATTTAACACCATATGCCATGTTAACTACCCTTCCTTTAGAAGATTCACTAACAAGACATGATGCGAACTAGAGCCGCTTAAGCGTTAAAGCGAGTAACCTCACTTTGGGCCGGGCTTAACAACTAAGCCGGTCTACGCCGCATGTGACCTAGAACCCCTTTTCCCACATCTCTCTATCTGAACAACTCTTTAGATTGATGTGTGTGACTTTGACCTAGGTAGCTAATCTAGCCCAAATCCGTTATAACAAGTTCTAAGGCGTGAAATATGCAAGATACAACAATAAAAACACTACCCACTCCCGATTTCATCACCCAAAGGGTGATTTCACCAAATTTCACATGATTCGACTATGTTAATTTTAGCTACACATTATAAAGCATGAAATAACAATCAAGGAAGAGATTAAAGCCATAAAACAAGAAAATAAGAGAAATTGATTACCGAAAATGTAGAAATTCGAGTTTACATCAAGCTCTTTCCACACCCATGTCACTTGGGAAGAAGAAGATGAACCAAAAGCTATGCAAAATCCAAGATTCTTCAACTAAAACTAAGCTAGACTATCATTAAACTAAATAAATTTGAAGTAGAAATGAGTCTAAAGAGCCAAAAGGGAAGATTTCGAGCCAAGTTAATGGTTAGGGTTCTTAGAGGGGCGAAGTGTGTTGAAAATCTGTGTAAAAATGTATATATAGGTGGGAAAAATCTGCATAAAACGACCCCAAACGCGCGTTTGGAGGTTCCCAAACGCGCGTTTCAGCTCCCAGCACTCTGTACATGAAAAAAACGTCCGAAACGCGCGTTTGAAAGCTCCAAACGCGCGTTTGAGATGATGCAGTTTTCTGCTGCAGTAAAACCATGATATCTTCGCGTGTAGAACTCCGATTCGAGTGATTCAAAGTGAGTCGGAAAGCTCTTTCAATTATCTACAACTTTCATGAAGAGACCATGACCAGAAAATGCCTCCATCATAGGTCAAATTGCTACTGAACAGAACAGAGCATGAAGATACCAACTATTTTTCTTCCTTTTCTTCATTTTTCTTCTTCCTTGGCTCATTCTTGCACCTTGATCATACTTCTCATCATATATCTTCGCCTTCCGGGTTCTCGTGACACCTAGACCCTACAATCTCATGAACGAACAAGACAGACAAACGATTCCGGAGGGTAAAAGTGCTCGGGAATGGGTTAATATCACTAAAAAGAGGTAGTAAACCATCAAAGCGACGGATTTACTCCCCGTGCTATAAACTCACGATATTACCCAAAAAACGGTCTAAAAACACCGAGAATGTGCTAAAAGTGGGATAAACGGGGGTGGAAAATGCACCGGAATCACGTAAAGTTGACTCCCATCAATATACACGCATATATAGATCCCTATGATTAGGGATGAGTATGGACATATGTTAAGGGCTAAATTATAGTGATTTTTACATATATTTTCTATATCAATTTCCCCTACATTCGTATGTTTCTCATAGAAATCAAGTTTTATATTGAAATATTGAGCAAATGATGTTTTTAATAGTTGAATTGCAAAACGTAACGAATTATGTGCTTAAATTGTGATTTTATATTATTTTGGAGTTATGTTACGCTTTGGTATGTTTTACTATCTCTTAGATACATGTTTTCGAGCTAAAAGAGGATTAGAAGAGGTTGCATTCGGATTTTTACGATGAAGAGAAGAGATAGGGATGAGAAGAAAAGGATAAAGATGAAGAAATCGAACTTCAGGCATGCCGGATGGCGCCCAAGTCCCGTCCACTATGGACGGGCGTCCATTGCTTGCATGGCGCCCAAGAGGGGTTTTTACATACTGAGAGAGTTTGGACGTGGTATGAGCAGCGTCTGCTCTAGCGTTGAGAATGTCGGACGAGCGCCCAGAGAAGAGGGCAGCGTCCCGCCGACTTCAATGTGGCCGACTTAAAACTCTATAAATCTGACCCGCGATTTCAACCTAGTACATACATTATTCGATCTCATTGATACACCATCATAAGAGGCAAACCCTAGCGGCCTGGCCCCTTTGGGGAGAAATTTGGGGTGGCAAGTTAGATTAGGTTTTATTTTGCTTTTCTGTTTCTTTCTTTGCGATGTACTCCATGCTGCTGGGTCGCAATTGTTCAAACGATTTGAATCTTCTTCTTCGTGTTTTATCTACTTTTATTTAAGTTTGTTTTATGATTTTATCTCAAAGTTGTATCTTTTCCTATGCGATTATTTGTTATGCAACGTATATCGGAAGATGTGTTGTTGTTGATGTTTAATTTGATGGAAGTCATGTTAAACCTTGGATCACCATAGGAAAGATTGGATTTTTAACCTTGACATAACAGAAGTTGATAGGTTGATTATCTAGGTTATTAGATTGCAAAATCTTACACCTTGTTTTGATTGATAGACGATTATCTACGGAAGTAGGATTCATACTTTTGATTAGGTGAACCACATCTTTAGTTAATCATCACAAGATAACCTTAGATAGAGATAGAGGGTTTGAAGGATTGGATGATTTTGTTTGTTCATTGTTAATCTCCATGTTCATCTTCTTGTTTATTTCCTTTTATAGTTAGTAGTTTAGATTTAGTTTTTATCGCTTTTATCCTTCACGGCTTTGGATTAACAATCCTCTGTCGCTTTACTTTTCGTTTTTAGTTTTCAGTTCCGTTTTGAATAAGCAACAATTTAAGGATTAATAAGATTAGATTTAACAGCCCAATTCCCTGAGGATCGATACCCGTACTTATCCAACTTTACTAGCAACTACCCGGTATTCGGCCGGTTAGGAGGTAGTTTTGCATGGTAGTATAGGTTTTATAAATTTTCTTTTGTTTTAATGATGCAAAATCTCCCCAACAACATACTTAAATGTCAATCATAGTCTTTATGACTTAGGATTGTTTCCTTATTTATCCTTAGTTATCCAGCACAAATAATAACAACCAGTGTTGCTCTGTGCGTCCTGCGCCGAGCCCCCAAAGCCACTATGGCCGAACTGGTTAGCTCCTCTTCGCCAAGCCTTAGCAGACCTGCGGTGGCTGGAGGAGAAGCACTTGCCGGTCTCACACATGGAGTTAGAGACCTGCCATTGGATATGTGTTTGGGGCTCCTGGCCCTTAATGCCTTACATTTAGAGGTTAGCCACTTATTACACGACTTACAAAGATAACATGTGGTGTAGTTCGGGTCGACTATCATCACGGACATATTTGACCTCTAACGGCAAGCCTTTGATAACGATGCGATGGTAGATGCTGTAAATCGAATATCATACTTGAAGAGGTACATTCGTCCTCTAAATAGTCAAGCATTTGATATCTATATAACTGTGGGATGCCTAAACTTTTTATATGATTCAAGACTAGAGAAATTCAGAAGAAGACATATTAATAGTCATGTAAAGTGTCCTCTCTCTATATATATATACCTCATGTTTAGTCTACAAACGTTTCACAGCAAGCAAGTGGGCCTTTACTTCACTAATTCTCATTGTTTTGTTTGGTCAATTAATTAAAAAAAAAAAAATGGATAAATTAATGACCAACTTGATTGTTCAGTTTTTGGCTTTTATACATAAAAAATAATAATATAGAAAATGAATTTGGTAACAATCTATTTCACGTTTTTTTTTTGATGGGTTATTTCACGTTTTTATGACATGAAAAATAAGGTAATCGATTAGAGTAAGATAAAAATATTGACTTTACACATATAAAATAAGCACAGGATTTTAGGTAGATGGACTTTTAAGGAAAATATTTTTTTTTTCAGGCAATTTGCCTAAAATCAACTTTTTATTACCTAATAAATAAATATGACATAAAATTAGAAAAATTTGTAAAAATGATAAAATAATATCCACCGGACAATAATACTTTTATTTGTAATAAAAAAAAACAAACGCATTATAGTGCGTCGGTACTTTTTTGTCATGCGCTCCTTTTTATTTTTATTTTATTATATTTATTATTTTACTAGTTGCAACAGGAAAGTCTTCCTACAGTGAATTTCTTTTTTTTTTTAAATTGAGTGGAGAGGCTAAAATCCACTTTTTAATACAAAATAAATAAATAAAACATATTTTTCTGGGTATCTTTAAAGGCATCACATTTTTTTTTACTTGGGCAATCAAATTAAAGGGCACCACACATCCGTCTGTTAATCTTCTTAACGCACAACATTGAATTTTATATATACCTAATGCACTACAATGTATTTACTATAATGTCATTTTTACCTATGGTACCATAACTATTAAAATCTTCCACTCTACTAAAATAATTACAAATAAAACCCTATTTTTCCTAATTTCTTTTCAGCACCACTCCCCATCAGCCCCGCCACCCCCACCAGCTCTGCTGCCCCTCTTGCCACCCTTCCTCCATCTTCCGTATCCAAACTTACCAAACCAGAATCATAGTTACTCTACCCAAATGATACCCATAAATTGAAATTCGCACAAATTCCTTACAAATTTATGCACGTTCCTCCTAGCCAGTTGAATGTCATTAGGCTGAATGATGACCTAGTAGCAAGACTTGCACATATATGGTATCTTCTAACAGAACCACCAAATAAGCTTCCACCGCCTCTACAGCACCACACTTCTTTGTAATCGAAGATCGGCCATGAAGTCTTAAGCGATTTCGCGAAGTAGCCTATAGAATGGGAGCTTCTTCACTCCGCCGGTTGCCGGAGCTGATTTATGAGCTGCCGTTCAAGAAAATAAAGAAGAAGAAGAAGAGGAAAAAAAAGATCGAGCTATTTGGGCATTTGGGGTGTGATGGTGAAGCTAATTGATGAGTTGAGAAAGAATGTTGTATTTTTTATGATGATAAGAGGTGGTGGAAATGGTGATGTTGATGGTTGAAGGGTGGAGGGTGGAGGGTGGAGAAGATGAGTTGAAAGTTGAGGAAAACATGTAATATTTTATTGTTGGGAGGATGTTATTGTAATATTAAAAAAATGGAAGTAGTAAAAATAACCTGGATATAACAAATGTGAATTTTTATAGGTGTGGTGTCATTAGTAGATTCATCATTTAAAAATTTAATGTGTGGTGCTTTGAGTAATCACATAATTTTTACATTGTTGTGGTGCCTTAAGTGAAAAATGTGTGGTGCCTTTAAAGGCACCCTTTTTTAGTTGGAAAAGTGACAGAAAAATTTCAGACGGACAAAAATACCCTTTTATGTAATTGGCTGGACACTAACGCATTTTCTAACTGAACGCAAGTTGTTTTTTTTTTCCTTTCACGCTGATGCTTCTTCACTTTGCTGCTGCTGCTTCTTCTTCTTTTATTTTTTTTAAACAACCGTAACTTTTGATTTACAACTCCGATCATAAATAAATTCACCAAATTCATTTTTTTTTGCTCTTTATTTTGGGATCTCATACAATACCCTTCCGACGTAAATTTTGAAAGCCGAAAAAATATTTGCATTAAGCGGACCGTTTTTCTTATAAACGACCGTAACTTTTGATTTAGAACACCGATCATTAAAATTCTTTCACCGAATATTATATATTTTTTCTCTTCACTTTGAGATCTCATACGATACCCTTTCGACGTAGTTTTTGAAAACCGAATTTAATCGCAACGTTTACACTAACACAGTAGCAGTATCACAGTATCAATATCACAATATCAGTATCACAGTATCAGTATCACAGTAACAGTAACAGATGTAGTTCAAGGTTCAATAGTATCACGTTTGATCTAAAACATTTAAATATAATATTAGTAGTTTCTAGAATGAAAAAATATGGTTATAATGAACATATAGTACTTGCCTCATCTACTACAAAAGAAAAACCACCAACATGTGGGAGAAGCACCATCAAGACAAAATGAAAGCTCCGAAAATAAACTAAAGCACCAAGAAAAGGTCTATTAGCTGCAACAACATCAAGTACATCATTCTCCAAGCTCTTTGCACTCCCTTAAAACGGAAGCTCTGATAGGGAACATGCTGCCCATTCTTATATATCAACTGGCTAGGAACTTTGCAAAAGTCCATTGAACTTATTGCCTTTCTTCATAAACTCAAACAATGGAGCTGCATTTTCTCCATTTACTTCAATTGCTTCCACATTGAACTGTATTTGTATTAGAAATGAGAGAAGGAGTCTATATTATCAGTAACACAGTATCAGTAACAGTAACACCCCCTAAAACTAGTGTATTTGAAAGCTTAATGATATGAATCAAGTGAACAACACACTTACGGCATCACTCCATTTAGGTGCATCATCCGAAGACCGACTCAAGAACCGCCTCAAAATAGCTCAATATCAAGGGACTACTTCAAGGCACACATATGTCACAAATGCAGCCAAGTATCTCAATCTATAACATCAAAATCATCTGTATAAACTCACAATTCAGCTCAATCACAAAGCATCTTAGTTCATCAATTTTCAGCCCAGCTTGATTCGTTTATCAATCATATAAGCGTGCTTGAATCATAACAAGAAATCAAATATATATTAAGTGTGAGTACTTAGCTTTAGAAGATGATTAATTCAGCTCCACTCCGGCTACATAAACACCAAGTTCAAATCGTTAATGTTTGGCACAATCACTCCGTCCCCGTTGTTGTTTAAGGGAACATAGACTAGATTTGTATATGCACACAAATGAGAAGAACTTAAAGGAAATACATTCCCCATATCAGAAATGATTCACATCAGCACATGAATCTTGCATAGGTGGATGAATAAAATCCGACATGTCATCTTCTTGAGACAGTATCGCCATGTCCTGTCACACAAACAAACAATAACAATGTCCTTTTAGCTTTCTCTTCAAACCGCAAAACAATCGACCTTGTTAAATTAAAATCGATGAGGCAGAGATTATGCATTTAGTCGTTCACGAATGAATGTTGATGCGTACAAATGCTACCGCCACCTTTGGATCCCAGAAATAGCCTATTTAACCCTTCGGACCAGATACTGTTCAAGATCCGCGACCACGGCATCGGCGGTGAAAGCCAACCAAGTCAAGGTCGTTACTGTCAAACCCCGCCCAGAACGCTGCTGGACCAGGGGGCCCACCCGTGACCTTGGACAAAGGTCCTTGAGATGCCGCACAAGACTTGATGAGAAGTAGCAAGGAGCAAGAGCAAGGCCGGACAACAATGCCGGCGACCTATGTGATCCTAAGAGGTTGCCGCCGAGATATTCTACCCACTTGCAGTCCAGATATTTAAGTTTACTTAGCTATTAAGTTTACTTAATGACTAAGCTGTCATATAACACCTGTCCCTTACTTAGCTCCTAAGCTTCCTCCTCCTATAAAAGGAAGGCTTGTGTAACCTGAAAAAGACATTCCAATAGAAAGCAGGCCAAAGATCTGCATAAACACCGTCTCTCAAATACTCCTCCTATCGCCGCCGTGCACCACCGGCCACCATCCATATAATCACCAACTAATAAGCCAGATATCCATAAATCATACACCGCTGAGCCTCCGTGATGATTTCAAACTCATCAGTTGGCTCCGTTACCAGGAACACGAGATAGTACATTTGCAGTCTCAGGCGTGAAAGTCGTCCGAAGGTGCTTGCATACGGCAGATCGAAGGAGCATCACTTCCGCCGGTCCAAAGGGTCTGCATTCACCTCAAAAGAAGGAGGTAATCCTATCCCAAAAACCCCCAACCCTCCTCAGTCTTCTTCCCACAGTGATGAGTACTATCAAAAGGTGACCTTTTTTTTTACCTCAAAAGCATATATGCCGACTTACCAGAAAAACCCTCACCAGTATAAAGAACACTACTAAAAGAGAGCCACTTTTCTGGGGTCATTCGCGTTTAAATCATCACCGCTTCTCCCTTGAAAACCATATTGCCCGACGTCACGTCACCCGATCTGTCACTATCAAAAAGATCTGAGATCCACAAAAGCCAAAAAGAACTCCAAGCCAAATTAGTTTGTTGACTCAGCAATGGCAGGAAGGGACAGCTAATACCCCAAACCCCTGCAAAATGGGGCACGCAGTATCAGGCTCGCGGGGAGGCTGTGAGAGAGACGCTCGACAATCTTCCCGCTGAGGGCGAAGGGTCGCAGAGAGGGGCCTTAGCCCCTAGCGATGCCCGGAATGTCATTAATCAAAAAACTAAATCAAAAGAGGCTATTGCTGCTCTGGATGGGGATCGCAAGGAGCCGGCCAGGTCGCAGCAAAGCCGAAAGTCGACCCCAGAAATGGGGCCAGGGTTCCAGGAGGATCCTGAGATCGCGGAAATGAAGGAATATGCGAGGTATGCCGAAACAATATACCTCATCAACTCTCGCCTGGTGGCAAAGGGTCAAGCCCCAATGATGATCCGACCCCTAAATCCTCCCAGAAACGAAATCGCCCCTATGGCCCTAAATACGTCAGAGTCATCCAGGGGAATGAGGTCAAGGAAAGCGTTCACTCATCGGGTCGCAAAGGACAGAGGAAAGAAATCGCACAAGCCTCAGTCCTACCTGGTCGCGATAATCAGAAAGGAAAGACGGTAGAGAGAGGATCAGCTTTCAAAAGGTTAGGTGAGAAGGACAAGTCCCCGGCCTTAAGTCGTCTCAACCTTCTAGGAGGAGAATTACCCCCTAGACAAGAGGAAAGAAACGCGCAGGACGCTCGCATAATTATAAGGGAAAAAAGAGCCCGTCAAGAGGGATCGCAGGATCATGCGGAATTGGAACATAGGTTGGAACGAGCTGATACACAAACCCTGTCACGACCCAAGTTCGATCCATTCTTGGCTGAACAGATGGAGATAATGAAAAAAAGAGCTCACAGAACTGAAAAGATCGAGGCCTGCTGAAAAGGTCGCCCCGATCTATGGGATCAATGTGCTAACCAAAAGAATCACCGAAACATTGCCCACTAGCAAAGAAAAGGTTAGCTACCCCAGTTATAATTATTACAATGGGAACTCTTGTCCGAACGACTGGCTCACCGCCTTCCAAGGCCGCATTACCTTAGCAACTCAAATTAAGTCCGCTTGGTGCATCGCCTTAGTCGGTAGCATGCAGGACATGGCAACTTCCTGGGTTCGCGGGCTTCCTCGTGGCTCGGTTGAGAGTTGGGAAGATCTATCTGAAAAGTTCATCAAAGAGTTCGAGTCGGCGAGTAGGCCGAAGAAAACCATCGAGGATCTGTACGAGGTTTGTATGGGAGGACATGAGTCCGGAAAAGAATATTATGAAAGGTTCATCAGAGTGTATGATCAGACTAGAAATATCCCCGACGATACGGTCATAATGTGTTTCCTCACCGGAATCGCCAAAGGTCCGATGAAGACAGAATTTAACCTACGACCCCCCAAAGTGGGCCTTAGAGAAATGCTGGAAAGGGCCTGAATGATGGGAGTAAGCGAAGCACCGTCTTCCGGGAAAGCAAAACCTAAACCGGAACAACATTCTTAGAAAGAAGATCATGGGGACAATCGCAAGAAAGACAAAGGCCGGGACGCGAATCATGATCGTGAGGTCAAAAAACCATATAAATTTAGCGAGGATAATTTCACGCCGCTCAACACAAAAGCATCCCATATACTGTTTGAGATCCGTGAGCACTTTGATAAACCTAAGCCCATGAGGGACGATCCCGACAATCGTGACAAATCGAAGTACCGTGACTACCATAGGGATCACGGTCATATTACTGATGAATGTTTCACCTTAAGGAGGGAAATAGAGAGTTTGATCCGTGAAGGACCAGCGACTAAGTATAAGCGCGAGGGAACCACCGGCCCCAACCCGGGGCGCCAACCCCGCGTTTATCAAAAAGAGGTTCAAGTCATCCACGGGAACATCCCCAGCAACAGTCAACTAAAATCACAGATCCACCAGATCAACACGCGCGTTTTTGAAAAGCAGATAGTGTTGGGGGAAAATGAGAAATGAATCATATTTACTAAAAGCGAGCTAACAACTGTCGACAGCCCTATGGAAATACTCCTCATTCTGAAAGTCGGGGTAAACGATAGGCATGGCGTCAACAGAGTGATGGTCGACACCGGGGCTGGCAACGACGTCATTTATTTCGACTGTTTAAAACAGATCGGATTCGGAGAAGCCAAGTTAAAACCCTACCTTGGAGTGCTTGAGGGCTTTACCAACGATACAGTGCGGGTAAAAGGCACAATCGACCTCAACATCACTTTGGGCGACTACGAGCCTAGCCGAACTGAGGTAATCACTTTCTTAGTCATCCACCTCCCCTCATACTACAACATGATCTTGGGGATTCCGTCCATGAGAAAGTTTCAAATGGTGGCGTCTGTTCCACATCAACGGGTCAAATTCCATGTAGGAGACGAAATTGGGGTCGCCACTAGCCGACCCAGATTTTTTCTTGAGTATATGACCAAGAACAAGGCCAATTCCAAATGACCCAGAGTGGAGGGGTTCAGTATGGCTGCGGACCAGATTTCCACGGTAAAAGAAGTCCCAGACAGGAGCGTAGAGGTTGAAACATTGCAAGTCTGAGATCAACCCGACTTCACGGCCGACGATGAGCTGGTCGAGGTTATCATAAATAGCAGGTACCCCGATCAGAAGGAAAAGATAGGGTCACGAACAACCAAGAAAGAAAGGGAGGGTCTGGTTGAGCTTTTGAAGGAAAATATGGATGTCTTCGCCTGGGAAGTAACCGATATGAGAGATGTGGAGTCGGAGGTCGCATTACACTACCTCAGCGTCGACCCCCACTTCAGGCCGATCCAACAAAGAGCACGCCAATTCTCCACGGAAAAAGAAATCGCGATAAAAAGTGAAGTCGAAAATCTTTTAAAAGCGGGCATAATTAAGGAGCTTCAGTACCCCACTTGGTTAGCAAACGTAGTAATGGTGAAAAAGCACAACGGCAAATGGTGGATGTGCGTCGACTTCACTAATTTGAACAAAGCCTGCCCCAAAGATCCTTATGCACTGCCACGAATCGATAAAATGATGGATGGGATCGTAGGTTTTGAAACGCTGAGTTTTCTGGACGCCTATTCAGGCCATCACCAAGTCAAGATGGCAGACGATGACAAAGAGCTGACTGCCTTTAGGGCCGCCGGGGGACTCTACTACTATGAAATGATGCCATTTGGTCTCAAGAACGCAGGCTCAACGTACCAAAGGATGGTGAACAGAGTTTTTAGCTCACAAATAGGCAAGAACATGGAGGCTTATATCGATGATATGGTCGTGAAATCAAGTCGACAGGATCACCCGGTGGACCTTCATGAAACCTTCACAAATGTAAGAAAGCACTCAATGAAGCTAAACCCCGCAAAATGCACTTTCAGGGTCCAGGCAGGAAATTTTTTGGGCTTCATGGTGAGTCAGAGAGGGATCGAAGCAAACCCTAAGAAAATTGAAGCTCTGATAAACATGAGCGAGCCGACAAGCGTCAAGGAGGTGCAAAGGCTAAACGGAAGGATAACATCCCTGGGAAGATTTATCTCAAAATCTGCCGAGAAAAGCGTACCCTTCATCAAAATCCTAAAGGGAATTAAAACCTTCGCGTGGACAGGGGAATGCTCGCAGGCCTTCAAAGAGCTCAAGGCCTACCCCTCAAGCCCGCCATTGTTAACCAGTCCGACGGTCGGAGATGTTTTGCTTTTGTACTTAGCGGCCTCGGATAGGGCTGTCGCCGCGGCACTTATCAAGGAGGAAGGCACCTCGCAAAAGCCTGTCTATTATGTTTCTAAGGCTCTCAGCCTAGTAGAAAGTCTTTATTTTAATATCGAAAAATTAGCTTACTGCGTTGTCATAGCCGCCCGAAAATTAAGGGCTTACTTTTCATCGCATACCATCATAGTATTATCAGACGCACCACTGCGCCAAGTCCTCCACAGGCCGGAATTGTCAGGTCGCTTGCTGCGGTGGGCCATCGAGCTCACTGAATTCGACATCCGATATGAACCTCGAAAAGCTATTAAAGCTCAGGCATTGCCCGACTTTATCGTAGAAACAAACTTTAATGAGGATGCAGGGGAGCATGCCCACACAAAACATGGCCACGATGAAACAACAACCACAGCGGACGAGCCCCAGCAGCCAAGTCACTGTTGGCAGCTCTATGTCGATGGCGCTGCTAGCCATAAGGGATGCGGTGCAGGGATTATCCTATTAGAGCCAGGCACCTCGGAAGAAATTGAAAAGGCCCTAAGATTTGATTTCACTGCATCTAATAATCAAGCAGAATATAAAGCAGTCATCGTTAGACTAAAGCTCGCCAGGGCCATGAAAGTCGAAAATGTGCAAGTATTTTGCGATTCACAGTTGGTAGTCAATCAGGTAACCGGATCTTTCGGCATCCATTGTGAAATCTTGCAAAAATATATTAATCTCGTCAAAAAACTCGAGAGTGACTTCAAATACTACAAATTCACCAACATCCCTCGAGAGGACAATCACATAGCAGATTACCTGTCCAAATTAACTAGCGACGACGAAATTAGCAATCCATCGATCATGGTAGAACATCTGTCCGGACCCGCTATCGACAGGGTTGAGGTAATGGATTTTCAACCTACTAACCCATGTTGGATTGACATCATGAGGGCCTATATTGGCTCCGGAGAACTCCCCAATGATCCCAACGAGGCTAAAGCCCTGGTCAGAAGAGCCACCAGATATACCATTTTAGACAACATTTTGTATCAGAGATCGTTCTCTAAGCCTTTACTACGGTGCGTACGACCTGAAGAGGTTGACGGAGTCCTCGCCGAGCTACACTAATGGATGTGCGGTGGCCACCCGGCTAATCGCACTCTCGCCCAGAAAATTTTATTGGCTGGGTACTACTGGCCGAAGCTCCCAAAGGACGCCAAAGCATACGCTAAAGCATGCGTCGTATGTCAGAAATTTGCGGATACTCCCAGGCTACCATCAGTCGAGAAAAGCATCGTCTTCGCCGCCTGGCCTTTCCACATGTGGGCCATCGACCTCATCGGACCGCTAAAAAGGGGTCGCTCCGGATACGAATACGTGGGGGTCGTCGTCGACTATTTCACCAAATGGATCGAGGCCAAAGCCTTGGTAAAAATCAACACCAGGGACATAATCTATTTTCTACTCGATCAAGTATGGACTAGATTTGGCGTCCCCAGAGTGATAGTATCAGATCACGGACCCCAATTCAGAGAAGAGTTCGATGCATTCTGCAGAGAAAATAACGTCAAACATTGGCAGTCTTCAGTGTGCTATCCGCAAGGAAATGGACAGGCCGAGAACGCCAACAAACAGGTACTAAGCGTGCTAAAAAAAAGTTTAGGCGAAAAGACGGGCAATTGGCCAGATCACCTGTCAGCGGCCTTGTAGGCGCTTAGAACTGTTGGAAAGGTGTCCTAAACCCAATCGGGTTGGACCGGATCCGACCGGGTCGGGTCATTTACAGTCTATTTAGTTCATGTAATAACTTTATTATGATTAATAAAAGCACTTATGTTATTATATATTGTTTGTCTTCATATTATTTGCCGTATATATATAGTAACGTCCCTAGTATCAATCTGTGATAGAGAAACCATGATAGTGGTTATGGTTGATGAGATCTCTAATCACTATAACAAGGTTGGTACTTAAATGTCTCTAGTCTTACATATTATCAAATGGGACATTGATAGTATAATCAGACTAGCACGTATTGGATGTTTTCTATCTTTTAGAAGATAGGGATAGATCTCGTCTATCGAAGTGTAGGGACACTTGGGTATGACGTGGGCGTGTATTAGAGAATGCGACGCGTAGAGTGACCCACTTACATTAAGTGTCACACTATGTGGCGGTTGTGTAATTATCCTTTTGACCGGAGTTTTCATGGCATCACGGTGTGGATTGTCATTCTTTGACACTATTGAGATTTCTCCTAACCACGGGCCGATCTGCGGTAGTGATTGGGTATGATATTGAAGCATTGCGGAGTATACTTGATTGGTCGTCCGGGAATCGCGTATCCTATGATTGGGATCGAATATCCGAAATGGCCTTCTTATAAGGAATGTCTAGCTCTCGAGAATCTTTGCAAAGTGGGAGTAAATGTGTTATTCCGAGAGAGCATGATATCCAGATTATAAGATACGATCGTTAATGTATTGACACTCGAGATACGATCGTATGGATATTATTTCAAATGATAGGATTGTAAGTTACACGGTAACTGCTTCACATGAAAGGTAGTAGTCATTGCTTTTGACTCTTCCGATAATTGGGGGTCACGGTGTGTTGCTAGACGCTATCCCGTGATCGTTAAGTATGAAGGGAATTTTAGTAAATTGCACTTTGTGTCTACGGCCAACATATTCGGAGGCCTATCGGGCCATACACATATGAACATCGAGTCGGATTAAAATGCGGTTATAGTTGATAACCAAATAAGGAAAGTTTATCTCTAGAATATAAAGGTTATAGTGATAAATTAATATGGTGGTATTTATTTATTATGAATAAATAAAATACAAGATATTAATTATATACAGATTATATTAATTAAAGAATATTCCGGAAGTCAATCGTTTGACTGTTGGGGTGCCACATTCAAGTGTGTAAGATACACTTGGATTGTGCACTTTAATTAATAAGATTACCATAATATTAATATAAGATATTAATTGATTTTGGAAAAATAGATTTATGGTAATAAGATAATTATATTCAATATAAGATATTGACAAAATTGATTATAATTAAAGAGATAAATCAATCTAGAAGATTTTCTTTATTTTATTGGGAAAATGTTTTCTTCTCCTCCACACTAATGGGGCGCCACTTTAAGTTATAAATAAGAGGTGGGTGTCAAGCTCTTTTGTACATCACAATTGCAAGAGCTCATAGTTCTTGTGTAAAATAGAGAGCAACCTATAGTGAGTTTGTGAGGGAGGAAAAAGGCCGGTCTAGCAACCGGAGTTTACCAATAGCAATCCAAGGAGGATTCTGGCAAGGGGTTCGTGTGGATTAGCGTGACGTCTTGCGCATTGAACTAATCTCAGTTGACGGTCAAAGTGACTTAACGTGTTTATTGCATTAAACGAAGAATGATCTAGAAAAAGGAAATCAAATTTTAAATTCCGCTGCGTTAAACTAGTGATTTCCTAACAAGAACGTCGCGGAAAACAACTACAGGGGAAACTCCTTTCGCTTGACCTATGGATCAGAAGCTATGGACCCGGTAGAAATGGCCCTACCAAGTCTAAGGGTCTCTCATTTCAGCGAGGTTGATAACCCGCTGACCCGGAAGCTCGACCTTGATTTAGCAGAGGAGCGGCGGATAGAGTCGTATGGCCGTTTACTCAATTACAAACAGACGGCCAAGCGCCACCACGACAGACACATCCGCAATCATCACTTCGCCGTGGGAGATTATGTTTTGCGCAAAAGATAGGCCACAGGCCACGAAGCCAAGAAAGGACAGCTATCAGAAAATTGAGAGGGCCCGGTACAAGTCGCTCGGATAGTCAAGAAAGGGACTTACGCATGAAGTGACAACCAAGGTCGCAAATTCAACTGGCCTTGGCACGCCGACAATTTGAAAAAATATTACATGTAGGCTGTCTATCTACTACGTACAAGAAAAGCATCAAATAAAAGAGCATCTTCATTAACAATAAGGGGTACAGTTATTTTTAGCAAACCCGTGGCCTATAACGCCCTTCGGTTTAACCAAAAAGAAGGGGGCCGCAAGGAGAAATTTTAAAACTACGTTCAAGCAAACCCACAACGGTCCAATGAGTGCGTCGACACCTTAGCTACACTACATAACTTAGCAATAAGCGAGGCAAAGGGGATACGACAATCAGGATCCATTGAGACCGCAAAGTTAACTGCCTCGCGGTGAATCAGCACCCCCCAATCAATGTCAACCTGGGGGTTGCGAATAGCATGCAGAAGGATGGCTTTAGCCTTACTAACGACCTCGAAATCCACGGACGGAAGAGCGCGTGAGTTCATAAACCTCTTCCACTCACGGTTGCTGCGAGACAAGTCAGACACAGAGCCCAGGATGCGAGGCCGCGGGCAATCTGGGAAGAGCTCGCGGATTGCCCGACGTAAACGAACCTGTCTACTTGCTCCATCACCAAGGTTCCAGGCAACTTCATAATGCGCAGAGGGATCGATAACAGGTATACGAATAGCCTCATTGATACCCTTCGGGGTAAAAATGACCGAGACACCTCGAAGGGCCACAAAGCTAACAATTTCTTCGGAAGAAACCTCCAATAACACGGAGTAAAATTCCCTTACCATCGTAAGGTTGAAGGGTGTCGGAGGTGGTGAGACAAAATCTAACCACCCGGAGAGCCACACCCGGAGCAAAGAACCATCATCCTCAACTTTGCCCTCATTTAAGCCCCTCTCCCTCGCAAGCCGGACCACGTCAAAATAACGCCAGAAGTGATCTTTGGCAGTAAGAGAGGCAGTAAGGAAGAAAGGGGAAACATCACGGACTGGACGGGATTCCCACACTCGGACTGCACCACCCTCTCCGGATTGAAAAGACATGAATCTCACAGTAAAGATTTATTCAAAAGAAGAGTGAAATAGAGCCAGGTTTGCTCCCTCCTTTTATAGCAGAAGCAAGCAAGACAAACGGCCACGATCGATAAGATTTGACGGCCAGCATCCACGTGGTTTTACCCAAAGATTTGAAATCCAGAGGGCACGTTTAACGCTTGAGTGTTATCAGTGCGAGATTCTAGGCTATATTCACTGCGCATGCACCGTTGGTCAAAATATTGCCAGTAACCCATCCAATCAAATCAGAGACCTTGCTTTTTCAACAACACGACAGTCAAGAAAGGTTGGTCCCGTCCAATCAGTTCAGCCTTTAAAGTTTCTGGCAAAACCACTATTTTGCCATAAACTTAGGGGGCCGCATTCGGATTTTTCGGTCACTTATTTTCCACAAGTCCGTATCGACCAAAAAATTTACAAATAGGAATGGAAACTCGTTTCGCTCAATGCCCATCCAGGCCTCGCCCAAAACAAGGGGGCATGGGGGAATTTTAGCGCTACGTACGCGGTGCAAGAAAGTACAAACTAGGTCGCTGATATCCTTGTTCCAAATAAAGAGGGCCGCAACAGGAATTTTCGATCAATTTCTGCAGATTCTTTGGCTTCATTATTCTAGCGAGCTACTCAAACCTCGCCAACATAAAAGGGGCCACACACGTACAAAAGATGCAAGATAAAAATCAAAAGAAACAAGTGCAATGCATAAATCAGGGGGCCTAAAACGGCCACAAGTCAACTTCAAACAAGACAAACACGGCCACAGAATCAATGCGGAAAATAAAAGCTAAAGTTATTACAATCATATCAAAATAAATCGTCGCAATAGTTCGAAAACAGAAGCAAAATTTGAATTATTACTAGATCATAGGAAAAAGTTCGAAAACAAGGGCATAAAATAATTAGGTCGAGCCGGGGGGAGTGTCAATGTACTCATCGCCTGGTTGATCATTCACGGCAGCAGGAGGAGTCTTCAGAATATCAAAGTTAACAGGGTTAACTGGAGGGGGATCCCAGACTGGTTCGCCACGCTCTATCTGCCTAGTTTGAATAGCGACGATGTAATCCGCGGCATAAGGTATATCAGGGTGAAGGGCCAACAAGTCGGGATTTTGCTGGGACATGTTGACCCACCGGAGCATCTCCTCAAAGGTGATACTCTCTCTACCATGATAAGCCCATAGGCAGTGGGCGAGGTGGTTGAAACCCTGGTCAAAGCTCACCTCCTGATAATCAAAAAAACTCATCAGAACGCTTAAAGGCAGCAATGGCCGCAGGACCCGCCTCCTAGGCAGCCTTATTTGCGGCAGCGAGCTGCTCTTTCAAACTCGCGATCTCCTCTTGCGCGGCTGACAACCCTTCAGCAGATTTACGAGCTTCATCTTTCAGAATCGACACTTTTTGCTTCAGCTCAACATCCAGCTTAGCGCTCTCAAGCATGGCCTTCTTCATTCGATCTAACTCGGTCAAGGCCTCCACGCTCTTCATTTGATCTAACTCGGTCAAGGCCTTCGGCCCAAGAGCCGCAGTCACCTTCTTAAGTTCAGCCTTGCGCTTCTCCGCAGCCTCAATGGCCTTATTTATACGAGTTCCAAGCTGAAAAAGAAGAGGAATATAAGCCCGCCAGAAAAAACAAAGTAAGCAAAAATACAAGATAAATAAAAGCTCACCATAGAGGCTGCGATCCCGAACTGGCCGGAAAGATCTTTAAGCTCAGCGACTTCATCTTTGGCGGGGGCATCGTCTTGAACCACGATGTGTGCAGTAATCCCCTTCTAAAATTTCCATCTGAACGCCAGGCGGCGAATCCTAGGCAAGATTTCCCAAAGGAATGACGTCGGCAATTGCCTCCCTGATCTGGCTCGCCTTCGACATGTCAAGGCCTTGGACGAAATTAGCATCCAGCCAAGCGGCCTCTTTCCCTTTATAGCCACGGGGAAGGGTCCCTGCGGGCAACGCCCCCGTCTCCACTGCGACCTCTTCAACAGTAACCTCTGGCCGCTCAGAGCCTTTGTCAACGGGTCGCTTATCGGGGCGGTCAGAGCCTTTGTCAGCTCCGCCAGCAGTCTTGGCCTTCTCAGTCCTAGATCGCTTTTGGCCCTGAGGCTCTTTTATAGGTACATCACTCTGCGATCTTTTTTGGGCCCCACCGGCCTGGCTTGAGCTCGCAACGATAAGCGTCGCCGGTGGCTGATTGGGGTCGTATGTCTCATCTACAACAGAGGCATCCACAGTACGCGGTACCTTCCCTAGGACCTGTTTTAGGGCCGCCTGTCGACTTTTGGCATTCTCACCTGCGAGCCTTTGTCTTTGAGCCCGGCGTTCGTTAGCATCCATACCTGTAAAAGAATTTGTTAGAAACGGGTCCAGAGAGGAAACAAAACCATACAACTTACAAAGTGATGAAATAATAAACAGGAAAATTACAATGCGGTCTTCTCCTTGGGTCGCCTCCACATACAAGGCACTCAGAGGGAAAATATTTGCCCAAATGGCAATCTCCTATCCAATCAGGGTTGCTTTCCTCTGGGGCCATGGCAACTAAAGCATCCACTCTACCCGGGCCCGCTATACCGGACATGCGTGCCAGGGGAAGAGCCACATCAAGAAGATCGACCCAGGCCACGTTTCTCAAAGATGGCTCAACCCCGTCAGACTGTATCAGCATCATGAACCCTTTAACAAGGCGATGCTCAGTAACTAGGGGCTCGCCAATAGAAATGGTGGACTTTCCTTTAGGCTGTGCTGCCTTAGGGAATGGCCAACCAACTTTGGACTCCACTTTAAACACTCGTTCTTGCCATCTATGGATCTTATTTGGTAGCAAGAACAGTAGGTGAGGCGTCTTGGTCCTCAGAGATATCTGTCCTAGAAGGCCCGTCGTGCAAAATAAGTGGAATTGACCCAACAGAGTGAGGGTGGACTCTATCTTCATCGTCTGACACATAACAATGAAGGCCATAATCTGAATAACAGCTTCAATAGAAAAATAAGTGGGTAGAGCTCCCATCCGCTCACAAATCTTGACAAAAAACGGATCAAAATGGGGTCTGAGCCCCGCGTAGAAATGATCAAAGTGAAGGATATGGGTATCATCCGGACGACGGGCGCAAACATAATCCTCACGGTCTCCGGGTTTAAACTTATCCCCTTCCTTCGAATAGTCAAACAAAGAGAACCTGTAGATTTTTGTATCAATCTTATATCGACGCCGGAGAAGTTTGTTAAGGTCATCGCTGTCGCGTAACATTACCGACTCCTCCTCAAGAGCCTTCTCATACGCGGCCAAAAGAGTAAACTCCCTTAACGCTTCCGGATTCTTGGGTTTCGGGTTTTTTGCCTTCACCTCCGCTTCACCAACAGTCATTGCTTTGGGGTGCCTTTTCTTTTTTGGTTTCTTTGGGAGCTCCTAGACAGGTTCGTGAGGTAAGGGCGCATTCTCATCATCGCTTGACCCTATAAGCTTGTGAAGGGTGGCGTCCCCAACATATGCCTCGTAATGCGCAGCGGCACCACTAGAGCTGGGTCCGGCGGCCTGATCTTCAACATCAGACGCCTCCCTTCCTCCGGCCTCACTAGTACTTGTCCCTTGAGTGCGGGCCATCTCTTTACGACCCTTTTTACGTCGCGGCTCCGGATCAGGGAACATTACATCTAAACAAAAAGGATCACCGCCTACTTGAGCAGCGGCCTCTCCCCCAGTTATCTCATCAAGCAGATCGTCCCCGGTAAACACAACGGGGCTAGAGGGGCCATCCTCCCCTCCTTCTAGTGTATAGTCGTAGGCCTCCTGATCCCCTTCGGAGTCGCCCCCTAAAGAATACTCTCCGTCGGACTTCCTGCAAAAACAAGAGGAAAAGGTGGAGCTTTCAGACCTGGTATAATATGGATTAATCTAGGAAGGTGATCGCACCCATCTCGACGCCTTCCCTTTTGTTTTTACAGGAGAAATGGAAAGCAATTGCAAATAAAGTGAAGGTGCAGATACGAATGAGCACGGCAAAAGAAAGAGGTTAAGGTTTTAAGACATGCCTCACCCGTCTTCCTTTTTCAAGATAAATTTTGCCCAAAACAAAAATGTCAAACTCGAAAAGCCCCGATTTTTGTCTTAAAAACGTCTTAAAGTTGAACGCATTGCCCCACAGCAGAAAAAACTTGCTAAAAAGGATCGAAATACGGGTAAAAAAAACAGAGAAAGAGGTTAGGGGAAGAAGGATTTACCTGTTTCTGTGAAGAAGCTAAATCTGGCAGCCGAAAGAACACGTCGGAATCCTCAAACTCGTGGCCGGAATCTTCAAATCCTAGCCTGAAACCGCAGACTTGCTTCAGCCACCACCAAATCCTTTCCAAGACCTTCGCCAGAAAACCTTGCACTCCCAGAAAATAGACAAAAGATAAGAGAGGAAAAGTGGAGGGGGAGTAGAAGAGCGAAAAATGAGAAGGTTGGGAGGATGGGAGCCTTATATAGGCAGGGGAATTTGATCGTACAGTCAGGCATCCAGCCATCCAATGGCCTTGGTTTGTGCAGCCTTTTTTCGGTTTTCGAAATTCAAAACCGTCATCATTAAAGCACGATCATCAATGCCCGCGTAATCAATTATCCAGCCATTATCCCCCCACGTACTTGGGCAGTTACCAAGACAGCCTCAGTACCCATGCACTTACGGTTACCAAGAGAGCTGACACCAGCCACGATTTGACGGTTAAACTGCCTCACTAGCCCATGGACGGACAGATCGCTTCGCCAAGAACGAGGTCGCAAACAGACCCAAAGTTGCTTTGAGGCCGCTTACTTTAAAAGCACGGTCCTAAGCGAACAAGTCGCATTAGACGATGAGGTCGCAAACAGACCCAAAGTTGCTTCGAGGCCGCTCTTTTTAAAAGCACGGTCCTGAGCGAACAAGTCACATCAGACGACGAGATCGCAAACAGACCCAAAGTTGCTTCGAGGGCGCTCGCTTTAAAAGCACGGTCCAAAGTGAACAAGTCGCCTCAGACGATGAGGTCGCAAATAGACTGTATAATCCTTGAGCTCACTTTACTCCACGCTTAACATTTCGACTGAAAATGCTCAAGGCATGGAGTAAGGGGCCATTGATGAGTACAAATGCTACCGCCACCTTTGGATCCCGGAAATAGCCCATCTGACCTTTCGGACTAGATACTGTTCAAGATCCGCGACCACGGATTCGGCGGTGAAAGCCAACCAAGTCAAGGTCGTTACTGTCGAACCCCGCCCAGAACGCTGCTAGACCAGGGGGCCCACCTGTGACCTTGGACAAAAGTCCTTGAGAGGCCGCACAAGACTTGATAAGAAGTAGCAAGGAGCAAGAGCAAGGCCGGACAACAATGCCGGCGACCTATGTGATCCTAAGAGGTCGCCGCCGAGATATTCTACACACTTGCAGTCCAGATATTTAAGTTTACTTAGCTATTAAGTTTACTTAATGACTAAGCTGTCATATAACACATGTCCCTTACTTAGCTCCTAAGCTTCCTCCTCCTATAAAAGGAAGGCTTGTGTAACCTGAAAAAGACATTCCAATAGAAAGCAAGCCAAAGCTCTGCATAAACACCGTCTCTCAAATACTCCTCCTATCGCCGCCGTGCACCACCGGCCACCATCCATATAATCACCAACTAATAAGCCAGATATCCATAAATCATACACCGCTGAGCCTCCGTGATGATTTCAATCAATTGTTACCTCTGCTTGTAACAATTGCGGTGGCTTTGGTATAGTACATTACCAGTGCTTAACTTCAAGCAATATTGTCCTACTCTTTAAGTATATAGTCCCTTATAACAAAGAACCTAAGTTGCTTTCATACATTGGCAAACACTAAACATGGCAGAGCTTCAAAAATGATTCCCAGATAGAATCATGACCTTCTTCAACAAAAAAAAAATACATATATGGCTTCCTGTGCGATGTTGATGAGCACCTAAATCTGCATCTCGGCAAGCATTCTTGGGGTTTTAGGTGGTCTAAATCGTTTCCGTGAACAATGTCGGAGAAAGTAACCAAAACAAGTAAACCGAAGAAGACACCATCAGTAATATTGTTTGATGAATGTTTTGCCATTAATGATTCACTGATGACAAACTCTTTTTACGATCAATTGGATCGATCCTTCTTCAGAATTCCTCCTCCTCCTCCAAAAAGAAATTGAATCAAGCGGAACTTCGACGGAATCAAATGTCCATGGAAAATTTCTAAATCAGAAATTAGGGGAATTTTACGGATAAGGAAAATTATAGGGAATTGAGGGTATGTTAGTCCGAGCAAAATTATTTTGTCCTTATTGCAACTAAAAAAAGAAATGTGGATTAAAGCTTAATTAAGGAGGGAAAGCTGGATTTATATCTAATTTTTCCTTTTTTTTTATTAAAATTTTCTTAACAACCGTAATTTTTTATATAGACATCCGATTATCTAAATTCTTCTCATCCATTTTATTTTGATATCCTATATGATACTTTTTTTGACATAATTTTTTAAATCCGAAAAACAATTTGCATCAACACCTTGCGTATACAAACACAATAACACCATCACAATGACAAATTATGTATTTTAGCGACTCTTTGAAGTAACACTTTATATCCATAGTAACTCATAATGTACTCTCAATAACACCCCTCACACTAACATCTTATATATTCATAGTGATACAACCACATATTTCATCGAAACATCAATGACCGTGACAGTAACAATGACAATAATGCCATCAGAATAAAGATAAGAATAACAATAAGAATAATGATAAAGTGGTAACAAGATATGATAATAATGAGATAATAATGTGAAAAGCGATAACACTAACACATTGAACATTAATTAAGTGGTGTAAAAAAATACGGTAAGTGGTGGTAGCGGTTTGGTTGTAAGAAAATACGGTAAGTGGTGGTAACTATGTAGAAAAAAGACTTTTCCTTGACCCTGTCTGAGAATAAAAAACCGATAAAAGAATAACATTTATAGAGAAAAGACCAAGTTGAGAAATTAATTTTTCCTATTATCACATAACCAAACATACTTATGTTAAGGGGGAAAAACGTCTCTTCATTTCTCATTTTTTTTTTGTACCGAAAAGACAATTAATACATTCTTGTAGCATTTTAAGACAATTCAATAAGAAAATTGATGTTGTTCAAATATGTGATCGGGTAATTGGATGATTCAAGTTAGGAAAATAATACAAGAACAATGAGATTTATGTATAAGTTTGGACTGAACTCCTTGAGAGAGCTGCCTACGTATCAAATTCAAGTATGGAATCAGAATCAAGTCCCCCTCGTAGTTCAGAGTGTTCCTTTATATATATGTAGATCATGATTCTCCTCCCTTATGTCATGGGAGGTTATTATCAGTTATCTATGGACATTACCAGACGTGGGGTCTACCTACGTCTGTAAGCAGTTGAGCCGTTACTGACTTGGTCTTCGTCATGCACAGCCGATTGTTCTGTCTAGATACCCTTCTGTCCAGAACGTGGTGGAGTCCTGCTCCTCTGGCTATTCTGTCCAGAAGTATGATCTGGTCAGCGCTTGCCGCAGTCCTGCTTTGCCGGCCCGGCTATCCTTTTACTGGGCCCGGCCCAATTATGAATAATCTGACCCAGTGGGCCCATATATCATCATAAGTCCCCCCAGACTGGGGTGGACTGCTTCACTGCTGCCTTAGTCTGAAACGCTTTAGCTTCCGTCATTAATATATCATGAAACAAGGCCAAGTCATACTCGGTTATTATCATAACTGTGAATTGAACCATCACGTCGCTTCACTTCTTGTCTCATAATTACACCTCTTGTCAAACAACTCCTCTATTTCAAACCTTTGGAGTCTCATCCCTGCAATTACAAGTAAGTCTCTGTTTGTATATTATTCTTCTGCTTCTTTTGAATCTTTATTTCTTTCATGAGTTTGAGAGCCGATACTGCCTCTAGCGATTCTGTAGAAAAATTGTTCCGATCGCCGGAAAAGATTTCCATCGCTATAGAGAGTGGAGAAGTGAGTTCCTCAAACCCTATTCCTTGTCCTGAAAGTGTAATAAACACTGATCATCCCTCCTCTCTTATTGATTTAGGAAATACCTCTACTTTTGGGGATAATCCCTTGTGTCTTTTGCCTTCTCATCTTCTTCCCCCTAGGATTTTTACCCCTACTTCGATTGTCCATCAATATCTAGAAGACCATTCTGCCTTTTTGAATACTCTTAAAAGGGAAATCAATCGCTTTGATAAAACTAAAACCATAATGGCTTGCCATGGCGTTTCTAGCAAGATGACTAAAACCGAATTGGCCGGATTGCTGAAGACTTACAAGATTCGTACCGATCCGTTTGAAGTTGTTCTCCCGAAAGCTACCGAGTATGCTTATAAATACCTCCTGGTTTCTGTACAGTATATGCTGGTCAGCTACATAGCGGTCTCCGGTTTCCTCTTCCTCCTGGGATTGTTGAGGTAATGCGGTACTATAAACTGGGAGTTGGACAAATACACCCGAACAGCATCAAATTCCTTGTAGGTTTTATGATTTGGTGTCGACTGAACACCACTCCGTTCTCTGTATCATTATTTAGGAATTTTTACCAATGTAAATTGACACATGGTAGTGGGGGATGGTACCATTTTTGTCGTAGATCTGGCAAATTAAGTCATATCATTCCCCTGTCCAGTAAAGATAAAACCAAGAAGAAATGGCAAGAACATTTCGATCTTCTTTGTGAAGCATAACACGGAGGTGAATCTTGGGCGATGGAATACTTCTTCCATGAAAGAAAAGTTAGAAGATTTCATTGATGTTGCTCTAGCCGGATACCGTGCTAGTAATAAGATTTCTCTAACCTTAGACTTCATAAGTTCTGCCTTGATAAATGCTGCTCAACTCCACACCGTAGGTCCTACTGGTTTATGTGGAGTTCTCCAAGGAAGAATACAGAAAATGTATGTCTGAATTTGTTTTTTGCCCTTGTTTTTGAACATACTTTGATTACCTTTGTTTAAGTAGTGGCCAATGTGGATGACTTGATCAACATTGATGTTGACGAGTAAGAGGAGACAGAGCAGATGCAGGAGGATTCTGAACAGACCTTATATGTTATTCCTGAGGGTGGTGAAGCTTCTGGCCAGAAGGAAGCTGCGGACGTAGGCGTTGATTACGCGACGCCGCCGAACACCATCTCCAATACACGACCTTTCGCGAGAATACTCTGAGCACAATTAACCCAGTGGAATTGCCTATTGAAGAGGATCACCCCGGTGATCGACCTATTCGTTTGGATGCTGTGCCTTTAAGGACCATTTCCCAGAGACAGAAGAAAAGGCACAGGTCAACCTCCTCTGGTAGTTCTGCGAGTGATTCCTCCTTTAACTTTGAAGATATGTCTGCTGAAGACTTTGCTGATTCTGTAAGTAGCTTTTTATAGGCTTTTTTTTTGTCTTCTAAGATTTGTTCATTTGCAGTGCTACCGCCTGGGTAAGTCATTACACAAGAAAACCTCTAGCATGGCTAGGGAAATTGCTGCCGTGTAACAGAAAGTGGCCAGTTTGGAGGAGGCCAATGTCAAAGTCACAAATTTGGAGGAAACGAACCGTTCGTTGATGTCTTCAGAGGAAGCTGCTCGTCTGGAAGTTGAGCAATTGAAGGCCAATCTTGCCAAAACTGAGGGTTTATTGTTCACCCAAGAGGAGCAATTGAAACTTAGAGATGAGCAGCTGAATAAAATGAGAGAGGAGAATCTACAGCACCTGGCCACGGCAAAGAAAATGAAAGCATATTTTGATGAAACTTTAAAGCAGATGGAGGAAACTCCTGCCCAGAACATTATTCACAAAGTCGTTGCCGGGTACAAGGCTTCTCCTCAAACCTATGAGGAAATTCAGATCATTCTAGCTCTAGCTCTGCGCAGAGGATATACCCTTGGTGTCGATGAAGCTAAGCCAACTGACTTAGTGATTAGCACTCTGCCTAATCACAAGCTATATGATAAGAAGGCCGGCGAAATCTTCACAAAACGGTATGACGAATACAAGAGTGGGGAAGATATTATTCGCAAGTATGCGAAGAAAAAATCTTCACAGTCTTCTGCTCCACAGTCTTCTACTCCACAGTCTTCTTCTCCTCCTTCATCTTAATTTCATGTATTTGTTTTTTAAACTTTGATATATGACTTCTGGTTTTGCTGCAATTTTTGGGCAGCTTTTATGTAACTTCATCTTCGATGTATAATATACTTTGAATAGCCCTTTGAGTCGGCTTTTTGGGCCCGGCCCAATTATGAATAATCCGATCCAGTGGGCCTATATATCATCAAAAATCATGATAACTCAAAAAGGATAGAAATGTATACATGCTTGTGAACACTGAGGTACGGTAAAATAGTGGCACAGTTGGCTAAAAGACAATTGGTAGATTGTGGTGCTTGGTGAAAATGTTCTAATTGTTTACTATGTCATAGTAATGGGTTTCCTATTAGAGTAGTGTGGATCCTCTTTGCGGTGAAGGTCATATTGTGATTTTTAGGATGAATGAAAAATCGAAGGTAGCGTCCAAATTTTCAGTGGCACCGTTGAAATTTTTTGACGGTACTATTGGAAATTGGACCATGCAGTGTCGTCGGTTTATCTCATGGTATACCTTTTCGTATATATTATTCGGTGTTTTCCAAATATTGACGCATTGCCAAAATTTTCGACGGCACCGTCGAATCCTTGCATTGTGAAATGATATTTTAGGCTCTATTATATATAGTCAACCTTTCCAAAACTTGAAGAAATGAGCTTACAAGCATGAAAAAGAACAAAGAAAAAAACGTGTTAAAAGAAAAAGACCCGCAGCTAGCCTCTCAAAAAAGAAGGCGAAAAGTACCTCAATTTAAAACGACAACGCAGCCAAAAGAGAAATGTATTGAAAACTATAGAATTTATATTATAAGAATAGCACAAGTGGACACATTTTAGTGCCTACGATTCAAAGAACATTCATATTCATGAACCTTCATTTATAATTACAAAAAAATCATATATTATTTAAATACTAAGAACAATTGCCAAAAATCATGTATACCATTAATCGAATCCTTTCCAGGGAGTTGGTCAGCCTGTCGTTTATTTTAGACGCCACAAATTGTGATCTCTCACAGTGTGTATATATTGACTCTCGACAAGTAGATTAGAAATGATGGTCTGTTTTCTTGTGTACTTATATACGGTTTTGAAATATGTAAATCAATATCGCAAAATCAAACACTTTCGAACCTAAAATCATTTATTCGGTTCGATTTGGTTCAACCAAGTTCTGGTTTTTTAAGATTTGTCGACCAAATAGTATTTTTTATTGTATATCACACGTTTTGAACAACATAGGATAATTCTTGCGATAGTTCAATATTATTATGCGAGTAAATCAAACTGAACATTTTATTTATCAAATGATTTATACATAATCAACTCATTCTCATGCCAAATTCAGATCCAAAACCAACCACCCCAGCCCCCCATCCAATATAAAAAACTCGGCGCATATCACTAAACCTGCTAACTGATCAGCTACAGTCAACTTCACTATACATTTTCACACCTTTTTTTCTCAGCATTCATTGTATTATTCGAATGTTGAATGATCATTTGGACAATAACACATGTTTACACTTTCTCTTATGAGGTTAATTAGTTATATGTTAGTATAACTTGAAACAACTCTTTTCTGGTCTCAATAACATGTATGAGTTCCCTTTAATGCAATGTTATCATACTGAACTTTATACCTCACCCCTTATCTTATCTCTTAGCAGATGTGTATCACTCCACCGAGACGATCATAAAAGATTCGTAGGAGTGTCCGAGTGGCCTCTAATCTGCCTGTCACTTCTAGCATCCATGTTCCAGGAGTAGCTATCCATGCTAATCCAATAAGTACTGTTGCCACCTCGTTTGTTGGGATTAGTGGACTACTCTTAGTATCAAGGCGTCTACAACAATTATGTGACGTTTGTTGCTATGAAGATGGTGTTAGTGATATGTAACAATGAGTTGGTTAACATTGTTGATTTGTAGTGTTTATGTTTAAGAAATTTTATCTATGTATAAGTATGTTGAAAGACTATAATGTATAAGTTGCATAATATGTTATGAATGTTTAACTTGTGATATAATGAAGTTATGTATTATATGAATGGTTTGTCTAAAAATCCGAGTTTTCTCGATTTTGCTTGCGCGCTGACGATCCAAAAACTCGTCTGTACAAACTTTAAGGCTCTTTCTCTTGATGATAACCTAAGGATGCTCTTTCGATACAGAAAGTGGTAAAAGGAGGGGGTGTTTTAAGTATGATTTTGACTACACTTGAGGATGATCAAGCTGCCTACGTATCCAATATTGGGATTGGAATCAAGTCTTCGTAGTTCCTTAGGGACTGTTTATATAGAGGGGCTTGTGCCCTAGAGTTAGCGTGTGGCGTGTCCAAGGTGGACACTGATTGGCGTGTTCCCTAAGGATAAAGATTATGATTGACTGATCTCCTAAACTTTAGGAGATAATTGTGCTATTCGAATATTCATATTAAGTGATAAATATTAGAGCCTTTATGACTCGAGTTTCTTTCCATAGCTATCTGATTTATTACCCATGTGGGAAATACGATTAGAGATTAACTCTGGCCGATTTAGTAGGCCCAAACTAAACTGGCCGACCCACGAATGTCAGGGAGAATGGCCGAGCTGGTATTAGCTCGGACTCTTAGGTCCGTGTAACGGTGGGTCTGAAAGAGACTTAACCCGACCAATAAGGTCGGACATGGGTGGGTTAGAGTAAAAGTGTTGGCCGACCTGAGGAGGTTGAGATTGAACTTAGGCCTGTCGGCTACTCAAAGTCCTAAGTATTGGTTGATCTAAGGATAGGATCAGTAGGCTGAACTATTCTAGTCCAGCCAAGGGGGTACCCGGCCCAATTGTCCTCTAAACTTAAGGTTGGGTCATTGGAGAGGTGCCACGTAGGTAACTTCAATTCTTGGCATTGTCATAAGCCCTCCAGATCCAGCTGATCTTTGGTTAGTCGGCTCGGATCTGCCAGCGTGGCGGCTCAACTCGGATGCTTAACTCATAGGGTTTGAATTGCCAGGTGAAAAAGCTAGTTGTGATGTTATTACAGCTGTACCGAGAATCGAGGCGTCGTTCCCCACTAACATTAACTGAGACCATTTCGTGAGGTGAGTGGGGGGTTATAACCCCATCATATCAATCATTTCATAACTACGTGGGCTATTAAAACAGAAGATTTGCTGCCGATTGCTATTCTCCGTCTCTTCTCCTTCAAACTTATTTTTTCAAGTAAGTGTTTCTTGCATTTTCGTTTTGTAGCTTGACTTTCCCTTTCTTTAGATATAATCCTTATTTTCGCCGGAACCCTAAATCCGACTTCTCCGAGATGGCTATTGTGGATAGTAGAGACGTTGGGCCTATTCTAAATCAAGAAGACCTAGATGAGATATACGAGAGGTATGGGATTTCTAAGGCAAGATTCGCTCCAAAACTGCCTTCGGAGCCGCACTTATTTTCTCCGGACCCACCGGAGGGCTTCTGCACAGTCCACCGGGAATACTTCGAGGTGGGGTTGAGACTACCTTTCCACTTCTTGCTGTACTCCGGCACTACGGGCTCAGGATTTCCTAGATAGCCCCAATAACATCAGGGCCATTATAGGGTTTGCTATCTGGTGCCGGCTGCTAAATCTGAAGTTTAGCGTGAAGAAATTTATATACTTCTACCACCGGGTAGGGGTAAAAGACCACCCCTACCGATACTACTTTTCCAGGAGGCAGGGCAAGTCGTCTAACATCCCCATTCTTCCTACAGGCAAGGATTCTTTCAAACGGTGGAAGGAGAGATTTTTCTATGTGCGTCACGAAGGTCATCCGGAGCTGAGTGTGTGGAATATGGCCGACTTAGATAAAGACGAACGTCCTGAGCTGCGGGACACCTTAGTGGAGAAGATTCGAGAGTCTGGGTATTCTATCGAATGGCAGAACTTATATGATGACTGATTACAGCAGCTCGGTTAGAGGATGCGGGGCCCGACCCCTATATGGAATTACTAAGAATGAGTGGAAGACTTGTAGAATCTTCTCTTTGCGATTCACTTCTGTTGTCGTAATTATGCTTTTACCCGACTAATACTTTGTTCATACTTGTAGTGGCTGATTTCGCTGACCTATTAGCTGGAGCAGAGAGGGATGTGATGGTTCGTCAGCCTGTGCCGACGCCGGCCGTCCGGACCATGCCAGTGGAGGATCCTGTAGTGGAAGAGGTGGGTACTTCTTCATCTGCTCTAGCTCAGGGGCAGGTCGATAAAGATGCTCCTGAGAAAGTTGCTGAGAAGGGGTTAATTGCTGGAAAGGCATTATGTCCGAGGCCGACCACTCATGGGGGTCATTCCTCAAAGAAAAGTAAGTCTAAAGCTCCTGAGGGAGCTCAAGAAAAAACTGCCTCCGAACAGCAGCGGGTCGCCAATATGTCCGATGAAGAGTTGGCGATTATTGGCTGCAAGACTGTGGAGCTGGTAAGCATTCTGTCCTTATTCCTTTTGCTTTAAAGCCAAGTTATTGGGGGTCCTAGTTCTCTCTATCTAATTGTTCATGGTGGCACGATTGCCCAGGAGGTTTTCAGGAGGTTGGTCAAGGCCTCTGCAGACTTAGCTGCCCAAAAGAATAAGACTGTCGAGCTGCGGCAGACAAGAGAAGAGCTCAAGGCGGTTGCTCGGCTCAAAGATACAGAGATAAAGGCTTTACAAGCTCAAATCTTGGCCCAAGAGGAAGAGCTGAAGTCCTTGGCGAGCGAGCTAGCGGAGGAGAAGAAGACAAAAGGGGAGGAGGTTGCCGACCTCCAAGCAAGGGTAGCCGATCTGGAAGCTGCGATTCCGGTTCGGTGTGCCGAGGCCATTCAAGAGTACAAGGTTTCGGCGGAGTTTGCCGAGGCCTTGAAGGTGTTGCTGATCCCAGTCCTTAACCATGGGTATACCCAATGAGTGGACAAGGCGAGGATCCAATACCCTTCCCTTATATTGGATGACCTTCCTAAGAAGGTTTATTATAAACAGGGAATGAGCGCAGTCTACACCGAGCGTGTCCAGGACTTTAAGGCCGGGGTGGACATCGTATCCAAGTATGTTGTCCAGCCGGCTGGTGCTTCTGGTTCGGCCCCTTCATCCGGGCCTCAAAAGAGTCCTACTCCAGACTCTTAAAGTTTTAGGAGTTTGCTTATTTTTTATTTGAAAATTTTGTACTATGATTCTATTAAAGAAGTTTATGTATTCCTGTTGAACTTTGTTAAGTTTGGTTTTGTTTTTCTTATATTGTCGGGGAAGTATTGCTGGAGGAGTGTGCCCCCCAGTATGTGTTCTCGGTGAATTTTATGATTTATATCGTAATATTTCATAGCAATAATCCCCGTGTTTTAGTAATTTTTATAGAAAATTACGTATTAAATGAATAAATTGAAGAAATTGTTGTAGAGTTATAAAAAGTGTAAAACGTGCCAATTACGTGCTTAAAATGATGATTTTATGTTGGTTTGAGTTGTGTTACACTTTGGTATGTTTTCAATGACGTGCAGGTGTTAAATGCGGCTGAGGAAAAGTTGATTTGAGGTGTTTAATCGTGCTTTGAAGAGTGGGAGCTGAAGAATAAAGAGATAAAGATGAAAAGTCAAATTTGAAGGCATTCTGGACGAACGTCCGAAGTATTGAACTAGCGTTCAGCAAGCTGGACGAGCGTTTGATGTTCCGTCTAGTGGACGGGCGTCCGGAATAGTGGACTGGCGTCCACTGGAAGAATTTTGATTCAGGATGCTGAGAATTTTTTGAATCCGCGCGCCTCGATTTTGTCCAAATTAAAGAAGGACGTGCGTCCAATCCCAGCTCCGCCCGACTCAAACAAGTTTTGCACACTGGACGGGCGTCCAGAGAACCGGACGGGCGTCCACGGCCGACTTAACCCTAGCCGCCTCAAAATCTTATAAATAGCAGCGTGTATTAAACCCTAGGAGGCACCATATCATACGCATTATTCACTCATAAAAACCCTAGCAGCCGCATACTCAGAGATAACAAGAAGATGAACTCTTCCAACCCGACAATCATGAACACCAACATGATTGTTGGCTAAGCAGTCATGAGAGGACAACGGGATGAAGCCAACACAACACCATCACAACCAAGGGATTTTCGAGTAGCAATTGTTTAGTGAGTTTGAATTTTAATTTCTTTATCAATTGAATAGATTTGAATGTTTGGTTTATTAGATTGAGAAATCAATGAAACGTTTATATGTTTTGAATTTTAATGAGAATTGGATTTATATATAGAACCGTTCTTTTGATACGATTAATGATAATTCAAGAGATTGTTTATTATTGATTGGGTAGGAGATTCGGAGATGAACTCATGATCATGTTCTTCATTGTTATGTTTGTTTTACTCGAGAAAGAAAACGAACCCTAAATAAATTTGGTGAAAGAAATTAGATCGAATTTAGGTTAGATCATACCAAGGAATTTAATTTAACTCATAACTTGGTTGGGTGGTGGTTGTTTGGTGGATCCTTGTTGCCCTACTGTTCCTTTATATTCATAAGAAAGTTCGTACTTTTTGCTTCGTTTAGTTATTTTTAAAACCCTAGCTTTTACCTACTGTTTCTGCATATTTTCTGTTTTTAGGTCATAATCGGACGCCCGTCCACATAAGTGAACGCCCATCCATAGTCGAATTTTCCTATTTCCTGTTTTAGTTTAGTCTAACTCATCGTTTTTATATTATAGTTAGTATAGACCTTAGTTTTAGGTAATAAATTGTGACATAATCGATATAATAATTGCACCTTAATCCGATAAACATTCGACTCCCTTAGGACGACCCGGTAACACCTTTACTACAAGCCTTATACTTGGGGTGTTCCGGTAATTATAAATTTAAAACTAGTTTTTACCGAACAGTATGCCATTTACTAACTATGATTGTTGGATGGCATACTTGTTTGGATTATGTATTACTCCGAGCTCAAAGCTCGATCGGGTTAATTGTATCAAGCTTAATAAAGTTCTTTAAGGGGCGTGCTGCCCGATATGCAGCTCTGAGTTTTTAGATTGCACACTTATGTTTATATATGAGGCCGAGCTAGCTCTATTCGCGAGCTCGGGTAACTACAAGTTAAGTACTGAATGTTCACAAGTCAGGTTAGCCATAATCCCATATTAGCTTACAACCAACAGACTGAGTTAGACTGACCTTAGGACCAAATGAGTAAGGTTAGACGAGTTAAGTTTGTCAGTAGGGACTGACTTCTCGCGTGAAAGTTTTAAGAACGAGCAGGGCCAGGCTAGTGCTGACTTCTCGGTTAACAGCACGGCGAGCGGGGCCAGGTCAGACTGACTTCTCACGTGAAAGTTTTAAGAACGAGCAGGGCCAGGCTAGTGCCGACTTCTCGTTTAAAAGAACGGCGAGCGGGGCCAGGTCGGACTGACTTCTCGTGTGAAAGTTTTAAGAACGAGCAGGTCTAGGCTAGTGCTGACTTCTCTTTTAAAAGCACGGCGAGCAGGGCCAGGTCGGACTGACTTCTCACGTGAAAGTTTTAAGAACGAGCAGTTCCAGGCTAGTGCTGACTACTTGTTTAAAAGCACGGCGAGCAGGGCCAGGTCAGACTGACTTCTCACATGAAATTTTTAAGAACGAGCAGGGCCAAGCTAGTGCTGACTTCTCGTTTAAAAGCACGGCGAGCAGGGCCAGGTTGGACTAACTTCTCGCGTGAAAGTTTTAAGAACGAGCAGGGCCAAACTAGTGCTGACTTCTTATTGGAAAGCATGGCGAGCAGGGCCAAGTCGGACAGACTTCTCACGTGAAAGTTTTAAGAACGAGCAGGGCCATGCTAGATGGTTTTTACGGACTTATAAGTAAGACAGAAGAAGCAAGCACATTGACGCAAAACAAAATTTATTCAACGAAAATGGAAATATCCAGAGCGGATATAAAAAAGAACGAGACCAAAGTACATAAATAAAGCGAAAGATCCAAGGCAGACAGTGAAAACACATAAAAGGAGCTCAAGTGCAGAAGTAAACGGTAGTTCGAAAAAATCAATAGATGATAAAAACTTGCCGAATCGATCAAGCCAGAACGATTCCTTGGCCCTTGATAGTGGCTGCATAGCAACTTCAAGCGACCTTCAAATCTCCTTTAATCTCAACTGATCCACGGGCGGTCGGGAACTTCAGACTGATATGAGCTGGGGAGATTATGGCCCGAAGGTCAATTAGGGCCGGTCTTCCAATGATGATGTTATATGCTACTGATGACTTGACCACGATGTAATTGACCATAAGGGTCCTCCCTACTGATTCCGTTCCGAACGTAGTCACAAGCCGAACCATTCCCAGGGGATGAACAGGCGGACCAGCAAAGCCGAACAGGGGCGCCGAAATGGGGATCAATTCGGACTCTTTGAGATTCATAGCCTGAAAAGCCGTAAGGTACAAGACATTGACAGCGCTGTCCGTGTCGATGCAAACTCTCTTCACCAGGTTCTTGTCCACCACGACCTCAATAACCAAACCTTCATTGTTCGGGATCAGGGGGAGTGGGTCTCTGGGTCCATAGCTCACTTCCTGAAAAGGAATCTGACTTCCTCTGCTCGTCTGGACGCCCCCTGATCGAGCGTTTAGGCTGCCGACTTCGAGAATATTGTTTGGGCCTCATACAATAGTGTTGATGGTATTAATTGGCCGATTGTCCATCTGCTGACCCTTATCTGAAGACCGATCTCTTCTTTGCTGAGGCTCTCCCTGCCGATTACGATCCTATTTGTAGTTCCTCTATGGGTAATCCCGTCGTCCTCGACGTTCGCCATATCGGGGTCGCTCCATGACCTCATCCAATTGCTGCATCTACATCCCTTTGAAAATCTCTACAGCTATCCAGATCATGCCCCGTATCCTGGTGATACGTGCAAAACTTTCTCTGATCCCTTCTTTCCGGGGGATTCACAGCAGTGTGGGGGGTTTTTGCTAGACCCTTTCGTTCCATGATGGTGAGCACTTGTTCATGAGCCCTATTTAACGCTGGGAAGTCTTGTGGCTGCAGGGCACTTTTCCTCTCGGGTTGCCCCCCCCGATGATCCAATCGCTCGTTCTCCAGATGGCCTCCTTCTCTTGTCGAAAGTATCGTCGACCTTATATTTCCTGGACTCTGACTTTTCCAGGTCTCGCTTCAACCGGTTGGCCTTTTCTCCTTGACAATGTTTAAACGCCATCTCCATACACTCCTTCATAGACGCGGGGAGCTTGCTGCTCCACTTAGCATATAGCCTTCCTTCACGTAGTCCTGCCACAAAGGATGCGATCCGAATGTGGTCATCGGCGTCTCGCACTTAAAGTGATTCCTCACTGAACCTCTTGAGGTACTACAGTGCGGTTTTGTCTTTCTTCTGCTTGAGGGAAAACAAGTGGGTGGCATTCTTCTGAAATGGTTTTGCCACGATGAAAGCGTTGAGGAACATCTTTCATACGGTATCAAAATTATAGATGGTTCTGGGCGGTATCTTCTTAAACCATTCACGGGCTCGGCCAAGGAGCAACACTGGAAATGCTTTGCACTTCATCTTCTTAGGAGCACAGTCAAGATTCATGTGCGTAAGGAACTGGAACAAATGGTCCTGAGGGTCCTTGGTTCCGTCATAAGGTTCCAACTTTGGGATCTTGAACTTTGTCGGTCGAGGGTAGTTGTCGATCTGTTCAGAAAAAGAGGATTCGAGAGCTGGGAGCGCAGATCTCCTTCCGACTATAGCATCCAGCTCGGCACGAGCTGCCTCCATTGCCTGGGGTACAACCAGTTGCTTTCTCAGATTTGGCGGGGAGGACCGAACATCTTTTTTGTTTCCTCTACGCCTTGGTGAAAAAGGCATTTGCTGCCATGACCCATCATTAGGGTCATCTTCCTCCTCCAGCTCTTGATCCTGGGAATTTTCCCCCGATGACCCTCTGTTCGGATGGTCCCGATCTTGCGAGTTTTCGTCCAATGGGTCTTCTTCTTCCAAATCTTCCTAGTCTTCGTCATCTTTGTCCCCTTCCGCCAAGACGGCATTGAGAACAACTTCTTTTGTTATGTCATCCAGAGCCGTGAGTTGATCTACCAACTCCTGTTGGGTTGTGTCGAGAGAGACTTGTTCGTGCTGCTGGTTCTAGTTGTTGGCATCCGATTCAATGGCGTTGTTGGCACCGTTGACGTTAGTGGCTTGTTGTCGTGTGGTTATCATGGTTGATCCTAGAGCTTTTCCTGAGATTATCAAATAAAAGAGGCCCTCCTTCTAGCACCAATTGACGATCCAAAAACTTGTCTGTACAAACTTTAAGGCTCTTTCTTTTGATGATAACCTAAGGATGCTCTTTCGATACATAAAGTGGTTAAAGGAGGGGGTGTTTTAGGTATGATTTTGACTGCACTTGATGATGATCAAGCTGCCTGCGTATCCAATATTGGGATTGGAATCAAGTCTTCGTAGTTCCTTAGAGACTGTCTATATAGAGGGGCTTGTGCCTTAGAGTTAGTGTGTGGCGTGTCCAAGGTGGACACTGATTGGCGTGTTCCCTAAGGATAAAGATTATGATTGACTGATCTCCTAAACTTTAGGAGATAATTGTGCTATTCAAATATTCATATTAAGTGATAAAGATTGAAGCCTTTATGACTCGGGATTCTTTGCATAGCTATCTGATTTATTACCCATGTGGGATACGATTAGAGATTAACTCTGGCCGATTTAGACCGCCCAAACTAAACTTGCCGACCCATGAAGGTCGGGGAGAATGGCCAAGCTGGTATTAGCTCGGACTCTTAGGTGCGTGTAACGATGGGTCTGAAAGAGACTTAACCCGACCAATAAGGTCGGACATGGGTGGGTTAGAGTAAAAGTGTTGGCCGACCTGAGGAGGTCGAGATTGAACTTAGGCCTGTCGGCAACTCAAGGTCCTAAGTATTGGTTGATCTAGGGATATGATCAGTATCAGTAGGCTAAACTATTCTAGTCTAGCCACATGGGTACCCGGCCCAATTTTCCTTTAAACATAAGGTTGGGTCGTTGGAGAGGTGCCACGTAGGTAAGTTCAATTCTTGGCATCGTCACGCGCAATTATCGTAGCGTAAGGCTTCTTGATTCGAGCTGGAAAAAAGAAAGAAAATACGATTGATATCTCTGGTCATGGATGAACGGGTCAATCTAAAATTGCTTGGGTTTCAGGTCGGGTTGTTTCAACTGTAGAGATTAAGATTTATTTAATAATACATAAATATTTTGTAAAATCAAGAAAACTAGTGTTTACATAGGTAAAATAAAATATATGTTAAAAAGAATTGATGTTGTAAGAGCACTTATGGTATATACCGTAAATGATTTAAAAACTATATTTTAAAGATAACGTTTAGATTTAATATAAAAAAACATTGCACCATACATTTACCGTATAATACTGATTCTGTAAAATTTACTTTACATCTACTGTAAAATACAGATTCTGTTAAATTTCCTTTATATCCATCAAATTCATTAAGATTTTGTAAAATAGAGAATCTAATACATTTCATCTTGAATAAAAATTCTGTAAAATCGAAAATATAGTATTTGAAACTGTAAAATAGAGATAGTATTTAAAACTATAAAATAGAGAATTTGTTAAGCGTATCTGATGCAAGTGGTCTAAAGAAGAGAAGTATGACGACAATAAAATTCTAATTATGTCTTTAATCCAACAGAGTCCAATTATCTAAATATATCCATTAACCCACTTAAAATTGAAATATTCGCTCCGTCCTTGCTATCCCATGCTTCATTCATGAGCGGACCCAAGTGGACTATGATGGGGCCAAGCGCCCCCACTGAGATCCAATAAACGATATATTTTTGTTGCTAAAAAAATATAAAAACATGAGTAATGTCCCCACTCGATATGATTTTTGAATCCATTCCGTTGCACCTACTGAGAAATTTTTCCGCGCCCGCCACTGGCTTCTCAATTGGTTCACAAATTTAATCATTTTCACATATTCCCTCTCTAAGTAATTAAGCATCCATCAATCGTTATAAACATTTGTAAAGGTTAATCTCTAATAAATTATAAAGAGAAAATATTATTTTTGCATTTAATCATTGTGAATGGTACATCCATGTTTTATAGGACTATACTACTTGGCCAACAAGTAAATAATAAACACAAGAATCAAATAAAATCAAACGACAATCAATCATCATTATTAGTGGTATCCGGAGATAGGTAATCGTATCTTCAACACGCCTCCGTAATCTTATGGTAATGCAATGAACATGGAGATTGACTCGTAATTAATGTATCTTTGTTTCCTTCACATGGTGTCTACAACAAAATTCTCCATATCAATCGGCAAAAACTGCTTTATATCAACCTGCTATTGCTTGAATTTGTAATGGATGACTCAATTTTTTATTATTATAAAGTTATGGAGGAAATGATAGAAAGGAATAAATATTTGGAGGGAATATCATCTTTGAGGGGATGTGTGGTCACCCTTGTGATCAACACAGTTTTAGACAAAACTTACTAAAATTTGAAATGGAGGGTTGTACCTAATTAAGAAAATTTAGAATGGAGGATTGTAAAAACCTTAATACAACTAAATTTGGAATTGAGGGTTGTAAAAGCCCTAAATAAAAATAAAAATACCAGATTTGAAAAGAAGTTTGACGATAGACAAAACTTATTTTTAGAAAGAAAAAAAAAATTGGTAGAATAGAATGGAAGAAGAATAAAGAGGAAAAACTATTGGGAAATAATTTGATGGAAGGAGAAAAAGAAAAATGATTCAAACAATATTTGATTGCGGCTTCTTTCGCACTCTAAGCTCCGTTGTTGCGGGTTGTGCTTGTGTTGCTGCTACTACTCTCTTCCATCCATGTGTTCTCATCACGTCCAAATTGGTGATCCAAAGAGAAGGGACATTGGACCTGCCCGAAGATTTGGAAAAAAAATTGCAGAGGGTGTGCGAGATCATAATTATATAACAATTTATTTTGATGATTAAAAAAATCATTGGAAAAAAATATATATGACAGAAGACGGTTGAGAAGGGAGTGAGTTCGTGTAGATTACGGTAAAAAACCCCACGCAAATGAATTTCGAATTTCTGTATGATTGACCAGGATCTGAAAGACAATAGTCGAAAACCTTTGACACCATAATAAATATTATAACGAGAAAATATTATTTTTGCATTTAATCATTATGAATGGTACATCAATGTTTTATAGGACTATACTACTTGACCAACAAGTAAATAGTAAACACGAAAGTCAAATAAAATCAAACGACAATCAATCATCATTATTAATGGTATCCGAAGACAGGTAATAGTATCTTCAACAATCTCTGCATTAAATACAGAGCGATAGAAACATTTTTTTGAAAAAACAGCAATAGAAACATTGAACATACAAAATAACTTTGTTAAAAAAGAAACAAATTTTTTTGGATTATTAATATAAAAAAAAAAAGAAGTACGGCCTAAAAGGGATAACCACAGTGCTGCAAGTGCAAAGGTAAACAGTAGAAGATAAGCAAATTCATGTATCATCTGCATCATCTTCTTCATCACTTACTTTGTTTTCCACCGTTGAACGGCACAGCTTATCTTGAACTGTGTGTGGGGGCACGTTATCGTTTACTCTCTTTTTTTTTTTTTTTTTTTTTTGTCGGGGAGTGGAAAGTACGGATCTGGACAGATCAGCCAGCCAGCCAGTCTGATGTACGCCCATGACCTGTTCGTCATCTTCTTTAACAAATCATGTGCGTCTCTCTCACTTTTTTCTATGCTTTATCTATACTATACTTTTTTTTTCCTTGTTTTATTATGGTACGACAAATGATAATCATGATCACATCCTATATTAAACTTATATGCAATGTAATGAAATCAGGAAAAGAGATGAAATGAAATGATATAATCTTTTCACACTACACACGGTATTCTAACCCAACATAAGTCATCAGAATGTGGTCGGTTATTCTGATTTGATTTTAGTCGGAGATCAAGTGTTTTCTAGAATCAATATCGATTACAAAACTTATTTTATATACATTCTGACCCCAATTAGAGTAGAAAAAAAAGTCATTGCGAAAATATGAAGTATAAAATTGGAAGAAAAAAAATACATGTGTTAAAGATATTTTGTTGTGTGGAAAGACATTCACAATGAACTCCATTTATTTATTTATTTATTTTTTTGCTTAAAGTTCTCAAGATATCACGGGGAACCCACCTGGCTCAACTAAGTTAGGGCAGAATCGTGTCTCACAGAAATCGACTATTACTTAGGGTAAGCGCTCGATCGATAACTCTTTCAACTTGACGTCTCAGAGGAAAATCAAACCGGTGAAAAATTCATTTATTATTCGAATGAGGTAACGAAATGCAACAAATTTCATGATAAATAAGATTGGTGATGGAAACCATAAGGTTTGGTGGGGTAGATCGGGTATGGTGGAAGGTGTAGGTTTAGGTGGGGTGAAGTGGAATAGATCTACCCACCACCCACCCTACCCTACTCTACCACACTTTACTCAAACACTCACTCTACGCTACTCTACCTACCTATCTTACCTGCCATCCAACGTACCACCCAACCATATTTCTTTACCCACTCTACCCAACCTACCCCACCACCCACTTATCCAACCCTTTATACCTTAACTTACACCACCATACCTATCACCATACCCTACCCTATCCACTCTACCATGCCCAACCTTACAAAACCTCACCATACCCTACCATACTATATTCCTCTACCAAAAGCCCAACCTTACCCCACCTCACCTACCCACCCACCTTACTTTACCCCACCTCATCCACCTACATTCTATTTCATTTCTACGAAACAAATGTGTCATTAGTGTTTATAATAGGATGATGCTACCACCGTTAACGATAATAGCACAACATGTGACTCAACACTTGTATAATTGACACAACAGTTTTTTTTTTTCTTTTCAAGCTTTATGGAGCTCTTTTGATTAGCTTTTGCTTCCGGTAACTAGCTAGTTTTCTTCTTTGTATTGTTATGGAGTTGCATCTCCTATTTTGTGGTTTGATTTTGTTCCCTAGTTGTTTATTCCAATATACGGAGGCTCACGTTGTATCTTTAGCATCCGATTTGTCCCACATCGGATTTTCTAAACTAGGTTTTTAAGGAGATGTGTGAAGTAATTGAGGACGCCTATCTTTTGGAGGAGGCCATGAGTGGCCATGAATCTTGTATCTTTCTCTACTCATTTTAATAAAATGCGAGTTCTTTTATATATAAAAAAAAAGAAATAAAAAAGAGAGAGAGATTACGGCAGTTTTAGGGTTTTAGCATCAGCCACCTTAATTTTATCCCTAATATTTATAGCAATTAAATGTAAAGTAATTTACATCAACATCCTACGGTAATTAAATATTTAATCTTCAAACAAAAACACTTTAACAAACAGTACTCCTTCAGTTTTTTCTTAACTGTCGGAGAGAGAAAAATTACAAAGATTAAGAAAGTGATTAATGTGTCTGAAATAAAATGTAAAATAACAATATTACTCTTTATTCCTTGTGCATGGAAAATTGTATCAACATTTGGGCTTTTGAAATGAAGGGTTAAGGAGGAAAAAAATAATAAATGCCGTATTGACATTGTAAACTGACAGATAAATAAAAAAAAAACAAATTCTGAGTTAAAAAAAATGGAGGGAGCACAAAACACATTTATATCAAGTTCAAGAAGGATGAAGTAAGAGAGATGATTAAAAATGTGTAGAGATTGCTACGGTGACTCTCAACATTTAGGTAGTCACTCTTCATCCTTTAGTTTAAGGGGAGGATATGTAGTTTGATAGAACTAATTTTTCAGTTCATCTTTATTCAATAAATAAATGATGATCTATAATATCTGATGTGAATACTCTTTTAATACTCAATGATGCAAAATACATTTATCATCTTTTAACACCAACACGCTATTTTGACCGGATAATTTCCAGAAAACTATGATTATTAATCTAACATAATTTGGGTTAGCTGTTAGAAATTTGTCGGACTCAATACCCGTAAGAAAATACAATTGCTGCTTTCTGAGTAAAGTTAAAGTCATAAAAATTTACAACATTTTGTCTAGCATTGTGTCAGAATTAATGTGTCTGATAAAAAATATGTATGATAAGATTTTTTACCGTGTTAAAAGAATAACCAAAATGTATTGTGTCATTTATCGTAACACAATCATTGTGATAGTATCATTTTACTTTTGATTATTACTTCATCCGTTTCAAAATAATGCAGTTGACAAAAATACACATACATTAAGGAGATGAGTTAATAGTTTAATTTGAATATCAAAATGACTAAAAACCCCGACACTATAAATAACACAATTTATTCTCCCATCACTTAATAAATAAGGATATATATAAGAAAAACACAATAAATGATGAATTAAGAATGAAACATACGATTTTGTCAACTGTGTCTGTTATTTTTGAGCAGCTGGTGTATCTATCAAGATTGTATAGCTAAATATTATAATGTTAGTCGGGAGGGACAACATGGTATGTAGCTCTTGCTTTAGCTGACAACCTGACGTGACAATATTGCTACATAAAGTTTTGGTGATGTATCTGAATAGCAATTTGAATATAATTCGACTTGATTCATCAAGTAAATGATATATCATATATGGTGGGTTTGAGTCATCTAGTAGGAATTTAATATATATGCTATTTACTTCTTTTTTATTTATTTATTTATTTTTAACAGCTATTGTATTAATACTCTCTAGCAAGGGACTAGAGAGCAAAGAAAACGGTACAAGTTACAGATTACGGACAAATTACAGAAATACAGAAAAAAAAAATGCTGAAAACCAAAAAACCATCTGAACAGAATTACAACAGAAAAACAATAGCAACAGAGTCGAAAAAACTAATAAAACTTAAAATGCAGTAGCAAAATGACCAAGGTCATGGATTAATCCGCATTCCATCCAAGAAGAGGATTTGATGACCATGTGTACCAATCGCGAATTGATTTTGACGATTTTCCAGAAAGCCACAGATACGAGGTTTGTTGAATATTCGATAGAAGCCGATTAATGTGATGCTAACTTTGTTATTTAAATTATCTATTTCAACCAACATTATCGTCAAACATAAGTTTTAGGACTTTACATGTGCTTAAATTCATTTAAAGTTTTAAGTTTGATGATTTACATTTACACTTAGACGAATATAGACTCGATAAAAGGATCGTTGTAGCTGAGCTTGAGCTGACCTAAGTTGGCCATGCACAGCTATATAAGATAGATTTCAAAGAGGATGTTAATCAGAGGTAACTTGAACTCTGCGTCTAAATCTGCATTAGTCTGTCAAAGCCGAATCTAGAAAACTCACTGGAGTGGTGTTTAGCTGAAGTATTCAAGTCTCAAAGGTTCAGCTGAGATGGTTTCAACTTAAATCTGGTGATCACGTCCGAAGTCTGGTGTTCACGTTTGAATCAACTCTGAGCCCGAATCTGATTACGTTTGGTAGTCTTCCCCCGAGTCTGGAAGATTACATCTGAAGAGGGTATTTTAGTCAATATTCTAGTATGTCATTATGACGGCTAGGTGATGTGATCGAAGCTAAGACGTTTTTGGCATGGAATCCATTTGTCCCACATCGTTCCATGGAAGATTTTATTAGATTTTATTATTATTTATTAGGTTTTTTATTTTTATTTTTATTTAGTGTTATTTTGTCTCACATTGCTAAATTAGCAATTGGTTTTGGAGTTTGAAGTATATATAAAGGTATTTAGAGTCATTGTAATGAACAAGACAAATTTTGAGATATATATTTTATTTGAAACTTTAAGCTTTGGTGAGTTTTCTCACGTTGGTGCTTGGTGGATTCCAACACCGTTGTTTGAGTGGATTCCAAACGGAACTTATCGAGTTCGAAAGCAGACTCGTGGGGTTCAGATATCCAACGTTCTTAGATACGGGTTATCCAGGGTTGAGGTCATACAAACGCTTTTTTAATTCTGAGTTATTTAGAGTCGCGGTGTCTTCGTTTTATTGGTGCCTTCAGTCGGTCCTTCGGCAATTTCGGGTCTGATTCGGTCACGGATCACATCACTAAGGTTATGATCCTATTACAATAAATACTCATCCATTGTAACCTAGTTCAATTGCATAAGTCCGTAAGATCTCTGGTGATAATATAATTGATCTCATCGGTTATGTTCGTGGACTATTCGACACATTTGCGTAAACCACGTTAAGTCTCTTTGTGTTTGATCTTTATTATTTGTTCTTGATTGTTACAATTAGGATTATGATTTCAATCCGTTATAACAGAGGATGCCAAGGATTGCCAAATTCTCAATGTATTAAAGAAAACAGGGCACCAACCAATTAGGTTTAGAGCTTAATGTGGGTATAATCAAACACGTACGATATATCATACGGACACCCTCAAAGTTTCCAATTTAGTTTTATTATATCTTTTCCTAACCGGCACCATGGCTGCTGGTGAATAAATCAAATCATTGAAAATCAATAATGGTATGTATGATTGATCAAACATGTACGGTTCTTTAACACATGCACCGACGAAAGGACATCTTTTATTTTAGGTCCACTATATGTACGGTTATATGCCCTTTATTTTTGACAGAGAAGGCCCATTGATCATTGTTGATGGGGGATCGCACATATAAATATGAAGGGCCATGTGGTGGGAAAAATAAAATAAAGGGGAGAGGTGGTAGGGGTGGAGTTGCTCGTAATTGCATTGAAAACAACTAAGGGAAACTGATAAAAGATGCTACGTATCATCTCAAAAAGATGCATTCTTTGTTGTTGTTTGACTCCTTAAGAAAATACAGACAATGAAAGATATTTAACAAAAGGTGTACACGAAAATTGAGAAACTCGACCTCATGATAAGGGTATTTCTGTCTTTTTAAAGTTATTTTTCTTTCCCTAATATTCAAGGTTAATTAAGCATTTCTTGGCCTTTAAGTCACGTCCTAAAAATCAATCTTGGCTCGAAAAACATTATAAAGAGCCTCAAGATAACCTTGGACTTCACATATTTTGCGTTTTCGGAGTTTTCAGATAAGCCTTGGGCCATTGTCCCTAGCCGTAGTCTGGGAAAGTGCACTAAGTGTTCGTTTTTGGAGCAGTTGGTTGATTTCTGGTTCGTTCAACAGCGTTTTCAAACTATTTTCGATGCCCAGCAGCAGTTTTATATAGGCTTTGAATCTTTTCTTGAATGTAACATCTAATCTTTTTGTAATTGTTTTTGGCTTTGATCTTGGTAGGGTTAGATGCTCGTAAGATTTATGTTAGATTACCGGTAGGGTTGTAGATTCGCGTAAGATTTGGAAGTTAGTTGTTGTTTGGTTCATAGTTCGGCTCGTCTTTAACATAAGGAATTGTTATCAAAATATTCTGTTTTTAGTTTAAAGATCATGTTTTTAAGTTGTTTTGAATATTGTTTTCTGTTAAACTGCACAAATATGGACATGATTATGCGTTTGCCGGGTAAATGTAATATTGATCTCAACGTACTATTGGTTTCCCGAATACTTTTCTATAGGTTGTTTTATGCGTTTTGGTTACTAGTAACAGAGATAGGTTGGGAGTTCGGTGTACGTTGTTATGGCCTTTGTATGCTCACGTAGGTTAGTTATGGACGTTAACATGGTCTTATGTGTTTTATGTGCTCCAACGTGTTTATAGTTAGTGACCTTGCGATGTACTGAGCAGAGTACCACGAGTCCTTATGTCCCATGTCGTATGTATGGCTAGTTGCATGACCCATGTCATTCTTAAGACGATGTACCGAGTGGGGTACCGTGACCCAGACCCACGTTGGATGTATGCCTAGTCATATTACCTATGTTGCACCAAGCCCTCGTGATAAGTAAGTAAGAATATGAACATGATAGACAAAACACAAACATGCTACAATTAGTAGAGTAGTAGAGTATGGGTTAGTAGATAGCTTATTTAAGTTCAGCAGGATAAACCCGGTAAGTAAGTAATTAATGAGATGAACAAGTATGCGCAAGATGAGCTGAAGTAGATTCCTTATGTTTCAAATTATTCTTATAAAAATGTTTTATGTATTTGTCAAGTTATGCTTTCATTGGTTTTTTCAACTGGATGAAGTAGATTAATGTCATTTCTTCCGTTAGCCGACAGAGATGAACCTCTCGTTTGATCTTCTTTCTTCTTATTGAGTATTTGGCCAATGCTCACTCTTTTATTTGTAATACGAATATATGAAGGTTGATGACGAGTTGGATGATGAGGTTGGAGAGCAAGCATAGGAATGGAGCTATGGAGTTTTTTTATGTATCAGCATGTTCAATTTTAGCCAAGTTGAGTTGTAATAAATGTTAGCAGTTATGATTTTAGTTTGACAACAGTTGTAATCCATTTAGCTGGTAAATGGAAGATGTTAAGTGTCCGTTTACCAAGTCTCTTGTTTGTGCCTTTTCTTCCGTTCATTCTTTAAGTAATTTGATATCATATGAGACTTATGATGGCCGTTTTACAGCATAGCCAACTCTAACTGGTAGGGTACCGAGTCGGTTGTACTATAAATGGCGAGCAAGGTCGTATCCCACAGTGAATCTAGTCAAGTATCAAAGTCGGTGTCGTTCCTAGTTCAGGACAACACAACTATTGAAGACGGTGATTTGTCGAATCACCGGTTCTAACAATTACTATGCACAAATGAGAGTTAAAAATGTATAAAAGGGATAGCCGAGTAATGTTCCAATCAACTACTTACCAAACCCTAGCTAGTCCGGAGGTGTTTTGAAACTACCTAAACGTTCTCGATGTCATTCGAAGGGTGTCATTTTCTATTTATGAGAATAGACACCATACAATAATCTACCCTCATTTGTCAGGTTCAACAATCCGTTGATCGGATTTAACAGACCTAACACGGTCTATGATCATTGGAACGTGTTTAGGGTGATTTTCTATGATTTATATCGTTCTATTTCGTAACAATTTTCCTCTATATTTTAATGTTTTGCATAAAAAGTTAAGTGGTTATTTGATTTATTAAGCAAATGAAGTTGGAAGTTGTTTAGGAGCAAACTCTAGTTAATTACGTGGTTTTATTGGCAATTTTCTATCTATATATACGGTTTTACACTTTGCTCATTTTTATCGTCTTGATGGTACATTTACATGTCGTGGAAGGAGCTAAAATGACATCTTATTTGGATTTGAATAGAAGGAAGGAGATAAAGATGAGATTGGATTAAAGATTCAACTTGAATTTGGAATGAAGTTGAACCAAACGAGCGTCTGAAGCTCCGTCCATCTGGACGGGCGTTTGAGGAATCGAACGGGCGTCCAGGAAGAAATAGTGGATTCAGAGTATTGAGATTTTTGCTGAACGAGCGTCCAAATTTACATAGGACGGGCGTCTGACATGACTCGGCCTGACTCGAAGATTTTATGCAGAATGGACGGGCGTTCAAGACTCTGGACGAGCGTCCAGTCCGCCGCCTCAGCTAAACCGACTTAAAACTCTATAAATAGGCACGTTTTTCAACCCTAAAAGGAGATATAATTACATTAGGCGGCCACAAAACCCTTAGGGGCGATTTTCCTGTGTTCTCCACCCTTGATATACAATTTTTATGCTTTTGATTTCCTAGATAAATTTCTCCAATTATATGTACTTTCTAGTAGCAAATTCGAGTAATCAAACGATGAATAGAGGCTAGAGCTCATTGGAACAAGCGTTGTGAAGCCGTTCTATCAACACTTTGATTTCACCTTTGGATTATCTTGTGAGTTTTTGTTAAAAGTTGTATCTTTATTATGTTTTACTTGTTGTTATGCAATTTGCATCGAGAGATCTTTGCATGTTTGATGTTTAATGTTGATGAAAATCGTTATTAAACCCTAGATCACCGTAATAAAGATTAGATCTTTAATCTAATTAACGAGAGTTGTTAGGTTGAATTTCTAGATTAGAAATTGAGAAATTTCACACCTTTGATATTAAAAGCGTTAATCTTTAGGATCGAAAGATAAGAGATTGATAGACGAGTTTTCTAAGAGATTAGGAGTTCATACCTTTGATAGGTGAATCACAACTTTGGATTAATCATCACTAGATAATCTAGAGAAGAAATTGAATGTTATAGAATTGGTGGATCAATTGCTTGTTCGTTGTTTAAATTATTGATTAAAATCGTTTGTGTTTGATTTGCTTAGCAAGGTTACAATTTTTATTGCATGTTTAGGTTTTAGAATAGATTATTTTAGAAAATTTGGTTCGTAATCACGTTTCCTGGCTTTAGATTTCTAATCTTCTGTCCAGTTTACTTTTGTTATTTTCGTTTTTAGTTTGTTACGTGTTAACCGTTTTTATTTTCTATTAATTTTAGTAATAGTAGTTGTGACATCTTTAGGTTAGTTAGATAAAAACTAGGTAAACAACCTCGATTCCCTGTGGACTCGACTCCGGTATTAACCTCTATACTACGATCCCTGCACTTGGGGTAAACCGGATTTATTTTTATTACTTGTTTATTTTTCATTAGATAAAATCCGAGACAGAACGCTCAACAAGTTGATACAAACCTCACACATGAAACCGAATCTAAACAACTTTGCCGGTTTTATAGGGTGATCCTAGAACCCCGGTTCCCATATCCTCTCGCAAAGTACATATATAAAGGCGATACGTGAAATACGATTATAGAGTGATCAATTCAACAAACGTGATCAAGAATAAGTTCTAGAACTACTAACACATCAAGAAGCATCAATCAAACACATCAAGAACACCATGCGAAGAGACTAGGGTTCGATTTCAAAGATTTTCACATAACTCGACTAAAACCGGATTACCTACTCATTATACTAAGCGAATCATAAGAATTCAACATTAAAACAAACAAGAATCAAGATTGAAAGCAAGAAATCGAGATTAAGAAAATTACCGAAAATTGATACGAAGAAAACCGGAAGCGAAAACGAAATCCAAACTGAAAATACAACGAGCTAGTAGCACGAGTCTTTGAATAATGACACTTTAATCCTAATCTAAGCTAAAAATATGTACAAACTAATCTAATCTAAGAAGAAAGGGAAAAAAACACAGAAAATGGATGAAGGAGGTGAGGAAACTCTATTTTTCGACCTAAAAAAGCTATTTATAGTGGATTAGGGAAATGGGAAATAACACCGAAGGCGGCTGCCTGTGATTCATAGACATACGCCTATAACCAGGCTAATTTGGGGACTTTTCAGATCGGATAGGCGGTGACTCGCCTTTTTATAAGCCTGCTCGCTTCACACATCTGATAGAATCGCCATAAGACCTCCAAATCCATTGATTCAAAATGCATTAGAAAGCTGATGAATTGTCTACAACTTTCATGAAGATGTCCAGCCCAAAAAATGCCTCTAAGGTGGATCAAAATCCAGATCAATGGAAGGTATGGTTATAGTACCCATGAATTTTGATCCGTTTGAACGTTAAGCTTTGGGCACACGCTCCAACCTCTGAATCTCGTCTTTCGGCCATCTCGAACACCTAATTCCTGTAAATAATCAGAACAAATACCACACGTAATCCCTACAGGACACTAGGGCGAACGAGAATGCATCAAAACACCGAAAAATAAAGAGATTTCCGGACTTTACGCCATAGGTCTCGAAATGACAACAAAGGTCTATAATGCATCAACATACAACCAAATGTCTCCGGAAACATATAAAACGAGGTATATACGGGGTAAAATCACATAGAAAATGATATTCAAGTTGGCTCTCAAGAACTTACGTGAGATTTAGGGTTTATTCAATATGTCACATGCCGAACGTCCAATGTCTGGATAAAAACTCGGTATCCGGTACATGGACGTTACAAACTGATTGTTTTTATCTCTTATGGTACTAAGTTTATTCTATATGTCACACGCCGAACATCCAATGTCTGGATAAAAACTCGGTATCCGGTGCATGGACGTTACAAAAATGATTGTTTTTATCTGTAATGGTACTAAGTTTATTCTATATGTCACACGCCGAACGTCCAATGTCTGGATAAAAACTCGGTATTCGGTACATGGATGGTACGAAAATGATTGTTTTTAACTGTTATGGTACTAACATCATCCTTATACACAATGGCGGATCCAAATTATTATTTTTTTTAGTGGAGACACCGGAGTAAATTCGAAGATCCACAAAGAATTAGTAATGATTTTACATTCTTAACAACAAAACTAATCGTTTCAATACAAATTTTTTTTTGAATCTTAGTGGGTGACAATGCTAAGAAATCGTTGAGTTACTTTTGCGGGTAATTAGATCCTTTTGGGAAACACTGAAGAATTTGTGACTGATTTATGGTTGTGTCATTTATATGCCTACGTAAACAGAATGTATGAGATCAAGTCAATAACATAGTTCTTGCATAGAGAATCGGTCCTTTATATTGACGTCCCTCGTTGAGACGTCTTCGTGCGGGAATTAATGAATGAATCCCTGATCCTTTATTTAGCCGTCCCTCGTTGAGACGTCCTCATGAGGGAACTAATGAATGAATCCCTGATTTGTAGGACCTGATCGAGTACCAGTATTTATGTCAATCGTGGGGCAATCATGGATGTCCTCATAGGGGAATTAATGAATGAATCCAAGATTTACAGTGCCTGATCGAGTACCACTATGATGTCAATCATGGGGAATTGATGACTCAATTAGGCTAAAATCATGATATTTTATCAATTATGGGTTGTGAAAGTTAATGGGGATCAATCGTGGGACCTTGTCTGTTAATGCGATATAACCGTCTTTGGAGGTCGGAATCATCCTCACTTGGCCTAAAAGGGCTAACCCAAGTTGATAAAACCTTTATGTTTCACATTCTAACTATGTGAGACATTATATTCTCTTCCTTTATAAGCAACCGGCGTTCTCGTCATGGCTTGGCCAGGACTGAGTTTTAAAAGATCTGGTTGAATGATTAGACCGATCGTCCTTGTGTGACCTAAAATAGCTAACTCGAGTTGATAATACATTTACGTCTCACACTTATATTAGGGGTAATAATTCTACTACTTTAAGTATATGAGGCATGACAGTGGATCTGCCCCGGCTTATAAATATCAGTGATTATATATATCAAACAAAGTATGGGCCTAGATAAACTAAGCGAACTAAGCGATGTGAAGCCACGAAGAGTTAATTTAACCCATAACTAGGGCAAATTAATATTCTTGCTTCCAACACAGACAACCGCGAAGTCGGCTAATTGATCAGCGGTGAATGAAGACGATGGAAGCGTAAGCAGACAATGCGAGCTTTCACATTCGCAGGATTTGCCCTAGTTAATATGCATTCAGGTACTTAATATTGAGTTTGTCAGTGGAATAAATTAATATTCTTGCTTTGTCATTATCTTATGTAGGAGTGGTTTAAAAGGACAAAAAAGAGGGGGAAATTAGGAATCAGGACAGTGGAAATATAAATTGGGTGATAAAGACAAATCCACTGTTCATAACCCCAAATCTACTGTTTGCTGCAATGGAACTGACCTCAAATCTAATGTTTCACTATCATAGTGGAATAATGACATGTCCTTTTTACCCAAAAAAAATTCCACTGTCCTCATTGCATATTTCTATATTCAAATTGTCCTCTTTAGCAAGAAACCCTTCTTTTATTCTGCAATGTTTATTGCCAGAATAAGGCTTTCGATCTATCTAGTGTCATAAGTCTAACAGGCATGACGTCTCTCAGGAAAAAAAAACTGTGCTCATAGGTGTGTTTGATTACCTTGGTGTGCCAGATAGTTTTTAGAGGCTATGTATTCGCCGTCAGTAGCAATATAATTTTAATAGTAGTATCAACGACTTTTTAAACATGAGCCTTAAAAAGAATAAAACACTATCACGTCATATTTACGAATAAATGGATATAACCATGTATCCCTGGTAAAATGTCAACAAAATTAGGTAATATTTGAAACCATCACACGACAAAATTAGGGATGCCCGAATGTTAGTGAAATAATCTCTAAGGGGTGGGAAGAACATAAAAGAGAAGTAGCAAAAGAAGAACAACAATAGGAACAAACAGTCGTAGTGGCAACTTCTAGATAATTTGACAAAGAATAGCTTGAAGAATGGGAGTAGCTGGGTGACAAAGATGATGATACCCAGCACTTTTTGATGTTTCATTCACTGCGAAAATCTAGAAGGGAGGAGTTTGGTCATTCATACAATCCAGTTTTAACCAGTCATTGCATCAAAGGAGTACTGGTCAGAAAATCCTTCAAATAAATTTAAAGGGTAAGAGTTCAAAGAAACATTATGGATTTGACAAAGCTAAGAGATAGATAATAAATTTTGAGGCATGTTGGGAACACCACGATCATTGACATGGGTGAGATCGGTCACCTTACACGTGACACTCATCAGGCCACACATAGAGTGATAAGAGTCATATCAGCATATGGGACGACATGGGCTCAGCTCGATATCGGGCCTGAACCAACAAGCTCCATCTTTAGTACAACGTAGGCCACTCCTCTATCATCAACCGACATGATGTACGTCGTCCTCTGTCCGATATGGTGTAGGTCGCCTTTTGTCCCTCATAACCAACAAGACGTAATACGTCTACGGTCACTTATTACTGGGTCGTGCAGGATCACCTCGGTCATTTATGCTCAATACAATACCGTTTATCCTCGACCTCAAGCAACAATTACATTCTCTTCAATAAGCGTTCAAGGCTTCACGCTGATATTTCTCCACGATATTAACTGTTATAGTGATGGCTTTGAAATTTACGTTCCATGATAGAGTGAGCCCTAACTGCTCCATAACAAGCTTCATTACATCATACATGGTAAACTACCTTGACCCGACTTCAGTGCATCATAATTCACCGCCCACGATGGAGATTTATATAAAGTATCATCATCCTCAAATACAAGGTACGCACATAATACGCTTGCTACACATTCCCGCTTACTGTCTAAATAGAAATTCATCTATTCAAATATTGACTTGAGCGTTGAGGTGTCCTCCCGGAGGCAAGCTTCGGGTCCCCTCACGTTATTGTGTCTTTTTCCTGTCCACTGTCAAATCCACTCGAAAAGTTATTTGGATCATCATCCAGAGATCCGTTTATCATAATATCAACTCCACTATAACCCAGACGATTTCAGGCATCGTCAAACATAAAATATATTGAAGGGTATAGAGAAAAATAGAACCTATGTGTGTGCATCGTCAAACATAAAATATATTGAAGGATTATAGAGAAAAATAGAACTTATGTGTGTGTTGAACTACCATCGCTCCCAAATGCTTAAGCTGATAGGGAGGTAGATAATCAACATTATATCTCAATACGCCCCGTCAAATGTGTGCCTATATAAGAGGGAGAGAGGGCCCAACACTCGGGGATATTTTTTTTGGGAAAACTATGCTTGGAGCAGGGCTTGAACTCAGGACCTCCTGCTCTGATACCATGTTGAACTACCCTCTCTCCCAAAAGCTTAAGCTGATGGGGAGGTAGATAATCCAAATTATATCTCAATAGTGTGATGGAAATATTATTACCATCACCATCCATGATGTCTTCTTTCCCATAATAAGGCATGTGTAATGCCAAATTACTGAGATTGGTGGTAACATGTTGTGTAGCACTACTATGAAGAAGAAATGGAGAATATGACGGAGCATCAAAATGTGTTTGAAGAGAACACAATGTTGGAGGCGATTGATGAGAAAAATTTGTAAGAGGTTGAACTTGGTACGTAAGATGCACCATTTCTCTGAATGTCCATGCACTTTCCACGCTGGAAATACTCAGGTAGGATTTTTCTGGGAAACTCGAGCCTACTGAATGAGAGAAAAGTATTTTCTGCATATTTCCAAGAATAAGAATTGTAAGACATGGAAACGAACCAGCACTGGGGAAGGATGTCATACAACCGAATGAGTTGTAGCAAGACTAGAGAAGCGACCGGTTGCATCTTAGACGGTCTCATAATTAAGTAGCTTTTCATGGAACTCTTCAAAATCAATATGGGTTTCACGTGCTAGAACAACCTTAGCCAACTCTTTATAATCATCTCCCAAATTGTCTGAAATAAGATTCACAAGATCATCCGGATTCGTCGACTAATTCATCAACTTTAGTTTTCACAACATGCGGATAAATAGAAATTTTGTGAGAACCTTTCTGCATAAATTTGAGATATTGTTCAATTTGTTTGATTCGGCCACGTGGAGGGCTTTGCACATGTATCATATAAAGTAGTCCATGCTTCACAAGAAGTTTTCCGAAATGATATTTTGAGAAAGAGAAGAAATAAATGCATTTAAGATGAGTTGATCATGTCTTATCCACAGATAGTATAACATATACGATTAAGGACAAAGATTAATTCCAGGCTGCATGATCCACCCGTTAAATAGGAACGCATTTATTATGCGGGCAATATGTTGGATTTGTATGCATGGTTTTGGCAACGTCGTCAGCTAAATAGGAGCGATGAAAGTATAACCGAATGATATTTATAGTGACTAAGATATATGTCTAGCCATTTACAACGTACATGTTTCACCATTCTTCGTATCATACTAAATAAATTGAATCTTAGATTCATACATCAAACGTTTAATACATACTAATCATTATCTCAAATGTTATTTTGTTTAATATGTGTTATTTTACAATTACTAAAGTATATTCATAGCTAAAATATAATAAACATATAAAATTATATGTACATGAAACACCCATTCTATACTTTTTGCATGCATTTATCAATATGAGTTTTTTAGAGTAAAAACTTCGCAAAAATTGCTTTAATTTTTTTTGTAAATGTCCATATGTTTATTAGATAATTATGAATAACATGTTATCAATATATATTAAATACACAGATTTATAAATTCAGAATAATTGTTATCTTTTAATGGGTGATGATGATGTATGGGCCCTCTGGGCCGGGTTATGTACAATTGGGCCGGGCCCATTATAAAGATTAAACAATAAAGATAAATGGACTGGTAAAGCAGGACTTTACTAGACTCTGACCAGGAATATCTTCTGTACAGAACAATTATATGAGCAGGGCTCCGCTATGTTCTGTCCAGAAGGACCCTTCAATGGAGGAGGAGTCTTGGCGATTCCTTTTTTCTCCATGATTGCCAGAACTTGATCACGAGATCGGTTTAGAGGGATAAGATCTTTGTCCTGCAAAGCACCTCTCTTTCCTAACCTGTCAGTTATGGGAGCGGTTACTCTGTCCCAAACTGATTTTCTTTTCTTATCAGCTTTATCATCAGTTTTTCCTTTTTTGGAATCCCTGTGGGATTCCTCTCTCTTAGCCCTGTTTGCTTCTTCACCTTGACAATGTCGGTATGCAATTTCCAGACACTCTTCCATCGTGCTCGGATTCTTACTGCTTAGCTTAGCATGTAACCGCCCTTCTTTCAGACCTGCCACGAAGGACGCCACTAAGAACTTATCATCCAGATCCGCTATCTGGGATGATTCTCCATTGAATCTTGTGATAAACGGTAGTACTGTTTCATCACTTTTCTTTCTAATGGTCAATAGATATGTTCGGTTTCTCTGGAAAGGCCTTGCAGCAATAAACACATGCATGAATTTTCTGGTTAGAGTGGGGAAATCTAGTATGGATTTGGGGCTCAAATTGTTGAACCAATCTCTTGCCTTCCCTGTGAGAAGAGTTGCAAATGCCCTGCATTTCATCTCTTCTGGCGTATTGTACAAGCTCATATGCTAGATGTACTGATGCATATGATCGTATGGATCATTGGTGCCATCATATGACTGGATCTTGGGGATCTTAAATCCTGGAGGACAGGGAAATGCATCAATGTCCTCAGTAAAAGGAGACACCAGCCTAAACTCATCTTGCCTAGGCTTAAGAATAGCGTCCAACTCCGTTTTGGCGTTATCACCACCTGGGTGAGTAACAAGCACCTTTATGTTGGATTCGCCTCATATTTTCCTTTCTTACATGTATTATGAGGAGAAGGTGTTTCCGAAACTTCAACGTCTAGATTTCTGGCTTTTACAACCTCCTCAAAGATAGCTTTTATTTCTTCTCCTTTCAGATTTGCTAAGTTTTCCACTAACATCTTCCTGATTGCATTTGGTGTGCTGGTTTGTCCTTCTTCCAATTGAATTTTCTTCCCAGTTTTTTGATTGTTGTCTTCTGGGTCTCTTCCCTGGTTTGATTCTCAACATCCGGTTGATTCTGGTGCTTTTTATTCTGATTTTTTGCCATTCTTACTGTAAAAATAACTCACTAACTAGAATCAACCCTCCTTCTAGCGCCAAATGATGTTTCCCAAAATCGTAATCGGGTTATTAATTGATTCAAGTTAGGAAAATAATATAGAAACAGGTAGAATGTTGTATGAACTTGGACTGAACTCTTTTGAGAGAGCTACCTACATATCCAATTCAAGTGTAGAATCAGAATCAAGTCCCCCTTGTTGTTTAGATTTCCTTTTTATATCTTTAGATCATGAGGATAATCTCTCTCCACTAGTGGGGAGTTATCAGCGGATACTCTATCAACTCTGAGCAGTGCAGGGAGCTGATCAGAGACATAGATGCAGCAGCTATGGAAGGAAAGATTGATGAATGCATCGATCAAACGCAAGGAGATAACCCCAGAGGAAGGAGGGAATTTAAGAAATTCAACAACAATCAAGACAGATATAATCAAAGGAGACACAAAGATCCGTCTCCTGATGCTGATGGGCATAGAGAGAATGCCCCAATCAACACAGTAAATATGATTGTTGGAGGACCAGCAGGCGTTAACAAGGTTGTCCAGCAAGAAAAAAGTGGCAGTGCAGGAAAAGAAGCAGAATCAAAGAAACAGAAGGTGATGGGAACCGTTAGGGCTGAGCTTGGGTTGGGTTGGGTCGACTTGGGTTGGGTGTTTTCATAGTATAAGTCGGGTTGGTTCAAGAAAAAACTAACCCAAACCAAACCGAACGACTATAAAACCCAATGGGTTGATTCGGGTTGGTTTCGGGTTGGTCTGGGTTGGGTTTCGGGTTTTCATCCATAAAACATGCATCGATCATAAAACTTTTATGCTATAAAATCCACACACATGTATACATCAAAATTCGAGTTCCATAACATATGTTCAAAACTAATCGTTAAAAAACCAAATTTTTAGGAAAGAAACGTTAAAATTTGATAATTAAGTGCCCAACAACATATAACAAACCAACAACATATAGAGATAATAATTAAAGATCAATAGTCATACATGAAAAAACATACACTTATTTCTTTTCTGAAGAAATGTCAAAGAATCGTAGACGGAAACCGAAAATTAAGTGATAGCTGCAATATGATAACTCCCTTTTACTTTGGATGAATATATATATATATATATATATATATATATATATATATATATATATATATATATATCGAGTCGGTTTGGGTTGGGTCAACCCGAATAAAAAATAAAAAACACCAAACCAACCCTAAATGTTTTCGGTTCGGGACAAAACCCAACCCAAAAAATTTGGGTTTCAATTGGTTTGGGTTTTCGGGTTGGTTCGGTTTGGGTTTTGGGTTGGATTGGGTTCATTGGTTTTTCTGCTCAGCCCTAGGAACCGTTCAATATGGCCCAAAAGATGCACTACCATCCGTTGTGAGCAACGAAGGACTGGTAGTAGAGGCGGTTATACAAAAGAACTTAGTGATAAGAATCTGTGTGGACACAGGAAGTGCAGTAAACGTGCTATATTATAGTGCATTTCAAGCAATGAAATTGGCAGACTCAGAGTTGACTCCGGTGTCGACTCCCCTTTTTTGGATTCACAGGACCTCCTATTCATCCTGTGGGTATGCTTAAGTTATAAACAACCTTCGGACAAGGATCACGGAGCAGGACTCTGATGGTCAATTATGTGGTGGTAAAAGCTCCACCGGCGTACAATGTGATTTTGGGTAGATGTTAAGGGTGAATTTATACGATTTATAACGTTATATTCTATGGTATTTTCCCCCGTATTTGTATGAATTTGCATAAGAAACGATTGTTTAATGGAAATATTGAGCAAATGATATTTTAAATGAGTTAATCGCAAAATAGGTTGATTTTGGTGCTTTAATTGTGATTTTATGATTATTTGAGCATTATTACATTTTGCGATGTTTTTATGTGTTATAGATACATGTTTGAGGCTCAAAAGATGATCAAAAGTTGATTAAGTTCGAGCTAATTGATGATAAAAGAGATAAAGATCAAAAAAATCAGAATTCGATTATATCAAACTGGCGTCCAGGTTCCGTCCAGTGGACGGGCGTCTGATGAAGTGAACGAGCGTCCAGGGATGGGAAGTTGATTCAGGAAGTTTGGACGCAGGAGTGGACGCTGGATGGACGAGCGTCTGATCATGACTCGGCCCGATTCGAAGTTTATTTGAAGAGTGGACGGGCGTTCAAGGATCCAGACGGGCGTCCGGTAGCCGACTTTGCTGAACCGACTTAGAAATCTATATATAGGCGGCTGTTTCTCAACCCTAGAGATACTATATACTCATTATTCAAAACCCTAAACCTAGGGGCAGCTTTAGGCTGCGTTTTTCTCCTTTTTATTCCAGTTTTTATGCACTTTAAATTTAGGTTAAATTAGTTACCTTTTTATGCACTGTTTCTGCAAATTTGAGTTGCTGAGGATGTTCAGAAGCTAAAAGCTTCATCAAACGAGTATTGTGAAGCCATCCAACAATTGTTGATTTCGTTTTCATCGATTATACTGTGAGTTTTTATTAAAGGTTGTTTCTTATTCATGTTTAATATGTTTAATTGCTTTTACATCGGAAGATATGCATGTGTTGATTGTTTATTGTTGATGGAAATCTTAATAAACCTTAGATCACCATGAATAAGAATAGTAATTTGAATCTATCATAACGGAAGTTAATAGGTTTAATTGCTAGATTATAAACGTAAAGTTTGCACCTTTGGTTAGAAAACGCGTTAATCTTGCATTGGAAGATAATAGATTAATAGATGAACTTTCTAAGGAATTAGGGTTCATATTTAGATAAGGTGAATCACAACCTAGATAAAAACCACAATATAATCGAGATAGGAAATCAATGCTTGTTGGATAGGTGGATCAATCCTCGTTTGTTCGTTATACACTTGATTTAAATCCTTAAAACTTGAATTTGTTTAGTTAGTCACTTTTATTTGCATCTTAGATTAGTTTAGTTAAAGGTTAGCAACCCGTATTCTTCCTAGCTTTGGATTATATCCTCTGTCTAGTTTTGCTTTCGGTTTTGTTCTATTTTATTTGCTGTTTAGTTTAATTTCGTGACATAGTTTAGGTTAGACAAAAACTAGGGTTAGCAATCGCCAGTTCCCCGTAAGATCGACCCGGCATTAACCACTATTACTACGATCCTTATACTTGAGGTTAACCGGATTATTACTTGTTTGTTTTTGTGTTAATAAAATCCGTGACAAGTTTTTGGCGTCGTTGCCGGGGAGCCGGACGGTTGTCTAGTTTTTGTTTTTCGTTTTTCTGTTTGTTTTTGTTTTTCCTGTTTTTATTTCGTTTTAAATTCCTGTTTTTAGTTGATAAACGTTTAGGTAATTAGTTAATTAGGGTTTTAGCTTAGGGTTTAAGGTTCTCTTGTGATTAGTTCTCTGCTCTTCTCTTCTGTCTTTCTGTTTTACCTTCCCTTCTTTTCTCGTAATTTTTCGATTCATTCGATTTTCCCGCTACCAAACGGGCGCCTGGGGAAATTGGACGCCCGTCACTGGAAAATTATCAATTTCGCTCGTTTTATTCACTTAGACGAGCGTCCATAAAATTTGGACGCCCGTTCAAGTATTCTTCCTTTCAGACGAGCGTTTGGACCACTAAACGCCCGTCCAGTCCAAATTCCACCCGGACGCCCGTCCAAACCCTTGGACGTCCGTCTGGTCCCTTTTTCTTCAATAATTTTGTTTCCTTTTCTTTTCTTTAGGTTTTTAATTTTTAGTTTAGGCTTTTAATTTCTTAGTTTTTAGGCTTCGTTTCACTTGTTTTTTATGCAAACTCGGAGTCAAAAGGGACCGTTATTATACACCCCTGACCCCGAGCGAACCGTAGTCCGGCCAAACAGCGGATTTTCCGCTCGAGGTTCTCGCGCAGATAAGAGCAGAGCAAGATCTTGAAGATCAACTAGCCAAGGAAATCACTGATTTTGTGATAATGGCCGCTAATAATAGACGTACGTTGGCAGACTACGCCAGGCCAGGCTAAGTCAAAGTCAACCCGGCTATTGTTATCCCGGCCACATCGCACAAACCTTTGAGCTAAAGCCAGGACTTATCCGGATGATGCAAAGATGCATCAATCTTTCATGGCTATCAATCAGAGAATCCGCATACTCACTTACATACATTCTTAGAGATATGCGGTACTACACGCATCCAAGGAGTAAATGAGGATGCGATCAAGCTTAAACTGTTTCATTTTTCTTTGAAATGAGAGGCTAAAGAGTGGTACACCTCTCTCCCCTCCGAATCTATCACCACCTGGGCCGAACTCGAGAGAGAGTTCTTGAGTCAATATTTTCCACCTTCAAAGACGGCCCAGTGTTTAAATGAAATATTCACTTTCTATCAGAAAGAGAATGAATCATTCTTCGAATGTTGGAAGAGATTCAAGTCTCTTCTTAGAAACTGTCCCCACCATGGCTTGCCAATGGAAAGGCAAGTCAACACCTTCTTTAGTGGATTGACCGAGCTCACCAAAGGCATGGTCAATAGTTCTTCTGGTGGGGCATTTCTGAAGAAAACACCTGAAGAGGGATGGGCATTGTTTGAGGACATTGCAAAGTATAACTATGCCCCCTCTTATCAAGCAATCCAAGCACATCCTCCTCCCAAGGTTGAGGAAGTCAATTTGCAAAGTTTGATCGCCATGCTGCAGGCTGCATGGCAACACCTCAAGTTTCAAATCCGATAAATCAAACTTTCTTTTCCACGTAACCCTCGAGTTTCAGATCGCTAAAATCGTTGCCGACCGCCATATGAATGGCGGTGTCAATTTAATCCCCCCTCGCACCTTATCAAGTGAATGTTGTTCATGATTATGGACAAGTACAATCAAGTCACATGTCGAATTGTGATTTAGGTGGGGCACACTTCTAGATTTACCCTATGAACAGGCGCGAATCGTCAAGTGAATGCATTCTATGGCCGTAACAATCAAAGGTTCAATCGGTTTTTGGCGAATAATTTTCAAAACCAAGGGTTTAGTCAACCTTCAAGTTTTAATCCTAATTCGAATTTTAATTGAATCAAAATTTCAATAGAAACCCTGGTTTTAATCGTAACCAAAATTCAAATTTTTCCAATCCTACTCAAAGGTTCAATCTTAATTGGCCCGCCAATTCTAATTTCTATGATCCAAAGTCGGCCCACCAAATTTATTCTCCAAATTTCCAAAACTCTCAAGGCCCCTCCCAATCTACCAATCTTGAAGCTAAATTGGAGGAGCAAAATAGATCAATGAAGAATCTTGAGAGACAAATTGGGCAACTGGTCGAAACAGCAGTTAGCTTTAGACCCCTGTGGCACCGCCTGGGCCACCGAGAAGAATCCAAAGGGTGGTCAAGTTGCTCAGCCGACTTGAACAAAGGCCCATGTCTTCGACCTCGTGCCATCAATTCAATACGGTAAAGAGGAGGCCGGTGCAATGAATCGAGAAGCGGTACTCAAGTTAGTGGTCCTTCCCATCGTGGAAACCACTAGCCCTCCTCGCCATTGATAAGGCGGGAGGGAAGCCGAGCACCTACACTCCTCAACTCAGCAAGAGAAAACTCGGGTGGCTGATCCCCGAGAGGTGAAGAAGTTGGTGATCCTCAAGTGGTGATCCTCGAGGATTTGAAAAAGCAAGCGAAAGTCGAGGTCGATCCCTCTACAAAAAAATCTGAAAAAGTGTTCGATGGAAAGATCTCGGAAGACAAAGTCGTAAGTGCATCCTCAAAGTAAGTCTTTTTCGAGAGTGACCTTAAGAAGCTTCCATTTCCACCGAGAAAGAGCAACATTCCTTGAGTGAGGACAAAAGTAGTAAAAGTCTTTGAACCTTTTGAAAAATACTACTGTAAATCTTCCATTATCAAGTCTTGGTCGAGATGCCTAAGTATACAAAATTCATCAAGGATGTTGTGTCCTCGAAAAAGAAGTTAGCGAGGCATGGAAAGGCAAATTGGTGAGGATTTCTCCATGATTAATTATGAAGACTTACCAATTAAAAGAGGTGACCTCGGCAAGTTCAGTACTTACAGATTAATGGGAGGTCTAGTCTTCCCTAATTCTTTGTGTGATCTAGGTGCCTCTATAAGTCTTATGCCAATGTCTCAGATGCAAACACTCGGTTTACAAAGCCTTCTAGAACCCACTACTATGAGTCTACAATTATTGATAGATCTTCTAAAAAGCTTCAGGATCCCGAAAGACGCTTTTTGGTTGATTGATAGATTTACCTTTCCAGTTGATTGGTATGTTTTAGATATGGAGAAAGATGAAAACGTCCCCCTGATTCTTGGAAGACCTTTCTTATCTACAGCTAGAGCCCTCATCGATTGCGATGGTGGGCAAGTGACTATCCGAGTTGGTGATCAAGAGGTGAGTTACAATGTCTTAAGGTCCATTCAAGTACCCTCTGGCCCTCCAACCGGCTTTTCCATTGATTATATGACGGATGATTTCACCGATTATATGGATAAGCAAGTCATGGCTGTAGAAGCTGAATATGAGCGATTGGTTGATAATCTAAATACCCAAGGTGTGGTCAATCTAGATCAATTAGCGGTGATTTTGAGGAAGAATTGTTGGAAGGAGAAGCTTTGGCGGTGGGACCACAGAGTAAACTCGGTGATATTGAGTTGAAAAGTGGAAATCTCAAGTCGAGTTTTTAAGACCCCTGCAGATTTGGTGTTGAAGCCGTTGCCTAAACATCTTAAGTATGTGTTTTTAAGAGAAGGTGACAAGCTTCCATTGATTATATCCGCCAAGCTTTCGCTTAGAGGAAATGAAACTAATCAACGTCTTGAAGAAAAATGAAAAAGCCTTTGGTTGGCGGTGTAGGAGATATCGAGAGGATATCTCCGGACATCCAGATGCACAAGATCAAGACGAATGAGGGTGCAAAATGTGTTAGATGACCCGGAGAAGGCTCAACCTCATATGCAAGAAGTCGTTAAAAACGAAATCATCAAACTTCTGGACATGGGAATCATTTATGCCATCGCGGATAGTGAATGGGTTTCCCCGACTCAAGTAGTTCCCAAGAAAGGAGGAATTACGATTGAGAAGAATGAGAAAGGAGAGGAAATAGCATTGAGACTTGTCCTTTGGTTACAGAGATCCAGATCGATTATAGAAAGCTCAATGAGGTAACCATGAAAGATCACTTTCCCTTCCATTCATTGATCGGATGCTTGGCGTCTGGCGGGACACGATTCTACTGCTTCCTAGATGGATATTCAGGATACTTCCAGATACCCATTGATCCGGTGACCAAGAAAAGACCACCTTCACCGCTTATATGGTACATTCGCTACAGCGAATGCCATTTGGTCTCTGCAATGCCCCAAAGCTACATTTCAAATGATGTATGCTAGCTATCTTTGACGGGCTTGTAGAAAAGTGTATGGAGATTTTTATGGACGATTTTTCGGTTTTTGGTCAGTCTTTTGATGATTGCCTTGACAATCTTGATCAAGTGTTATCCAGATGTGTAGAAAATAACTTAGTACTTAATTGGGAAAAATGCCATTTCATGGTAGATGAGGGAATAGTTCTTGGCCAAAAAATCTCCGCCCAAGGTATAGAAGTTGACAGGGCAAAAGTAGAAGCTATCGAAAAGATGAGCTATCCTAAGAATGTGCGTGAAGTGAGAGGCTTTCTTGGACATGTCGGTTTCTACAGAAGATTCATTCAAGACTTCTCCAAGATAGCCAAGCCCCTATCCACTTTACTAAAGGAGGACGTTGAGTTCAATTTTGATGAGAGCTGCAAGCAAGCGTTTGAGGAGCTTAAGGATCGTTTAATATCTGCTCTAATTCTTATATCGCCCGACTGGAACCTGCCTTTGGAGCTTATGTGCGACGCATCAAACTATGATGTTGGTGCTGTTCTAGGACAAAAGATCAAGGGGAAGTTCCAGCCTATCTATTACGCCAGTCACACATTGAACCCCTCTCAAGTTAACTATACCACTACTGAAAAGGAACTTTTGGCCGTAGTCTTTGCTATGGACAAGTTTTGTAGTTACTTGTTAGGAGCTCAAGTGATTGTGTGGACTGATCACGCTGCTTTGCGGTATTTGATGACTAAGAAAGAGGCCAAACCGTGCCTACTACGTTGGATACTGACCCTACAAGAGTTTGACGTTCAAATAAAGGACAAAAAGGGCAGTGAAAACGTAGTGGCTGATCACGTTTCAATGATGCTAAGTGAGGAAAAGGATGATCCAGATGATATAGATCTTTACTTTCCTCTAAAGAACATTATGTTGATAGACGGTTGTCCTCCTGATGTTCCATGGTATTCTTCCATTGTAAATTACCTTCATGCCCGATATCTCGATCCAGAATTGTCTTATCAGGAGAAGAAAAATTTCTTCTCTGATTTGAAATCTTTCGTTTAGGATGAACCTTATCTTTTTAAGATCTGTAAAGATGGTTTGCTTAGGAGATGTGTTCTTGAATCTGAGCAACGGGATATTATTGAGCAATGCCACAGTGGACCCACTGGAGGTCACTTTGGTCCGTGGAAAACCGTTGCTAAGATCTTCCAATCCGGTTTCTATTGGCCTACGATCTTTAAGGACACAGAAGCGTTCTGTAAAGCTTGCGATAGATGCCAAAGAACTGGTACTCTGACAAGGCGTTTTGACATGCCTTTGAAACCCATCCTAGAATGCGAGGTCTTTGATGTATGGGGTATCGATTTTATGGGACCATTCCCATCATCTTGCGGTAACAAATACATTTTAGTCTGCGTAGACTACGTGTCTAAATGGGTGGAGGACCAAGCCACTCCTCACAATGATCATAAGACAGTCATGAAATTTCTAAAGAAGAATATCTTTGTGAGGTTTGGATGTCCACGTGCCTTGATCAGTGATGAAGGGACGCATTTCTGCAACCGACCCCTAGAGAAAGTTCTCGAAAAGTATGGTGTTCGTCATAAGACAGGAACACCATATCATACGATGACTAGTGGTCAGGTTGAGAGAAGCAACCAAAGTATCAAGAAAATCCTGGAGAAAACAGTCAACAGTCATAGAAAAGACTGGAGTTTGAAATTGGATGATGTACTTTGGGCATACAGAACTGCCTATAAAACCCCTATGGGTACATCTCCATATCAAATGGTCTATGGAAAGCCATGTCATCTGCCTGTCGAGTTAGAGCATAGAGCTTATTCGGCTACAAAGTTTCTGAACTTTGATTCCCAATCTTGTGAGAAACATCGACTGCAGCAGTTACATGAGTTAGACGAATTCAGACTCCAGGCCTATGAAAGTGCCAGGATTAGTAAAGATAAGATGAAGCTACTCCACGATCCTAAGATTAAGAAGAGAGAATTTCACGTCGGCGAACAAGTTCTTCTATACAACTCTAGGTTACATTTGTTTCCTGGAAAGTTGAGGACACGTTGGTCCGGCCCCTTCGAGATTCTCCAAATCATTCCTGGTGGCGTTCTAGAACTTCACGGTTATAGCGGTAAACCGTTTCGAGTGAATGGTCAAAGGTGCAAGCACTACATTGGTGAGACCAATGAAAAGCCTTTGATTGTTCGTTTCCTCGATATCCTCGGGTGTGGTGCTACAGAAGTCGAAGAATTTGATGTGTTTTCACCCGACCTATTTTCAGAGGATGACGGTAATGGTAAATCTAAAGAAGTTCTAGCTGGTAGTTGGGATATGGAAGAGTATTGGAAGGAGCGTCAACTTAAACATCATCAGAAGACTCAGCAGGAGAAGAAGTCAACCATAGGGAAGTTTAAACGTGTTTGGAAAGCCATCAAAGATCTTACCCCATGTGTGAGATGCTGTTTCTACAGCCACACTACTAATCAGAGCTTACACGAGGTAGTGGCTGGCAGAAAAGTCAAATGGCCTGATCCAGGCTGAGCTTTAAACGGTGTCGAGCTAACGACATTAACCAAAAGCGCCACTAGGGGGCAACCTAGATATCGTTCTTTTAGTTGTTTTTGTTTTATGCTTTGTTAGTGTTAGTATTTAAGTTTAGTTTATTCAGTTTTAGCCTTATTAAGTTTTTGTTTTATATCATCGATTAGTTGTGCTTTCTAGATATGGATTTCGGTGTTCAAGCCGGAGGAGTTACCTTCCTTGGAGGATTCCACTCATTCTTGTAGATGACGGACCGGGAGAAACCATCGTTTTGCACGTAGATTTTGACATTAGTACCCGCGTCAAGACGGTCACCTATGTTCTCATTGTTCCCCGTTGTTCGGGAGGTGGAGACTTTACTACTGAGGAGTTACAGGCAGCTCTAGGACGTCCATACACAATCCTGAATGATCCGATGCTGACAGATTTAGCGCTAGTGCTGCAAGCTGAGCATTTTCGAGGTGTTAATGTAGCTGGTGAGGATTGGGGTTTGCAAGATGAATATGATTTCCCTCCGGCGATTGACATGCTCCGCCGCCTTATCCGAGTTGTGGATTGGTCGGAAATTTACGAGGACTAGTGTTCGGAGGATTTTGCATCAATAAACAAAAAATAATTTATAAACCTATACCTAACATGCAAACTAACTCCTAACCGACCGAATATCGGGTAATTGCTAGCATAGTAGGGTAAGTACGGGTATCGATCCACAGGGAATTGGGATGTTGAATCTATTCTTATTAATTCCTTAAATTGTTACTACTATTTATTACTATACCTAAACTAAAACGGAAAATAAACTGGACAGAGGATTGTCAATCCAAAGCCAAGAAGGATAAAAGCGATAATAAATAAATAAAACTACAACTAGGAAAACAATAAAACTAACTATCATGATAATGACTGAAGCAAATCAACATAGAACAAATATGATCCACCATCCCGCAACCCTTAATTCTTCCCTAGATTATCTTATGATGATTCAATCAAAGTTGTGGTTCACCTAATCAAAGGTATGAATTCCTACTTCCGTCAGAAATTCGTCTATCAATCTCATCATCTTCCGATCTATAGAGATTAACGCTCTCAAAACAAGGTGCAAGATTTATTAGATCTAACAACCTAGAAATCTAACCTATCAACTTCCGTTATGTCAAGGTTAAAAGTCTAATCTTTCCTATGGTGATCTAAGGTTTACACCGATTTCCATCATATGGTAAACATCAAATAGCAATACATCTTCCGATATCAATTGCATAAACAAATAAACAAAGGAAAGAAACAAACTTTAAATTAAACTCACAAGATATCCCAGAGAGAAATCAAAAACGCTGCTGAAAAGTAACCATGGATGCTCCAGTTCACAGCTTGAAGGCCATCAGCATGGACGAACAAGAACAGAAAAAAAAAACGAAAATAAAACCTAATCTAACCGCCACCCCAGCCTCCCAAAAGGGGGCTGGGGCGCCTAGGGCTCCTCTCTAATGTTTGTGTGTCAAGAGGGATCGAATTGTGTATTCCTAGGGTTGAAATCCCGCTGCTATTTATAGATAACAAAGTCGGCTGCTGCTAAGTCGGTCGAAGGACGCCCGTCTGATGCCTCTGGACGCCAGTCCATTCTTCTGGACGGAGGTGGACGCTCGTCCATACAACGTCCAAACTCTCTGTTCAACTTTTTCCTCCTGGACGCCAGTTTGATTTAATGGACGCCCGTCCATAGTGGACGGGACTTGGACGCCAGTTCACTCTTCATTCAGCTCAAACGCTCGTTTGATTCTTCAAATCTTCATTCCAACTTCATCCCTATCTCTTTCCTTCCATGCAAATCATCACTTGAACATCTTTTAAGCTCCTTTCACCTCATGCAAACGTACCTACATCACGATAAAAACATGCAAAATGTAACATCTTACATCTAAAGATATTTATCCAATAAAATCACATAATTAACCCGATTTTGCACTTTAATACTTCTAAAACTCATTTGCTCAATATTTCAATATAAAGCTCGATTTCTATGAGAAACATACGAATATGGGGGAAATTGATATAAAATATATCCTTATAAAACGTATAAAATCACCCTTAACAACTCCCCCACACTTAAACCTTGCTCGTCCCGAGCAAGACAAAACAAAATCAAGACTCGAGACATATAAACATTTATGCAACCATAAAGCATATTCAATAGTTTAGAGGTTCACCCAAGTGTGTGTGCATAGCCATAATAAATTTCCACTAAATCCACACTTGAAATTGATTCAAGCAAAACTAGCCAACATCCCATTTAGATCAGAAATAAAAAAAACAAAAAAAAAACGATTATAACATGCACCTCACAAAACATACATATTCCGAAAAGGATAATAAAATGCGTTTAGGATCTTTCCGACATACTCAGAGGATAATCCCTACAACATATCATTCAGTTTATACTGGGGATAGTTAGAAGATAACTACGGTTTTCAACCATCTTTTCACAATACTATTTGCTAATTTTTCTTAAAGTCCTCTTAATTACACACGTATAGCATATGCCCTCATTCCCAGCAATAGGACGTTTCGTGATAACACCCTAGCTGGACTACTATCATCAGCGATGGAGCTATTAACCTCATAGTGGTATAGGACATTTCGTGATAATGCCCTACCGCACTCAAATCATTAGCATACTCCGACATACTTATATATATATATATATATATATATATATATATATATATATATATATATATATATATATATATATATATTATTCATCTTAGAGTGGTATTCAAACCTTAAATTATATCTCTCCTATCACATTCAAACCTTCAGATATTCACAGTATGTCATACTTTAATTCTAAACACAAACTATTAAAATTTTCAAAATTCGTATGCAAGCAAAGAATCATGCGATAATCATCAAAAATCTCTAATCAAATGGGCATAGCTTTAAAATATAGCTCATCATTTACTATGGCACGTGAAAAATAGTGTTGGGTGAAACATCTGAATTTACTAAATATGCAAAATAATGCACCAATGATATAAAAACTCAAATAAAGATACGGCTTTGCTCACTTGGGACAAAACAAACAAAAACTTTAAAAATTCAGCACTTTTTCATAGAAATATAATAGTATGGCAAATGAATGTAGATACATGAAACTATTCCCCTCCCCCACACTTAAATTACAACATGTCCTCATGTTGTGCAGAATTAAAGAAAAGATAAAAGAACTTAGCTGATTTGGTAATGATATGAAGATAGGCTGAAAAAGGATAGATAATCGATCCGCGTTTCCGAGGCACGAGATGTCATATGTATTCCTCTCCAGATTCACTTCCAAGGCCAGCTTAACAAGAACAGCTAAAAATGTACCTGCACCACTTGAAAAACATGGCAGTATCTCGGGGGGAAATATAACAAGCAACAATAATGATATAAGCACATGGTATAATTGCTCAGAAGGAAAAATCACCACACAGGGAAAGTACAGGACACCTAAGCGTCAAATATAAAGCCACAGAAGCTTTACAATACAAATAAGGTCCAACATGTGCATACAGAAATGAGGATAGAGATTAATGATACTACAAAATAGCAGGATTACACATGTAAAACACATGGAAAAGAAGTCAGAGAGATTTTTTCAGATTAAGCTCATGTAAAGATGGAACATATACATGGAACATTACAAAATAGCAGGGCTAGGTGCACTATATGATATGCAATTATATAAAATAAAAGTGGTAGCGTACGGCATGCCGACAGTAACTACCCTCAAGAAAAATAAAAGAAAAATAGAAAAACAATGCAACTAGATGACATGCAACTAAATGATATGCAAAAATAAAAGAAAAGAAAAGAAAGAAAACTAGCCCACTCATTTGCAACACGACATGTATATCATAAACGTCTATCAAATAATGATAGTTTACGATAAGCAGCGATACTATTCATTCATTATGCGGTGTAGACGCGCCTTAAGACTCATCAAAGGTGATAGCATTATGGAAAACCAACGATTAGCTATACTAAAGCAGATATAACTCATAAAAAAATGATGGTAGCAACGGAAGACCGACAGTAGCTACCCATATGAGTTACAAAAATAACAAGAAAGCACATAGGTCTCAAAGCTGACAAGATTCATCACAACGATATGTAGCATACGGAAACCGACATTAGCTACTAAATAACAATAAGAACAGTTATAGCATACGAGAACCGACAGTAACTATAACATGCATGGATGAATCATGACACCCTAGATAGACGACAACAGGAACATCATAACTCATATTAGAATCACGTCTAGCTAGGCGAAATACTCAACATGGATTGCAATAGATGGAAAGAAAACCATAACGGTGAAAGAACAGGACATCTACGCATATACACAACGGCCACAGAGGCTCACAATAAAACATCCATGTCAATTAATGTAGCATGTGTATATAAAAATTAATCAATTATTTAACATGGATTCGTAGATGGAAAGATGTAAACATGCAAGTTCAGAACATCTACGTAGAAGTAATTAGCCACAGAAGCTCATATGAAAATATCCACGTCAAATAAAGCATTAAAAATCAAGTTAAGAAGAAATTGGACCAGGACGTGCGTTCACCCATACCCAACGGGCGTTCGCCTGGAATTTTTTGCACTGGACGGCATTCAATGAGCCGAACGCTCGTCTGACTCAGAAAAACTGGAACAGAGTTGAGCAAAACTGGACGGACGGGCGTCTAATAGTCAGGACGCCCGTTCACCTGCGTGTTATGGACTGGACGGGCGTTCGCTTACCTCGAACGCTCGTCCTCACATCGAATTTGCACAGAAAAGCAGGAAAAACAGCAAACCCTAAATAGATTATCAATTTCAAAACAAACCAGAACGCATACAGCAGCCACGGATAAATTTAAGCACAGAGGGCACTAGGTTACAGATTAGGTCACACTTCACGTTTCACAAATCGAGTAAAAAACTTTTTGCACATTCTTAACCCAACGGTCATCGAAACACGGCAAAAATAAAAACTCTCAATTTGTGTGACGCTACTTTTATTGAAAGAAAAGAAACAAAAGAAATGGAAACAGAAACGGAAACCTACCTACGAAGAATTTAAAACAGGAAAAAAAACTAAGACGGAGGGAAAAAAAACATGTTGAAATCTTCTAGGGCCAAAATGGAAGGGAAAACAGTGGATTTTGACCTCGAAAATGGTGTTGAACAGCCTACGGCGGTTCACCACGTCGTCGGCGTCGGAACGAGCTTTCCGAATTGGGGTCCTGCGTTCCAAACGGACACTCGAGCCGAAAGTTACGGCCAAAATACTACCATGTGCCCTAACGACCCCTTTTATCCCAAAAAATTAAATCGTAACAAAATAGAAGAATTAACTCAATTAGATTCAACAAAACACCGATTCCCCGGCAACGGCGCCACTTTTGTTCGGAGGATTTTGCATCACTAAACAAAAAATAATTTATAAACCTATACCTAACATGCAAACTAACTCCTAACCGACCAAATATCGGGTAATTGCTAGCATAGTAGGGTAAGTACGGGTATAAATCCACAGGGAATTGGGATGTTGAATCTATTCTTATTAATTCCTTAAATTGTTACTACTATTTACTACTAAACCTAAACTAAAACGGAAAATAAACTGGACAGAGGATTGTCAATCCAAAGCCAGGAAGGATAAAAGCGATAATAAATAAATAAAACTACAACTAGGAAAACAATAAAACTAACTATCATGATAATGACTGAAGCAAATCCACATAGAACAAACATGATCCACCATCCCGCAACCCTTAATTCTTCCCTAGATTATCTTATGATGATTCAATCAAAGTTGTGGTTCACCTAATCAAAGGTATGAATTCCTACTTCCGTCAGAAATCCGTCTATTAATCTCATCATCTTCCGATCTATAGAGATTAACGCTCTCAAAACAAGGTGCAAGATTTATTAGATCTAACAACCTAGAAATCTAACCTATCAACTTCCGTTATGTCAAGGTTAAAAGTCTAATCTTTCCTATGGTGATCTAAGGTTTACACCGATTTCCATCATATGGTAAACATCAAATAGCAATACATCTTCCGATATCGATTGCATAAACAAATAAACAAAGGAAAGAAACAAACTTTAAATTAAACTCACAAGATATCCCAGAGAGAAATCAAAAACGCTGCTGAAAAGTAACCATGGATGCTCCAGTTCACAGCTTGAAGGCCATCAGCATGGACGAACAAGAACAGAAAAAAAAAACGAAAATAAAACCTAATCTAACCGCCACCCCAACCTCCCAAAAGGGGGTTGGGCGCCTAGGGCTCCTCTCTAATGTTTGTGTGTCAAGAGGGATCGAATTGTGTATTCTTAGGGTTGAAATCCTGCTGCTATTTATAGATAACAAAGTCGGCTGCTGCTAAGTCGGTCGAAGGACGCCCGTCTGATGCCTCTGGACGCCAGTCCATTCTTCTGGACGGAGGTGGACGCTCGTCCATACAACGTCCAAACTCTCTGTTCAACTTTTTCCTCCTGGACGCCAGTTTGATTTAATGGACGCCCGTCCATAGTGGACGGGACTTGGACGCCAGTTCACTCTTCATTCAGCTCAAACGCTCGTTTGATTCTTCAAATCTTCATTCCAACTTCATCCCTATCTCTTTCCTTCCATGCAAATCATCACTTGAACATCTTTTAAGCTCCTTTCACCTCATGCAAACGTACCTACATCACGATAAAAACATGCAAAATGTAACATCTTACATCTAAAGATATTTATCCAATAAAATCACATAATTAACCCGATTTTGCACTTTAATACTTCTAAAACTCATTTACTCAATATTTCAATATAAAACTCGATTTCTATGAGAAACATACGAATATGGGGGAAATTGATATAAAATATATCCTTATAAAACGTATAAAATCACCCTTAACAACTAGCGTGGTTAGGTTGTTTCGTCGAGCAAGCGACGCAAAACAAAAGCGCTTGGTGGGAGGCAACCCACTGTTTTCTATTTGTTTTTATTTATTCTCTAGTAATTTTTTGTACTTCGTTTGATATTTTTGAAGTTTTATTTAAGTTTAATAAGAAAGTGCAATTTTGAATTTGATTTGTATGGAAATTTTATAATTTTTGCACTTATATCGCTTGGGACGCCCGCCCGTAACTCGACGCCCGTCCGCTTTGACCTAATTTTGGACGAAGGCCCACTAAGCCTGGACGCCCGTCTGCTTTATTCCCTACAATCCTGTATGTGATTTAAACTCTTGGACGAGCGTCTAATAAACTGGACGCCCGTCCATTTCATCTGATTTCCCAGTGGACGCCCGTCCACCGAGTTGACGACAGCGCCCAACCCTCTCGTCAATATATACCCCCTCCGACAGTGAACCTTCACTTTTCTGAATTTTCAAACGCAAAAACCGACTTTTCCCCCCTTTTGCCCTAAAATCTTCAATTCTACGCCATTTAGGACGATTCCAAGTGCTATAGACCGCTCTTGACACCCTCTCTTCGATTTTCATAGCCAAATTCCCCAACACGCCATATTTTAGGAGAATCAGCACCCTCCTCAATCCGACTTTTTGGAGAAAAAATTCGATTTTGGAGGCCATATTTGTGTTGTTTGGACTCGTTTTCATCTCGATCAACATCTACTCACCCTACTTGGTAAGTTAGTAACAACTTTTCTAGATTTTATTCACGTTTTTGCGAGTTCGATCTTCGGGTCGGCTCGTTCACTTGAATATTACCTTAATTCGTTTTTTTTTTCTGGTTTTGTGTTTCTGTCTGCTCTGTTATGGTGATACGGTGTTGTGATGGGTGATGAATGGGTTGTTTGGTGATGATTATGGTTGTGGTTGTGGTTTGGTTGTTTTGAAATCCCGCTTTGGATGTTAAACGGGTATCTTGTTGCGAATTGGGTTTGTTTGGTTTAGTCTAGGCTTGAACAATGGTTCATAAGAAGGCAGTGGTGAAGCGGCATGGTAAGGAAGTGGCCCGGGAGGCCGGGAAGAAGCGTAAAGAGTTTGATCCAACCTTAGTTGATCCGAACCGGGGTGTTAGTATTCGAGAGCAACCCCCTAGAGCCACCCAAACTAGGGCTACCTTAAGAGATGAGCCAACCTCGGATTCTGAGACGGATGAGGATGTGCCATTGGCACAGATGCATAGAGTTCCCCGAGGTGGAGGATCGTCTAGGGCTGAGGACACTGTAGATGCTACCCGGGAAGGGGAACCGGATGTACCTAGGGCTGCCCAAACTAGAAAGAAAGCTAAAACCTTAGCTCCTATGCCGTTGCCTCGTAGATTCATGAACCCTAGAGCCCATGATGTTTATACTAAACATTATTTCTCGAGGACAATGTTGATTGAGAGGGCGACATTGGAGGCAAAAGTCGATCTGGATTTCGCAAAGTTGCTTAAGGATCGGAAATGGGATGCCTTGATGACAATCCCACCTACCCCGGTAAATGGCTCCCTAGTTCAGGAATTTTATGCTAATTGCTCGGAAACCGACTTGGGGACGAATGTAGTTGTGGTTCGAGGAGTGGAAGTTCCATTTACACCAGAGGTGATTAATCAGAAATACAACTTAGCGGCTTTTGAGGGTCGGGATTACAAGGAGGAGATTGTTCATAGGCAGAGTTTGGGGCAGGATCCATTGGAGGAGTTGAGATTGCGAGTTTGCCCGGATGTGGCCTGGACATTGAGACCGCGAGGAGACCGGAAGGAGTTGGTTACCACGACCTGGACGGAGGACTGGAAGGTCCAGTGTCGATTTATTCAGAGTCGGTTGTTGCCTAAGAACAACTTGACACATTTTCATATTGGTGACCTCGGCATGCTGTATGCGTTGACATTTGGCCTGAATGTGGATGTGGGACAAGCATTGTATGACGAGATATCTATCAATCAGAAGGTTTACACGCGGAGCTTGATCGTCCCTCACCTGATCCACAGTTTGTGTATCGATGCCGGTGTGCCTGAGTTTGGAGCCGATCATAAGCCGAAGAACCCGAGGCCTTTACAAAGGGAAAAGGGTAAGTCTTCGGGACAGTCTGAGACGGAGGCACCTCAGGAGCCTGGTTCATCTTCGGAACCGCCTCGTGCATCCTCCCTTCCTACTTTATCTCCCGCAGTTAGGATGCGGTTCAGCATGGCAAATAGTTTCCGGGAATGGATGGGCGATATTCGGGATACGCAGAACAACATTTTGTCGATTCTTCAATGTATCTGTGAGGGCCGGCAGCCGAGGGACGACAGAACCTTCAATCCGAGCTCCATTGATTATATCTTTGCTGATGATATTGAGCAGGCCATTACGGACGTCCTAGATGGGTCTGAGTCATCTTCATATGAGGAGCAGCCTGACTCGGCGGAGAGGACTACAGCACCACCATCTGGACCCTCTTCTGGTCCTCCGGCTGATGATTCTCCGGCGCCGAGCCAGCCTTGATCTTGTTTTTCTGATTCTAGTTTTTATTTTTCTTTGATTCGATGGTTGTGTATTCTTGCTACTTTCCCTTATATGGTTGTACAACTTGTCATAAATTTGCTTCGTTGTACTTTTGATTTTGCTACTGTTACTTTTTCCGATGGATCATGTAAGCCATAAGGCATCAGTACTTTCGTTTCATACTTTGTTTCACCTTTTGGATGTATTTAATGCTTTATATTTTGTTATTACTCGTTTTCTCTTTTTATTCTGGTATACTCCCCCGTTTTCCCCGAGATGTTTCCGTGTTTGTCAAGTCGTGCAGGTATCTTTTTAGCGGTTTTGTCGAGCTACATTGTCTGGTTACGAGTTCTAAGTGTCACTATATAGGCTCCGGCCTGACCGACATTCGAGTAACGCTTGACATCAGCTAAGTCTTTTATTTTTTCTTTAATTCTGCACAACATGAGGACATGTTGATCTTTAAGTGTGGGGGAGGGGAATGAATGACGTGTATCTACACATTTGCTTATATCAAGATGTTTCTATGCAAAATGAGCTAGAATTTTCAAAATTTTCCGACATTTTTGTTTTTGTTTTGTCCCGAGTGAGCAAATGCATATTCAATGTTCGTTATTTTTATAGTCATCCAAGCTATATATCATATGTTCAGTAAGTTAGTTGTTTCAACTGAGATCTATTTTTCACGAGCCATAGTGAATGATGAGCTATTTTATAAAGTTATACCCCCACTTGGATTAGTGATTTTTGTTATCTTATAAGTCATGTGCTTAGTGCTACGTATATATCTTGAGATTTATGATAGTTTGTATTTAGATCCGAAGTATGTCATACTGTGAATATCTAAGGTTTGAATTTGATAAGTGACACGTAACTTAATGTCAAATGAAAAAGTTGAGTTTAAATGAAGTAATTGGGTGTGTCGGAAGCTGGTCGATGATTTGAGTGCGATAGGGTATACCACGTATGTCCTATACCACTATGATGACTAAAAGCTCACGACAGTCAGAAGAAGCTGCCTTATGATTGGAGTAAGGTAGGGTATATCACGAATGTCCTATTCTGCTATGACAGGGCAACAGCTCATTCTGATGTGCGTTTGAAAGTGGAAATAGTTGAATCAACGTATATAAGAATTGTTATGAAATGAATGAGAGACTGAGTTATCGTCTATCTTATCCCCAATAGAAACTGACAGATATGCTGTAGGGATTATCCTCTGAGTATTTCAGAAAGGCCCTAGATATATTCGATCATTCTTTTCGGGATATTTTACGTTTGTAGGGTACATCTTATGAGTGTATTTATTGCTAGTCTACGAGGGGGTATTAGCTAGTTTTGCTTTGAGTTTCTCGAGTTTGGATTTAGTGGAAGTTTTCTATGGCTATACACACACACTGGTGAACTTCTGATTTATTGGATATGTGTTATATATGTTTAGATGTCTGTTCTTTTCTCGAGCCTTTATCTTGTCTTGTTTTGCTCGGGACGAGCAAAAGCTAAGTCTGGGGGAGTTGTTAAGGGTGAATTTATACGATTTATAACGTTATATTCTATGGTATTTTCCCCCGTATTTGTATGAATTTGCATAAGAAACGATTGGTTAATGGAAATATTGAGCAAATGATATTTTAAATGAGTTAATCGCAAAATAGGTTGATTTTGGTGCTTTAATTGTGATTTTATGATTATTTGAGCATTATTACATTTTGCGATGTTTTTATGTGTTATAGATACATGTTTGAGGCTCAAAAGATGATCAAAAGTTGATTAAGTTCGAGCTAATTGATGATAAAAGAGATAAAGATCAGAAAAAATCAGAATTCGATTATATCAAATGGCGTCGTGTTCCGTCCAGGACGGGGGCGTCGATGAAGTGAACGAGCGTCCAGGGATGGGAAGTTGATTCAGGAAGTTTGGACGCAGGAGTGGACGCTGGATGGATGAGCGTCTGATCATGACTCGGCCCGATTCAAGTTTATTTGAAGAGTGGACGGGCGTTCATGATCCAGACGCAGGCGTCCGGTAGCCGACTTTCTTTGAACCGGCTTAGAAATCTATATATAGGCGGCTGTTTCTCAACCCTAGAGATACTATATACTCATTATTCAAAACCCTAAACCTAGGGGCGGCTTTAGGCTGTGTTTTTCTCCTTTTTATTCCAGTTTTTATGCACTTTAGATTTAGGTTAAATTAGTTACCTTTTTATGCACTGTTTCTGCAAATTTGAGTTGCTGAGGATGTTCAGAAGCTAAAAGCTTCATCAAACGAGTATTGTGAATCCATCCAACAATTGTTGATTTCGTTTTCATCGATTATACTGTGAGTTTTTATTAAAGGTTGTTTCCTTATTCATGTTTAATATGTTTAATTGCTTTTACATCGGAAGATATGCATGTGTTGATTGTTTATTGTTGATGGAAATCTTAATAAACCTTAGATCACCATGAATAAGAATATTAATTTGAATCTATCATAACGGAAGTTAATAGGTTTAATTGCTAGATTATAAACGTAAAGTTTGCACCTTTGGTTAGAAAACGCGTTAATCTTGCATTGGAAGATAATAGATTAATAGATGAACTTTCTAAGAAATTAGGGTTCATATTTAGATAAGGTGAATCACAACCTAGATAAAAACCACAATATAATCGAGATAGGAAATCAATGCTTGTTGGATAGGTGGATCAATCCTCGTTTGTTCGTTATACACGTGATTTAAATCCTTAAAACTTGAATTTGTTTAGTTAGTTCACTTTTATTTGCATCTTAGATTAGTTTAGTTAAAGGTTCGCAACCCGTATTCTTCCTAGCTTTGGATTATATCCTCTGTCTAGTTTTGCTTTCGGTTTTGTTCTATTTTATTTGCTGTTTAGTTTAATTTCGTGACATAGTTTAGGTTAGACAAAAACTAGGGTTAGCAATCGCCAGTTCCCCGTAAGATCGACCCGGCATTAACCACTATTACTACGATCCGTATACTTGAGGTTAACCGGATTATTACTTGTTTGTTTTTGTGTTAATAAAATCCGTGACAGTAGACCGGCATTGATCGATCTCAGAACAGTGGTATCCCTGGCATATAATAGTATGAAATTCCCGACATTTGAAGGAGAAGCTACTATTAAGGGAGATGTGGATGCTGCGAAGAACTGCTACACAGCCACAATCAGGTGGAAAGATGAAAGTGCAGCAGGTGACAATGGAAGATCTCATTCCAGAGGAAGAAAAAAGTTGGCAGTCTAATGATCCCGTGGAGTCAGTAATGTTAGATGAAATTGACCCTGAATCCAGAGTCAGTGTAGGATCATGGATACCAGCTGAGCAGAAGCAGATTCTGATCAGGATTTTGAAAGACTACAAAGATGTGTTTGCATGGAAAGCAAGTGATATGCCTGGACTGTCAACAGAGTTGGCTGTCCACAAGCTCAACATTGACCTAACCAGAAAACCAGTGAAGCAGAAAAAAAATCATTCACTCTAGAAAGGATACAGGTTGTCCAGGAAGAGGCAGAGAAGCTGTTGCAGGCCAACATGATTAAAGAGGTTATATATCCTGAATGGCTAGCAAATCCGGTACTAGTCAAGAAGCCATATGGCAGTTGGAGGATGTGTGTGGATTTCACAGATATAAACAAGGCATGCCCTAAAGATAGTTACACTTCCCCTAGAATTGACAGGCTAGTAGATTCCACAGTTGGATATGAAATTTTTGCTTTCTTAGATGCATATAAAGGGTATGATCAGATTATGATGGATCCTGTAGATGCTGTAAAAACTGCTTTTATTACAGAATTTGGTTCCTACTATTATGTGTCTATGCCTTTTGGATTGACACTAATATTTTACGATGGGACTTCAGGCCAGAGTGTCCTTGCGCTGCAAGTTTGACACTTAGATTTTACATTGGGTCTTCTGCCCAGACTGTTCTTGCACTACAAGTTTAACACTTTATATTTCACGATGGGTTTTCTGCCCAGATTTCTCTTGCGCTGCAAGTTTTAATGTTTGATCTTTCGGCATTGTGCCTTAGTTTCTAGGTTTCAACATAACTTAAAATATTCAAACATATAATAAAGAAAATTAATAAAGATATGCATTCAAAGGATAACAATTGCAGAAAATAGATTGTTCTAAGGAAAATATTTCCTTAAGTGAATGGCATTCCAACTTCGAGGAACTGTCTGTCCAGAGGCCTTAGCCAGTTGATAGGATACTTTACCATGTACTTTCATGATTTTGTAAGGACCTTCCCAATTTGGGTCCAACTTTCCAGTTGGACCTTGCCTGCTAGCTTCATTCCGCCTCAAGACTAAATCACCTTCTTTAAAATACGTACATCTAACTCTGGAGTAGTAATATTGAGCAATCCTTTGCTTGTACTTGGCCATCTGTATCAGTGCTATGTCCCTTTTATGCTCCAGCTCGTCCTTGATGTGCAGCATATCTACTTCATATGTTTCTAGACAATACAATTCAGTCCTGAGAGATTTATGTCCAATCTCTGCTGGTATCACTGCTTCACATCCATATGCTAAGAAATATGGAGTTTCCTGTGTAGCAGCATTCGGGGTAGTTCTATATGCCCACAAGATGTTTGGAAGATGGTCGACCTAATGAGATCCTTCCTGCTCCAGCCTTTTCTTTAACCCTTGCTTTATTTGCCGGTTGGTCTGCTCAACCTGCCCATTGGCTTGAGGATGGGCTACTGAGGTAAGGTGTTGGGAGATTCCTAGGTTTGTGCACCAAGCCTGCACTCCTTAATCTTCAAACTGCGTGCCATTATCAGAGATGAGGACTTTAAGAATACCATATTTGCACAGAATATTCTTCCATAGGAATTTCTATATTTGGTTGGCTGTGATGGTGGTCAAAGGTTCTGCTTCCACCCACTTGGTGAAGTAATCTACTGCCACTACCAGAAACTTGAAATTTCCTAGTTCTCTAGGTAACGGCCCCATGAGGTCTACCCCCCACTGATCAAAGGGCCACGGTGATACAATTCGTGTCATCTCTTGTACAGGTTTATATGATAAATTGCCATGCACCTGGCATGCTTTGCAAGTTCTGACTAGCTTTTCTGCATCTTCTTGCATTTCTGGCCAGTAATATCCAAAGAGTCTATATTTTCAGGCCAAAGCTCGTGCTCCTAAATGATTCCCACAAATTCCAAAGTGAATTTCTCTCAACACATAATCCCCGTCTTCTGAGGTGACACATCTTAACCAGGGTGCTGTGTAGGACTTTCTGTATAGCACATCGTTGAATAGAGCATACCTCGCTGAGAGACTTATCAGTTTTTTGGCACGTACTTTATCTTTAGGGAGTACTCCATTTCTCAAGTACATTATGATTGGATTGATCAGGGTCGATCAGGTTATAATAAAATACTCGACCACCATAAACCAATACTAGCAAGAGGACTAGGCCCATCGTAGTATAGCTATAGTGAATCAAGGTCGATCCCACAGGGAACCAATTGTGGATCATCTTATATACAAACAATTAATTAAACATGTCAAGGACATAGAGGCGGTCTACGACCAACATAAAACAAGAAAAGTAAAGACACGACTCGACACAACGTAATTAACCTCCCTAATTATAGTCTTTATCGTTTGGACCTAGATAATTTATATAATAAACTGAACTTATTAACTGTCAATCCGTTTGTATCTATCTTAGATTGGCTACGGGAGTCATCCTCTTTAACTTGACTTAGCACCGGTAAGGTTGCTAGATCACTGTGCTACATTACGTGACTTCACCTTTTGGGTATCCATCTCATATAACTTGCACGCTTACGACACTAAGGATGCCGATATTAATCGTACACCTCGTCTAGGCAACATTCCTATGGTTAGGCGTACTTCTTAAACGATCGCATCGGTCTGGCGTCTATTAACAATTACTCGTGACGGTTTCATGTTAATCTACGATTTACGTATAACTAGGTGAGCTCAATTCCCAAATACAAAACCTACCTAGATCTCATTGAAAGTCCCGGAAGATCATTCATGAGCCAACCTAGAGCCCTATATTGGTATTTCCTAATCATACGCTAATTAAAACAGACGAGCAACGTAGCCGTAGCCATACCTACTGAGATGATAAATTCTATTAAGTTAACCTAACCATAAAGACGTGGCTATTTAACGGATAAACAGGGGCTCGGTCGACCGAATAGGTGGGCTCGGTCGACCGAGTGAACTCATTCGGTCACCCGAATCAATTTCGTCCCAGTTACATCCCCGAACGTATCTCTCGGCGTTTCATCATACACAACGGATTAAACGAAGAATTCGCACGTGATTCATATAAACTAACATAGATACGCATTAATTAAATCAAGTAGATTCATGAATAAATACTAAGTCTATGACGTAGGTTATGGGACCCCCATAGACAAGGTATCGCCACATCCCTAACGTCATAGCCTAGATCTACATCATCTAGCTATGATTAACTAATTCAAACGATAAAGCATAATTGGGAGGGATTAATTACTTAAAAGAAAGAAACAGAAAATAAAGGCTTACAGATTGCAGCCCTTAAATTGCTGGAAACACCCTCAATAAACTACATTGAATCAAGATATGAATAGAGTGATTTTATTGAATGATATTCTAAGGTATTCAAGGTGTGTCTTTACAATTTCGTAGCTGCTTGCTTATATAGAGGTTTTTGCCGACTTAGGGTGGTTCTAGAAGATAAGCACGATATAAGCCGGAAACCGCCCCGAAGCTGACACTCGGTCAACCGAAAGCTGACACTCGGTCGACCGAAGCTATAGGCTCGGTCGACCGAACCTAACATTTGCACACGTTAATCGTTTTTCTCGTCTATCTTGCTCCCCACTCCACGCTTGCGTGTTGATCTGATTTCTCTAATTTATCTCTTGATTAATGCTCTGATTTTCTTCCTTATTATCTTGAGATCCATTGATTGAATGACATTTATCCTCTCGATTTGTCGTGATCTACAAAATCAGCATTTATCGCACAATAAATCGGCTTTTAATAATGAAAACGGCTAAATACCAAATATCATATGAATAATCACTTAACATTAAATAATAAATATAAACATGTGATTTAATATGAAATATATATTATTAATCTCGATTTAAGGTCAATGTTGATGACTTTTACGGGTATAATTTGACCGTCATCATGGATCCATGCAAGTTTCTATCTTTGTTATAGGTTGTACTTCAACTTCATCACAACTCTTCTGTTTCAACTGTTCGACCAACACTTTCTTGTTGGACATAAAATTTGACCCTATCTTAGATAAAGAATCTGCTCTGGTATTTTGGGCCCTAGTTATCTGTTCCACTTCCACCATTAAGAAGTTTTGCAATTTTCTTTGTGCAACCGCAAGATATTTCTTCTTGGGGCCTTCCTTAGCTTCATATTCTCCTTTGATATGATTGGTTACAAGCTGCAAATCAGTGTACACTTTCAGGTTCTGCACACCTAGTTTCTGTGCTAGGTTTAATCCAGTTATCAAAGCTTCGTATTCCGCTTCATTGTTAGTGGCCTGAAACTCAAAGTGAAGAGCATATGGGAATTCTTCACCTTTTGGGCTAATGAGTAGGAGACCTGCTCCTGCTCCTACTCCTTCTTTGCTGGAGGCTCCATCTACATAAGGTTGCCACTGCTCAGCCACTTTCTAGTCTGCCTTATGCTCTACTGCGAATGCATTTTCTTCTGCCAAGAAATCCGCTAATGCTTGAGCTTTAATTGCTGTTCTCGGTTTGTATTCGATGTCAAACCCTGCTAATTCAACTACCCACTTCGCCAATCTCCCAGACTTATCTGGTTTATCCAAAATTTGCTTTAGGGGTTGATTTGTCAACACTATCACTAGCGCTGTTAACGAGCCGAGTAGCTAAAGTTCAAGCTCGAGCTCGTTTGTAATTGTGCTCGTTCGAGCTCGCTCGTTAACACAAATGAGCCTAAAAACCTGTTCGAGCTCGGCTCGATAAGTACGAAAAATGTTCGAGCTCGAGCTCGAGCTCGATATCAAGCTCACGAACAAGCTCGAACTCGAGCTCGGCTCGTTCAATAGTATTTTTTCGATCTTGGCTAGTTCAATAGTAATTTTTTTTAGCTCGGCTCGTTCAACTACTAACTCAATGTGTAAAATGTTAATGTGTATATATTATTTATATATATTACCTAAGTTCGTGAACACTAACGAGCGTTCACGAGCAGGGCTCGTGTTCGCTCGTTTAGTAAACGAGCAGGAGAAACTGCTCGAGCTCGGCTCGATACATTAACGAACGAGCTTTAACGAGCTGAAATGAGCCGAGTTCAATCTTTGTTCAAGAACGCTCGGTTCGTTTAACAGCCCTGACTATCACTGGATGACTCTGGAAATATGGTCTTAATTTCCTTATGGCATGCACCAGGGCAAGAACCATTTTTTCCACCTCAGAATACCTTATCTCAGGGCCTTGTAGGGCTTTGCTCACAAAATTTACAGGCCTCTGTAACATACCATGTTGTTTTACCAACACAACACTTACTGCTTCGTTGCAAAAGGATAATAATAAAAATAATACCTCACCTTCCTAAGGAGGGGTCAGGGTTGGCAGGTGACTGATATGATCCTTTAAATCCTGAAAAGCTTGTTGACATTCTGCATTCCACTTGAATGGGCTGGCCTTCCTGAGGATTTTAAAGAAAGGCAATGTCTTCTGCGCAGATTTTGACAAGAAATGATTTAGCACTGCCAATCTTCCTATCAATCGTTGGACTTCTTTAATATTCTTTGGTTCGGGCATAGTTTTCAAAGCTTCCAATTTACCAGGCAAGAGTCCTGCTTTTGATCAATAAATCATCCACATACACTTCCATGGATTTACCAATATGTTGGTTAAAAATGGTATTGACCGCCCTTTGGTATGTAGCCCATACATTATTTAATCCAAAAGGCATAGACACATAGTAGTAGGAACCAAATTCAGTAATAAAAGTAGTTTTTACAGCGTCTACAAGATCCATCATAATATGATGATACCCCTTATATGCATCTAAGAACGCAAAAATTTCATATCCAACTGTGGAATCCACTAGCCTGTAAATTCTAGGGGCAGTGTAACTATCTTTAGGGCATGCTTTGTTACATCTATGAAATCCACACACATTCTCCAGCTTCCATCTGGCTTCTTGACTAGTACCAGATTTGCTAGCCATTCAGGATATATAACATCTTTAATCATGTTGGCCTGCAACAGCTTCTCTACCTCTTGCTGGACAGCCTGTATCCTCTCTGGAGCAAAAGATCTTTTTTTCTGCTTCACGGGTTTTCTGGTTGGGTCAATGTTGAGCTTGTGGACAGCCAACTTCGTTGACAGTCCAGGCTTATCACTTTCTTTCCATGCAAACACATCTTTGTAGTCTTTCAAAATCTTGACCAGAGTCTGCTTCTGCTCAGCGGGTATCCATGATCCTACACTGACTGTGGATTCGGGGTCAATTTCATCTAATATTACTGACTCCACGGGATCATTAGACTGCCAACTTTTTTCTTCCTCTGGGACGAGGTCTTCCATTGTCACCTGCTGCACTTTCATCTTTTCATTGATTGTGGCTGTGTAGCAGTTCTTCGCAGCATCCACATCTCCCTTAATAGTAGCTTCTCCTTTGAATGTCGGGAATTTCATATTGTTATGTGCCGGTGACACCACTGCTCTGAGATCGATCAATGCCGGTCTACCCAAAATCACATTGTACGCCGATGAGGCTTTCACTACTACATAATTGACCATCAGAGTCCTGCTCCGTGATCTTTGTCCGAAAGTTGTTAATAACTTTAGCATACCCACAGGATGAATAGGAGGTCCCGTAAATCCAAAGAGAGGAGTTGACACAGGAGTCAACTCTGAGTCTGCTAACTTCATTGCTTGGAATGCACTATAATACAGCACGTTTATTGTACTGCCTGTGTCCACACAGATTCTTCTGACCAGGTTCTTTTGTGTAACCACTTCAACTACCAGTCCTTCGTTGCTCACGACGGTCGGTAATGCATCTCTTGGGCCGTACTGAACGGTTCCCATCACCTTTTGTTTCTTAGCTTCTCCATCTTTTCCTGCACTGCCACTTTTTTCTTGCTGGGCAGCCATGTTAACACCTGCAGGTCCTCCAACAATCGTATTTACTGTGTTGATTGGGGCATTCTCTCTATGCCCATCAGCATCGGGAGATGGATCTCTATGTCTCCTCTGGTTATATCTGTCCTGATTGTTGTTGAATTTTCTAAATTCCCTCCTTCCTCTAGGGTTATCTCCTTGCGTTCGATCGATGCATTCATCGATCTTTCCTTCCATAGCTGCTGCATCTATGTCTCTGATCAGGTCCCGGCACTGCTCAGAGTCATGTCCAATGTCTTTATGATATTTTCTCCATATTTTATGGTCTCTTTTTTCTCTTGGACCCCTCAATGGAGGAGTCTTGGCGATTCCTTTTTTCTCCATGATTTCCAGAACTTGATCGCGGGATCGGTTTAGAGGGATAAGGTCTTTGTCCTGCAAAGCCCCTTTCTTTCCTGACCTATCAGTTATAGGAGCGGTTACTCTGTCCCAAACTGATTTTCTTTTCTTATCAGCTTTATCATCAGTTTTTCCTTTTTTGGAGTCCCTGTGGGATTCCTCTCTCTTAGCCATGTTTGCTTCTTCATATTGACAATGCCGGTATGCAATTTCCAGACATTCTTCCATCGTTCTGGGGCTCAACTTGTTGAACCAATCTCTTGCCTTCCCTGTGAGAAGAGTTGCAAATGCCCTGCATGTCATCTCTTCTGGTGCATTGTACAAGCTCATATGCTGGATGTACTGATGCATATGATCGTATGGATCCTTGGTGCCATCATATGACTGGATCTTGGGGATCTAAAATCCTGGAGGACAGGGAAATGCATCAATGTCCTCAATAAAAGGAGATACCAGCCTAAACTCATCTTGCCTAGGCTTAAGAATAGCGTCCAACTCCGCTTTGGCGTTATCACCACCTGGGTGAGTAACAAACACCTTTATGCTGGATTCCGCCTCGTATTTTTCTTTCTTACTTGTATTATGAGGAGGAGGTGTTTCCGAAACTTCAACGTCTAGATTCCTGGCTTTTACCACCTCATCAAAAATAGCTTTTATTTCTTCTCCTTTCAGATTTGCTAAGTTTTCCACTAACATCTGCCTGATTGAATTTGGTGTGCTGGTTTGTCCCTCTTCCAATTGAATTTTCTTCCCTGTTTTTGATTGTTGTCTTCTGGGTTCTCTTCCCTGGCTTGATTCTCAAATTCCGGATGATTCTGGTGCTTTTTATTCTGATTTTTTGCCATTCAACTGTAAAAATAACTCACTAACTAGAATCAACCCTCCTTCTAGCGCCAAATGATGTTGCTCAAAAATTGTAATCGGGTAATCAAATGATTCGAGTTAGGAAAGTGATATAGAAACAGGTAAAATTTGTATGAACTTGGACTGAACTCTTTGAGAGAGCTGCCTACGTATCCAATTCAAGTGTAGAATCGGAATCAAGTCCCCCTCGTAGTTCAGGCTTTTTCTTTTATACCTTCAGATCGTGATGATAACCTCCTCTACCATAGTGGGGAGTTATTGTCGGTTATCTTGGACACTATCAGACGTGGGACTCTACCCATGTTGTAAACGGTTATATCTTATTAGCTCTGTTTTCTGGCGGTTGCCTGACCGTTCTGCCCAGAGATCGTTCTGCTTAGCTAGTCCAGAGGCCGTTCTGTCTAGAGACATAATTATGCTCTGATAGTTCTGCTCAGGGGTTGGCGGGGCCTTGCTCCCCCAATCCCGTTGTTATCATCTGGTTGCGAAATGGGCCCGGCCCAAATGGGCCCATGTATAGTCAACCAGGTCAGCTGGTTTGGCCTCATCAACACCAAGAGTGTATGCTCTGCGCAGAGCAGGAGCTAGGATGACTTGGATTTCTTCATAAGTCTGGGGAGAGGCCTTATACTCTGCAATGACTTTCTGAATAACATTCTAGGCAGGAGTTTCTTCCATCTGCCTCAAAGTTTCATCAAAGTCAGCTTTCAATTTCTTTGCTGTGGCCAGGTGCTGTTGATTCTCCTCATTCATTTTCTTCAGCTGCTGATCTCTGATGACGGTCAAATTATACTCATAAAAGTCATCAACATTGGCCTTAAATCGAGATTAATAATATATATTTTATATTAAAACACATGTTTATATGGATTATTTAATGTTATGTGATTTATATTATAGAATTTGGTATTTATCCATTTTTATTATTTAAATATGATTTACTTTGAGATAAATATTTATTTTGCAGATTAAGATAATTTTTGGAGGATAAATATAAATGGAAGAATTAAATTACAAGATAAATCCAAGTAAATCCGGATGCATTGAAGATAAAGATCGGATAAGCACGGAAAGAGGAGTAAGGCATGACATGAGCCGGCGAACCAATCCAAAACTTGAGAGCTCACATGCGGCGGCCCTTCCACACGCATAAAGGGGGCGCATTTTATTTTTGAGATCGGCCGGGAGTTATCTCTTATTTGTTTTGATATTTTGAAGTATATCTCTTAATTAGCTTGAACCCCTATAAATAGAGACATACAATACACACAATATACACTTTAGAAATACTTTAGCAAATACAATTCACAATATTGGTTTTATTTTCAATATATGTTTTCTTTATTTTATGTTCGTTCATTACGGAGTCGTTAGAATCGCCGGTTAGAGATCGTATCGAGGAATGGGAATCACGCTCGTCTTCGAGGGTAATGTCTACTCAATTATGCAATCTTTATTCGTAGATCTAATTTATTTCGTGATGGAGTAGTCGTTTTGTGTATTGATTTCGTTATGTAGTTAATTTACGAACTCATGTTTATGTAGATCTGAGACGTAAAAGACGTTTCACGAGCAAATCTGGTTCAGATCTGAGCTTGCTGGCAGCGAGCCCATGTCTCGTTGGTAGTAAGATCTGTGATGTTCTTGATTTGTCTGTGAACGGCTTCGACTACGTCAGGTTCTCTGCTTTGTAATTTAAACGAGTAATTAAACTTGATCAACTTAATTATTTTTCATTGTAATTTAACATGAGACCCAAAAAGTGATTGTCACTTATGACAGAGATTGAATCGGTGTCTAAGAAGTACGCCTAACCATAGGAATGTTGCTTAGATGAGGTTACGGTTTATACCGGCATCCCTAGTTTCGTAATTGTGTCAGAAGTTATATGAGATGGAGACTAAAAATATGAAGTCACGTAATGGAGACACGATGATCTAGATGGCCTACCCGGAGCTAGATCTATTTTAGTGGATGACTCCCGTAGTCAGAATAATTAATCTTAAATGTCTTATTTTGTCTCGTCGTCAATCTACATAGCATGGGGGAGTAATTACTACTAGCGTTATCAATACCGTTTGTCAATTATTTATAAAACCTATAAAAATAAGTGTTTTAGTGTCGTTGTGTCTTTTCTTGGTTTTGTGTTTCTATTGTGTCAATTTTAATTCTACGTTAATTGTTGGTCGTAGACCGCCTTTAATTTGCTTTTAGTTTAATAAGTCGTATTTCGTTTAAGCCGAGTCTCTGTGGGATCGACCTCGACTCTATCTAACTATACTACGATTGAACCTAGTTCTCTTGCTAGTGTGTTATTTAGGTATCGAGTATTTTTATTACTTGGACCGTGCATCAAGTTTTTGGCGCCGTTGCCGGGGACTCGTGTCATTAAATTAAGTATAGCTTATTTTATTAAAAGTAAATTCGTAAATATTGTGAATAGAGTCTGTTTTAGTTTCATTTTTTAGTCTAGTTAAAGGCCTAGCCTTTTAAGTTTTTAATTGTTTTATTGTTTTTTGTTATTTTATAGTACGCTACTCGGAAATCGAAGGAACCGCTTGAGCCCTATAATCCTGAAATAGAGAAATTTGCAAGGCGAAATAGAAAGTTAGCTAGAGAACTGGCTAAGCAAGGAGAAGAGGATCCAAATCTTGAGGAAAGCGAGCACGAATTGGAAGAAGGACATACAACCGATCATTCTGAGCATTCTGAATCTGAGGCAGAAATGGAAGGCATTCCGAACAATCCAAAACAGGTACTTAATCCTGAAATTATCAATAATTCCAATAATGTTAATAATGCTAATAATGGAAAACAAGCCCTAGCTCAATGAGCGAGGCACACTTTATAGAGTTATGCAACACCTACTATTGAGCAATTCATTCCCACTATCGTAGCACCGCAAGACCCTGCGGAAGTCTATCACCCAAGGCCTAATGTAATTCAAATGGTGACCAACTATTCCACTTTTCATGGAATTCAAAACTAGGATCCTGGTGTTCACGTGACAAATTTCTTGGAAATCGTTAGCACTGTGAAGCCAGAATTAATCCCGGAGGGTAACATTCGTCTTAATCTTTTCCCTTTTCACTTTGAAAGATAAAGCTAAGCAATGGCTTCTCTCTCAGAAATTTGGATCTATCACTACTTGGGAACAATTGTTGCAAAAATTCATGAATAAGTATTTTCCTTTAGGAAAAACCTTTAAGTTACGTCAAGACATCTTAGGATTTAAGCAACAACCTGGGGAGAGTTTTGATCAAGCTTGGGAGCGTTTTAAGGAAGCTATGAGATAGTGTCCTCGTCATGATATCTCTCTTTGGCTTTTAATGCAAACTTTTTACCATGGATTGAGAGAGACTGAGAAAATTAGAGTAGAAGCCTCTAGCAGTGGAGCGTTTGTTCTTTTATCTCTTGAGGAAGCACAAGGAAAGATGGAGCAAATAGCGATGAATAGTCAATATGGAGGCAATGACATAGCTACTGTGAAGATGGCCGCTGACATGTTTGAGGATAGTGCATCTACCAAAATCTTAGAAAAAGCATGCATTATCAACAATAAGGTAGATGGAATGCAAGAGAGGATGGCAAGAGTAGAAAAGGACTGAATCAAGTAATTCCTCGAGAATGAGAATCTTTGGTCTTGAAGAAGCCAACTATATTGGGAAACAAGGAAATCAATGGGGAGGATATAAGCCTAACCATAACCATCCTGGATTCCGATATAGTGACCCCAATGCAGGAGAAGGGCCTAAACCACCTACTACTTATGTACCCCTGCAAACTAAAACTTTTGGTTGGGAAGCTGCAATAGAAAAATTGAGTAATGTCGTTACTGACAATATGGGACAACTTTCAAAATCGATGGCTGATTTAGCCACTAACTTTAGCCAATATTGTCAGAATACCGATGCTAAGGTAACCAACCAAGAAGCCATAGTCCAGAATCTCACTCACCAAATAGGACAGTTAGCTGAGCAAGTCTCAACTAGACCTCCTGGAGGATTGCCGAGTACCACTGATAAAAATCCTATGGATTTGAATGCGATCATGACTAGAAGTGGGAAAGAAGTAACTCCACCATCTCTAAAAGAGAAAGAGAAAACCGTAGAAAGTAAGGATGGTGAGCCAAGCAAGGAAGCAAATACCTCTGGAACCTTGCCGGAGCAAGAAGCCTATAAGGAACCTGCTGGCTGATGAGCTAAAATCTACCCACTCAAAAATACAATTTATAAAGACTCACAACTGTGGGTAAACTAACTCTCTAACCAGCAGAGTACCGGGTCGATTGTTAGAATAGCTACAGGAGTACGAGGTCGATCCCAAGAGAAATGTGGTTGTGAGTACCAAAGTGAACGTGGTTCTTAGTCTAGGCGATCAAAGTTGTGGTGGAGATTATTATACTAATGCAAAAAGTAAAGTTTAACTAACAAGATTAAAAAGCATAGCCAAACTATGATCCAACAGGTTGTCACCTCAGGAATGACTTGACAAGGAGTGTGTTTTAACTGATTCAGTTTATATGACATTCACGGGTGTCAACTCTTTATTCTTGCATTAAGATCTGAACAACTCTCACTTAACCCCCATATCAGGTTTATTAACTCTCCCTTTAGAAAGCTAACTCGTCTAACATGGTTGACCAGAATAAAAAGCCGCTGAAAAACCTCACAAAAACATAATTTTAATGTGTCACTTAGGTTGCCAATCTAACGATTAAGACTATGGTTTAGTGATTCTAAAACATGCTTCATTCATCTCGTAATGATAAGAATCTCACATAGGCATAGTCCAGATCTGTCACTCAGGTTGTCAATCTGACAATCAAGACTATGATTAGTGATACTCAGATCCCACATCTCACCGCAAAATACATTTATAAGCTCGATATAATAATGAACAAGGTTGTCAATTGATGAGCGTTATTTTTCACCAAACAAATTTATAATACTCAAGACAATGGTGACTAAACAAGCTCTCTAACCGGCAGTGGACCGGGTCGATTGCTAGCATAGCTACAGGAGTACGAGGTCGAACCCAAGGGAAAAGTGTTTGTGAGTACCAAAGCAAACTTCAAACTTAGTCTAGGAAAATCGATGGTTGAAAAGGTTTATACGACTACAACGACATTAAAGCGATTAGCAACGAAGTTTAACTAAGGGAGAGGGACATAGCCGAACCATGATCCAAATAGCTAATTTCAACCCCAAGGATAGACAAAACCGGGAGTGTGCAATATGACAAAAGAACTCTTGCATTCAATTTCACGGGTGCGTGCTCCTAAATCCGGTGTTAAAGTCTGAACAACTCTCATTTAACACCATATGCCATGTTAACTACCCTTCCCTTTAGAAGATTCACTAACAAGACATGATGCGCTCAGAGCCGCTTAAGCGTTAAAACGAGTAACCTCACTTTGGGGCCGGGCTTAACAACTAAGCCGGGTCTACTGCTGCGATCCTAGAACCCTTTCCCACATCTCTCTATCTCGAACAACTCTCAAGATTGATGTGTGTGATTTTTGACCTAGGTGATCAATCTAGCCCAAATCCGTTATAACAAGTTCTAAGGCGTGAAATATGCAAGATACAACAATAAAAACAACTACCCACTCCCAATTTCATCACCCAAAGGGTGATTTCACCAAATTTCACATGATTTAGCTATGTAGAAATTAGCTACTCATTATAACTACAAGAGCAAGCATCAAACAAGAAATTAAAACCATGAAATGAGAACAAAAACGAAATTAATTACCGGAAAAAAACGCAGAGCTATGATGTTTCTTCAAGCTTCAACAACACCCATGTCACTTTGGGGAAGAAGAAGACCCAAAATACACCAAAATCCAAGAGTTGAGCTACGAATCTATGCTAAACTAAGTTTAATACAAGAGAAATTAAAGAAAGAAAGAGTTTAGAAGAGCTAAAGGGGGAGGAGTCGACCTAATCTAAGAGTTAGGGTTCTTGGGAGGGTGAATTGTGATGAAAAACTGTGTTAAAATGTATATATAGGTGGGAAAAATCTGCAGAAAAAGACCCCAAACGCGCGTTTGGAGGTTCTCAAACGCGCGTTTCAGCTCCCAGCACTCTGTACATGAAAAAAAACGTCCGAAACGCGCGTTTGAAAGCTCCAAACGCGCGTTTGAGATGATGCAGTTTTCTGCTGCAGTAAAACCATGATATCTTCGCGTGTAGAACTCCGATTCGAGTGATTCAAAGTGCGTTGGAAAGCTCTTTCAATTATATACAACTTTCATGAAGAGACCATGACCAGAAAATGCCTCCATCATAGGTCAAAATGCTTCTGAACAGAACAGAGCATGAAGATACCAACTATTTTTCTTCCTTTTCTTCATTTTTCTTCTTCCTTGGCTCATTCTTGCACCTTGATCATACTTCTCATCATAGATCTTCGCCTTCCGGGTTCTCGTGACACCTAGACCCTACAATCTCATGAACGAACAAGACACACAAACGATTCCGGAGGGTAAAAGTGCTCGGGAATGGGTTAATATCACTAAAAAGAGGTAATAAACCAACAAAGCGACGGATTTACTCCCCGTGCTATAAACTCACGATATTACCCAAAAACGGTCTAAAAACACCGAGAATGTGCTAAAAGTGGGATAAACGGGGGTGGAAAATGCACCGGAATCACGTAAAGTTGACTCCCATCAACCACCCCACACTTAGCCTTTGCTCGCCCTCGAGTAAATTAGGCGTTTTAAAACCAACCAAGGGATTCAATGTTGTGATGTAGGTGCTACTATTCACACCCTCGAGGTAACCACAAAGTATGAAACACGAACATATACACACCGGTTATAACATTATCAAGAAAGTGGAGTGTGTGTGGTGCCAAGCTAAAAACCAAGTGCTCAAAATGATTGTCGGGGCTTGAATCCCGACCAAAAGTCTACCAACCGTTTCATACCCACTAGCCTCTCCACTAATCAAGGTCACTAAGTTTGGACACGATCGGGTAGGACTTGAATGGTTATAACGTTAGGCTAGGTAATTCGGTTAATCGAAAAGGATATTTTGGGAGGCTGGAGAAAAGGAAATGCGAGTGAACCTAATCAACAAGTGTACCACCTTATCTCTTACCATACAAACCACCCAACTCCTTTTTGATTATTTTTAACACTTTGGGAACCATAGAATGCTAACATACCCGAACTCATTGCCTAATTTAACTATGTTTCAAGTTTCATAAGGCGAGGTCGAATACATTTGCACCTATCTCACTATCCCAACTCCAACACCGTAAGTATAACTTTTGAGCTCAACACTTTGATTCCAATCCTTTATTCCAATCTTCTCCAAACTTTTTATTCAACGAGAGCTAATTTATTTTGAACTTTGAATGATTTCTTTTTTTTTTTTTTTTGTTGAAAAGAGGGAAGAAATTTCACAGATTTTTCTTTTCTTTTTGGGCCAAACCCAAACACTAGGCCCAAATGAGCTCCTCTTCTCCTTATAGCTCCAAACCGAGAAAACACCAACCCATCACAAGACATCATTTCCCCCACCCCACACTCGCCTTAGGAAGTGTGGCCTAACAAAAGACTAGGTCCACTCGGAGGGTATGAATGAAGGGAATGTGACCATAATTAAAGCTCAAGGTAGGTTTCTGACTAAGTAACAAAAACGGCTATAAACGAATGGTGGTCAGACCACTCTATCAAGGCTGAGATGGGCTACGAAGGTCTAACGTTTCAGGATAAGGCTTGTTTGGCTCTGGTTGGTCAAAGAGACGCCATAACCGTCATCCCGAGTCCTACTTAGGTAAACCTTTCTATTTCGCCTCGAGACTAGTGATATGAGATGTGGTAGTAATCAAATTGGGCACAAAGTGTAGCTTCACGTGAAATTAATAGACTCTATTCTCATGATAAAATCAAACAGAAGCGTACATGTTCGGGGCCCTACTAATGTGGCCACCACTCGAATGTGAAAATAACACACACAGCACGGTGTTGAAAACCCTTGAAAAATTTTAAAAAATTGCCCAAAATCGGCTCAAGCCCGGTCATAGGCTAAGCATACCACATATATAGCATATTTAACAACAAAAACAAGAAAACGGCTAAGTCTCCCACCCCACACTTAAACGAAACACTGTCCTCAGTGTGTGAGAGATAAAAAGAGTAAAAGACTTAGCTGTTTGACCAAAACCCGGCAGAAAGGCGCACTAGTATCCCACGTGACATCTTCTAGTAAGCTCCATCTCGAGTATCTGAAACCATAGAGGCAGAAACCAAGGCAAACACATGCACGGGAAAAGTCCACGTGCCAAAAGATGGTGATAGATACGAGATATATAAAAATAGAAGCCATGCCACAAACAAAGTATCAAAGCATATCAACCATACTAGACGGGAATCGCATTGGATGTAAAGATAATCAAAAGAAACACAGAGCATCCATGCATAAAATAAGGCCACAGAGGCTCACATAAAAACATCCCCGTCTACGTACAAAAGCCAGAACCAAAAGGAAGTTCTCACCCCAAACCCTCTTTTAAGCTAAACTCTCCCCTCTTGCACCCAAAGACCACTCCAAACACATTATTACTACCAAAAAGGTGGGTTGCCTCCCCCAAGAGCCTTTGTTTTACGTCGTTGGCTCGACAAGATGACTTATACGGTGCCAATTTTTCCAAAGTTATACTACTGGCACAGGCGAGAAAAGGTAGAAGTGCTTTGTTTAACGTCGTTAGCATCGACGTAGTGGCACTAAACGGACTCATACCTCAAAAGACTCAAAACAACAATTCAAATATTTTATTTCAAACAAGTATCACCAAAGACATCAACCAAAATCCGAGCTCAAAAAGATCAACAACTCAAGAAGACTAAAAATAACAAGCATCACGGAAACCGAGTTCACTAGAAACTTACCTCTCATGGCCCTCGATGTTACCTCTTCCCAACTCGGGAATCCTCTTTTGTCAAAATCTCTCATCACCTTCTTCTTGTAATTGCCATTCCATGGTAGTTGTCCCCTTTTAAATATTCTATGAGCTCCATCTACCGGTAAGTACGCAAAATCAATCGCATAATACTCATCAACACAAGGTGGAAGAGTGTAATAATCCGGGACCGGCATGCTAATAATCTCCACTTCTCCCGGTAGCTCTACCATAAATGGCTCTTCAGTCTCATACGATTTCACCACACTCTTCATAACGACATCTTCATTTACTTCAATTTGGAGTGAGGGTGAAATGGGCGATCCCAGTTTCTCTTCCGACTCTAATTGTGTCTCATCAAACAGTGTGCTCAAATCTATCGTACACCCCTCCAAGTCATCATCTCGTATTTCATCGGGAGACAGTGTAATAGATAAAAGTTGCACCTCCTCCATTTCCAAGTCTTGCAACTCCTCTTCATCCCAAAACGAGCTATCTTCATCACCAAAAAATTCTTGCTCAGTCATAACAATGGTCGGTTCCACCACACATTCCACCAAGGTATCATCAATTTTCATCTCAAGGGGTGAAGATGCAATAGGTAGAACGTGAAACTTTCCATAATCAAATGTCGCAATAGGAGGTGGCACTATGAGCAATCCCAACTCACTATCTGGCTCAGAAATCTCATCATGGCAAATCGAATCCTCAACCTCACTCTCAACTGAACTTTTCGGTGATAACATCATCATCCCGGACCACCGCTATTGCACATGTCTCTTCCTCTTTCTCATGCCTCCTCTTTTCAATCAATTGCCCCATCCGGTCTTCAAGATTTCTTACGTCGGAGTCAAATCTTCTATCGAACTCTTGCATATCCTTCTTCATTTGAATCAAACTCTCGTTCAATAAAGAATTAATCCGCTCTATTTGAATGTCGGTGAAGTCTTCTTGTGGAATGGGGGGGAACTGATCATACTGACTTTGATTCATTGGAGGTGAGTAGTAGGCCTCTTGCCATGCCAAACTCTGATCAAGTGGCTGAATCTGGGTGAAGCTATCAACACGTTGAGTATGAACACCGTAATCCTGATAAGCACTAGGGTTCGGACAACCCTCATAATGTTGTGGCTCATAACTTGAATAACCATAATTTTGACTTTGGCATGCACTAGGGCACTAATAAGCCCATAAACCTTGGTTACTCTGCTGTTGATATTGAGGCTGAGGCAAGAACTGTTGTTGATAACTTTGTTCAGGTGCCTGAGGTTGGTAGGGGTATTGTTGTTCAGGTGAGTAGTATTGATCGAAAAATCCATCCATTTAAGCCCAAGCTGCAAGATCTCAGAAAACAACAGGAACACAATCACGGTATCTAGTCACCACCACCACCGCAATAGGTGGTGTGACTTTCAACAAAAAACCATCATCAAGAAAAAAAAGAAAAAGAAAAAAAAACAACCTAGGCCTAAGCTTTCGGTTCACTTGCAAGATATCACAAATAGCACACAATTCCCCGGCAACGGCGCCATTTTGATTAGCGTTATTTTTCACCAAACAAATTTATAATACTCAAGACAACGGTGACTAAACAAGCTCTCTAACCGGCAGTGGACCGGGTCGATTGCTAGAATAGCTACAGGAGTACGAGATCGAACCCAAAGGAATCGTGCTTGCAAGTACCAAAGTGAACGTATTGCTTAGTCTAGGTGATCAAAGTTTTAAGGTTTTGTTACTACAACGACACTAGTGATTCTAACTAACGAGTCTAAAGATATAAAGAAAGAAGATTAAAAGACTAAGTTTTAAAGATAGTTAAGGAGACATAGCCGAACCATGATCAAAATAGCTAGTTTCACCCCAAGGGGTGACAAAACCGGGAGTGTGCATTAAACAAACGAACTCTTACATTCAATTCCACGGGTACGTGCTCCTAATCCCGGTGCTAAGGTCTGAACAACTCTTCCCCAACACCTTATGCCAAGTCAACTAACCTTTCCTAAGAGAGATTCATTCACAAGACAATCATGCACGAGAGCCGTTTAAACGTTAAAAACGAGTAACCTCGCACTACAATGCGATCCTAGAACCCTTTTCCCACACCCCTCTCTCTGAACAACTCTCAAGATTGATGTGTGTGATTTTTGACCTAGGTGATCAATCTAGCCCAAATCCGTTATAACGAGTTCTAAGACGTGAAATATGCAAGATACAACAATAACAAGCACTACCCACTCCCAATTTCATCACCCAAGGGGTGATTTCACTAATTTTCACATGATTCGACTATGTAGGTGTTTAGCTACTCATTATACTAATCAAAACATACACAAAACAAGTAAATGAAAGCCATAACAAGTAAAAGAGAAGAGAAATATACCATTAAATTGCAGAAATTGAGATTAGATCCAAAAAGTACTAAAAGAGAAGTAATTGAAAGGTGGTCTCTTAGTGTTTGGAATGAAAATCTAAGCTAAGAAATGGAAAGATTATGCTAAGATGTTGTTGATTTACACTAAGAGAGAGTATTCTAAGCTATTACAAAATTCGAGCAAAAGATGGGTAGAGTTTTGCTAAGAAAAGCTTGATATTCAAGAAAATGTCTAAGGGGGGTATTTATAGGTGAAGGGAAAATCTGCCTGCAAAAGGGTCCAAACGCGCGTTTAAAGTGCAGAACGCGCGTTTGGGATCTTCAAACGCGCGTCTCGCTTGGTGGAACGTCGTTACATAAATTCCAGGCGTGGACTTGATCGTTCTTCATCCGAACGGCAGCGTTTAGGAAGGTTCAAACGCGCGTTTAGGATCTTGGAACGCACGTTTGGCCTGGTTCCCAAACGTGCGTTTAGAGGGCTTCAACTCTGAATCTGGTCTGAACTTCTGGAACGCGCGTTCGGGGATTCAAACGCGCGTTTAAAGGCATGGAACGCGCGTTTGGGGGATTCAAACATGCGTTTGAAAGCTCTTTCAATTATCTACAACTTTCATGAAGAGACCATGACCAGAAAATGCCTCCATCATAGGTCAAAATGTCACGAACGAGCGAGCATGAAGATACCAACTATTTTTCTTCCTTTTCTTCATTTTTCTTCTTCCTTGGCTCATTCTTGCACCTTGATCATACTTCTCATCATAGATCTTCGCCTTCCGGGTTCTCGTGACACCTAGACCCTACAATCTCATGAACGAACAAGACACACAAACGATTCCGGAGGGTAAAAGTGCTCGGGAATGGGTTAATATCACTAAAAAGAGGTAATAAACCATCAAAGCGACGGATTTACTCCCCGTGCTATAAACTCACGATATTACCCAAAACGGTCTAAAAACACCGAGAATGTGCTAAAAGTGGGATAAACGGGGGTGGAAAATACACCGGAATCACGTAAAGTTGACTCCCATCATCAATCTCGTTCAAGGTTATCAAAATGATCAAAACAAGTTTAAAACATGAGTTTATCATATAAAACGTTTAATTAAGCACAACACAACTCCCATCTCGTCTCCTGAGGGTTGATTTCACCCATTTTCACATATTTCGGCTATGAAAAGTTTAGCTACCCATATAAACGGATTCTGTCAACATGTCATGGATTACACGGCGGGAAGTTTTACATAATAGCCTTCTGTCAATGCCAGAATTCTATTAAAACCAAATTAAAACCTTAATCCAATCATTTGCAGATTCTCGATACTTATATATATATATATATATATATATATATATATATATATATATATATATATATATATAACAAAATGAAAGAAAACAAGAAAGAAAGAACGAAAAACGGAAACTATATTATAACGATAATTATTCGAAATTATAACGAAATTACAACTATATATATATATATATCTCTATAGATATATATATATAGGCCCCAAAATGAAAGAAAAATGAAGGGAAAAGATGAAGAAGGGATGGGGGAAGAAGGGGCAAGGAAAATGGATGGGAATGGGGGGTATTTATAGGCTCAAAATGGGCCGGTTCGAACCGAGTAGGAGGCCGGTTCGAACCGGGCTCAGTTCGATTCGGTAAAATGCCCATAACTTGAGTTGTAGACCTCCGATTGACGTGATTCAAAGTGCGTTGGAAAGCTTATTTGAAGATCTACAACTTTCATGAAGGACACTTCTTCAGAAAATGCCGTTTTGATGGGCCATTCGTTCGTCGAAGATATAATTTGATTTCCACTAAATCGAATCGATTAGCCACTTGACCACTTGACTTAATGATACTTGAGTTGTAGAAGTCCGATTGATGTGATTCAAAATGCGTTAGAAAGCTCTTTCAAAGATCTACAACTTTCATTAATGACACTTCTTCAGAAAATGCCGTTTTGATGGGTCATTCGTTCGTCGAAGATATTTCTCGATTTCCACTAAATCGAATCGATTAGCCACTTGACCACTTGACTTAATGATACTTGAGTTGTAGAAGTCCGATTGATGTGATTCAAAATGCATTAGAAAGCTCTTTCAAAGATCTACAACTTTCATTAAGGACACTTCTTCAGAAAATGCCGTTTTGATGGGCCATTCGTTCATCGAAGATATAATTTGATTTCCACTAAATCGAATCGATTAGCCACTTGACCACTTGACTTAATGATACTTGAGTTGTAGAAGTCCGATTGATGTGATTCAAAATGCGTTAGAAAGCTCTTTCAAAGATATACAACTTTCATTAAGGACACTTCTTCAGAAAATGCCGTTTTGATGGGTCATTCGTTCGTCGAAGATATAATTCGTTAGTGGTACCACTAACCACTGAGCCACTTGACCACTTAAGTTAGTGGCACACTCTTATATCCCTAAAAATACCTCTTTTAGGCCTCAAAACGTGTCATTACTCGGGATTTTGGTCAACCTATAATTCTGCAATAAACCACCAAAATACCAACGTAAATCCGACACGACACTCCGGTTATTAAACCGGTACAAAAACTAATAAAAACTTATAAAAACACGATATTTTATAAAATAGTCACGACTTATATATTTTTATGAAACTTAGGAATTAATGACTTTAATTGATATAAAAGTGCTCGAAATGATGTCAGAAATAGGGTCAAAGTTATAAAAATAACAGTGAATTTTTCCGTCATCACTGGCCCTAGAGTTGAGCTTTACAATAACAAGTATCCTATTTTTAATGATGTCGATCCTTCAACCTTACCTTATCCTCCACGCAAATCTAAGCCTAAGGTTGATGACAAAAGGTATAAGAAGTTCATTGATATTTTTAGAAAGTTACACATCAATATACCTTTAGTTGAAAGTAATCGGTTGAGATGCCCTGAGTACACCAAGTTCTTAAAAGAAGCTGTCTCTACTAAGAGGAAACTCCTAGATTTAGAGACCATTTGCCTAAATGAGGAGTGCTCAGCCATTCTTCAACATAAGCTACCCGCTAAGTGCAAGGATCCGGGAAGTTTTCTCATTCACTACACCATAGGTAACGTATGTTTGAACAAAGCCTTGTGTGATGTAGGAGCGAGCGTAAATTTGATGCCTCTATCCATTTTTAAAAATCTAGGTATGAAGGACCTTAAAAGGACTTCAATTAATTTACAATTAGCTTATCGTTCGGTTAAGGAACCTTGTGGAGTGGTTGAGGATGTGCTAGTAAGAGTTGAGAAGTTTGTGTTTCCTGTCGACTTTGTTGTGCTAGATATGGAAGCTAACTACGAAGTGCCCCTAATCTTAGGAAGACCTTTTATGGCCACTAGTAGGACGCTTATCGATGTTTACAAAGGAGAGTTAGTGTTAAGAGTTAATGGAGATGAAATAGCATTCAACGTGCTTGAAACTATGAAGACACCTGATGATGAAGATGATGCATGTTTCATGTTGGATTCTGTTGACAAGCTTGTCAGTGATTCCAACAATATGAGGATATTAAGGATTTCCTCGAGGCTACTCTAGAGTTAGAAGATGAAGTACCATATGAGAAGAGCGAAGAAGAGAAAGTGATATGGCCTGGATGTAGTAGAGGAACCCCTGTCCATGTTGAGGAGATGAAGTCTACCGAGGTTGAGAAATTCTACCATAGACCGACATGGCATAAGTTCTTCGAACTTAAGCTAACTGGACAAAATTTAAAGACCTCGCTAGAAGAACCTCCTACTAATCTGACACTGAAGCCTCTGCCTGCACATTTGAAGTATGTATTCCTTCAGGATGAGACCCTGCCGCTTATTATTTCTTCTGCCTTGACTGAAATACAAGAAGAAAAGCTGATGAGAGTGTTGAGAGAGTATCGCAGAGCATTTGGATGGACAATAGCGGACATTAAAGACATTAGCCCTAGTGTGTGTATGCATAAAATCTCCGTCGATCCTGCGAAGAAAGCGGTTGCACAACCCCAAAGAAGGTTAACTCCACAATTGAAGGACGTGGTTAGGGATGAAGTTATTAAGATGTTAGAAATGGGAATCATCTTTCCTATCTCTGATAGTGAATGGGTTAGCCGATCCACGTAGTTCTGAAGAATGGGGGTTTGACTGTACAAGCCAATGAGTTAAACGAGTTAATTCCCGTTAGACTCATTACTTGTCATAGAGTGTGCATTGACTTTAGGAAGCTGAATGATGCCACTCGTAAAGATCACTTCCCTCTTCCCTTCATTGATCAAATGCTCGAGAGACTGAGCGGACATGTGTTTTATTGCTTTCTTGACAGTTACTCGGGATATTATCAAATTCATATCTCACCCGAGGATCGTGAAAAGACCACTTTTACATGTCCATATGGAACCTTTGCTTACAATAGAATGCCCTTTGGTTTGTGCAACGCACCAGCAATGTTTCAAAGATGCATGATTTCTCTGTTTGCTGATATGGTTGAAGATTTCCTAGAGATCTTTATGGATGATTTCGATTCATGTCTCACGCATCTGGCAAGAGTGTTGAAGAGATGCGAGGAGACGAATCTGGTGCTTAACTGGGAGAAATGTCATCTTATGGTTACTGAAGGAATAGTACTTGGCCACCGTATTTCAAAGAATGGTATAGAGGTGGATAGAGCAAAAGTAGAGGTGATTGAAAAACTGCCTCCACTAACCAATCTTAAGACTTTGCGAGGTTTTCTTGGCCACACAAGATTCTATCGTCGGTTTGTGAAGGACTTTTCCTTAATCTCTAGACCTCTTAGCGAGTTATTGGCCAAGGATGTGCCATTTGTGTTTACTAATGAGTGCATGAAAGCTTTCAATACGATAAAGATCATGCTTATTACTGCACCCGTTCTGATTGCGCCTGATTCGAATCTACCTTTTGAGTTGATGTGCGATGCAAGCGATACAGCTGTAGGTGCTGCCTTAGGACAAAGAAAAGACAAGATCTTTAGGCCCATCTACTATGCTAGTCGAACTTTAAATATCGCTCAAAGGAACTATGCAACTACATCGAGAAAGAACTTAGTTGTCATCTTTGCATTTGACAAGTTTAGATCTTATCTAGTAGGATCTAAAGTCACTATTTGGATGACCATGCGACTTTGAAGTATCTTTTATCCAAACAAGATTCCAAGCCAAGGTTATTGAGATGGATTCTCTTTGTTGCAAGAGTTTGATGTAGAAATCCGTGATAAGAAAAATCGAGAACTTGCATCATCTTTCCCGTTTACAATTAGAGGATAATGAGCCAATGACCGAGATTGGAGAAACATTTCCTGATGAACAGTTATTCTCCATCACGGCCATACATGGAAAGGATGATTGCGCTGCAGTATCTTCACGTGTTGAGGTTGTGAAGGAGAATAAACAACCATGATTTAAAGACTTTGTGAATTATCTATCCGCGAAATACTTGCCACCCAATCTCAACCCCCAAGAAAGAAAGAAATTCTTTAAGGATCTTAGGCACTATTATTGGGAAGAGCCCTATCTTTTTAAGCTAGGATCCGACAATGTCTTTAGGAGATGTGTGCCGGAAGAAGAAATGTATGATATCCTTAGACATTGCCATGCTTATAAGACCGGAAGACATTATGGAGGAGACAAGACTGCTGCGAAAGTTCTCCAATGTGGTTTTTACTGGCCGACCTTGTTCAAAGATGTGCATCAATATGCTAAATCTTGTCATTCTTGCCAAATGAGGGGAAATATCTCGAGAATGAATGAAATGCCACTGAAGAATATCCTAGAGGTGGAACTCTTTGATGTTTGGGGTATTGATTTTGTGGGACCCTTTACTTCGTCTTTATCCAACCGCTATATTTTAGTGGCGGTCGACTATGTGTCCAAATGGGTTGAGGCCATTGCTTCGCCTACTAACGATGCGAAAGTTGTACTGAAGTTCTTGAAGAAGAATATTTTTACGCGGTTTGGAACCCCTCGTGCCATCATTAGTGATAATGGAAGCCATTTCTGTAATAGGCCGTTTGAAAAGTTGATGATTAAGTACGGGGTTAGACACAAGTTAGCTACTGCTTATCACCCTCAAACAAGTGGACAGGTTGAGGTTACAAATCGAGAAATAAAGCGCATTTTGGAGAAAACTGTGAATACGACTAGAAAGGATTGGTCGTTGAGATTAGATGATGCTTTATGGGCTTATAGGACTGCTTATAAGACGACTATTGGTATGTCCCCTTATAAGATTGTTTTTGGAAAAGCATGCCATCTACCGGTTGAACTTGAACACCGTGCCATGTGGGCTACACGTATGTTGAATTTTGATGAGAGTTTAGCTGGAGAAAGAAGATTGTTGGAATTGACTCGCCTAGAAGAGTTTCGTCTGGAAGCTTATGAGAATACTAAAATATTTAAGGATCGCACAAAGAAATTTCATGACAAGAAGATATTGGACCGCACCTTTAAGGAAGGCGATCTGGTTCTTCTTTAAAATTAGCGCTTGAGACTCTTTCCTGGCAAGTTAAAATCACGATGGTATGGCCCTTATAGAGTGAGTAAGGTTTTCCTTTCTGGAGCTGTTGAATTATTGAACCTGCAAGATCAATCCACTTTTGTGGTTAATGGACACTGTGTGAAACATTACGTTGGTCTTGGTCAAGGAAAGGATGAGGAAGTCTTCACTCTTGAAGATCCCACCTATACTTAAACCATCGTTGAGTTAAGTCGAGCTGACGACTATAAACTCAGAACTATTTCTTGAAAAACCATCTTTTTTTTTTTTTTTTTTTTTGAATAAAGTAGCATGAGACTGTTAAGGTTTTTTTTCATCTCGCCATGTTCCGATTCTAAGTTCAGAATAAACGAGGTTTTTTCCTTGATAGCCACCATGTGAGTTTTGTAGTTTTAACTCTTTGGTTTTCCTTGTCGTTGGTTGTATGAAATAAAGTGGCTTAATTTGTTTCTGGATATTCTATATCTAATTACTGCCACATTATTTTATAACTTCCATTGACATGTTATTAACGGTTTCATGGAGTTTCTGTTTGGTTTGCTTAAACAGGTTTTCGTTTGTTTCTCCACGACGTGCTTGGATCACTCTTGAATTCTGCATCTACTTGAGAACCGTTTCCAGAGCTAAGTCTTTTTCTTAAATTCTCCTTTTTCTTTGTCATTGAGGACAATGCCAAGTTTAAGTGAGGGGTAGGAGACTTAGCCATGATGTGTTATAATTAAAAATTGAATGAAACGGTGAAAAATGATAAAAATTGAACAAATGCCAAATTAATTAGCTCGTACCCTTAGAATTGTGAGTTCTTATACATAGAATTAGTAGGGAATGAACCAAGTTGCATGAGTACATGATCATTTTATACTTATGTGAATGTAAACTTAAGGATATTCATGCCGACTGTTGCAAATAGTTGTTTATTATTCAATTACTCAATTTAAATCGACGAATACCGCACAAATTATAATAACTGAAAGAATTATGCGTACATTGCATAGATGATGGGTTGTACAAACCTAGAATCGATATTTATCTGCTGATGTATTCTTATCTTCTAGTCATCTAAGCGGAGTAATAAGCTTGAGATTTATCTGTGTTTTGACAAAATGTTAAACATTGGGCTTGTAGTAACATTACCAAAGTAGCTTCGCGCTTGTGGTAATATTCAATGTTATTGACCAATCCGTGAGAGGAGGATTCTTGCAATGCATACTTTACTTTTAAAGAAAGTTTCTTTCTTGAGATGTGTTAATGCTTGAAAATATGAAAATGCGAAAAAATTCAACTTTTAAGAGGCTTCGAGTATTTTTCTCGGTCTCCAAGTCCAAAAACCTTATGGATGACGCTCTTGCTTATTGCACCATGTCTTTACCCATTGCGAGGCTTAAGAAGTAGAAATGTTGATGTTGGTAGGTTGGGACTTCGAAGTTAGCATAAACTTTAATCTTGCCACGAATATATAAAACTAAATCCACATGCACACATCACTTCAATTCATAACGAGTGGTGAATAATGGATACCTTATGAGCATGAATGGTATGAGTTGACTCGAGTTTCTTATGTAAGTATGAATTGACCATGGAAAATGTTGTCTTGGGAATGACTTATTAATGCTTTGTTCGGGACGATCAAAGTCTAAGTGGGGGGTAGTTGATGACGGTCAAATTATACCCATAAAAGTCATCAACATTGGCCTTAAATCGAGATTAATAATATATATTTTATATTAAATCACATGTTTATATGGATTATTTAATGTTATGTGATTTATATTATATAATTTGGTATTTATCCGGTTTTATTATTTAAATATGATTTACTTTGAGATAAATATTTATTTTGCAGATTAAGATAATTTTTGAAGGATTAATATAAATGGAAGAATTAAATTACAAGATAAATCCAAGTAAATCCGGATGCATTGAAGATAAAGATCGGATAAGCACGGAAAGATGAGTAAGGCATGACATGAGCCGGCGAACCAATCCGAAACTTGAGAGCTCACATGCGGCGGCCCTTCCACACGCATAAAGGGGGGCGCATTTTATTTTTGAGATCGGCCGCGAGTTATCTCTTATTTGTTTTGATATTTTGAAGTATATCTCTTAATTAGCTTGAACCCCTATAAATAGAGACATACAATACACACAATATACACTTTAGAAATACTTTAGCAAATACAATTCACAATATTGGTTTTATTTTCAATATATGTTTTCTTTATTTTATGTTCGTTCATTACGGAGTCGTTAGAATCGCCGGTTAGAGATCGTATCGAGGAGTGGGAATCACGCTCGTCTTCGAGGGTAATGTCTACTCAATTATGCAATCTTTATTCGTAGATAAAATTTATTTCGTGATGGAGTAGTCGTTTTGTGTATTGATTTCGTTATGTAGTTAATTTACGAACCCATGTTTATGTAGATCTGAGACGTAAAAGACGTTTCACGAGCAAATCTGGTTCAGATCTGAGCTTGCTGGCAGCGAGCCCATGTCTCGTTGGTAGTAAGATCTGTGATGTTCTTGATTTGTCTGTGAACGGCTTCGACTACGTCAGGATCTCTGCTTTGTAATTTAAACGAGTAATTAAACTTGATCAACTTAATTATTTGTCATCGTAATTTAACATGAGACCCAAAAAGTGATTGTCACTTAGGACAGAGATTGAATCGGTGTCTAAGAAGTACGCCTAACCATAAGAATGTTGCTTAGATGAGGTTACGGTTTATACCGGCATCCCTAGTTTCGTAATTGTGTTAGAAGTTATATGAGATGGAGACTAAAAATGTGAAGTCACGTAATGGAGACACGATGATCTAGATGGCCTACCCGGAGCTAGATCTATTTTAGGGGATGACTCCCGTAGTCAGAATAATTAATCTTAAATGTCTTATTTTGTCTCGTCGTCAATCTACATAGCATGGGGGAGTAATTACTACTAGCGTTATCAATACCGTTTGTCAATTATTTATAAAACCTATAAAAATAAGTGTTTTAGTGTCGTTGTGTCTTTTCTTGGTTTTGTGTTTCTATTGTGTCAATTTTAATTGTACGTTAATTGTTGGTCGTAGACCGCCTTTAATTTGCTTTTAGTTTAATAAGTCGTATTTCGTTTAAGCCGAGTCTCTGTAGGATCGACCTCGACTCTATCTAACTATACTACGATTGAACCTAGTTCTCTTGCTAGTGTGTTATTTAGGTATCGAGTATTTTTATTACTTGGACCGTGCATCAATCTCTAAGCTATAATTGTTCGTCTTGGGTGAATAATAAACTTTCAACTTTGGCAAGGTCAATTTTTAATTGCTCAACCTCCTGACGAGCAGCAGTCTCTGAAGACATCAGTGCCAGGTTGGTTTCTTCCAAGCTGGTCACATTGGCATTAGCCTCTTCTAGGCGAACCACTTTCTGTTGCAGGGCAGCAATTTCCTTGGCCATGCCAGAAGTTTTCTTGTGTAAAGACTTACCCAGGTGGTAGCACTGCAAAAGATTGAAATTTAGAAAATAAAAATCAAAGAAGAAAATAAAAGGCCCTACAAGAAATTACTTACCGAATCAGTGAAATCCTCAGCGGAAATATCTTCAAAATCAAAAGAAAAATCACTGGCAGAAGTGCCAGATGATGTAGACCTGTGCCTTTTCTTGTCAATTGATGTTATAATCTCAACAACACTTGGCAGGATTTGAGCAGAAGGCTCCAGTCCAGCATCAGTGTTCTGGGCAGCCATACCAGAAGAAACATCTGCTCCCCCAACCGCTTCCTGTGCAGAAGTGTCACCACCCCTAGGGACAGTCGACACGGTCCTCTCAGAATCTTCTGGTACTTCCTCAACTTCATCTTCGACATCAATGTCGATTAGATCATCCACATTGGCCACTACATAGAAAGAAGACAGTTAAATTATGTTCAAGGACAAGAGCAAGATATAAATTCAGACATACATTTTTTATATTCTTCCTTGGTGAATTCTACATAGCCAATAGGACCCGCATTAAGAAGCTGGGCAGCATTCACCAACGCAGAGCTCATTGTGTCCAAGGTCAAAGAAATTTTGTTGCTTGTAAGATATTCAACAAGTTTGAGATCTATGTGATCTTCCAATTTGTCCTTCATGGAAGAGGTATTCCATCGACCAAGATTCACTTCAGTGTTGTGCCTCACAAAGAAGAAGTGCTCTTGCCACTTTTTCTTGGTTTTATCTTTACCAGATATAGGAATAATCTGACTTAACTTACCGGCTCTACGACAGAAGTGATACCATCCCCCACTACCCGGTGTTAGTTTACATTGATAGAAATTCCTAAATAATTTTACAGAGAAAGGAGTGGTGTTCAGACGACACCATATCATAAACCCAACAAGAAATTTGACGTTGTTCGGCTGGATTTGCCCAACACCCAACTTATAATACCGCATCACATCAACATAACCGGGAGGAAGAGGGAATCTGAGGCCACTACGTAGCTGATCAGCATATACTGTACAGAAACCTGTGGGCGGATTATAAGCATACTCAGTTGCCTTCGAAAGAGAGACTTCAAAAGGATCGGTACGAATCTTGTAAGTATTTAGTAAACCGGCCAACTCAGTTTTGGTCATCTTGCTAGAAATACCATGGCAAGCCATTATAGCTTTGGTTTTATCAAATCGATTGATTTCCCTTTTAAGGGTGTTTAAAAAGGCAGAGTGGTCTTCTGGATATTGGTGAACAATCGAAGTAGGAGTAAAAATCCCAGGAGGAAGAAGATGAGAAGGCAGAAGACACAAGGGATTATCTCCAAAGGTAGAAGTATTCCCTAAATCAATCAGAGAAGATGGATGATCGGGGTTTATAACGGATTTAGGGCAAGGAATAGGATTAGAGGAATTCACTTCTTCACTTTCTAATACAATTGAAGTCTTTCCCGGCGATTGAAATAACCTCTCCACAGAATCACTAATGGCAGTATTGGCTCTCAAACATAGAAAATGAATTAAAAAGAAGAAGAAGAAATAACACAGAGGTAGAGACTTACTTGTAAATGCAGAAGTGTGATTTGAAGGAGTTCAAATAAATGGATTTTTTGATAAGAAATATGAGTATTTGACAAGAAGTAGAAACGACGTGATGGTCCAGTTCACAGTTATGACAATAATAGGGTGCAACTTGGCCTCGTTTCGTGATATATTGATGACGGAAGTTCAAACGTTACAGACTAGGGCAGCTGTAAAGCAGTCCACCCCAGTCTGGGGGGGCTTATGATGATGTATGGGCCCTCTAGGCCGGGTTATGTACAATTGGGCCGGGCCCATTATAAAGATTAAACGATAAAGATAAATGGACTGGTAAAGCAGGACTTTACTAGACTCTGACCAAGACAATCTTCTGTACAGAACAATTATATGAGCAGGGCTCTGCTATGTTCTATCCAGAAGGACCTCTGGACAGAATAATCAAATAAGCAGGACAAAGACAGAGTCAACAACGGCATAACCGTTTACAAACGTGGGTAGACCCCACGTCGTATAGTTGATAGAGTATCCGCTGATAACTCCCCACTATAGGAGAGGGAGATTATCCCCATGATCTAAAGATATAAAAGGCAATCTGAACTAGGAGGGGGACTTGATTCCAATTATACACTTGAATTGGATACGTAGGCAGCTCTCTCAAAAGAGTTCAGTCCAAGTTCATACAACATTCTACCTGTTTCTATATTATTTTCCTAACTTGAATCAATTAATAACCCGATTACGATTTTGGGAAACATCAGGTGATATATGTATCGAATACATGAATAAAGTCAAAAAACCAATAATAATTATTTTGTAAAATTATTAATAATAACATATTTCTATTTTACGAGGATTAAATAATTAAAAGTTTTATTTCAGTAAAACACGTGCGGGTGGACGTGTATTTTACTTGTATATATATATATATATATATATATATATATATGAAAAAGTTACATAAATTCCGCAAAGTGCTCATGAGTCCAGCACAGGTGGTAAGAAAGATCAAAAAATGCAAAGCATATTCTTGAGTGATATACGTTTGTTCATGCTGAAATTAACGTTTGATGCATCAAATTCTCGTGGGGCATAGGGTGTGTGTCACTTTTTTATTTGTAAATGTGTAAATAATATATCTCTCTTTAACTTTTTATCCCACCAAACTACACAAATTTTAAAATGGTCATGTATCAAACGATGTACAAACATTATTAAAAAAAAAACCTTTTGATCGAATATTGATTAATAATAAATAAACGCGAAAGTATTACACATGAGTATATTCATGACATTAACGTCTTTAAACACTTTAATTTCTAGAAAATGATTTCATGTATATACTTTGATGTCGTGCAAAGACTAAATGTTGTCGTTCTGGCCACACGAGAATTTCCAGGAAGTCGGCGAAATTCATTTAGTTTGGCCAATGCACGCCCATCTCCCTCGCCATTTCTTTTTAAAATGTACAAATGTTTCCTATTCCACCTTATCTCCCCAACCCCGTCACATTTTAATGCTGTTATAAAGAAATTCATGAGTTTTAACCTTGGATTTTGATTATGAATTCTTAGTGTTCGATTGTAACCAGGGGCGGACTTATAGAGAGAAGCGAGGCAGCCGCTCTCTTAAATTTTCCAGAAATTACTAAAATAAATTTTCCTACTCAGTAATATGTTGCAATTGATGTAATATATATTATATGTTCCTTACAAAGCACAATCTGTGTATCTGGTGTAGTGGTCCAGTGTTGATAATAAAGGCGGAAGGTTGTGGGTTCGAATCCTCCTTCCTTCCTATTTTTGGAAGCATTTTTATTTTTTATTTTACTCAAAGTTTACTATATTAAATTCCAAATTCTTCATTTTTTTACTCAAAATTTCAACACTTCTTTTCCCAAGTTTACTATATTAAACTTCAGATTTTTAATTTTTTTACTCAAAGTTTCAACACTTATTTTCTCAAGATTTACGAACATTTTAAAAGATAATTGATATGATAATCAGAAAATTTGTAAACTTATTTACTTTGTTAATCTTTAGATTGTTTTTTATCGTCAATTATTAATATGAAAAACAATATAAGTAATGTCTTTTATAATATAAACCCACAACAACTTTCACATTTGTATATTACTAAAAAAAACTTTCACATCTGTATAAACCTACAACAAATTTCTTATATGTATCTACGGAAAAAATAATTAAACACTTTTTCCACGACAATTAATTTTTAGAATTCCGCCCCCCCTAAACTATAATCCTGGCTCCGCCCCTGATTGTAACTATCCGTTTTAAATGGTTTCATAATAAATAGTCGACTTTAACATTCCAATTGTTACCAGTGAATTTTAACATTTTTTTTCATCGGTGAATTTTTCATTACCGGTAGGTTTTTACTAAGAATGTACACATGGGCAGACTCCAGTAGATTAGTCCCCATTGAGTTCCCAAAAATAATATAGTTTTGTTGGTTAAAAAAGTAAACACTATTAATGTCCCTACTCAACTTTCGAATTTGTTAGTTTTGTTGGTATAAAAGTAAACACTATTAATGTCCCTACTCGACTTTCGAATTTGTTTTGAAGCCTCGACTGAAATTTTTTTTCTAAATCCACAATTGTCGTACATAGTCCGGTTCATTCAAATCCTGACAAGTTATGAACAAAACACTTGGTGCCTGAAGATTGTTTTCGTTACAAATCTAAGCACAGGGGCGCCTCGGGGGAAAGTAAGTAGCCACTACTTGGTTCCTAAAATCAAAGAATTTGGCTAGCACACTAAATTTTGGACCTAATATTATATATATATTTGTATTTATATGAGCAAGGAATGTATTACCTTAATGGTTAAAGCGCTCAAGATACTGTATACTTGAGACTTGGTTTTGAATCTTGCTGTTTCTACAATAATTTTTGTTTTTTTAAACTACGACTAGGAGCCAAATAAGTAGGTTTTTTTTTCCTTCCAAACTCATGACTTCGAATCTTGCAAGCTACAATAATTTTTGTTTTTTAAACTAGTGACTATGCTCAAATAAGAGGTGCTTTTTTTTCCTTCCAAACCCATTACTATCACATGCAGCTTTTTTTGTTTTATTTTTTTATATATATATTATGGTTTCTTTTTTTTGAAGGGTGAGGCCTTTTTTTTTTTTTTACCTGAAGCTTAAATTTAGACAAGTGACGCTCCTGTCTAAGCAAAATGTAATGTTGGTTCGGTTCAATTGTGGCTTGAACTGCTTCAATTTAGTTCCGGCTAATATTTTTATATGTGTTTCTTACTAAAGAAAATCAGAACACTCTGAAAATAATAAGAGACCACGAACTGATGTTTTACTTGGATTGATTATTTGTTACACTATTTCCTTCTTTATATATGAGATAAATCTAAATTCAAAACAATGAAAAATAATGATAAGATCTAATATAATCTTGACCTGAATTTAAATCAAACTTTTAAACTTTATTTTTAACTAAAGTCATATTTGATAGCAACCATATTTATCTCTACGGCATTTATCTTTTATCCTTGATTTATTATATCTTCTAATACCCTCCCTCAAACGAGGTCGGGTTTAAAGACCGAGTTTGTCTTTGCACGGGTTTAAAGACCGAGTTTGTCTTTGCATATTTTGGAGGGCATTTCCACCCAAAAGGCTTTTTCGGAGTCCATTAGTTGTCATATTTTGGAGGGCATCTCCACTTCGATTGTTCTTACGAAATTCATAGTTGTGATGTGATGTTTTGGAGGGCAGCCTTTGATTTCTTATATTTTTGCTATGACTCGATGATTTTTTTTTTTAAATAGGAATATAAAACCTAGACTTAATACTCCTAAACTTATCTTGGACAACTTATATTCGGAAAACATGTGTGGGTGTTGTTGTTGTTGTTTTTTTTTTTTTTTTTTTGGAATGAGAAGTATACTGGACGTGTAATTGGTTGGATATTTTGATTTTGCAGAGACATGTGGTTTACGTATGAGGATACTGAGATTGGTGGGTACGGCACATGGTTGATATGGAATTGAAATGTTTTCATGGCAATTGAGAAACGGGCGAAAATATTGGAAGAGAACATCGATTCAATGGGAAATTGTTTATGCTGGACGAGTGTTTGACCGAAAAGCAGAAGAGATATCGGACGAGGATTAATCAATGTTAAAGCTTACCAAACCCGTTCTTGTCAGAAAATCAGAACACTGTGAAAATAAGAGACCGAATTGTGGATTGATTATTTGTTACACTATTTCCTCATTTATATATGAAAGAAAATGAGATTAACTAAATTCAAAACAAATGAAAAATAATGATAAAATCTAATATAATCCTAACCTAAATTTAAATCAAACTTTCAAACTTTATTTTAAACTTAAGTCATATTTAGTAGCAACTCTATTTAATTATCTCTTTGGCATTTATCTTTTATACTTGATTTATTATATCTTCTAATACTTACATTTTATAGCAATATGAAAATAACGACCCATGCCACATGCTCTCATTATGACTCCAACCTAAGCGAAAAATTTAGAATTGGAGCTTCTTATTAATAGATGACAAGTTTTCAGATTAAATTAAAAGCAAGTTTGGTTTTTGGAATCCGTAATATGCGCTAAATCGGTTATGTCAGATGTAACGCCTGTAAGCTGCATGGGCTGAATTGCGCTACTTGGGGCATAATGGACGCAATACTACTTGCATCGTCGTCCTCGCTTGGTTTAAAATGGTTAACCCAAGTTATCAAATCCATTATTCCTCACTCTTAAATACTAATCCCAATTCCCACAAGCTAGCAATGTGGGATTTTGGGTCGTGACATTCTTCCTCTTAAAGGATGGCGCGCCCTCATGAGATCCTACCAAAGGTATCTCAGAGGTGGCCCCACCAACTCTAAGGGTGTGGCACTTAGATCCGCTCTGGTATGGCTCGATATTAATCGTAACGCCCGTAAATCTGCGGGCCTGGGCTTATTACTTGGGGCATAATGGACACAGTAACTACTTAGACCGTCGCCCTCGCTTGGTTTAAAATGGTTAACCTAAGTTATCAAATCCATTATTCCCTCACTCTTAAATACTAATCCCAATTCCCACAAGCTAGCAATGTGGGATTTTGGGTCGTGACACTGTAATCATATGGTGTTTAATGAAGGCGTTGAAAAAGGATTTGAGAAGAATTTTGATATGGTCAGATGCTTTATGAGTGGTGAAAATGTTAGAAGGTTTTCAAACGATAAAAACGGAAATGCACCAGTTGATTGACGATATTGGCAGACTACAAAAGAGTTTTGATTATTGTGGTTTTGCTCATATTACTAGGAACTGTAATGTTGCTAATCATTCTTCGATGTCGTATTTTGCGCGTTCCCGGTCTGGTTATCTATTGCTTCAAGTCAAGATGATAGCCGGTTGTAATTGTTCGTTTTGTTCCGATTAATTAAATTCTTTTCATTTCGGAAAAAATAAATAATAAATACTTAGATTGCAATCAATAAAGCGGAGAACATCAAAACAGAAAAATCCAATGTAAAGTCAGATTACAGTACAAGTCCAATTACATAAGCTAGAATGAACAAGTGAATAAGTAAAGTTGGGTGCTATGTTATATAACTTTGTAATGGCTAATTTCACGAGTTGAAGATAAGCAAATTCGAATCGCTGACATTTCCTATAGGGATAAAAAGGTTAGGGCAAGGGTAGGACGACATAAGACGAAGTGGGGCTGGATGTGCATAAAACAATGGTAATAATGGGTGGCGTAGGGTGATAATACATGATGGAGTAAGGTATAGTGGGTAGGGTGAGGGGTGGGTAAAGGGATATGGGATGAGACGTGCGGTAAGGTGGGATATAGTTGCATGATATTGTTATGAATAAGGTATGATAGTATGTGGTAGGGTGTGTTATATGGTTTATGAGTGTTTTGTTGATTTCCATTCAATCAATTTTCTAAGGTAACTTAACAAAAAAATAATAATAATTCCAAGGTAATTTTTTTCATTCCGTTGTAATGTTTTTAATTTTATTGGATAGTTACACTTTAAGTCCCCATATTTTTCATTTTCTCAAAACCAACATTTTTCTTTCTTTTATTGTTACGATAAACGTTTATGTATTTGTTGTTATGATAAGCATCCTTATGTATGTGTTTTGATGCGTTAAACACTCCTATATATGTTTTTTGTTACGATAAACATCCTCATGTATGTGTTTTTTGTTACAATTATTGGACAACTAACAAAGTGTTTTCCGTCCAAAAACAAAACAAAACAAAACCCACATACATAGGGGTGTTTATTATAACAATGATACATAGAATTGTTTATCGTAACAAAAATAAATACATATATGTGTTTTTTTAACTGTCATTTTTCAGAATTTGTTTGTTTTTATTTATCTGTCATTTTACATTTTCAATGCAACATTTATTATTTTTTTCACCATACCCCTCAATTTAATTATAATATATAAACAAAGTATTTACTTCTCCAATAATAAAATAATTTCCCAATGTTAAAAACACAAAAAGTCAATTTGCCTCACTATTACTCATGCATATACACATTCCTAATATACAACTCCAATTAGCAAGAGATAATCAACATTTATTGGATGTGTATATATTCAAAAAATTAAAAGACAACTTAGTCATTTTTTTTGAGGTGACAACTTAGTCATTTTATACTATATTTCAGACGTATTAATCACTTTTTTAATCTATGAGAATCTTCTCAATGCGACAGATATAAAAAAAAGAGGGAGTAATAGTTTTGAGAAAATAAAGGAACAAGGACTAAAAGCGCAGTATTCTCGAGGGGCGGGACTTATTATTCAATGGGTTGAGGTGACAGGTGGGTGATGGAGAGTCTGTGTTTATTTTTCATGATGCCTGGACTAGTCGCCAGCCTTCGTTTCATATTCCTTTTGCAGGGCATGATCTCCCAACGGACTCTAAAGTTTCGGATTTATTCCTTCCTAACACTAGGGTGTGGGATGTGCAGCAGGTCCAACAGTTGTTTCGGCCATGGGAATTTGATGCCATATTAGAGACTACCATTGCACCGGGGGCGCACCCGGATCGGCGAATCTGGCATTATGATCGTAAGGGAGTTTATATTGTTCGCTCAGGGTATTTCTTGGCATTATCACTTTACCGACAAGCATCTGTAGCAGGGGCGTCTACTTCGGCTAGGGTGAGTAGGGTTTGGAAGAGTTGCTGGCAGCTCCCTGTGCATTCAACATTTTTTATGGCACTGCCTTACTGACTGTCTCGCTATTGGCCAGGGTCTGAGTAGGCGAAATATGAGTGACGGTGTCTGTTTGTCTTGTGGAGAAACATTAGAAACGATGCGCCATGTCCTTTTTTATTGTGAGCTGGCGGATAGAGTCTGGCGGTTGTCGCCATTTTCTGGGTTCATTAGGCATTTACGTCATCGCCACGCTGCGGATTTCTTCTTCGAGGTTGTTGGAGGATCGGGGTGCACGGAGGATCGCGAGGTTCGTGTGGCTTATGTGGGGGATCTGGAAGGCACGCTGCTCTGCAGTATTCGATGACCAAGTTGTTTATGTTTTTACAGTGTGTTCGCGATCTCTGGCAGCTTCGGCTGAGTATATGGAGGCTCTGGAGAACTTTAGGGCGCATCCCTCGGCCCAACACTTGCCGGATAAATGGGTGAGGCCGGCGGAAGGGGTGATACGGAGCAATGTGGATGCCTCTGTCATAGAGGTAGGAGCGGGTGCTGGAGTTATCTTTCGGGATTCCCACGGAGCAGTCCTCCATACCTTTGCGTATCACTTTGATCCTGGGGATCCAGTGGAGTACGTGGAACTTAAGGCTATTTTCTTAGCATTGGAAGAGGCGAGGCACTTGGGGATTCAGAGGCTCGAGGTGGAGAGCGATTGTTTGGCCTGCGTTCTACGTCTGCAACGACCTGTGGAGGATCTTACGGCTCAGGCCGGGTTGCCTGCTACAGGACTTTTTGGCCATTTTACCTTGTTTTTTTTATCACTTTCCTTTTCATTTATTCGGCGTTTGGGAATGTAAAAACAAGACTCATTAATGTATACGTGGTTTATCTCATTCTTCTGACATCTGGGACGCGCTGCATCGGCCGGTTGACGTTTTAGCCGCTTGTTTGGCGAATGTTGATTAATAAAAAGTTGGTTTTCCTCAACAACAAAAAAAGTGTAGTATTCTTTATAAATTTATGAAGTAATTAAAAAAATTCATTATAATGAAATTTAATTTTATTTCACTACCTTATACTCCAATCAAACGACCAACAAAATGTTATTCATCTTTTTATCTTATTCTGTTTTATTTAAAAAAGAATAATTGTTTAGTCAATTGTTTTTTGTTTTTTTTGGTGTGTCTCGAAAAATTTCTTTTAGACTATTTTTACCAAATTGCCATTACAATGGAAGAAAAAAAATATATTCCCAGGCGGCCGTTACAAGATTTCCGTTTATAAATACACTGCCCTTATCATTCGCTCCGTTCACACACTCTTTCGTTCCTCTGATTTTCCGCTTTCACGGCGGGATTATCACCTCCTTAACAAAATCACCGCCTTCCGCCGTGCAATTATACTAATTCAAAGTTGTATGGCAGCTAGTTTATTGGCTTATGAGGTAGCCGACCTCTGTTTAGGGAAGCCGCCATTGAAGTCTCTCTCTGTTTCTGGTACCGTAGCTGATGCTTTGGCTGCCGTAAAAAAATCTGAAAACAATTGCATCAGCATCTGGAGCTGTGATCATTATAGCAGCAAGACCAAAAAAATCGGTGTGAATCAAATTCAAGAGTGTGTTTGTATCGGAAAGATTTGCATGGTTGATATCATCTGTTATCTTTGCCGAGAAGAAAATATTTCTTCTCCTTCTTTGGCTTTGAATTCCCCTGTTTCTGCATTGTTGTCCAAGGTTCCAGGACTTGTCAGGCATGTGGAATCCTCTTCGAGGTAACGGATTTTCAAATTACCCATTTTCTGCCATTTATTTTTCAAATCTGGAACTGCAATTTACTCTTCTTTTTTTTTTTTTTTTCACATATAAAAAATGTGTTAACTTTGTTGCAAGTATTTCATGGGGAAAAAAAAAAAAAAAAAACCGCATTTATCATAATCTAAAGCAAGTGTTGATAACGGGATCATACAGTTTCAACTCAAAATTCAAACTGTATGGTCTAGAATCATCCACGTGTGTTACTCCTCAAATGGACTCGAGAACTTTCCGATAACTTGACATATATTTAATTGTCTTCTTTTAATGTACTTGTTCGTTCATAGCTTAAAAAGATAGAATAGAGCACATAAGAAACAATAATCTTAACCAATCTCTTTATCTTTATAAAGAATTGATGAATCATAAGTGAACTCAGTTAAATTTAGAAGATGCCCTTTCTGACAAAAGTTTTAAATTTGTGTAAAAAAGGATAAAAATATAAGAACTTATGCTGTTACAAAAGAATCAATGAGTTAATTTTGACAAAGATTATTGACAAATTTTGGTCAGTTTTTAAGCATTGTGTTAACTTCTCCTGTGTAATCTACCATTTAACTATATTAATTGCCTCCTTTAAGATGTGTCCTAAATTTTTATTTTTTTTTGAAGAAAGTATCCTAACTTCTAAAACTACATTTATCTTAATTACTTTCATTCTCTCTTTAAATTTCCTAATTTATTAAATAAACCATACTATATATATATATATGTTGTTTTTGCAGCATTGTGGAAGCTATAGATCTTATACTGCAAGGTGCTCAGAATCTTGTTGTCCCAATAAAGAGCAGCATTACTACAAGCTCAAAAAGAAAACTACTCCAAAAATCAACAATTGCTCCAACAATTCACAATGGCCGTGAGTTTTGCTGGCTAACACAAGAAGATGTGGTTCGGTTTCTTCTCAACTCGATCGGCATGTTTTCTCCGGTAGCTTCTATGTCAGTTGAGAAGCTCGGGATCATTGATACCGATGTTTTGGCTATACGGTACCAGTCCGCGGCTTCAGATGCGGTGGATGCATTTACTGAAGCCTTGGAGAATCAGACTTCCGTCGCTGTCGTTGACAGTGACGGAAGTCTGATAGGGGAGATATCTCCCTTCACACTTTCGTACTGTGACGAGAGTGTGGCGGCTGCTATTACTACCTTATCAGCTGGTGATCTGATGGCTTATATTGATTGTGGCGGTCCACCGGAGGAAATAACTAGGGTTGTGAAATCAAGGTTAAAGGAGAGGGATCTTAATGCAATGTTGGAAGAATTGATGATTGATTCATCTAACAACGCGTTTACTACGAGCTCTTCGTCTTCGTCATCGTCGGATGACGAATCGGTTTCTCCAACCGCCACGCTATCGTCGCGATCACGGAGACACAGTCGGTCGAGTAGCTATTCAGCAAGGATGGTGAGAAGGGCTGAGGCAATCGTCTGCCATCGAAGAAGCACGTTGGTTGCGGTGATGATTCAAGCACTCGCGCATCGCGTGAACTATGTTTGGGTGATTGAAGAAGATGGTACTGTGGTTGGGATGGTTACATTTGTTAGCATTTTGGAGGTTTTTTATAGCACCTTTAGTCCTTAGATTGAAAAGTTAGAATAGGCGGCGGTTAAAGACACCATAGTGAATCTACTTTCGTGGCACCACACTAACCTCTTGAAAATCGAATCTAAACTCAACATTCGATTTTACAAATGTTGAATCGAACCCAAGGTGTGGTGACCCGAAGTGTGGTGACACGGTAGATTCACTGTGGTGGCTTTAAGAAGGGCCTTTAGAACAATGGAAGTTCAGACTCTCTCTGTAATCATGGTCTCGTTAGAGAGTCAAATCATGGTTTTTATTTGATTTTATTTTTTGTTAGTTGAGGAAGATATTTGGCAGTTGGGAAGGAGGATCATGTTGATAAAAGCTTGTGTTTGGTTCTTTTATTTTTTTTTTTTTTTTTTTTGTGCAAGAGCATGTGAGAATGATGGAATGTTGACTATTTGAATTTGAATGATTTTGACAGCAAGTTTGCTCTGTTTATGATTTTATTTTTGCAATCTTATTATTTCCAGCCAATTTAATCTTTTATTTTTATAATGGATATAGCGGCTTAGTAAAGGATTCAGAAAATTGTAATAAAAATCATCATTTCAGAGAAGATGACACCATAGTTAGTACGTCAAAGATGCAATAGAAACGAACACATACATAGTCTTAATGCCGAAATTCATGTCATTTCATTAAAAATATACTGCCAATCCACTGTCATAATGCACTGAAAAATATTAGAAATTGACTGAGACATTCTCTTGCTAACAAAGAGACAGACACATTGTCTTGCCTTTAAACAAAAAAGAAAGATAGATATACAAATGCAGAAATAAGGAAGTTTCCCAGCCGTGGGCCAATGTGAAAGCAAAAACTAAGGTGTGATAAACCGCAAGAGCTTCACCAGTAAGGACATCATGGTTTCCACTTTCCATCCAGTTTCTTTGAGTAGCATTGAATTATTTTTTCCTTGGCTATTATGTAAATTACCTCCCACTGTTGCTAATGATTCATTGAAAGCGGTGTCGACATTGAACTTACGAGTATCCGATGATGGGGGGTCTTCCATTTGGTCTCGAAGGGGGTTGAATGAGCCACACCCGAATTCTTCTTTATGACATCCAAGTATTCATCTGACTCTACAATGGAGTGGGTTAGGACAGAATGCGCTAACACTTCCTTTTTAACGCAATACAATGAAATTTAACATTACACACTAAATATTAAATACTATCTGTTCTAAAATAAGTGTCATTATACACAATTTCAATAAGTATTTGTATCTGTTCAGCCAAAAGTACCCACTATTTAAAGGTAAACAAAGTGTTTTTACGGTTTTTCTTAATATATTTCTAAATGATATAATGACTTTTATTTCGTGTTAAAGTGTCCCACATTGGGAACTTGTGGTTGTTTCACCTACCATATTAAGAGACGGATTTCCCTCACCTTACAACCTAGGTTTTGGGGATGAGGCCCCTCCTCTTATAAGGGCTTGGCTTATGTTTTCCACACGTGATCAGGCCACCATTTATCTGTCTGAGTGTTGTTGGCCTATTTGTTGGCCTTGTGTGCCGGCCCACACTTGAGGGGCGTGTTAAAGTGTCGCACATTGGGAACTGTGATTGTTTCACCTACCATATTAAGAGACTGACTTCCTCACCTTACAACCTGCAGGTTTTGGGGATGAAGTCCTCCTCTTATAAGAAGGCAGAGCCGGCGCATGTTTTTTAGCATTTCGGGACGGAAGTAATACCCAAGGATAGTCACATGATGAGTGATGAAGAGCCTTTGGATGTTGATTGCAAATAGGGAAGTTTGCATTTTCACTAACATGCCATGCCCAAAGGAAAACGTGGTTAGGTAATATATGATGTCTCGATGTCCATAGTTGGCAATTCAATATGTTATTAGAGCGAAATGACATGAGTTCAAACCCTGTTCCAAAAACCGTTTTCAAAAAAAATAAAAAAATAAAAAAAATAAAAAAAAATATTACAAGTGTTGGGCCTATCTTCTTATAGGCTAACAGAGACCACTCTTCCCTCTTATAAGCTCACACTTGAGGGAGCGTATTGAGATAATGTCAATTATTTACCTCCTCATCAGTTTAAGTTTAAGATTTTGGGAGACATGATAAATTAACAATAGTAAGTAAGAATAACATCATAGACGTATCCAGTAAAAAGTTTCGGTGAAAAAACCAGAGCATAAATGATGATTCACCGGGAGCATCAATAGTATTTTAACATCAAAACCATGTAGTTTCAATAAAAATAATAAAAAAATAAACAGTAGGGGCATTTGCCCCCATTTGGCTGTGCGTCCGCCCGGCCCTGAATAACACAACAGACTCTTCAACTTTCCCTATGTTTTTCCAGCTTGAAACCATAATGTACTACTATGTTTCATGGCCATGTTCAATTTCCATATTAATACTATGTTTTACAGCGGAAGATACAGATTTTATTCTACAAGGTGCTCAGAATCTTACACAAAACCCAAACTTGTCCTATAATTATCAACTTTTGGAACTTAAACCAGTAATTTTCCTCACAAACATTCAAAACTAATCAACCAGTCAATCCAAACCATCATTCAATCGCAATGAAATGCATCGCTGGCTATATTACATTGAAGATTCGGAGGAAAAAAGAAAAACAAACTATTATTACATTGACTGCGTATAAAGTCTGAGAACCTAGGCACTAACAATACAGCAACGTTAATACCTCGTACAAACAAATGATAATTCTACAATGCAATTAGCTAAAGAAGCGTTAAACCATGTTAATTACATCATACACATAATTTAACGATTCTTAAGCTGGCAAAATACATAACTTTTATTACATGTAACATACAACACGTATATGACGGATGATAATGAATCACAACCAACATTATTTGTTACCATCTTCTTCCTGAATATGTGTCAATTCAGTTGGTTGAAGACATCCTCTGAGCATATCAAGCCCAAGCTGTGCCCTTTCGTTATCTCCAAACCCGAAAATCCGTCCTTTGTTTGTGACAATAACAGTGTGGTACAACCCGGTACTCACTTGCGAAATATGGTGTCCTTTCAAGCATTCAAGAACTTGCGGTTTTAGTATTTTATCAGAAAAGCCTCTGTCTGGGAATCCTAAGCTGCCGAATCCCATCCACCCAAACCCGTAAACAGAACCGTCATCCATTAGAATAAAGGTTTTCCTCTTGCTTGCACATACCTACATACAATCAATGTTGTTGTAGTATTGTTAGTTTGTCACGTCTACCCTAAAATAAGGTGAATCTGTAAAATAGAGAACTAAATCGTTCAAATCCATCAAAAACCATCTGCACTAGCAGAAACTCTACTCAAATCTGTAAAATACAGAATATCTAAATTCAGCAATATTTCTTTTTTCAAATGTTATGTTGTGGAGATTCTAATGCATTTCATTCTGAATAGTAGACAAAAAAGCGGTGCTGTACCTGAATAGCAAGGCGACACTGAATGCTGCTCAATATTGATGGAGTTGTCCTATCGGTTTCATCACCATGACCTAAGGCGCCACAATAACCTTTGCCCCAAGTATACACCTGTCATCACCACAATATCACTCACAAAAAATAATAGAAAACGCAATTCTTTACTTGTCAAGATCTCGAGTTGGAACAAGGATTTACATATCCAGAAGAATCGAGTGCCACCACATGCTCGTCTCCAGCAGACACGCGGACTATATGAATTCCTTTCCTTCTAAACGACTGGATTGCACGCGGCTGATGTTCATCTTGTTGTTCTCCATTTCCAAGACAGAAATTGTTACCCGAACCAAAAGAATATAGTGTTCCGTCACTGCTTACAGCAAGGGTATAACTTGGTCCAGCTGCGATTTGAACTATAGAATCAAGTGACTCTACACATTTTGGAGTTGGTCTATCTATCGTGTCACCATGTCCAAGCTGACCATGAGCGTCGGTCCCACATGTATACACTTGTCCTTGTGTTGAAAGAAATGCAGTGAAACTGAGCCCTGCAGCTACCTGAAACGAGCTTACTTGGTTTTAAAAATAAAAATAAAACGCAGAAACTGAAATAAACAAAACTGTGAAAACATTGTCAACAGCTTTAGGTCGTAAGCATGCAAAGCTGTTAAGTACGCTCTACTAAGTCAATAGCCCGAAAGACGCAATTTACCCTATCATTAACGGGAAAGAAGTATTAGCAGCTAAAAAATTCACGAGAGAAAACATAAATTCATGAAGTACCTGCTTGCAAGGAACATCTTTCAATGCTTCAACAAGACGAGGCTTGAATAGTGGCCGGTTTGTATCTTGGTGTCCGCAACAAAAGGACGAGTTATCTCCACACGTGAAAACCTGAAATATGAACCATACAATCAACAAGGATAAAACATGATTAGAACAAAATAATTTGCCGGATTGCTCTCAAGGAATCAGATTCTTGGTGAGATGCATCAAAACTCAACTCGGCGATGGCCTAGGAAATTTCTGGTTTTACTTTTAGGACCTATGGGAGCAACTAAATGCCATATGCTGTTAAAGGTAGAAGAAACAACTAAGGCTATGGATAACCAGTTCTAATGTAAACTCTCTAGAGAGGTAAAAAACTCGAAAAGGGCATCTAACCAAGATCGGCATAGGAAAGAACCCAAAGTAATCAAATTACAGGACTATTTCTCAGGTAAATGAAATATCTTAGGCTACAGAATTCAGTCCTTGGCATTACAATATCCAAAAATTAGAAACCTTCCATTTCAAATATTTCTAATGAAAACTTATTTTTACCACTATTTATATCCCACCAATTGACCATTGCTTTTTTAGATTGGCTCTTAAAATTTGAAAAGTTTGAACTACCAGAGTACCGATAAAACATTATTGTGACAATTTGTGACGTAAAGTGATGGTCATTTACAAAGTCATTTCTAAAAATATCAAGAAGAATATGCAGTAGTAGTAGAGAATGACCTGCCCAGACAGGGTAACAAACGCAGCGTGATTGTGGGATGCTGACATATGCATCACTTGTGCTGGAGCTGGGAAACATAACCGTGAAAACGACACGGACTGTGTCGTTTCTGGACCTTGACCAAGAACCCCGCATAAACTTGAACCGCACGAGTACACTGTCGAATTTTTTATCAGCAATGTATGATATCTTCCACTTTTTATCTGCATCTGCTGGATATTTTTCAGAATTATTACCAACTAATAAATACTATCCACCAACTACACAAAACTGTATAGAGCATCATTGAAAGGGAAGCTAAATGCTATCAAGAACCTATTCATTTACTTTCATTTTTCGCGTGGGTTAGCACTCAATTAAATATGCACAGAGCTTGCCAATTGGAGATCCCCCTTAGGCATCAAAAAAACTATCAAACACTAGCTAAAGGCAGTTGTTAAAGGCATCACAACATGAATCTACTTCTAGGGCACCACATTGACATTCGACCTCTTGAAAGTCGAATCTAAGCTCAACATTCGACTTAATAGAGGTCGCCCGAAGTGTGGAGCCACGGTGGATTCGCACCCTTACTAAACTGCACAGCCATTGGAGCTCACACCCTTAGGTTGTTATGCATCTTAGAATCTAACAATACACGTAATTAACAGCACAAATCAAGCAAAACAAATTAACTTCTTATCTAGTCGAAACTATACTATTGGATATGGATACTACTATACCATAACTAGAAGCCATGAACATCACTTTAAACACAGCAAACACTGAAGTCTTCACTAAATATTCTTTGCTTCAAAAGAAAAACAAACACGGCTTACAAGAACTAATAAATGCTAGATTAAACAAATAGAAATGCCCAATAATTATAAGAGAACCAAAAAGAAATAGTACATTGCCTGCAGAGGTTTCAACCATGGCAGAGGACTCATCCACAGACTGCAAGAACCTCAAAAGCTGCTTCCAATTCCCACTACACCGATTCACAACCTCTTGCTGAGAATTCAAACGCAAGGAACTATAAAGGGGATGCACTTCACAAAGCCTAAAAGCAGCAAAATCCACCAAAGACCGAAACTTCTTAGGAAAAAACCCGTGATTTCCTCTGAAAGTCAAGGATGTTAGCTCTAGACACACCAAATCAACCGCGCTTAATCGACCCGAGGTCAATATATCAAGTACTATATGCAATGGCAAATCCTCCATTGAAGCTGACCTCAACCTATCGGCCATTTTCTCAAGGAAACTATATAATATAACAGCGAAATCCCTATTCCAATTATCCCCAAACTTTGGAAATTAAAGCATTAATCCAAAAGCAGAGGATCAAGTTAGAGGGGAAAGAAAGCGCTAATAATCAGAATGAAGAGAATTGGATGAAAGAGTGGTTCTAATAAAGGAATTGAAAAAATGTTTGGAATATAAAAAGCATATAAAAATGGGTTCAAGAAGCAACACTCACGTTTCCTATATATAAAAAATATTAAAACTTAGAAACGTCAGTCGATGACTTTCCACTAGTCCTTGTTGCACATCAACATCATTGTCACTAACATTGGTATTCAACAAAGAACACCAGTGTGACTGACGTTTTTTTCATCCGAAAAAATAATAAAAAATAAATGTCAATAGTAATTTGAGGTGTGCCAATAGAACACCTAAAAAACAATCATGACAAAAAAAAATTCTAAAAAACATGGAAATATTTGGAATAAATCATGACAACGTGTCCATCAAATTGTAGAGTTTCTAGGTGGCAGCACGGTTGACATGGACAAATTCAAACCGGATTATTTATTTACGCCACGTCAATTTTATGTGCACCTCATCTATCATACATTATCAAATGACGAACCCAAAAAAAATTATTCATGAAGGCGTCATCATGAACCATCAGGTCAAATAGAAAACGGCTATGCTCCTGTCCTCGGGGACGGAGCTAAGTAGTGGGCTGAAGGAGACTAAGCCCGCCCAATCCATTCTTATTTATTTTAATTAGATGTGGCGGGCCAGAGTGCCCTGACACGTAGAGATTCCTTTTCCTCGAGCGAGGCAGGCCTTAAGTGAAATCAGGAGACCTTCTTGAGCGAATCTATTGCTATGTAAAAAGACTAAACTAGTTTATTCTATTTCGCCTATCGGAAAAAAAAAGGTAGTGGTTGAGAAGGACAAAACGCGCATGTTACTACATGTTGCTACAACCACATGCAGTAACACATGTAGTAACATACGTGTTTTTGTCCTTCTCAACCACTATCTTTTTTTCTTGTCCTTTTTCCCATTTTAGATTAAAAAAAGTCATCCACAACATTTAACCTTTTTAATTATAAGGTTAAAGGTTGTGAGTGACAGTTTTAATCTAAAATGGTTGAGAATGACAGTTATTATATGTGTTACTATATTTTTGTACATGTGTTACTACATTTTGTCCTTCTCAACCATTTTGTATCTTATTTTGTCCTTCTGGCTTCTGGCCCTTTATTATATAAATGTTTAGTTTTTGACAGGTTGTATTGACACAATTAAATTGTTCATTATATTCAAATTTATGTAATCACTAGTAGGAAACCTATGCGATGCACGGAATTGTGTAAAATTAAACATGTTATTAAAATTGTATCGGTATGTAGATGATAAAGTTTAATGATGACTTGAGGGTGAATAAAGATAAATATCAGCGTATGCTTAAAGTTATCTTACCAAAGAGAAACACAGAAAAATAGCATTTAGAGCTCATATGCTTGAAGTTATCAAGATCTGGCTGATATTTTGGTCTCTGTTGTACAAAAAGTCATGCCCACTTATTAACCTTTATTTCCCTGATTAATTGCCGCGGAAAAGTTGTGGCTTAATGTGCTGGTAGCTACGTTGTAGAGACATATTCTAAAATTGAATCTGGAAAGGGTAAGCTATTGAGTAATGGGGACCGTGAGTGTGATTCGAAAATGAATCTGATGTAGTAAAACATCTTGTACATAATTGTAAAACTAACGAAACATTTATGACTGAAAGTATACCAACTCTGGTTAGGATGATCCAAAAGCACCCGCCGGCCTCCGTCACCATTCCCATAAAAAGATACCGAATATTGGAAGTTAAAAGTTTCAATACAACATTCAAATTGCAAGTAATACAAAAAAGTTGTGAGGAGATAAACAAAGAAATCGTCTATTACCGCCTACTTTGATCTTCGATAAACATCAATTAAACATTATCCTGCAGAAAAAAATAAAATAAAATTGTGATTATCAATAGATGTAATGAGATTTACCTCCCATCATAGTTCTTCATAGTTGTGTCTGCAAAAATTACCAATCGGGTTTAAAATTCGTTGACACAGACAAAAAAGTTCTATATGCGTGAAGGAAAATTATACAAAATTAAATAGAAGAGTCTTACAGGGTTTACAACACTATCAACTAATTTTTGTTTCTTTGTGCAGGATATTGGTGGTAAATCCAATGGATCGTCATACAAAAAAAGATTAAAAAAATAAATAATTCAATCAAATCCCTAAAAATAAGAGATAAGAACAAAAACATAAAATAGTAGACCTCAAAAAAGAAGATAAGAACAAAAAAGTAAAATAGTAGAAGAATTCCTCAAATAACAAAATAGCAGAAATGTTACCACCAATATAGGCGACGATGAAGGGCTGAAAACGGCTGACGGCAAAAGAGGTTTGAAGGTTTTCACTGTCAGAAAAAATATAAAAAAAGGTTTGAAGATTCTCATGTCAGGAAAAAAAAAATGAAACAATAAACATATGAATCTGTTCAGAAATATTTTATGTGAATTAAATGTGAACAAGTTCTCAAATAACAAAGTAGAAGTCGCAGTTTTTGTAGGATGTAATATCGCCGGATGGATCTAAGAACACCCGATTACGCAGCGGAAGATATTAGATCTAGATCTAAACGAACAAAATACATGAATAATAAATCTAACCTACGAGGGGGTTTAGATTACCAACCTTTTTATGGTGCAAGAACGCCAAGAACAAAAGGTCAATCCAAGCTAGTTGAGAGCGTAGTTGAGAAGCCAAAGTCTTCCAACGTGTGTCTCCAAGCACCACCAGGTGGATGGTGTTTCAAGCCGCCGGACCTCCTCGATATGCTACCTTAGAAAACCCGAAGTTTTCTAAAACTCGAACCCATAGTATTTGGCCGAAATATCTAAGCCATAACACTACCTAAAAACCGAAAAATATGTGATCTCCATATGGCTTGGGAGAACTCTATTTATATAGGAGAGTAATCATTGTCCTCCAAGGATTTAATAATTAAAATATAATTATTAGATTAATCCTTATTTTAAATAAAAGATAAATATAATATATATCCCAAACAAATTAGGATAAATAATATTATTATCTAATATTCCATGAATTATCAATTAACAAATAAAAGATAAGTCACATGTTAAATAATTATCCAAGAAAACTAATTCCTTAATAATTAAATAACCTAAATTTTGGCCAAACCCTAGGCTAATTAGGGCCACACAAAATTTCCATCACATTGGGCCGAGTCCACGAAAAATTTCTTTTCCGTGTATTTAATTATCTAGTCCAACTAAACAATTAATCCACATATCAATTAAATAGTCCAATCCAACTATTTAATTATAATTGAGTGAAACGACGAGAAAACGTATATGCTTTATATTAGAGGAGCGCGTCGGGGACCATGGACCCATATTCAAGTAAATTTACAATAAATTGAATAAAATTATTAAATGCGATCGAACAATAATATTCAATATATTAATTCGGGATTACACCACCATAAACCCAAATCGAACTCGCGAATATCGATATAAACTTACACTCAACCATGAGTTATAAGGTGTTCACTGATATAATCATTACATACGGATAAATCCTCCATAGACTTTTCACTTCGATTCGGGATATTTCCGTAAACCCTTCTCGAAACATATTATCCTTATTTACCATTAACCCCCTAGTGATCAATTAGTTCATAACTAATATAATATGAGCTCAGCGCCATCGATCGTTTAGGATTAACAAATAAGGAGGCATGTCTGCTCTACTTCCGAGGAAGGAATGGATTCCATATCTGTGATAGCACAGACTACTCACTCATCCTAGAATAGAGCCAACGAGAAGTGTTAGATCACATACTACGAAGTGATCCTTACTAACACATCAAACCCTACCCTAGTCTAAGCAGTCATCTGTGACCACCTCAGGATTGAGATTAATCCATAGATGATCATCTTGTGATTCGATAAGACTTCTCGATCACGGAATTCTATCGAGAACTCAAATCAAATCGGTCCAGCCCTATATGATTATCATCATATATAAATGCCCCACTAGGTACCCTATTACCGACAGTCCGGATAAGACTGTCACACCTAAAGTGTTCTAGGCGCATTATTAGCAAATTAATCTTGAGACCCGTACTCAGATTAATAAACGCTACGGACTAAGTTAATTTTAAGTACATCTCACTAACTCAATCCTCTTGTGTATAGTCATACACTGAGTTATGTGATTACATAAACGAGGTACTTAGGGTTTTAAGTAGTGTCTTAATTATAAGCATACATGCATATAATAAGAAGAATTATTAATTCTGTCATAAAACAATTAGATAATTGTCTTTCGGGCACTACACCTAAAAATCTCCCACTTGCATGAAAGGCAAGTGGATTAATTGTTTTAGAGCACACCCTTTATATCTATATCTATTTCATTCTCCCACTTGCTCAAAACAAGTGAGACATATCCCTAAGATTCATACCCTCCAAGTGCATCTTAGTAATTCATCCTTCCAAGCACGACCGGTGTGCTCCAAAATACAAGGGTATATAGCATCAACAGAAAAACAATCACTCTTTTCATCATTAGGATGCTTCATTGCATTATAAACATTTATGGCCACACTCTCTTTCCCGACTCGTAGTATGATCTCTCCCCTCTTTACGTCTATCAAGGTCTCTCCTGTGTTCAAGAAAGGCCGACCTAACAAAAGCAGGGCTTTGGCATCCATATCTAAAACTACGATTACCTGGCCCAAATGAAAAACCATGGTGATGAACTAGCCTTTGTTGGGTATCTTATGTCTCAGTCTTGGCCTGAAGTTCAAGCACAACTTCTGACCCATGAACGTCTGGTTGCCAGATTTAATCCATCACCAGAACTAGATCTGTCTCAATCTAGTGCAAATCTCACTCAGATGTATCCAGGTGGTAACAGAGGCTCCACAAATGGAAGAGGAAGAGGATCTGGAAGAGGTCAAAAAGGATCTGGAAAAGGAGGATGATCCAAGGGTGGTGGTAGAGCAAATGGTAAAGGATCCAACAATAGCCCACGACCTACTTGCCAAATATGTTTGAAGGTGGGACACATTGCTTTAGAGTGCTGGCACAGATATGAGTATACTCCTCCACAAGGAAATGGCAACCAGAACAATGGAAATAGGCAAGTGGCTGCTTACATTGCTTCCCCAGAAATGATAGGAGATCCCAGCTGGTATGCAGACTTTGGTGCAACCAATCATGTGACCTCAGACATGGCCAACCTGCAGATCAAATCTGAGTATGATGGTAAGGAGTCACTCACTGTTGGTAATGGTCACAAATTGCATATTGCACACACTGGACATTCTATTATTGCACCAGACATGCACCTAAATGATATTCTACATGTCCCACACATAAAGAAGAACCTTCTTAGCATTTCTAAATTTACCTCTGAGAACAATGTCTTTGTTGAATTTCATGGCTCTAAATGTTTTGTGAAGGACAAAGTGTCAAAGAGAGTACTTCTGGAAGGCACCTTGGCAAATGGCTTGTATCAGATTCAGCCTCTTTTCAGTGAAGATCAGACCTACTACAAGAGTTCCCTTCAATCCAATAATGTTGTCCCTAGTAGTTATGTTGCCTCTGCTGTGTCTACAGAGACTAATCATGATGTCTGGCATAGAAGATTAGGACACCCTAGTCTTAAAGTTTTAAATAAAGTTGTTTCTGATTATGGTGTAAACATTCAAGGCACTGTTTCTTAGTTGGGGTGGACGGTTAAATCATTGTGAGTTAATTCCGGCTATAGTTGTCGCTGAAACTTGCTGAAATTTCGGCTGCAATTGACTGTTCCGAAAACTTATTTTCTTAGGGGTGTTTTAGTCTATTTAAATGCATTTTTGTCCTGATTGACATATTTTCATCCCTCGTGTCCTCTTTAACATAATGTCCTTGAGCCTCAAAGTCCCTAAAAATAAAAAGTGATCGCATCAATATTAAATTAGAATTAACAAAGAAAAAGTACAATGAATGTTTCTTTTTAAAAGAAAAAAAAAATTACGCCAACTCAAAAGGTCCCTACCAGATTATCATCCTTGGTGGGGGGTGTAAATGAATAGATCATAGAGATGCATACATATGTCTCTAAGGCACGATTATGCATACAATATGTCTCTAAGGCACGATGTACTCAGACTACTTAAAGCTCTATTTCTGAAATGTCTTAAAGCTCTATTGCTGCAAGAGATCGCTTCATATAGGAATAGGATTGTGGGAAAAAATGTTGAAATGCAGATGCATTTTAACATGTATAGTACTGTTACGAGCATTTTTTTTTTTCAAAAACAAAAGTAATTGCTAAGTTTTTATTTAGGGAAATCGTCTCCTCCTCCCTCCTCTATCCTCACTTTCATATGTATGCATACAACAGATATTATGAATCAAGTTTGATGTAATGGATGGACTCATTTTAATTCTACCTGTGGTGTATATATTTCCTTACATCTGATATTATGAATTTGAGGATATGAAGAAAATGAGACATTTTGCACCATGTAAATACCAATCTTTCTCCACGTTTTTTTTTTTTACAACAATTAAAGTAAATATGAAAAAACCACTTTTACTTTAAAAGCCTTGAAAGCATGGCAATATAGATCTAATGTAGTTGTCTACATGATTCTACCCATCATTCATTTCATTACACTTTTACAAAGTACACGAAAAAAAAAAAATGTCTTAAATAATCAAGTAGGAAGCCGGAAGGCATTTTTCCTCCTCCCAATGATTCAGTAGGGGGCTCAGCAACAAGAAAAATTAGTTTAAACCGACAATTTCCCGGTGGATGCCACCTACAGAGCAGGAGGAGGATCACCCCTAGAATACTAGCCAACCCTGCTTAGGGGCAGCTATGTAAACCGAGAGCCACCCTCCAGGTCATTACACAACAAAAGCAACACACCTGGGGAGCATAATTATATCTAGAGAGAGAAACCCTACCACAAATGATTTACCACGTATAACCGTTGTTCCTCCAACCTCCGCCACCAGTTTGAGCGTGTCTGTTTTTCTGCTTCCGAGGGCTTTTCTTCCCACTTCTGAGAGATCTACCATCCATGTTTTTCTCCACTTTCTTAACGCGTAACTTCTTCTCCTTCGGCGTCTTCTTCCTCTTCTTCTCAGAGGGGGGACTTGAACCGTCATTCTCACTAGCACTTTTTTTGGCTTTCTTACCACTCTTCTTCTCCTTAGTCTTTTTCTTCCTCTTCTTTCCCGATGAGGAATCTAAACCATCATTCTGGGAAAATAAATTATCCCGGGGAAGGCTATCGTCGTCCCCATCAATTAACCAATTACAATAGAGACCATTGCCATCATCTCCATGTCTTTGAGGCAGAGGGTCTCCAGCCCCTGGAAGCAAGTCCTTCAATGTCAATTCCCTGCTAGCACCCCCTTTCCTTTCTAGTAATATTGCATCAGGCCGTATTATGGTACCCAAAATACTTCGTTTGGGACCCAGGCCCATTATAGTTTTCTCATTCGTCAAGGTCCTAAAAGCCATAGCAAAAGCAGATTTCACCTGCACTCATTCACAGGCCCACCACAGTCAAACCCAAGAACAATGCCATCACAAGATTTTTTTTTCTATATTTAATATTCACCAAAAAAAAGACGTTTAAATTAGAAAACAACACAGACAGAAAATAACTTACCATAAAATAGTTAAATGAACTCTTTCCAATATCATTCTCCGTTGACTAGAATACAGAAAAGAAAAACATCAAATCAGCAAAACATATCGGATACTGACAACAGAGTAAACTTCTGTGCAATAACATTATACATTATATATACTCAATTCTTCATTTTGTGGAGAAAGGATATATATGAACCCTGGTTTAACCAACAAAAAATGAACCGAACAAAAATTAACATTTACACCAACCACACTACATTACTAAGGCCCACCGGCTTTCCTATCAGTAGGATAAGAAACTATGAGCAGACAAACTATAAACTAATATGTAGAGCGAATATACAAATGTCATCATTTTCTATGATATAACAAGACCACCAACATGCAAACCGTAGACAAAGTTCAAGTTAATATGAATTAAGACTATGAATAAGACAATACTTGTGGGTCTTCAATGGATATAAGAAGTTGCTTTCCCTCGGATGAAAACCTGGAAATGAAAAATACAGAACATTGGCAACATCAACAGAGAACATCAATGAAAATGGAGAGGGTTAAAAAGACAAATCATGCATGTTCAATAAGCTGATGAGGTCTACCAAAGTAGTAGAACAAAGACCCTAGGACCAGGGGCGGCTGCAAGATTATGTGTTACGGGTCTGTGATCAAGAATGACTGATGCAATTGGTATTTGATAGATAATCCAAAAGCTGAAAACTCAGCAATATTCGTATAGGGGATACAATATTCAGGCATTTAAAACATAATCCTAAAGGGGATAGGGTTTGGGGGCTTAAATACCCCAACATAAATAAACCAAAATGACATAAATGACCCTCTTTACAAACTAAATGTAAAATGACATAAACAACACTCAAGACGTTTATATGTATAAATAACTCAATCTTGGTTCACTACATCATCTCCATCCCCCTTACTCAAAAAGCTCGTCCTCGAGCGAACTTGTCGGAATCCACATCGAGCCCCATCAATATCCATTGCTGGATCAAGTCCATTCACCATCTTATGATACAATTTCAAAAACTCCATAGGTTGTCCATTCTTGCACCAAACGTTCAAACATGAATAGATTGTAATGACACGAAGCTTAATTATGATGGACTTCCCTTCTATATGGGGGTCGTACTCATCATTCCAACCCTCCAATGGGATAACTCGTCCACGAGTTAGATTGCACCGTGGAACAAATGCACCATTGGTCATCCGAACAGTCTTGCAACGCTTCGAGTTGAAACACATGTAGTAGCAGTAGAGGTATGATCGAAAAACGGTGAGGAAAAAGTAACGTCATAGAGCTTTAATATCCACATCCATAAGATATGTTTGACGCTCATCACAAGCATTTTGAAACTTCTCAAGTTCCTCACAATAGTAAAGCATGTCAAATTGAATGAGTCCAGCCCTGACACACCTTTCTATTAAAACATCAATACGAGTTTTGCTTTCTGGACCATGCATCAGAAATTTAGTAAAGCTTAAAATGTCACAAAAGTATCCAATTCCTGCAATTCATCATTCGAGCCATGTAAAGCCCAATTTTCTTTGGGAAAAAGAAATGGATGCCGTAATCCAACAGACGACTTGAGGGTGTCGGAATATGTATCGGTATAGTATTGGATGGCAACAATATTAGAAATCAACAATTCTTCCTATTTTGCCAAATGTATCATCTTATAGTCTATGTTGTGTTAGGACTGTGATCCTAACTAGGGTTTAGAAGATAGAAGTAGTTGAGAAAGGGGGAAGATCAGAGAGAAGAAAGAATTAGGCGGGAAAGATATTTCTATTAGCAATCAAAAATGAGCAATATACAACACACACTTCCCTTATATACCTCTTGGCTCAAGGAGGTAAGGGACCCACACACTTATTCATCTACTTAGAAATATCTAGAAATATCTAGTTCCTAACATCACCCTCCCCTAAAGACCTTACTTGTCCCAAGGAAGGTGGAAATCTGGAAACTGGGCTCTGATAAAGGTGGCATCCTCCCAAGAAGCTTGTTCCTCAGCCAAATTCACCCATTTGATCTTCCACTGAACAACTGCCTTATTGTACCTCTTGATAGACCTGATTTCCAGCACCTTTTCAGGATAGACCACAACATCACCTTGTGGAGTAATAGTAGGCAAGGATGTGGAGGGTTGAACACCAGTCTTGATACACTTTTTGAGCAAAGACACATGGAAAACTGGATGTATCTTAGACCCCTCTGGTAATCTCAACTTGTAGGCAACATCATTGACCCTTGCCATAATTTCAAAAGGGCCAAAATATCTAGCAGACAACTTCAAATTCTTCCTCAATGCTACTGAACTCTGCCTGTAAGGTTGGAGCTTCAGGAAAACCAACTCTCCAACCTGAAATTCCTTCTCTTTTCTGTTCATATCAGCATAGAGCTTCATCCTAGCTTGTGCCTCTTCCAAGTGATTTTTGAGTTCTCTCAGGATGTGTCTGCTGCATAAATTCCTCCACCCCAGTAAAATGCTCTTGTGCAAAACTGCCCAATGGTAGTGGTTGGGGAGCATAACCATACAAGGCCTCAAATGGAGTGACCCTGATAGCAGTATGGAAGTTAGTATTGTACCAATGCTCAGCTAGTGGCGACCATTTCATCCATCTTCAGTCTCACGGAAGGTCATGCATCCGAGATACATCTCAATGCATTGATTAACTCTCTCTGTTTGCCCATCAGTCTGGGGATGGTAAGCAGAACTATATGACAGCTTCACCCCTGCCATCCTCATTAAGTGCCCCCAGAACTCAGAAGTGAATACCTTGTCTCTATCACTCACAATACTTTCTGGTAGACCATGTAGCCGGTACACCCTCCCAAAAAAGCGGAAGCTCACGATTCGCAGTATACCCTTTGTCCATAGCTAGAAAATGTGCAAACTTGGTCAGCCTATCTACCACCACCATAATGACCTTCTTTCCTTCAGATTTTGGCAACCCCTCAATGAAATCCATGCTCAATTGTGTCCATACCCCTCGTCAGAATTGGCAGAGGTCAGAGCAACCCCTTGTGGTTTATCATGCAGGCTCTTGCATTGTTGGCAAACCATACATCTTTGGATCATGTCCTGCACATCCTTCTGGAGATTGGGCCAATAGAATAACTTTTTATCCTCTTTGCAGAAGTGCTCGACCACGAGTGCCCCCCATTGGGCTAGCATGAAGTTGTTCTAGTAGTTTTTGTCTCAGATCTCCATTTGTACCAATATAAATCCTCCCTTTATACTTGAGTAACCCCTGGTGTAATGTATAATAGGGATCAGGCACTGCTGCAACCATCAAACTTCTTAGTTTATCTTGAACCACCACATCATTCTTGTAGTTGTGTGATACATCTTGTATCCAGGAAGGTAATACTGAGCTAATGGCACATAACTGACCAGTGTCATGATTCTGTCTAGAAAGTGCATAAGCAACAATGTTCTCACATCCCTTTTTGTATTCAATAGTAAAGTCCAACCCCATGAGTTTAGTAACTCCTTTCTGTTGTAATGTGGTGTTGGCTCTTTGGTCCAATAAGAACTTCAGGCTTTGCTGGTCTGTTTTGATAACAAAAGGATGACCTTGTATATACTGTTTCCACTTATTCACTGCCCTCAGAACTGGCACATGGCCTGTTTCAACTTATCAAAGGCAGCCTGTGCATTGTGGTCCCAATTAAACCCTTCCTTCTTCAATAAATCATTCAGTGGTCTGGATAATATCCCATATGAAGGTACGAATCTTCTGTAAAACCCTGTGAGACCCAAGAATCCCCTCAAATCTGTGATATTCTTAGGTGTAGGCCAGTGGACCATAGCTTCTATCTTGGAAGGATCAGCAAGGACTTGGCCATGACAGATAATATGGCCTAGATACTCAACCTTATCTTGGCCAAAGGAGCACTTGGACATCTTAGCATAGAATTTGTGTGCCCTCAGAACTTCCAAAACAGCCCTCAAATGTTTCTTATGGTCTTCCATAGTGGCACTGTAGACTAAGATATCATCAAAGAATACAAGGACTGTCTTCCTCAGAAAAGGCCTCAAAAGCTCATTCATGTTTCTCTGAAATGTGGCTGGGGCATTAGTCAATCCAAAAGGCATTACCATGAATTCAAAGTGTCCATGGTGAGTGACAAATGCAGTTTTCTGTATGTCTCCTTCTTGCATCAGAATTTGATGAAAACCTGACCTTAGATCAATTTTACTGAAAACCTTGGCCCCTCCCAACTCATCTAGCAAGTCATCAATAATAGGGATAGGATATCTGTCTTTCACAGTGACATCATTCAGCCTTCTATAATCAACACAACCCCTCCATGTGCCATCTTTTTTCTTTACTAGCAGCATTGGTGAAGCAAATGGACTGTTACTGTGCCTCACTATTCCCTGCTTAAGCATATCATCTACCAATGTCTCAATATCATCCTTCTGGTTGTGTGCATATCTGTAAGGCCTCAGTTTGACAGGGTCAGTTCCATCTTTCAATAGAATAGCATGCTCATAACCTCTCTTGGGGGGTAAACCAGTAGGGGCCTGAAACACATCTTGGAATTCTTCTAATAATGGCACCAATTCCTGTGGTGTAGTAGTCACAAGATCCCCTTGTATCTGGTTTAGGCACCCCACAACCCCATAAGTGCCCTTCTTCAAGTTGTTCACCAACTTTTTACAACTGATCAACTTTAGTTGGCCATCCATAGGTGTGTCTTTTAGGATATAGGGCTCCCCATCTAGATAAATGGCCAGACTCATGGTATGGAAGTTGAAGGTGACAGGACTATGCTTCCCTAACCAATCAACTCCAAGAACCATATCACAGCCCCTCAACTGTACCAGCTTAATATCATGACTGAAAGTTGTCCCCTGCATAGTCCAATTGAGGCTAGGGCACTTGAATTCACTCCTTAGGGTGTTTCCATTTGCAACTGTGATCACCATGGGCTGACTGGGAATCAATTTACAACCAGCATCTTTTGCAACCTTTGTATCCAGGAAGGAGTGTGATGCACCACTGTCAACCAAAATCACAATTGGCCTCTTCTTGAGCATTCCCTGGATTCTGAATGTGTTGGCACTCACTTGTCCAGCCATGGTATAAACTGACAATTCAGAAGGTCTATCACTAGGATTCTCTTGAGTGTAGTCTTCCTCCTCCAAGAAGTCCTCATCCTCAGCTAGGATAAAGTGCAAGTGTTTCTGTTTACACTTATGTCCAGGTGTGAATTTTTCGTCACACCTAAAGCATAACCCCTTAGCTCTCTTATCCTGTAACTCCTTTGGTGTTATAGCTCTCTGTAAAATTGGCTTGTAATCTGTTTGTGGCAATTTATCGAACACCTTAGGGGTAAATGACACCTGCTTGGCCTGTCCTCCAGAATATGAAATTCGAGGCAGAGGTTTCTGATTCATGGATAGTAACACACATTCCTGGCATCTGGCAGCTTCTACTGCAGCTGACATAGTAGCAGGGTCCATTAGCCGAACCATAGCCTTAATCTCATTCTTAAGCCCTCGGATGAAGCAGGAAACATAATGATACTCAGATAACCTAGGGCACTGCAGTTGTACCATGCATTTCAACTCCTCAAATTCAGCTAAGTACTCATCTACATATCCAGTCTGTTTTAACTGGTGGAATTCATCCACTGCCATCTCCATTGACTTACAACCAAAACGCTTTAATACTTCTTCTCTAAGAATTGGCCAGGTTAAGAAAGGAAATCCTGAACTCAAACCTCCAAACCAAATATCAGCCGATCCTCTCAAGTGCATTTCAGCAAACCCTACCTTGTGATTTTCAGGCGTATTATGAATCTGGAAAAATCGTTCGCTCCTCCGAATCCATTCCATTGGAGCTTCCCCAGTGAAAATAGGAAAATCGAGTTTAGGAATCTTACAGGATTGCTCTGATCGTTCACCTTTCGAAGAAGTTTCAGTTGAATCGACTTGAACTTGCTCATCACGACGTGGCGTGGGCAACAATCCATCGCCAAAAGCATTTATTCTAATCAGAAGCTCTTTGGAGCGATCGGAGGTAAAGCAGATTCGAACTTCTGTTCTACCTTTTCGAAGAACGCTGCCATCATTTGACGCATAGATACACCTTGAGAAACGATTTTGTGATCCAGTTCTTCAAACTTTGCAGTAAACTCCTCGTTCACCTTCTGGTGCGAAGAACGTAACTCCTCAATCGATTTGGCAGCCATGATCAATGATTACAGGCAGAGGAATGACCTCTCTGATACCAGATGTTAGGACTGTGATCCTAACTAGGGTTTAGAAGATAGAAGTAGTTGAGAAAGGGGGAAGATCAGAGAGAAGAAAGAATTAGGCGGGAAAGATATTTCTATTAGCAATCAAAAATGAGCAATATACAACACACACTTCCCTTATATACCTCTTGGCTCAAGGAGGTAAGGGACCCACACACTTATTCATCTACTTAGAAATATCTAGAAATATCTAGTTCCTAACATGTTGTACCCTTCATCATGTATAACAGATGTTACTAGAGCAATAGGATTACCTGCCATAACAGCATAATTACTTGAATTTCATGCCCCCATCAGTTCAGCAAGTTGGCCCAAATCCACTAAGCCTAAACTTAATTTCCCACTAAGCATCTTTAGAAGCATACCATTAAGGTTAGATCGTGTGTTAGCACTATTAGAAACATCCAGAACAGAGCAACAACGACATAATTACCATCATTCTGAAAAGCTAGCCTTTGTTCCCTAGTTTGAGTCTCTAATTTGATCAAAGCAGTGGCACGAAATCTAGAATTCCAAGTTTTTAAAGAACACGCAATCCCACCCGGATCGAATGATGTGAATGCATGAGATAGAAGTTTCAAATTCAAAGGTCGCAGTCCATTCTCCGCTAAAATATGATCAGCTTCATCAAACACTAGAATATTCAAATTTCCATAAGGTGGGGGTGAAGATCATCAAAAAAGTAATAGCTTGAATTGCAATAGGCTTCTCAAACGTCTCCATGGCATTGGGTGGATGGCCAGCAAGGGAAATAAATGAAATAGTACAATCAAGTGAGTCTCTGGTTTGTAAGATTGCACCAGTAAGATGGTACACAAGCTCTTGAAGTGTTCTGGTCATAGCAACAGACGAGGAGGACATATTGACGCCCTCTTTTGCATTTACTTCAATGAATATGAGTCCAAAAGAATCCAATCTGATAATAACTATGTGCATACTCTGAACGTCATGCGAATCACCCGGGTCAAATAAGAACCCAGCCACTTTAGCGTTATCACCAACTCCCACTCTCTGACCCTTGGTATCACCTCTCTCAAATTGATTTTGCAATACCCCATCACAATAAGCAATTGTTTTCAGACTCAGGACATTTGGTATGTGACGCTTATCTTGAGCAGAAAAGGAGCTTGCGAAATCTATCTCACTAACTATAACAGGGGTCTTCTTAATTTTCGTAATATTGACCAAAGAAATGCTTGGAGGAACAAATTCAACTTTCTTTAGTTCATCTACCATTACTTCTTGCATTAAATCTGTTCCATTACTTGAAATAGCCAAAATACCAGAAATGTCTATCAATGTTTCCACTTCATCATCTGTTGACATTTTTTTCCAGCAACAGTTGTGTTAATGTTGTCCTGCGAACCCTGTTCCCCAAGGAAACCCTCAACGTTTTGAGCATTCAGAATAGTGAGCTGACTCACGTCCTGCTGTGATGGTTGTCCGGGCGTTGCGTCTCCAAGCTCGAATTCCTCTGTAATGGTAACATTTGATGAGGGCTTTTCACATTCAAAATCCTTACACGCATCGAAATGAGCAGGCAGCCGTATTTGAACCCAAATGGAAACACTCGTCCCAGACGCACAAAGAATATTATCATCCTCTTTTCTGTTCGGTTTGTTGCTGTCTGGTTCACTGGAGACTTTTGTTGAACAGTTGGGAGGTATAGATCCATCAGCCTGTAGGTACTCATTCTTTTCAGCTTCTTCCTGCTTGCTTAGTTGATTGAGGCATTTTGTCGACACTTGGTGGGTGAGAATCTGTTGAACAACAAGTTTCTCATTCTGGGCCATGAAGAAATGTAATCCTTACCATCCACGAATCTAAAATCTTGCTGTCTCTTCCACCATGAACAAGTTGTACCTTTTAATCTGGAAGCTGCTATTTCATATTGTAAGCCCTCGGGTGTATGCATTTCTTCGAAATAGTCATCCATGGTGTCAATCCAATCAATAATATTCAACGTAAGCAATGACCCATCAAAAATCGGCAAATCTTTTACGAACATGATGGTGTGAGACCCATTCTGCCATTGTTGAGTGAATAAACTTCTATTTCTTCGAACATATTCTGATTTGCTGCTACAAGTACATCTTCGTTCATAACTCTCATTGATTTCACCAATTTGAGTACGAGAGAAAACTCGTTCTGCTTGTCGGGAACACGATCAGCTCCGAGTTTCAGCTCTTCCACAGCTTGACGCGCCTCAAGCATGGTACGATCAAACTTCTGGTCAAGCTTTGAAACTGCGTCCCAAAGGGCCCTCGAGTTCCGTCAGATCCTCTGCTACCTTCCGCAACACTTCCGGTCATCATGAGATCAAGGGAAAGGCCCTCAGATGGCTCCGATACCAGATGATGCAATTGGTATTTGATAGATAATCCAAATGCAGAAAACTCAGCAATATTCGTAAAGGTGATACAATATTCAGGCATTTAAAACATAATCCTAAAGGAGATAGGGTTTGGGGGCTTAAATACCCCAACATAAATAAGCCAAAATGACATAAGTGACCCTCTTTACAAACTAAATATAAAATGACATAAACAACCCTCAAGATGTTTATACGTATAAATAACTCAATCTTGGTTCACTACATCAATGACACATCCTATTACAAGTTTTTAATACATCAACTTAATATATCCAAGAATATATAGGGGTCAAGGGTGAATATTTAAAAAAATTAGTGGGTCAGTTAGTACATATTAGTGATTAAATTTTCAAAAAGTGATATAAAATACAATGAAATTTCTTTTTTTTTTTTTTTTTTTTTTGGGGGCGGGCGTTGGAGGTCACTTGACCCAAATCCTATTGAGTGCCGCCGCCCCTGCCTAGGACCATAAGGTGTCAAGTTCAAGTCCGACCAAGTGTGGTAGTTATTGTCCATTTTATGCAGTGTCATTGTCCACCGTGTGTATGGTTAAAGGTATATTGTTTGCGTAAAAAAATGCAAGTCCAATAAATCATACCCTCTCCTAATCTTTGAGAAGAAGGAACCTCCCCCCACGCAAGAAATACCAACATCAGATGTATTCAGTCTGCATCCGTATAAATCAAAGAAATTCACCTATCATTGAGAATCAGGAAAGAACATACAATTTACTTCCTCCGCAAGAACTGAATAAATAGAATGAATTCATAAGCCAACACTCAAACAAAAAGTAATATGTAATAACGATAACTACACGGAAATAAGGCTATGTTTGACTGTCTCCCACATAACCATTTTCAGCTCTAACAATCAATCAATAATATCTAAACAATTACATGTTTACCAACCTCCAGAAGCTCACTTTGAAAACCATTCTCCGTGTACCATATATCACAATTATATTGATTACAAGCAACCATTTCACCTTAAACTTCAAATACTTTTTCCTCTCCTCACTTTACACAGCCCAAAAAAAAAAATAGAACTATACAACAACCAACATTGTTAAAATAAATAAATCCAAATAAAAAGTGCAGCCAGGGTTAATGAGACTTATAATGCATTATTTTAGGATATGATGATGCACAAGCATATTCCCGGACAAAATTTCAATCACCCCTCCGAAATCTCTCAAATAATTTTTTTCTTTCACTTTTATGCCCAAAAGACAATGCTGCAAGACAATATCTAGCGAATACTAATTCGACCATATTAAAAGAAGCATTTTGAGAATTAATATAAGTATGATGTGGCCTATGTTTGACTTTTCCACACGTTCTTGATATAAATGTGAAACTAAACTAATCTCTACAAATTCCTTAAAACAAACAGCCAAACTGACCGTAAATTGTGACCTATGCTCTTCTGACAGCACATTATGGGTAATTTGAACCCGAAAGTTTTGATCTCGTTTTGGGCTCCCCCTTGTGAAGGGCAAGGATTAAAAGATTGCTCCCTCAGTCCCAAATTATAATATCATTTTTTTGTAAATCATATAAGAATAGTGGCTGATTTACTAGTTATCCTCATTGAATTAGTATTCTTCCAGAACCTAAGTGTAACCACTGGACAAATAAAAAATATAAAATTATAATTCAATGAACTGTAACTTTGATATGGACTTAAAATATGAGACGGAAAGAATACATAGGCGAAGACAGGCAACATATAACATATTGATAATAAAGATGATACTATCAAAGCCTCGTCTCAAGGCACAATATAGCCAATTACACAAACTTCAAACTGTGGCATGGCAAAACATGACAAGCACGAGCATAGGGGGGAAAAAAAGGTGAAAGTAACATACCAACAGAATTCCCAAATTATGCTCTGAGGAATTTCCGGACTTGTAATAAGTCTGTATATGACCAAGAATTGAAAAATAAACAAATAATTAATGAACCGATGAAAGAGGATACAGAAACAAACAGAACGAGCTATGCAGGACAAAAGAGACGTGATATTAGAAGAGCAAGGCTAAAAACAAGGGACAAATCAGCCCCAATGCTGTGTCAATTGGACTAACAAGAGATGATATGAAGTCATAAAAAACTGTCACTTTCCCAGACAAATGTACATAATAACCTCAGAAACACCACCTCAGCATACAAAACGCAATTATACTTCATCTAACCACAAGGTAGAAATGAATATCATGTTTGTTTCTCCAAATAAACGCTGCAGGAATTAAAAAATAAGAAATAAATCGACCATCCAAATTTTACATTAATTACCTGCAACATAGTAATAATCATGACAAGAAGTGCATAAGAACCAATTCCACCTGTATACACCTGAAGAGCAACCAAAAAACAATTTCAGAACAGACAAACCCCACCAGAAAGATAACAGTATAATAAAGACAACAATATGTAATACTTCGTGAAAGAAGAGATTCACCTCATTCAACTCCCGCTGTTGGAGAAAAATTTTCAAAATTAAACACAATGGTCGAAGCGGAGGCCACTGGGATATACCATCCTAAAAATGATGACATATACTTGTTAGAAAATGGCAAGGGTGCCTAGCAGCATGAAATATCAAATCCACATGACAAACCTTTATAAATTCAGCTGCTTTTGGTCCATTCTGCATGTCAAAACTGTAGAAGAAATTAAAACATCAGATCAAACAAATCACAATACATGAAATCTACACTAACTTCTTTATTTAAACAAAACAGGCAGGGAGCGCAAATGGGGAGAAGAAGTCCAATTTAGTGAGATGATCAAAATGAACTACGCATCGCCTTCTTCATCAGCTCTGTTAACATGTAAACTATAAAGATCATAGTATTCTTTTTTTTAATTGGAATAAAGATCATAGTATTCAAGTAGCAGGCTCTCTAATTGGGTTGTTTGTGGTTGTGTACCAGCTGTGGCAGGTGAGGAATACAAGAATTTTTCAGAATCTTAATAGGCCATCCTATGTTGTCAGATGGAGGTAAAGAAATGTTTGAGGCAATGTCCGCAGAATGGGGGGAAGATGGTGTGTTGTACTGCTGCTGTGCAGATATGAGGATTTTCAGTAGCATATGGCTATTTATATTTATTATGTGTACATTGTAAAGTAATGAGTTGATGGTGCAATAAAATTTCAGATTTACAAAGGGAAAAAATATCTACACCAACACATATGAACAAAAAATTGTAATTCCTACAATTTTTATCTACGCTAAACTAATACAAGGTCTTACAAGAATTATTTTCATGGAGCTTTTTTCGCAGAGAAGCATCTGGTATTTATGGTAAATATTAAATCATATCTTTTGTGCCACCCACAATAGTAGTATGTACCAGTCCTTACATTTCTATGCACATCCCTCAACCAGAAACTTCAAAGAAAATAATGCTAAAGTTAATGGAATAGCAGCACCACCTTTCAGTGATCAGGACAAGTAACCAATAACAGAGACTAGAAAACGTGTTGACAAACCTGACATCGAATGAAATGCCGCTTTTCTTCTCAACAAACTTGATAATAGGCACGCGAGCCTTTCCAATCACCTGATTTTTCCAAAAGCAACACTTGAGAAAGAGTGGCCATAAAATTTAGCAAAACATATAAATCCGCAATTCCTTGTGAATAACACCTGTATCTTCTTTGCAATCTGCTTTTGCGATAAGGCTCTCGAAAGAGCAACCAAGCCATGTTGAGGACTTTTTATACTTGAACCCAATATCACAGCCTGAATTCAAGCAAGCAGCAAATATAAAACAAACAAAAAGTAACAGAATGGTCAAAAGTAGGTAAACAGCACACCCAAAACAGGCATCTTAAACACAAATTACGACTGACATGACATCGTCATCTTTCCAAAGAAAAGCACAGCCATCGTGTTTCTTGAGAAGACTTTATGATCAAGAACATAATCAAGTCTCCTTTCAGTAAAATATGGGTACACGCAGGCAGATAACTAAATATGTAGGACAATCAATACCACTGATGCCCGGCCTAAAGGAAAGACTACCAACAAAAGAATGATAATAAAACATGTATGCCTGGATCTGCTGGAGGTTTTGGGAAATTCGGAATGGGAGAATCCGGGGTAAGACTTTACGTCACTGTCCCTAGCTATTTTCTTCAGATATACCACGAAAAGAATGACAACTAGGCAGAATCATGAAATGTATACTTTGCTAAAGTGCATCAATGAACGATAATTAGTAATCTGCTCTTTGCCTTTAAAAGGCAATCATCATGTTTTGAACAATAATAAATATAGATAGGAATAAAAAGAACCACCAACTTCATTTTTGGGGACTATTTACGTTTTTAGCTCATGTATTTGGCATAGAGAATTTTAAATTCAGTATCTGAACTTACAACAGAAACAACAAAGAAGAAAAACAACAAAACTCAGAATTGATGAATTATATACAAAACTGTGCATGTACATAAGTATAAAATGCAAATATAAGGGTACATGTACGTCTGTATAATTATATATAAACACAAAGCTTCTCCGTTGTGGAAAAAGGTACAAGGCCATCCAAGGCAAGTTGCATACAGAAAGTAAGAACGTTCATGCAACCTCTGTATCCATAAAAGGAGAAGAAAAAGAAAAAAACTCGGAGTTAGAAAGATACATCAATATCACTCGTCGGAAGATAAAGCCCGGTTTTGAATGATCCAAAAATTTCAACCTGCATCATAATAACATTGATTATGAACTCTGTAGACATCAAAAGAGTGAACCATATATATGTGCATCTCCCCCACAGTACAGTGTATCCAATGAATTTGGATGCATACCTTGCAGTTGGGCCAGATATATTTGATAACATCACAAACAGATCGTATAGCTTCAGTACGAGAAGCCTCCTCCTCCGGAGTTGGAGATAAAAAATTAGCAAAATCAACTATCTCTGCAATAATCAAATCAGAAGATTAGAACAACAAACAACACCTCCCAATAACAAGCCTCCCAATTGTTGCTCATAATTATCCCATGCAACATACATTACAAAAAAATATAACAGTAGCAGTAGTAGTTAATAGACTAAAGCTTTGACCCATCCTTTTTGAGTTACTTTAAAGAGAAAAAAAAGAGTGATTGAAGTTGTGAGTGTTGCCGATCTCGCTAAAACTTGCACCTAGCAAAAGTACCAAACGGCTATTGGGATTGAATGGTTTTTCAAGCTAACTATGGATGTTTTCGTTATTAAAAGCACAGGGCATAGCAAAAACAGTTTCAAAGCTAATCGAAACAAAGCAGTTAGAGCTAAACTACAATGGGACCCATAAAAATAACTTCCGCTGAGCAATGAGAAAAGTATGAGAAATTAACCAAACCTTTATGCAGTTGAAGCATTGGACTTTTAAACCGACAACTAGCACGAAACCAGGTGCCTTCGAATCTTCTATCTTTCTCTTTAACTTCTTTCGCTGGCGTTGCATGTGACTGAACTGGAGTTGCAGCAACATCATCCTCAGCATCGACGTCAAGGGAGAAAAAATCAACAGCGGCGGATTCAATAGGAGCTGAATCAAGAGAGGAAGCTATTATTTCATTACGAAGAACAACGTAAGATTCCTCAGAATCGCCTGAAGTTGAAGCCGGCGGTGGCGGAGGAGTTGACAACGGGCTTAGGGTTTCGTATAGGCAAGAAATTGACTCCGCCGTTTCCATGACGTCGGATGGAATAGTTTGGCAGTGGTGAGGCTCTAGACCGGGTTTGGTTTAGATTTTGGGTATATTCTTTTTATTTTCGCGGTAAATTTCGCATTGATTAATCTCGGCCGAACAGTCGGTTATTTATTAATCTCTTTTTAAATTTTTTTTTTTTTGTTGAGAAATCTCTCTTTTTATATTGAATCCCAATAAAATAAAAAGGTCAAAAATTATTTTTTAATACAAAATAAATAAATATGACACATAAAGTTGTAAAAATGACAAAAATTTACCCGACGGACCAAAATACCTTTCTTTAACCTAAAAACGGAAATAGAATTCAATTCAACAAAAAAACTCGTTCATCCGCCATTAACACACGATTCCACCAACGCATTTCCTCCAAAACTGAAGAAATTGGTGCGATTCCACCGGAAATCATTCAGAAAATCATTCGATTAGAAGCAAAAACCAGTAACTTCGAAGATTTTCACAGCTTTTTGCACAATGCCTAAAAGAAAAAGGAGCTCTGAAAACAACAACGACGAAGAAGAAACAAAACAACTAGGGTAAAGATCTGAGAACTGAAATCATATTGAATTTTTGCATTTTCTATTATGTATTTCGAATTTGAATTATATTATACTAGTTATATAAACTTCTTACTGCAAAATCACTAAATGCAACCCGGTTCTCTCCTTCTATGTTGTTTAATTTCTAAGAAACTAGAACATACTGCAGAATTGTTAGTTAGAATTCATAGTTCTAATCATAATAGAATGTTGCTGAAGTGTTACTGTATGTGCATGTCATGTATATACTGATTTGCGAATAATGTGAAAGAATAATGACAATTTGTACTGATAATGTATCTTTTTCATTTGTATCTTGGTGGAATGAAAATACCATTGTTCCTCCGCACTCAAAGCATTAACTCTACCAGAGGACCATTTGTATTGGATTCTTTTCCATAAATTTTGCTGTCACGAAATTTGAAATTTTGTTTTGTTTGAATCAATACATCGGTGTTTTTTAACGCTATGAATTGGATTCTGCAACCACCGTTACAATCATGTTTGCCTGGTTTGTTAAGCCCGAAACAACTCCATGGTATTTTCAAAATCCAGTTGATCCACCGATTCCTTTACCTCCATGGTTTTGGTATCAATATCTTACTTTTTAAATTGTTTTTTCTTTTATTTTTGGTATTCTTGATTTTTAAGCTTACCCATTTGCGTTGTCTTCCGGTGTTTGTATTACTTTATTTAACCTCGGATGCAATCGGAGCATTGTGTGGAGTGAGAAACACATCAAAGCACAAAAGTCCAACAAAAATGTCAACTCCGAAATAACGCAAGTTTGGTTCTCCATCAGCCTTTAGTTGTTGTACACTGTAATGTTTTTAAATTGGGCTTTGACTATGAAGTGTTTTTATTCCCGATATTCCCTCAATACTGGGCTTTGATTATGAAGTGTTTTTATTCCCGATATTCCCTCAATTATAATTGATTCATTGTGTTACGGTGATTGTCCAATATTGTTACAATGATTCATTCCGGAGACTTCTCATCATAATTGATACAAATTTGTTGTCTTAGGGCATTTAATCAACGAAAGGCCTAAGGTTTTGCGATAATTGAAAAGGTTTCTTTTGTGTTCATGGCTATTGGTTTAGGGATCGTTCTAATCGAATATGGACTTCTTGTTAATTATAATAACTATAAAAAGGAATTAATCTCCTAAATTATTATTATTAAATCACGTTAGTCTTCTGATAAAAAAACAAGAGGACGACGGCAAAGACGGAAGAGCAACGCACAGTTTTTAGAAAAAAGGGAGAACGTAAACTCCAATCGCAAGGCAATCCGTTTATCGTTTCAAGATGCCGCATTAGAGAAAAGTGATCACTGCGACGAGACGCAACTTTGGAAAACAACCTCTCCTTGTTTCGTAAGTTTTCAGTTTAGCCCTAGTTTTTTGTAATCGTCGAGTTTGATTCTTCAAAAATCCATATCTTTCAATCCGTAGCTCTATTTCGCTGCCATGAGTAGTCGAAACGATCGTCTTGGAGCGTAGATCGTTCTAAAAATAGTTTTATAGAGAATAATCCAGGTAATCTTCTGTTTCACAAACTTTTTCATTTAAGGTTTTACAAGAAAGATAGGGTTTTTAGGGTTACTTGTTGATCAATTAGGTTTCGAGTTGAAGGCTTAGAAGATCAGCAGTACCTTGAAGTTTTGGATCGTTTTGCTAGCAATAGAGGTAAGAGGCTCTTCCTAACGAATAATTACGGTTTTTCAATGTTTAGGTTGAGTTTAGTGTTGTTTGTAGCAAGGATTTTTATATGTTGTTGTTATGCTATGAAATGTTATACTATGTTTAAAGTATGTTTTGCTGCCGTTTATCTGTGATATTTGGTGTTGAACATGTTGGGAAAGGGTTAGAAATCGTTTAAGCGCTGAAAACTGAAAGTTAGGGTTGTTCTGACTGAATGCATGAGCATTCAGTGGGCACGCATTGCCCTGACAGAACCATCCAGGGTGTTGCTGGGAGGTCAATGCGTGCGCATTAAGCTCTATGCATGCGCACTGGCTCTAGTTTTTGTGAAAAGTTGTGTTTTAAGTCCAGATTCTAGTTTTAAATGTGTTCTCTTGATATGATAACACTAAATGAAAATGAACAAGCCTCGATTGAGTTTCTGTTGCGTTTAGTTCCGGCACCGAATTACTCTTCCAAAGAGTTGAAGTTCGGGACCGTCGAAAGAGCATGAAAGGCTTGTGCTTTGATGAATTAGCATTCATCAATGTCTGTGTAATTGCTAGGCCTTGTCTGCGTCTAATGGTCTAGGAAAGAGAGTAGTGTATGTGAGGGAGCTTACTTAAAAACACTTAGGTGGCTAGTTAACAATTTATAAAACACATACTTGACTAGTAAAAGATTAAACATCATGCCATTCTTGGATAGACACATGTGTATATCAGCTATGTGACGAGTTCGGACAAATGGATAACTCTGTGACCCACAGGCGGCCAAATGATAGGGGGACTTCACCGAACAAGTATGCATGCCGGGGAATCCCGGGACTAACAATGCAAGACACTGTTGGTTGGAAACCATCTCGTGGTGGTCACACCTCGCGTAGTGCCCTTGAGTGCGGATATAACATAGATAAGTTAAGATAGAAACGTATAGTCATGACATTTTGATGGACATAAAGTGAACCATAGATTGAGTCGGTCTCCTGAAGGTAACTTAATAATTCTAATAATAACCTTTTCATTGTAGAACTTAGTTATTCATTATCTTCTCACTTTTACTAAGTACTTTGTACTTACCTCCTTTGCATTTTCTTTTGTATGCATTGTAGGGTGAGAAGACAAACAGGTTGACCAAGGGTAGATGATGACTTTTGATGATGCGTTATGATGAAGTTTATTGATGTTTACCTTCATTTCCTTAATTTATATATTGTACTAGACTGATTTGTAATTATTTTCAAACTGTTGTACTTTCCTTTAGACTCTTTGTAAGACAAGTTTGTAGCTTTTGTACTTCGTATTCTGTAAGGATCCGCTGCTGTAAGTTTCCTCTTTCTATCTTTAGAATGGTTGTAATCTATTCCTAGTAGCATTTATGTTTTTACCCGAGTCTTTTTAGCTTATGTTTGCTTTATTTTGATACTACGACATAGAGGCTTGCGTATAAGGTTAGATTTATTTAATATTATACGCGCCGAACGTTTCTCTTCCGGATAAGGGCTCGGTATTCGGGAGCGGGGCGTTACGGCACATCCGTGTTTATTTTCTACGAGTGGTGAAATTCTCATTTCTGTCTCAAAATGTAGTGAAGGATTTGCTTTACATTAAGACTAATGAAATCGCACAGAAAGGTGTGATATAAGTGGCAACAAATGATGCAATATTCATTGTTGTATCAGCCGAGAGGTTTACTGTAACGCCCCCAGACCTGGCGCCTGGTAACGCTACATGAGCCATAAATTGTCCGGTCAACTGCTTAGACCGTCGTCCTCGCTTGGTCTAAAAGGGCTAACCCGAGTTGACAAGATATTTTATTCTGTAACGCCCCCAGACCTGGCGCCTGGTAACGCTACATGAGCCATAAATTGTCCGGTCAACTGCTTAGACCGTCGTCCTCGCTTGGTCTAAAAGGGCTTACCCGAGTTGACAAGATATTTTATTTCTCACACTTATATGGAGGTGAGCTTTCTGCTAATTTCCCGATGTGGGATTTTACATTCTCACCCCCTAGAAGGTGGGCGTCCTCGCCGGGGACGGCAAGATCGGTCTGGATCGCCCCTACCGCAGGCAACAACTACACCATCTTTCTTATACGGTGCAGCGCTTAGGGCCGTCTGATAGTCGTCTCTGATACCATTCTGTAACGCCCCGTTCCCGGACACCGAGTCCTTATCCGGAAATCGAACGTTCGGCTTACGTATAAAAGGAATTTACTTTTATTTTATACGTGCCGAACGTTCGATTTCCGGATAAGGACTCGGTGTCCGGGAACGGGGCGTTACATTTACGAATCAAATTATTGTATGCTGCAAAGGTTGAATTGTTTAGATAGGTGGATTATATGTACTTGGATCAAGTTATTCTCACTCTTTCATTTAATGACTTTTGTAAGTTTTTTTTAGCATTTCTCTGTTTACTTGATGCCTTTTATTTATTCATTTTTGTTCATTTCCATGTTCCAAAAAATTTCATTAATATGTTATTCTGAATAATTTGTATTCTATAATGCAAGAATTTTTTTTCGGCAGGTATCAGAATGTTCACGGTTATGCCAATTATTTTACCCATTTGGAAGTTGGGTGTATGGCCAATCAACATAGTTAGATCCACTGATAATACATAAAGGTTTTCTTATTCTGATACATAGTGACGGCTTCAAGTAAGATTAGCTGCTTTGATCTATATTCATCTGCATGATTTGTTATTGCATTCGCTTTAGTTATTCCTCAAGTTTTGGAATGAAATGGACACAATTTTTATTTCATCCGGCAATGATGAGGTTTCATGTTTCGTATTTGGAAAAGGTTTCCAGTTCCGTTCAATTCAATCTGAAGAATATGTTGAAATGCTTGCAATGCACATTTATTATTATATACATCGCAAGAGTGGATTCACAGATTTCTTGAAATGGAATTTGAAAGGCATTTTATTTTTTTGGTGTCATATGATTAAATTATTGGGTTATTCTTTGGATATTTATTGTGCGGTGGTTCAACTACTTATTTTTTCACGCTTCATGCCTTTTTTTGTGAATTATTTATGGATTCTGTTGCACGGCTAATCCTGACTAGCTACAGATTGGTGGAAAAATTACTAATGTAGTTTATGTTTTTTTCGTTAATGCTCCTGACTGAATCAAAGGCTGAAACTAAGATCTTTTGTTAGGTTTTATTTTACATGAATTTTGAGATCATCCGCAAGAGATTAAAAAATGTTGTGTATTGAAGTATTGCTCAAAATCAATGAGGCGTAGTGTACGGTTACCGGAGAATAATATGGTTTGAATTGACTTAACATAAACACCAATGGCTCAATAAACATGTAAGGACAACTAGAGATTGACGTAAATAGCTCCGGGAGGGAAGATCCTTGGGGCAATGCATACAAGTATTTTGGATATTTTGAAAGAAGCTTTTGTTACGCACGGGTGAATAAAAAGGTGAAACTGAAGACGTGTGATAACAAATTTGTTCAGCCTCTTCATAGTTTAAGTACTCATACAATTCCTCAATCGGATATTGTTGTAGCAAATCCTCTGTTACCAGAAATACTAACATTGCATCTTAATCATGATAATATAATCAATCCTAATACTCAGCCAAATTATATACCCTCACTACCCTTACCTGTGGTTTCAGCTATGCATGATTTTTCACATATGCCCTCTGTCTTTCCCATCTATGACCCTAGCAGCAATTATATTGTTTCTTCCTCTGATGTTGTACCTCCTGTAGGTATCCTTCAGTTAAAAAAATCACATAAGAAAAAAAAACCATCAAATGATATACAGTATGCTCATAACTCCCCTGCATTCATTTCATCGTCTTCTAGCATCTTACCATATATTGACAGCTGTAGTTATGTGGAGCTATTAAGTTTTTTCATGAATCTCCCACTTTTTGCTGCAGTTTGGGTGGCATTGTTTTGGTTTGTACTCCCTTGCCAAGTGTGTTGGTAGATTTAGTAACTTCTGATTCCAAAGAGTCTAAGAACTTTAGATCATGCATTAGGACTTATAATAATTGGCATTTACTTCCCTAGATGCAACATATGATAAAGATTTGTCTCGACGAAATAAATGTGTATACACTTTTAGGGTTCAAGGTCAAGTTTATCATTTCATGCCAGACTTGTTAGGCACAAATGAATCTTCAAAAAACCTTCAGTTTTACCTTCATGATACAAAGCATAAAATAAGTAATAGACTCCTATGTTGTCCAAGATTGTACGAGATGTCACTCCAAAAAATCCTCTTGGTCCTTGAGGAAAATCCATATACCAAGTTCTTTAGAAGTTTACGAAACGAATCAGGCCTTGACGAACATGATATTCTGTTGTATTGCAATCCACACATAGACCAGCGTGTTTATAACAAACCTTCAGTTCATCAGGTTGCTGGCATTTTAGTAAACGGGACTGAAAATCACCACAGAAGTGTCAAAATATTCACCCATAGTGGTCGTCCTCATAGCATTCAGTATTATTATGCATGTTATGATCCTCTTCAATATCCTTTGTTGTTTCCTTATGGTCAATTAGGCTGGCACCAAGGTATTCTTAAACAAAGTGTCAAAAAAAAGTACAAAGCGAAATAGATCAGATCTTTTAAACATGACATTGAATCCTTTTAATGTATCTAATGATGAGGATTTATTGAAACATGAAGAACATACAATGAATATGAACATAGATAATCCAAACAATGTCTCAATACGAGAGTACTATTGCTACAAATTTCAGATTAGATCTTTATACCAATCATATCTCCTGCATTTTGGCCGTCTATTTCAACAATATGTTGTGGATATGTTTGTGAAACTAGAAACACAGAGATTAGACTACTTTAGATCCCAGTAAGAAAACATAAGGCATGATTTTTTGCAGGGAGTTGCTGATGCTTTTGCAATCGGTGAAAAGGTTTGTGGCCAGATAGGTCAGCGTGTTGTCCTACCAGCCACTTTCATAGGCGGTCCTAGACACATGAGGAAAAAATACTTAGATGCTATGACCTTAGTGCGTAAATTTGGGAAACCTAACATCTTCTTAACAATGACATGCAATCCAAACTGACCTGAAATAAAGGAACATTTGAAATATAGTGAGTTGTAGGCCAGATCTCATGTGTAGAATTTTTAGAGCAAAATTAAAAGAACTAAAAATTGAGTTATTTAAAAAGAAACTATTTGGCTCTGTTGCAGCACACACATATGTGATTGAGTTTCAAAAGAGAGGTTTACCCTATGCCCATTTCCTGTTAATACTGAAGCCACAATTTAAGTTATACCGTCCAGAAGACTTTGATTGTTTAGTTAGTGCTAAAATTCTTGATAAAATCGCTCATCCCCACTTACATGCTTTGGTTTTGAAACATATGTTGCACGGTCCGTGTGGTAATAAAAATCCTACTAATGTGTGCATGAAAAAAAAATGGCACATATAGAAACTTTTATCCTAAGTCATTTTATGATGAAACAAATGTCACAGATGATGCTTATCCGAATTACCGTAGGAGAAATAATAATGTGCGCGTAAAGGTAAGGAATGTTTGGTTGGACAACCGATGGGTTGTGCCATACAATGCTTACCTTCTTGCAAAGTTTGATTGTCATATCAATGTTGAAGTTTGTTCAACAATAAAGGCTGTTAAATATACTTATAAGTATATTTGTAAAGGTAGTGATCGAATTCTATTCAATGTGTCAAATCAAAATCAACCTAACACACTTTCTAAAGCCAACGATGAAGTGAATGAAATAGATCAATATAGAAGTGGTAGGTGGATTTCAGCACCTGAATCTTTGTGGCGGATCTTCAGGTTTCCTCTTACTGAGATGAAACCTGCAGTCATACAAATGCACTTGCATTTAGAAAATTACCAACCAATCACCTTTAAGAATAAACAGCTTCTTTCAAACGTACTTGAGAATACTATGAATAAGAAAACCATGCTCACCGAATTTTTCATGATGAATCAGACTAATTCCATTGCCAAAGCAAAAAATTGTACTTATTCACAATTCCCAGATTTCTTTGTTTGGCTCCCAGACGAAAAAACATGGAAAGTACGATTAAGAGGCGATTCAGTTGGTAGGGTTGTAACTGTACAACCAACTGAAGGTGGGCGATATTTTCTAGGATTGCTTTTAAGTGAGGTTCGTTGTCCAACATCATATACAGACCTAAAGACTGTCAATGGACATATGCTTTCCACATACCATGAAGCAGCTTTAGAACGTGGCTTATTCGAACAGAACAATAATCAAGAAGAATGCATGTTAGAAGCTGCATTGTACCATATGCCTTGTGCCCTTAGAAAACTATTTGCTGATATACTTATACATTCATGCCCAAACAATCCTTCTCATGTATGGTCCAAATTTGAAGAAGACATGTCAATTGATTTTACTCATGGATCGAATTTGCCAAAACATTTGATTAGGAAGAAAGTCTTACATCAAATAAACTCGTTAGTTGGTATGGGAAAAAGTATTAGACATTTCAACATTTGTCCAGAAAATTTCTCAGAAACTTTTGATGTGTTACATGACCCTAACCGAGAACTAAGGATAGAACAAAATCTTCCAGTTTCTACTACAGATTTATCATCACTGACCCTCATTAATGCAGAACAATATACAGCCTTTGCATGTATAACTGAGGCAGTTTTTCAAAACAAACCAGGGGCTTTCTTCATAGATGGCCCAGGTGGCACCGGTAAAACATTCCTTTGCCGAGCACTTCTTGCACATGTCCGTTCAACGGGCAATATAGCGTTAGCCACAGCAACATTAGGCATAGCTGCTTATTTATTGCCAGGGGGTGAATGATGAGAGTCAACTTCACTATGCTCCGGTGCATGTTTTAGCCCCCATTTACGACACTTTTGGCTTGGTTTGGGTAGTTTTAAACCGTTTATAGGGCGAAATCACATTGAGCATTCACTATGAGGCAAACCATCAAATAGATGGAAAATCTCACATTTTTCACGATGTTTTGGTCCTTTACGAGCCATATGTTTCTTGCGGAATTACGCTCGATATGTTGTTTGGTATGTGAAATGCAGGAAATAGGTGACTCGTATACCCGGAAGTTGAGGCATGAGGCTTAGAAAGATGAAACCGAAGCTCGGGGATGGAAAAGTTGAAGAAAAAAAACTTAAATTCACAACTCTGCATTCCTGGTACTTACCGAAGTCATCTTGGTGGTCACCAGAACTCACCATATGTTGGGCAGAATGTACAGAAATCTCGGTAGTTACCAGACTAATCTGGGTACTTACCGAGATTACTGCAAAATGGATACCTGCGTTTTTTTTTAGACGAAAAAACAGTTTTTTCTCACCCAATTCCACACACACACTCTTAGACACTCCTCTACCCTTTTAGGTCGAAATTTCCCCCCTCTCTCCCTTAGATTAGCTCTTCTTTCACTCTTTTCTCTTAGATTAAACACAATTTAGCTTAGATTCAAGCTCTCTTTGTTGGATTTTTGCATTTTGGCTTCTCTTCTCCATCTTTGGACATGGGTGTTGAAGATACTTGATGTAATCCATATTTTGCTGCGATTTTGGTAACCAATTTCGGTTTCTTTCTTGTTTATGGCTTTAATTTCATCTTTGCTTGTTATTTCTTGTTTAATGATGAGTAGCTAAACTTTTCATAGCCAAATCATGTGAAGATTGAAGAAATCACCCTCTAATTGATGAAATTGGGAATGGGTAGTGCTTAATTGTTGTTATATCAATGAATTCATGTCTTAAAACTTGTTCTTAATGCTTGAATTAGCTTGTACACCTAGTTCATGAACAAACACACTACTTTTATAAATGTATGTTGCGAAGGGTGTGGGAAAAGGGGTTTTAAGACCATTCTTTATAATCAATCTGAGTTGTTTAGATTGATTAGGAGTGAGGTTTCAATCGGTTGTGAAATCGGGCAACTCTAGCGCGTTAATCTTGTTTTGGTCAATTAAATTCTTAAAGCGATTTGTTGAACCAGCAGAGGGTGTTCGATTGTTGTATGGCGTCGTACACTAGCTTAGGAGTTTGCACCCATGAATGAGTCGATATAAGTAGAGGTTGGTAGGTTGGTTAATCCCATTCCCAAGCTAATCGATTGGAGGGGTGAAAGTAATCAATTGGATCATGGTTTGGCTATGTCTCTTTCTCTCTTTAGTCTCTTTAGTTTATATTTTGTTTTAGTGTAATTAAACTTGAAATATCTTGGTTGACCTAAACTAAATTCGAAAACGGCTTTGATACTCGATTGATTCCTCGTGGGATACGACCTTGCTCACCTCTATAGTGCTTCCGACCCGGTACTCTGCCGGTTAAGGTTGGTCGTTACTATTTTGGTCATCAAGTTTTCTGGCGCCGTTGCCGGGGAAGTCTTTTTGATATCTTGCAAGTCGATTGAAGGCTTAGGCCTAGGTCTTGTTATTTTACTTTTTTCTTGTTGTTTGTTGTCTTGTAGAGCAATGGACCCGAACGCCATGCAACAATTTCACCAAGTGGTGCTTAATCAAATTCAAGCTCAATTCCTTACATCCCGAGCATCACTTTTTCAACAACGGATTTCTTAAGTACAAGCCCAACCACAGGCACCAAGACAGTATTATCAACAACAGTGCGTGCCTCAGCCTCAATATCAACAAGAGAATAGCCACGGTTCTTGGTCTTATGAATGCCCTAATACATCTCAGAATCAGAATTTTGGTTATTCGAGTCACGAGCCATGGTATTATGAGGGTTGTCCAAATCCTAATGATTTTCAAGATTATGGTGCTCGTACAAGAGAGTTGATAGTTTCACACGCAGTCACCACCCAATCAGAATTCGGCATGGCAAGAGCCCTACCATCCACTTCATCATGATCAGTTTGCACCTCATCCACACGAGGAGTGCATGGAGCATATAGCATATGTCTACACTTATGATGAAGCAAGTAGGGAAATGGACAGAGTGGATGAGCTTTATGAGAAAGTTGCTATAGCCAAAGCCGAGAAAATTTTGGAAAATCAGATTTATTGGGAGATGCGAATGGATGATCCAAGCGAGAGCTCATGGAATCTACGATTCGGGTTAATGGAATCCGAGAAGCAGAGTAAGAAAGATGAGAATGAGACTCTCATGGATGAAGAAAGTTGGGTAAGTGTGCACAAGCCTACGGACGTTGTGTGATAATCTCAGTCGATTCGTGAAAAAACGAAGATTGGAGTATGAAGAAGATGCATTTGCAATAGAGGCGGCTAGGGTTGATGAGGACTTCACTGTTGAAGTTCAAGAAGAGAACGAGATTGAGGATTCGGTTTGCAATGACGAGGTGTCCGAGCTAGATATTGAGTTAGGATCGCCCATATTGCGAGGCTCTATTGAGATGTTTGATTATGGTAGGTTTCACGTTCTTCCTATTACACCTTCACTTCCCGAGATGGAAATTGATTATGTCTTGATGGAGTGTGTAGTGGAACCTACCACTGTTATAACTAAGCAAGAGTTCTTCGGAGATGATGATAGCTCGCTTTGGGATGAAGAAAGCATGGAAGAGTTGGAGATGGAAGAGGTGCAACCTTTGTCTATTACACCGCCTCCCGAAGAAATACAAGACGATGACTTGGAGAAGTGTATGATAGGTTTTAGCACACTCTTTGATGATAAAGACCTTAATTTTGAAGAGAAGACGGGATCACCCATTTCACCATCACTCACAATTGAGGCATATGATGGAGTTATTATAGAATGCGTGGTGAAATCTCATGAGTTTGATATGGCACCCATGGTAGAGCTACCGGAAGAAGTGGAGATTATTGACATGCCGGTCCCGGACTACTACACTCTTCCACAATGTGTTGAGGAGTATTATTCGATCGAGTTTGTGTACTCCCCGGTAGATGAAACTCACAAGATTCTTGAAAATGGACGACTACCATGGGATGGCAACTTCAAGAAGAAGAAGATAAAAGACTTTGAAAGGAAGGGACTCCCGAGTTGGCAAGAGGTGGCCTCGAGAGCCATGCGAGGTAAGTTCATTGTGAACTCGTTTTTCCCTATGCTTGGTATTTTTGTTCTTCTGAAGTTGTTGATCTTTTTGAGTTCGGATTTCGGTTGATGGTGTTTGGTGTTACTTGTTTGAAATGAAAATGTTGGCATGTTGTTTTGAGTCTTTTGTGGTTTGAGTCCGTTTTATGCCACTAGGTCGAGCCAACGACGTAAAACAAAGGCGCTTGTGGGAGGCAACCCACTTCTTTTTGTTTTTGGTAGTAGTAAGGGGTTTTGGTGCGGTCTATGCATGTGGGAGTTTGGGGTGAACACCGTTTTGGGGTTGTTTTGCTAGTACTTTGACATGGATGGTTTGTTTTGTGCTTCTGTGGCCCCTTTATGCGTAGATGTTCTATTTTCCCCTTATGGTTATGTTTCCATCTATTGCGTTCTGTGTTAAGTACTACCGACATGCTTTGATTCTATTTGTGGCATGGCTTCTATCTTTTTATATCTCGTTTCTATCACCATCTTTTGGCACGTGGACTTTTCCCGTGCATGCGTTTGCCTTGTTTTTTGTCTATGTGGTGTTTAGGTACTCGAGATGGAGCTTACTAGAAGATGTCACGTGAGCTTAAGCGCATCTTTCTGTCGAGTTTTACAAGATAGCTAAGTTCTTCTATCATTCTCTTTCACACACTGTGGATGATGCTTCGTTCTAAGTGGGGGGTGGTAGGCTTAGCCGTTTTGTGTTTGTGCTTTTCTTGTTCTACATGCCATCTTGTGTGATATACTTAGTCTTTTATCGTTTTCGGGTAAAATTTTGGGCATCTTTTAAAAAATTTCAATGGTTTCGACTTTGCAATGTCCGTTTATCCTTCATATTCTCTTGGTAAAAGTCTAAGTAGTCTTGTGCATGTTACCAACGCGAGTCAATCTTATCTTGGAAGCGGAACTTTCTCTATGCGAATTGCCTCGGTTGCACATAATTTGGCCGTTACACACACTCATGTCTCTAGTTTTGATGCGAATCAAGAAAGGTTACTTAGGACACGGGATGACGGGAAAGGTGTTTCTTTGATCCGACCAGTGCCAAATAAGCCTAAAACCGAACGTATGACCCTAGAAGCCCCTCTAAGCCTTGCTAGGATGGTCCGACCACCATCCGAAATTGAGCCGTTTTGATGATTAGTCAGAAAATCCTAACCCCCCGAACTTTTATATTTTGGTCACGTTTCCTTGACACACCCTTCGAGTGGACCTAGTCTTTTTGATGGGACACACTTGCTTAGGCAAGTGTGGGGTGAAGAGTTACGTGCTTTGGTGGGAGTTGGTGGTTTCGAGCTAAGTCACGGGAAGGAGGAGCTCGAGGTGTTATTTGTTTATCTTTCGTTTGGCCTTTGACTCAATGAACTCAAGAATGAAGTGATGTATATATGTTTGAAAAAAAAAAAAAAAAAAAAAGAAAAAAAAAATTGTGATGAGAAAAAAGAAAAGAAAAAGAAAAAAAAAGTTGTTTATGTTGAATAAGAGTTCAAGTCAAGAATAAAGTAGTGAGTCAAAGAAAGCCGTTGTACTTTGTATGGTTGATTTTATAATTGGAGGAGTATGTTCCTTAATGTATAGTCATTTGTATATTCAGGCTCACCTCATGACGCTTGAAACATAGCCGAGTTTGGATCATGAGTCCGGGTATATGAATGTGCTATTGTTCTATCTTGTTGTTTGGTGATCGAAGGTGATTGATGCTCTCGTTATGGTGGAGTTGAGGTGAAACACTAGTGATTGGGTTCACTCGTTTTTCCTTTTCTCCAGTTCCCAAATAATCCTTTTCGGTTAGCCCTCCAGAGCCTAACGTTATAACCCTCAAAGTCCTACTTGACCGTGTTCAGCCCCGGTAGCCTATATTAGTGGAGATTCTAGGTGTTATGAGACTTGTGTGTAAACGCGTTTGGCGGTATTCAAAGCCGGTGGCCATTTTGTGCGTAGTCCTCGCTTTTCTTCACACGTGCACTCCGCTTTGTTTTTAAGATTGGCTCGATTTGCTTTCATTCACATTGCTACTTGTTCTTCTACCTTGAAAATGTGACGGTTAAACCTCGGTTGCAATGTTATTTCCCTTGTCTTTTTTAAACGCCTATTTTACTCGAGGGACGAGCAAAGGCTAAGTGTGGGGTGGTTGATGGGATTCAACTTCACGCCATTTCGGTGTGGTTTTAACCCCGTTTATCCCTCTTTTGGCCTGTTTTTGGGTAGATTAGACCTTTTTAGGGCTTTATCATGAGAATATTGCACGTGGAATGAAACGATACTTAATCGGGAAATTCCTCCTTTCATCGATATTTTGCCCTATTCCGGACACTTTTACCCCCGAGATAGTGTATGGCTTGTTTTGGTGAATGTGAATTCAGGGGTTAGGTGTCTCGAGACCCGGAAGGCGATGATTTACAATGACAAGCATGCTCGGAGCCGAAGAATGGACCGAGAAGTGAAGAAACAATGAAATCAAGTTTTCGGTCTTGGCTCAGTCCACTTCAGCTGCAGTTTCAGCCAGGAATAAAGCATTTTCTGGACCTGACTTATTCATGAAAGTTTTAGACAATTCAAAGAGCTTTCCAACGGATCTTGAATTGCCTCAATCAGAGCTCGGACGAAGAAGTTATGGTCAATTTATTGAAGACGATTAAGGTTGAATCGCCTATTCGAGGCGAACTTGACCCAGCTCGGCTCGTTCTCGTCTTTTATGATAAAAACAGATTCAAAGCAGCTTGTTCTCTTCATATACTCATTCAGCATTCTCTCCCCCTTCTCCACCACCAAAACCTAGCTCCTTTTTTCTTCATTTTTAGAGTAGTGTAATGTAGTTAATCCTAGTTTAGATTAGATAGATTGTAGCTAAAATTCCTCTCTTCTCAACTCTAATTTCTTCCCAACCCCTAAGAACTCATCTTTTCCCCAAATTCTCCATTGTTGTGTCTTGTGGTGTTCTTCAACTTCAAACTCGAAATTCTTGGATTCTATGGTAATTTCTTGTTCTCTCTTCTTTATTATGTTGTTTATTTGTTGTTTTGATTGTGTTTTTCCTCCCCCCATGAGTAGTTAGCCCCTTTTGTAGTTGAATCATGTGAAACTTGTGAAATTGCCCTTAGATTGATGAAATTGGGAGTGGGTAGTTGTTAATTGCATGTTTCATGATTGATTCATGTTCTTGAACTTGTTTTGATTGAATGTTGAGTTAGATTAGCTACCTAATTCGATAATTTTGCGTGTTGACCTTATATATGTATTTTGCGGGAAACACGGGAAATGGGTTCTAAAATCGCGGAGTAGACTCGGCTTAGTTGTTAAGCCCGAGCCCAATGCGAGGTTGTTATCGTTTTCACGAGCGGCTTTGGAGCGTATCGTGTTAAGGTTTTCGGTTTCTTAAAGGGGGAATCGAATATTTTGGCATAGGGTGTTAAAGGAGAGTTGTTCAGATAGTAACACCAGTTTTAGAAGTCGACACCCATGAATAATCATGAAACGCTTTTGGTATGGTTGGTCAGTTAATGCACACTCCCGGTTGATTCTTTCGAGGGGCTAAATTAACTTGTTGGATCATGATTCGGCTACATTCCTCTCTCCCTACCCTTAGACTCGTTAGTATAATGGTTTTTAGTCGATGTAGTGTTAATCTTTATCAACCTTTGATCGCCTAGACTAAGCTGTAGATCGACTTTGGTACTCAATAGACTTCTCTGTGGGATCGACCTCGGACTCCTGTAGCTTTACTCGCAATCGACCCGGTCCACTGCCGGTTAGAGAGCTTGTTTAGTCACCGTTGTCCTGAGTATCTAATAAAGTTGTTTGGTGAAAATTGAGCTCATCAGTGAACAGCACATTCCAGATTCAAAATCCCTATTGATATAGAGGATGGCTTGACATGTAGTATAAGTAAACAATCTTCTTTAGCTATACTCATAAAAGAATCCAAACTCATACTTTGGGATGAGGCACCAATGGCCAAAAGAATAGCTATTGAAGCTTTGGACAGCCTGCTTAAAGATTTGATGGAGTCGACAACTATATTTGGTGGGAAAGTAGTTGTCTTAGGAGGAGATTTCCGTCAAACGTTACTAGTGGTTACAAAGGGGACTAAAAGAGAAACAATCAACGCTTTATTGATAAAGTCTCTTTTGTGGCCAAATCTAATAAAGTTGCAGCTCACTTCCAACATGCATGCACGTTTAGATCCCAAGTTCACCTCTTTCTTACTGCAAATAGGAAGTGGTGTCAATCAGCTTAAAGATGTAGATATAGTTTCCTTGCCTTTACAAATCTGTCATACACAGCTTTCTTTAACCAGTGGTTTACTAGAGTTTATATCAACTGTTTATCCAGACTTACAAGGATTAGCTTATGGAAATATCCCTTTTGCAAATAGAGCTATCCTTACAACCAAAAACTCATTTGTAGACGAGATCAATGAAGCCATCATACAACAATTCCCAGGTAAAGAGATTGAATACTTGGCCTTTGATGAAACTATGAACCCGTCTAATCAGGGAATATACCAGGACATGCTGAACAGTTTGTCACCTAATGGATTATCACCACATAGGCTTATTTTAAAGCTAAATACACCGATTATTTTGTTAAGCGATATTGATCCTGGATAAGGATTATGCAACGGTACATGCTTGATCTGCAGATCTTTCTAAAAAAATGTTATACATGCTGAGATTGTAATAGGAGACTATGCTGGTAAACAAGTTTTTATACCTAAAATACCTTTGCGTCCAACAAAAGGTGAATTTTGTCCAGTCCCTTATAAGAGGATACGGTTCCCAATACGACTTTGTTTTGCAATGACAATTAACAAATCTCAAGGCCAAACTTTAGATTTTGTTGGTGTTTACCTAAAAGAGCATGTATTTTCACATGGCCAACTCTATGTGGCGTTGTCTCGTGCACGAACATCATCTAATGTAAAGGTTTTCATACACAACACAACCACTGATCAAAATACGAACATAGACACACGAAATGTTGTATATAAAGAAATCTTGGATCAGTGACCATTGTTAAACATTTTACATTCTTTATTCTATGTATATTAATACACCGACATTTGTTACCTGAAAACCCTGAATATTATGTCATTTCTTCATCATTATAAGTTTTTGTTACATGTTTTGCAATATAATTTCCTGCATATTATCCACAATTGATGTTATACACACACTTCATATACATGTAATTGGTGCGAGGAAATATTACAATCAAAATACATTATTTTGCTTTACGGTTTCATTGATTTGACTAAAAAATGACTACAGCCTTTGAATTACATTACAACAAGAATTCAATATTCTACCACTTAGGAAAAAATTAATACAGCAAAACAATGGACAGAAAGTTGTATACTGCAAATAAGGTCAGAAATCTAGATACGAAATGGACAGTCTTAGTTTAGGTCATTGAACGCCGCAAACCCAAAAAAAACGATGGCGGCCCTTTGTACCGAAACTACATGGTCACCGATATGACGGTAATATCAATTCCGCACATTCAGTACTTGTTTTCCAAGCATCTCTCAATATAGCTAGACATAATTGTTATAAGAACTAATTTTCTTTATATATTTCCTTCGCAAACAGGGTACAAAGGTTCATATTGTGGTCTTTGATGGCAACATAGCCTTCTTTGCAAACACACTGTTGCCATTCAAAAGTTATAAAGTGTCAAATGATGTTTTGAAGTTGACTCCACCAGCTTATAAGGTCGTTGAATATGAATACACTTGGACTTTGCATCGTAGAAATTTGGTTGAGCCTTGCCACGATGTTGTTCCTCATCCACTGCCCTGCACATTTGAGTTTGACAAGTTTTCTGACTTTTACCACTTTGCTGATGAAGATCGCCCAATTTATAAGTATGAACCAAAAAAAATCTCAAAAGTTAATTATTTACTAGGTTATACTTATATCATTAATTCCGAATAGCAAAACTGAATAACATTCTTCCTAGGTATCAAAGCATTGGTTATACATGCATTGTAACTTCAAGAAACCGATGAAACTACATCTTACAGAGACTTTGTAGTCATCAATGAAGAGTATGACTGTTATGTTTATACAATTACTGCTCCACAGTTTTTAAATAATATTTCATTATACTTCAATAAACTAATATGTGCATTGCTTCTTAACCAACTCCAATGATTATACAGGCTAATTCCTATAATGCTAAGGGTATGGGATGATCTTTTAGTTGATGCAGATGTTAACGCCTACACAAAGTACAAGATACCGACCCTGATCGTTGCGTATGGTCTAAAAGTAACTGTTGGTGATTATATCACCAATGTGATTTAGTGTGATTGGATTTAGTTTGAGGTTTGGTAAGCTTGAAACAATCAATATGAGTTAGGAGATGCGGGGTGCATGCTTACATTTGATATTTACAAGCTTACGAGAGTGTTAGATCAAGTGTTGAACAAAACCATTCTTCTGTTGCATTTTGGACGGGTGTCCATTTCATATGGACGGGCGTCCATATACGAACGAGCGTCCAGAATTCATGGACGGGCGTCCATGGATTGATTTAGATACAGGATGTATCTGACGCTTGGTGGACGGGCGTCCATGTGTTTGGACGAGCGTCCATGTGTTTTGAACGGGCGTCCTGATCTTTGAAATTGATTCAGGATGCAACTTGATGTTATGGACAAGCGTCTGAATGTTCTGGACGGGCGTCCAGAACCTTCAGACGGGCGTTCAAGGGGCGTCCAGTTCAGTTATATGGCAGTTTTGTTCGGTTTTGTTGGTGTCTTTTCGGGATTTTGCTATTGCAACTGATCCTGAAGGGTTGTATCTGGTGAGTTATGTTGATATAACATTATATATACATAAAGTAACACTTGGAACAGATCGGTAGAATGATCTAAGCATAAATTAAGCCAATTTTTTGGTCTTTTTGAATGTTCTTGAAACTTCAACTTTAAACACACATATCCACAAAACTTTTTAAAGCATTTTCTTTCATCTTATTGCCAAAGATAGAAAGAGCAGCAGTTATATCCCGTGATTATATTCGAGTAATTCCCGGAGGCAATTCAAGGGATCGAATAGTTTTCGCAGGAAAGACTTTCAAGTCGTCTCTGCGGTGTTATCAAGTTCCTTTTATTTTTCAGTTTGATACTGTTGTTCAATTCTCCACAAAATTCACTAACAATCTGCGAAAACTATTGTTGTTTTGAACAATGTCGAGTATCAAGGAGATGACATCGAACTTCAGCAAATTAGAACAGTTCAATGGTGAAGATTTCCGTAGATGGCAAAAGAAGATGCACTTTCTTCTGACCGCATTGAAGGTGGTATACGTGTTGAGTACACCTTGCCCGCAAATCGATGATAACAGAACCATGGAAGAGACAAGGAAGAAAAGTAAGTGGGAAAACGATGATTATATATGCCGTGGTCACATCCTGAACGGTATGTCTAATAATTTGTTTGATACCTATCTTGAAATTGAAACATCTAAAGAGTTGTGGGATACTTTGGAGGCAAAGTATGTAAGTGAGGATGCATCTAGTAAGAAGTTTCTTGTTGGTAACTTTATGAAATATGTGATGGTAGATAATCGTCCTGTCATGGATCAATATCATGAATTGCTACGTTTGTTTGGTCAGTTTTCTATGCATAAGATGGCTATGGATGAGTCCATATGTGTTTCAAGCATTATTGAAAAGTTGCCTCCTTCTTGGAAGGATTTCAAGAATTCACTGAAACATAAAAAGGAAGAACTTTCTTTGATTGAACTTGGTTCTCATTTGAGAATAGAAGAAAGTTTACGTTTAAAAGAGAATGGTAAAAATATTGTAGGTTGCGGAAAGAACATTGCAGGTGGTTCAACTTCAATCAACATGGTTGAAGTTGGAGAAACTTCCAAAAAGAATAACAAAAGAAAGTCTGATTCCAACAACAATAAGAACAAAGCAAAGTTCAACCAAAAGCCTAAAAGGGCTTGTTGGTATTGCGTAAGGAAGGCCATTTTGGGTGATTGTTTTTCTAGAAAGAACAACAATGGTAAGGGCAAAGGCCGGTGAATGGGTCGAAAGATCCAAGTCCACCTAAACATCAAGGTACAATTGTTTATAATTGTGGTTTTAATTTTGATTTGAATTATGTTCCACTGATTTCCGAAGCATGTTATTTGCAGGATGATGATGTTAGTTGGTGGATAGACTCGGGAGCAACTAGACATGTGTGCAAGGATAGATCGTGGTTTTCAACATATGAAAAAGTTGAAGATGGATCCATTGTGCATATGGGAAACGAGTCTAAATCTTTTGTTGTTGGAAGAGGAATAGTTAACTTGCAATTTAGTTCTGGAAAATTTGTAACTTTAAATAATGTTTTACATGTTCCTTTAATCCGGAAGAACTTGGTTTCCGGTAGTATTTTGTGTAAAGAGGGCTACAAACAAGTTTATGAGTCCTCTCGTTATGTATTATCTAAACATGGTATGTTTGTAGGATTTGGTTATCTTAGTAATGGTATGTATATGCTTAATATTAGTAATGGTTTGAATGACAATGTTGCTATGAATGTTATGAATATTAATGTTGATGAATCATACTTATGGCATGCAAGATTAGGTCATGTACATTTTAGAAGAATGTTGCAAATGTCTAAAAATGACTTAATTCTGTTTGTAGTACGACTATGAATAAGTGTGATACTTGTAGCTTAACTAAAATTGTAAGACAACCTTTTAAAGGTGTTGAAAGGTCATCTACAATTTTGGAACTTGTTCATAGTGACTTGTGTGATTTTCATTCTTCTCCTTCTTTTGGAAACAAGAAGTATGTTGTTACTTTCATTGATGATTGCACTCGTTTTTGCTATGTGTACTTGCTTTTTACAAAAGACGAGGCAATGGAAAAGTTTAAAGTATTTAAAACCAAGTAGAATTACAACTTGAAAGTAAAATTAAGAAGCCGTGACGGATAGAGGTGGAGAATATTTTGATCCACCATTCTTTGAATCTTGTGGGATTATACATGAAATCACTTCACCTTATACACCACAACAAAATGGCATAGCTGAAAGAAAGAATCGAACATTAAAAGAGATGGTAAATGCTATGCTTTCTTACTCAGGATTGAGTGAGGGTTTTTGGGGAGAAGCTATACTGGCAGCTTGTTATCTTTTGAATAGAATTCCTAATAAAAAGAATCCTATTACCCCATATGAGCAATGGTATAAGAAGAAGCCAAACTTGCATTATTTGCGTGTTTGGGGATGTAGGGCAGTCGTGAGACTACCCAATCCCAAGATTAAAACCTTGGGGGAAAGAGGCATTGATTGCATTTTTGTTGGATATGCATTGCATTCCAAGGCATATAGGTTCTATGTTATAGAACCAAATGATTCGATTGCGGTTCATTCCATAATTGAATCAAGGGATGCTCTCTTTGATGAAAGTCGGTTTTCTTCTATATCAAGGCCAAGAAATGTTGTTCCTATTGGAACTAGTGAAAGTTGTGGTGGTGAGAAATCACAAGATGAGCCTTTGGTGCTTCGAAAAAGCAAAAGGGCTAGAAAAGAAAAATCTTTTGGTCCCGATTTCCAAACATATTTGGTGGAGGGTACAAGAGATGAAGTAGGATTGCAATATGCTTATTGTTATCATATTGATGATGATCCTAGAACTTATAAAGAGGCTATGGAGTCTCGGGATATTGCCTTTGGAAGGAAGCCATTAATGATGAGATGGATTCCATTTTAGGCAATGATACATGGATATTAACGGATCTTCCACGTGGTTGTAAACCGTTAGGTTGCAAATGGATCTTCAAAAGAAAAATGAAGATTGATGGATCCGTTGAAAGGTATAAAGCCCGGTTGGTGATACAAGGCTTTAGACAAAAAGAAGGCATTGATTATTTTGATACTTATGCCCCGGTTGCTCGAATCTCCACTATTAGGTTGTTGATAGCCTTGGCAGCCATTAACAATCTTGTTATCCATCAAATGGATGTTAAAACAGCCTTCTTGAATGGAGATCTAGATGAGGAAATTTATATGAAACAACCGGAGGGTTTTGTGATACCGGAAATGAGCATAAAGTGTGTAAGCTTGTTAAATCATTTGTATGGGCTGAAGCAGGCTCCCAAACAATGGCACCATAAGTTTGATGAAGTTGTTTTGTCTAATGGTTTTAAGCTTAACCAAATGGACAAGTGTTTATATAGCAAATTTGATGAAACCGGAAATGGTGTAATCATTTGTCTATATGTTGATGACATGTTGATCTTTGGTACAAGCCAAGATCAAGTTGACCAATGCAAATCATTTTTGTCATCAAGTTTTTCAATGAAAGACATGGGGGAGGCGGATGTTATCCTTGGTATAAAAATCATAAGGAATGACAAAGGGATTACTTTGACACAATCTCACTATATTGAGAAAGTGTTGAAGAAGTTCAATTGTGAAAATTTGCATTTCGGCTAGAACTCCCATGGATCCTCATGAGAAATTTGAGTTGAATACGGGTAAACCGAGTCTCAACTTGAATATTCTCGAGTAATAGGATGTTTAATGTATGCAATGACTAGCACTCGTCCGGACATTGCATATGCGGTTGGAAAACTTAGTAGATATACTAGTAATCCTAGCAGTGTTCATTGGCATGCGGTAACACGTGTGTTGAGGTACCTTAAGTTTACCAAAAATTTTGGTTTAACTTATGTTGGACGACCTTCGGTAATAGAAGGCTACTCGGATGCTAGTTGGATATCAAATGAGAATCATTCTTCAACGAGTGGTTGGGTGTTTCTACGTGGAGGTGGTGCCATTTCATGGGCTTCAAGAAGCAAACATGTAATGCTACTTCAACAATGGAATCAGAATTTATTGCCTTGGCTTCGGCCGTTTTTAGGCGGAATGGCTTAAAAATCGATTTATGAGATTCCATTGTGGCCAAAACCGATATCACCAATTTCTATCAATTGTGATAGTGAAAATACCTTGGCTAAGTGTTATAGTCAAGTGTACAACGGAAAGTCGCGACATATTGGAGTTAGACATAGCTCGATTCGTGAATTGATCACTCACGGGGTGATATCAGTTGCTTTTGTGAGATCTCAAAAGAATTTAGCCGATCATTTGACCAAAGCATTGGCTAAGGATTTGTTCATCAAGTCGGTTGTCGGGATGGGTCTACAACCTATTGAATCTTTGCATTAGAATACCCAATTCCCTCCTAATATGACGTTAGGGGCTGAATTCAATGAGGAAGGTCTAATGACTTAGATTTGGCACATGTTTTTGTCCCGAAGGTTTGTGCTTAACCTGCTTGTGAGGTTGATAATTTTTCTTAATGAGTCTTATGAAAAAGTGTCGTTGCGGTACACACGATTAATAAGACTCACCTATATGAGTTTGAAGTTTGGCCGCTTCAAGAAAGATAGGGTTGGCTTTCTACATTCTCATGAATTGATATGGACACAAGGCCTGGATAAAGAGTGTCAAGCAAGCTATAGAAGTTGTTTTTTAATTCGTGTGTATATTATCTTTGAAGTATTCATTTGTGTAAAAGGGTTCAATGCATAGTCACACCCTAATACTAGAATATTTTGGAATGTGTAATATACTAGATGGTAATTCAATCTGCGTGATATTATCATTGAAAAATGAATTGTTGTGTGTTAATGATTTTAACTAAGTCAAGGGTTACACTAAATGGGGGAGGATTGTTGGTGATTATATCACCAATGTGATTTAGTGTGATTGGATTTAGTTTGAGGTTTGGTAAGCTTGAAACAATCAATATGAGTTAGGAGATGCGGGGTGCATGCTTACATTTGATATTTACAAGCTTACGAGAGTGTTAGATCAAGTGTTGAACAAAACCATTCTTCTGTTGCATTTTGGACGGGTGTCCATTTCATATGGACGAGCGTCCAGAATTCATGGACGGGCGTCCATGGATTGATTTAGATACAGGATGTATCTGACGCTTGGTGGACGGGCGTCCATGTGTTTGGACGAGCGTCCATGTGTTTTGAACGGGCGTCCTGATCTTTGAAATTGATTCAGGATGCAACTTGATGTTATGGACAAGCGTCTGAATGTTCTGGACGGGCGTCCAGAACATTCAGACGGGCGTTCAAGGGGCGTCCAGTTCAGTTATATGGCAGTTTTGTTCGGTTTTGTTGGTGTCTTTTCGGGATTTTGCTATTGCAACTGATCCTGAAGGGTTGTATCTGGTGAGTTATGTTGATATAACATTATATATACATAAAGTAACACTTGGAACAGATCGGTAGAATGATCTAAGCATAAATTAAGCCAATTTTTTGGTCTTTTTGAATGTTCTTGAAACTTCAACTTTAAACACACATATCCACAAAACTTTTGCAGCATTTTCTTTCATCTTATTGCCAAAGATAGAAAGAGCAGCAGTTATATCCCGTGATTATATTCGAGTAATTCCCGGAGGCAATTCAAGGGATCGAATAGTTTTCGCAGGAAAGACTTTCAAGTCGTCTCTGCGGTGTTATCAAGTTCCTTTTATTTTTCAGTTTGATACTGTTGTTCAATTCTCCACAAAATTCACTAACAGTAACTACGCATAATAGTAAGATTACATTTCACTTTTATAAAACGTCATCACATTTGTTTCAATATTTCATCTGCTTTTGATAATACTCACAATAAAATAAACATATATAGACTGACAACAAAATTTATATTAAATTTCATCAATACTTTACCATCTTCCATGCTATAGTTACTCACATTTTATCTTAATATGAATACCTTCCCATATATTCAAAATATTCATTTAAACAATACTATAAACATATTAAATTGAATGCATATTGCATGTATAAAAGATTAATATATATACTACTTCATTACTTTCTCAATATTATTATTCTTCAATAATCAGACTGGTTATGCAGGCTTAGTAATAAAATGTGAATTTTAACACAGGTCTGTCGCTTGGAACAAGGACTAACGGTTATTTCATGCATAACCCACCCCTGAAGGAAAAATATCCATTAAAAGAATGGTATGAATGGCAACATAACTCTTCACTTTTATAAAGAGACAAATAATCTAAAGTAATTTATATCTTCTTTCCAGGTATATTTCTCATGCTACTGAAATCGCACGGTTGTTAGAGACTCATGCTTACAGAGATACATCTAGACTCTTCCACCCACCGTCTCCTACTGAAATCGTACCTCTAAATCATGCTTTGGCTTCAATTGGAAACATGGACGGACCCAGCATGCATGAGGGGGGTGCATGGCCCCCACTCAAATTTCGGTGTGAAATTACTAGTATACCCCTAAATACCTGTGTATGTATATATTTTCAAACATTTTTATTACAACTCTCCTTGCAGCTCAACTGGTATGCTGTTAAGTATTAACTAGGCGATCAAGGGATCGAATCCTAGCTGCTACATATTTTTTTTATCCTTTTTTTGTTTGTTTTTTAACTACAATTTGTAACTTATGTTTTATTTTTCCCTTTCTAGTGTTTGATGTTTATGTTTTCTAGAAAAAATTTCGCTACCGTACTTTAGTGAGAATTCGGCCCCCACTGAAAAAAAATCATGTCCGTTGGAAATGTAAGTGTTAATAATAGAATAAAATTTAATGCAATACTTATTCACCAATCATAAGATCATCAATAGAAAAAGCCTGAATCTTAAACTCTGTAATATAGGTTAAAACAGTTTGGACTGAAGGTAAACTGACTTATCTTCCTGCTCAAGATAAGCTTTGGTTTGAGGCATGCGAACAATGCTTCACACCTTTGGATGTAGATACACAATGGAAAATATGGTGTTCAACCTGTCAAGAACTTACTAATGTTGTAGTTCGGTAATCATCATGATTCATACATACTGTATTATTTTTCAGATTCTTTCTACAAAAAATTGTGTGTTTTGGTTATTTAACTTACTTGTGAACTTCTCCATGAACAAATTATTTGGCGGTGATGTTGGTGTATTCCTGAGTAATGGCACTACTGTCGTTGAAGCAACAATCAAATCTCCCGACACAGAAAAACTACTACCAATGAGCTTAGACTTGCTGCTGAACAGGTATATGATTTACAGGCACAAAGCATTAAAATAAATTAGATCAATCGTAAGAATTTTTTCTTAATATACATTTTCTTTGTAAAAACATAATACACCTTTGACTAAAGAAGTTGAAGCTGCTCTTGAAAACAAACATGTAATTGCTTTCTTGAAGTACTTTGATCGATCATCCAGAGGAACCATGATACGTCGATATCCTATTCTTAAGATTTACACTGAAGCTGATGTTCACGCATATCATGAATCACAAAATACAGCAGCAAACACAGAAACTGCTTCAGCTAACACAATTCCTTAAGGTCGCATTGGATCTTCAACCTCAGCAACAACAGAAAATGTTGAGAAACAGTTTTTTACTCCTACCACAAAAACTGTACTCGAAGAAGTATTGAAAGAGCCATATCTTGAAGAGATAGAATTGATCAGCAATCAGGTACAAAGAGAATGTTAAACTTTGAAGGCAGTCCAGTTGAGGAAAGCCATTCAATAATACATCAACATTCTGATTGCCTATCTCCTATACATGTGTCTCAACCTGAAGCCATTGTTCCATCCAAAGATCAACAAGAGACAACTCCATCTAAGAAGTCAAAAGGCAGTGCTAAACAGGATTGAACTATGTTTAGTAAGCATTCACCAGTTTACCCTTTGGGAAAAATCCCTAAATAAAGTCAGTGTTTTAATGTCTAGCTAACAGCAGCATATTACATCATTAACTTTCTAAGTGCAAAGAAAATTAATGATTAGTAATATGCAACTTCTTTTCTAAGTTGTATAAGCAACAAAAGTTGTTTCTCTCTGCCTTTGACATAGTCCCACCTAACTATGTCTCATGCATCTCTGGTATTACCGTCGCGTGCATGATCTTATGGTTGTTAACATAAATATGCAAACACTGACCTGGATTTGTATTACGACTAATGGAACAGTTTGTATTGAACAATGTTTCCTGATTTTCATTTTATGTCACACTTACATAATTACTTAGATCAATAGGTTGCATACACACCAAATTATTTCATACTCTTCTAATAACCATTATCACACGCTTCATCCAACAACCACATTTTCCTTGCTGTTCTATTGGATAACATAAATACATACAACAATTCAAATATGCCAAAAAAAATTCTGCAGTGGGCATAGACCGTGTCTTGCACAGTCTAAACACACTAGTAAATAAAGAGGGAAAAAAAGTAGGAAAAATAAAATAATGTTCCTACCAAGTACCAACGAATGAAATGCATCCAAAACTCCATATAACATATTTTATTGTATTATTTTTGGGTTGATAATGTCTAAAACTTTGGAGGATATTTGCTTCTGTGTAGAGGTGCTGTATGAATGTGGTCGTTCAACTTCTTGTGATTACTTTCTTTAGTGGGTATAGACGGCGCCACCAATGGATACGGCGGAGTCAATTCTTTTGTCTATACGAAACCCTAAGCCATTTGTCTATTCCTCCTCCGCCACCACCGTCTTCAACTTCAAGCCATTCCAAACCGTACGTTGTTCTTCGTAACGAAATATCAGCTTCTTCTCTTGAGTCAGCTCCTATTGAAACAGCTGCTGCTGATTTTTTCTCCCTTGATGATGTTGCAGAGGACATCGTTGCTTCAACTCCAGCTCAGTCACATTCAACTCCAATGAAAGAAGTTAAAGAGAACGATAGAAGACTCGAAGGCACCTGGTTTCGTGGTGATTGTCGGTTTAAAAGTCCAATGCTTCAACTGCATAATGGTTTGCTTAATTTCTCATAATTAGCTCATTGTTCAGCGGAAGTTATTTTTATTTTTCCATCTTTTTTTTCCCTGCTTTGTTTTGATAGCCTTAAAACTATGTGTAACAAGAACATCTTTAATTAGCTTGAAAAAAAATCATTCTTTAAAATCATTCTATCCCTGTGCCTGTTGGTACTTTTGTTAGGTGCAAGTGCGCTTGGCAACACGTAGAACTTCAATGTTTCGTTTTGCTTTTGAAGCAACTTTCAAAGGGCGGTTCAAGCTTTATCATTTTGTCTGTTGGGATTGGATGCTGCTTAAAGTTAAAGTTATTAATGAATGTATTATGTATTGCTTTGCTAATGCTTATTTGGTTTAGTGCTCTGGGATGGTTTTTACTCTACCCTGATATTATTTTGCTGTTCTAATTTTCTGAGTTGATTGTTGCAGAGATAGTTGATTTTGTTCGTTTTTTATCTCCAACTCCAGAGGAGGAGGCTTCTCGTAATGAAGCTATATAATCAGCCTGTGATGTTATTAAATTTATCTGGCCCGATTGCAAGGTATGCATCCAAATTCTTTGGATACACCCCGCTTTTTCCATTGCGGACACATTCCTGTCAGATTATACTTGTCTGTATTGTAGGGGAGATGCACATATATATGGTTCGCTCTTTTGATCTCTACAGGTTTATAATCAATGTTGTAATGATGCAGGTTGAAATTTTCGGATCATTCAAGACCGGGCTTTATCTTCCAACAAGTGATATTGATGTATCTTTCTAACTCCGGGTTTCTTTTCTCTTTCTTCTCCTTTTATGGATACAGAAGATTGCATGAACGTTCTTACTTTCTGTATGCAACTTGCCTTGGATGGCCCTGTACCTTTTTCCATAACGGAGAAGCTTTGTGTTTATATATATATATATATATATATATATATATATATATATATATATATATACAAACATACGTGTATACTTACGTACACACACATTATTTGTATGTATTTCATTAGTTCTGGCTTTTGTTGTTTTTTCTTCTTTGTTGTTCCTGTTGTAAGTGTAGATATTGAATTTAAAATTCTCCATGCCCGACACATGAGCTGAAAGTGTAATAGTCCCCCAAAACCAAGTTGGTGGTTCTTTTAATTCCAATATCTTTCTTATTGTTCAAATCATGACGGTCACCTTCAATGGCAAAGTTAGCAGATTACTAATTATTGTTCATTGATGTACGTTAGCAAAGTATACATTTCATGTTTTCTGCATGGTTTTCGTTCTCTTCTTGTATTTTCTGAAGAAAATAGCTAGGTGATGATGACGTAAAGTTTTACCCCTCTCCAATATGTGTTCTCTCCATTCAATTTCCCAAAACCTACAAAGAGTCCATTTTTGTTGGTTGTCTTTCCCTTAGGCTGGGCATCAGTGGTATTGATTATCCGAAGTATGTTAATTCGCTGCCTGCATATACCATATTTTACTGAAATGAGGCTTTCGATTATTTTCTTGATCATAAAATCTTTTTAACAGAAACACTTATGCATTGATTGTTGTGCTATCTTCGGGAAGATGCTAATGTCATGTCAGTCGTAATTTGTAAAGATGCCTGTTTTGGATGTGCTGTTTACGTACTTCTTTTGACCAATATGTTACTTTTTGTTAGTATTTTATTTGCTCTTCGCTTGATTTCAGGCTGTGATATTGGGTTCAAATATAACAAGTCCTCAACATGGTTTGAAAGCCCTTTCGAAAGCCTTATCACAAAAGCAAATTGCAGAAAAGATACATGTGTTATTTACAAGGATGCAGATTTATTTGTTTTGCTAAATCTTTTGGTCACCCTTTCTCAAGTTTAGGTAAAATCAGGTGATTGGAATGGCTCGAGTGCCTATTCTCAAATTTGTTGAGAAGAAAAGCGGCATTTCGTTTGATGTCAGGTTTGACATGTTTTGTAGTATCCAGATGTCTTATTAGTTACTTATTCTAAAGTTTCCAGTAGAGGGATGTGCATAGAAATGTATGGACTGGTATTATGTTACTATCGCGGGTGGCACTAAAGATATGATCTAATATTTATCATAAGTACTTATTGCTTTTCAGCGAAACAAACTCTATGAAAATACTTAATAACTCCTTGTAGGACCTTTAAATTAATACTCCTTTTGAGTCTAGTGTAGGCATTGCAATGTTTTGTCGTTACGCTAGTGTAGATATTATTCCCTCTGTATATCAGAAATTTTACTGCACCTTCAGCCCTATGATTTACAAAGTCCACATAATAAATATAGCCCTAGCTACTGAAAATCATCATATCTGCACAGCAGAAGTCCAGCTGACCCTGGACTTTACCACCTTTCTCCAATTCTTTTATTATTTTGACCTTCCTCCAATTCTGCACACATTGCCTCAGACATTTATTTACCTCCAACTGCTGAACATAGAATGGCCTATTAAGATTCTGAATTTTTTTTTCTTCTATTCCTCTCCTGCCACACCTGGTGCACAGACACTCACACAACCCAACTACAGAACCTGCTTCTAGAATATTATGATCCTTCTTCGAAGAAAAAAAATACCATGATCTTAAAAATCTACATGTTAACAGAGCCGAAGGGAAGGTGATGCGTACTTCATTTTGATCTTCTCAATAATGTGTTTTTTTTAATCTACTCCTGTAGAATTATGTCTATTAGATGTATTTTTACAGTTTTACAGTCTTGTACATTTGTCCTTGTACCTGATCTGTTCTTTTTACCTTGTTTCTAGCCTTTTCTAGTGATTATTCGCACAGAACAAAGAAAGCCGCTTTCTTGTTCTTATAGCCGTTGCTTTTCTTTTCTAGCCGTTGAGGCTTTCCTATTTATGTTTTCTCTACCTTATCTTACCCGATAAGCGTTCTAAGCAATAAACAAGAGTCTTCTCTTAATTCTCTCTCTATATACTCTTGTTTCTACATGGTATCAGAGCGTTATGATCTCTATTTCTCCCGTGCGCTTTTCTACTCTTTCTAAATCATGGCAATCGAGCAATCTTGAGTAAATTCAAGGGAAGAAAGCTGCTTTAATGCTTGCTCCTTGGAATTCTCGAACCTCCTTAATGCCACCTGTCTAGTCATAAGCTCAATGGTGACAACTACCTCCAATGGTCCAGGACAGTGAGATTCTACATCACTGGGAGAGGCAAGGAGGAGTATCTAACTGGAGAAAGTCAAGCTCTAGCACCAGGGGATCCATCCTCCAAGAAATGGAGAGTGGAAAACAACAATGTGGTGTCCATTTTGCTGGGATCCATGACTCCTAATATTGCAGAATTTTTTTCTATGATAATCGCTTGAGGAAATATGGTCTCACGCCTCGATCTCTACTCAAAAAGAGATAATACTTCGAACAATATGAAATCGAAGCAAAGTCGCAAGAGATAAGGCAGGGAGATGTCGCATCGACTACTTCAACCTCCTGTCAAGATCTTGGCAGCAGCTTGATGTGTTTGAAAACCTCACTTGGGAATCCACTGTGGATGCCAAGACTTACAATACTCTGAAAGATCAAAGAAGGATCTTTAAATTCTTGATGGGACTGAATTCCTCTCTTGATGATGTGAGAGGAAGAGTCCTAAGCTCTAAACCTCTCCCTTCTATCAAAAGCATTTTTGCTGATGTTAAACATGAAGAAAGCAGAAGGAAACTGATGCTTAATGGAGAGTCTAAGTCTGTTTCATCCACTGAAACAAGTGCTCTATTCACTAAAAGCACCACTGGTGCAATCCAGAAACCCAAAGGCAACAGACCTGTGTGTGAGCATTGTAAAAGGCCTGGTCACACCAGGGACACCTGTTGGAAAATTCATGGAAAACCACCAAATTGGAAGGCCTCTAGGCCTAATCAAACCACTGAAAGTTCTGGCAAACTTGCCAATGTTGAGGAGAACAAGTCTGATGGTGTGTTTAGCAAGGAACAGATTGAAGCCCTAAAAAGGCTCCTTGCTGATCAAAACACACAGACTACCTCCTATCAAGGCAGTGTTTCCATGGCTAATACAGGTGTGTGCCTAAATGTTTATTCTGGGAGTCAAATCCTTAAAAATATATGGATTGTTGACTCTGGTGCTTCAAATCACATGACTGGAAATCCAGAATTGTTTGTGAAACTCTTGAAATATGTTCATCCTCACAATGTTAAAATTGCTGATGGATCCATTTCTCAAGTTTCTGGAACTGGGAACATCCTTTTAAGTGAGAAAATCACTTTAAAAGATGTCCTTTATGTTCCTAACTTGCAATGCAACTTGTTGTCAGTTAGTAAATTCATAAAAGACACCAAATGTTCTGTGATGTTTCATACTAATGGATGTAAGTTTCAGGATTTGAGTTCAATGGAGGAGATTGGTAGTGCTGATGAGAGAAATGGCCTTTTCTTTTTCAAGACTTCTTATTCTGAGCTTTGTATGGATAATATCCCTAAGGGGCTGTCTATTAGTTGTAGAAGTACTTCTGTTTGTTCTGATATTATGCTTCTGCACTATAGATTAGGTCATCCAAATTTCCTGTATTTGAAAAGATTGTATCCTAGTATGTTTAAAGAAATAAAAATTGATTCTCTTAAATGTGAAGTTTGTCAATTTTCCAAGCATACTAGATCTAACTTTCCTGCAAATGTGTATGTTCCCTCCAGTCCCTTCTCTCTGTTTCACAGTGACATATGGGGGCCCTCAAAACAAAAGACAACCACTGGTAAGAGGTGGTTTGTGAGCTTTATTGATGATGACACAAGAGTGACTTGGCTTTTTTTGATAAAAGAAAAGTCAGAAGTTGGCTCTATCTTCAAAAATTTCTATACCATGATCAAAACTCAGTTTAGTACTGAAATAAAAGTACTCAAAACTGACAATGGGAAGGAATATTTTGAAAGAAGCCTTGCTTCCTTCTTTGATGAAAAAGGAATCATTCATGTTAGTACCTGTGTTGATACCCCTCAGCAGAATGGGGTGGCTGAACGGAAAAATAGACACCTATTGGAAGTAGCTAGGGGAATCATGTTCACCATGAAAGTTCCAAAATTCTTGTGGGGTGAGGCTGTACTAACAGCCACTTACCTCATTAACAGAATGCCCTCAAGGATCTTGAAGTTCAAAACCCCTGTGCAAGTCCTAAAAGAAACTTTTCCTGGCACTCACTTCATAACTACCATAGACTTTAAAGTGTTTGGATGTGTATGTTTTGTACATATACATTCTCAAAACAGGGGTAAGCTTGATCCCAGGTCCATCAAATGTATCTTTGTTGGGTATTCATCCTCCCAACAAGGATACAAATGTTTCTGTCCTAGTACTAAAAGGTACTATAATACCATGGATGTTACATTTATGGAAGATCAGGCCTTCTATGACACAGGAAGTCAGGGGGAGAAGTTTCAAGATTCCTATGAATCCTGGAACATTTGTCCTACTCACATAAATGATGTTCCTGGTAGTCCTGACACTGATAACACAAGGCAGGATCAGCCTGAAAATGATCAACCTAAATCTCCTTCTAAGGAGAAACATCCTGAAAATGAGCCTAATATCATTATCTATACCAGAAAGAGAAAGGCTGTATCTCAAAATCCTGATTTTGAAGAATATGCTCATAATGATGAGGTGGAATCTGAAGGAATGCCCTCAGAGGATCATAGTCCTGATAGTACTAACTATCAGAACTTTGACACCTCAAGTGACAAGGAGAGTACTTCTTCTACAGAAGATCTTCCCATTGCTCAAAGAAAAGGAACAAGAAGCTGTACAGCTCACCCCTTGTACAACTTCTTGTCCTATGAAAAACTTGCTCCTCAATTCCAGGCTTTTACAAGCAGCCTTGATACCATTCACATACCTAAAAGTGTACATGAGGGGCTTAAAAGTCCAGAATGGAAAGCTGCTTTAAATGAAGAAATGAATGCCCTTGTGAAAAATGACACTTGGGACATTACTCCTCTTCCAGAAGGAAAACATCCTGTTGGATGTAGGTGGATCTTCACCCTCAAGTATAACTCTGATGGATCTCTTAATAGGTACAAAGCTAGACTTGTGGCAAAGGGGTTCACTCAGTCCTATGGGATTGACTATCATGAAACCTTTGCCCCTGTTGCAAAGCTAAACACCATTAGAATCCTTATGAGTATTGCTGTTAACATGGATTGGTCCTTAACACAGTTGGACATAAAGAATGCCTTTCTTTATGGTGATCTAGATGAGGAAGTTTACATACACCTTCCTCCTGGTTTTGAATCCCTAGGGAACAAGGGAGAGGTGTGCAAACTGAAAAGATCCTTATATGGTCTTAAGCAATCTCCCAGAGCATGGTTTGGGAGATTCTCTAAGTTCATAAAAGGGAATGGTTTTCATCAGTGTCACACTGATCATACATTGTTTATAAGAAGGAGTCATGGTAGAACTACTATCCTTGTGGTTTATGTGGATGATATCATCCTCACTGGTGATGATACTGATGAAATAAGCAAAATCAAAAAGATCCTTGCATCTGAGTTTGAAATAAAGGATCTTGGAAGTCCTAAGTATTTTCTGGGAATGGAGATTGCCAGAAATGCTCTGGTATCTCAATGTCCCAAAGAAAATACACTCTGGATCTCTTGAATGAAACTGGTATGCTGGGGTGTAAACCAGCTAACACCCCTATAGAACCTGGGCTGAACTTAAACAAAGAGGAGAATAGCCCTCTGGTTGATAAAGGGAGATACCAAAGGCTTGTTGGAAAGCTAATTTACCTATCTCACACTAGACCTGACATATGCTTTGTTGTAGGTCTAATCAGTCAATTCATGCACCAACCTACAGAGAGACATATGCAAATTGCAGAAAGGGTGCTGAGATATCTAAAGAAGGACCCTGGCCAAGGATTGAATTTCAAGAAGAATGAATCTAGAAAGATCCAAATCTTCACTGATGCAGATTATGCTGGAGGTGTCCCAGACATGAGATCCACCTCTGGATACTGCACTTACATTTGGGGGAATCTCACCACCTGGAGAAGCAAGAAACAACATGTTGTTTCAAAGAGTAGTGCTGAATCTGAACTCAGAGCTCTTGCACTGGGTGTCTGTGAAGGATACATGGATAAAAGGATGCTAAAAGAATTAGGGTTTGATGTTCCTAAACCCATTCAACTCATGTGTGACAACACCTCTGCACTGTGTATTGCTGAGAATCCTACACATCATGATAAGACTAAACATCTTGAGGTTGACAGGCATTTCTTAAGGGAGAAAGTTGACAATGGTGACATTTCCCTATTCCATATCAAGACAAAGGACCAGGTGGCTGATCTTCTAACAAAGGCCGTCTCAAATCAAGTCTTTCAACATCTACACTTCAAGCTTGGCTGCATCAACATATACAACCAACCTTGAGGGGGAGTGTAGAATTATGTCTATTAGATGTATTTTTACAGTTTTGCAGTCTTGTACATTTGTCCTTGTACCTGATCTGTTCTTTTTACCTTGTTTCTAGCCTTTTCTAGTGATTATTCTGCTAGGAACAGTAAAACTGCTTTTACTGTTCTTATAGCCGTTGCTTTTCTTTTCTAGCCGTTGAGGCTTTCCTATTTATGTTTTCTCTACCTTATCTTACCCGATAAGCGTTCTAAGCAATAAACAAGAGTCTTCTCTTAATTCTCTCTCTATATACTCTTGTTTCTACAACTCCATTTGCACTCCCACCTGTTTTGCTTAAATAAAGAAGTTAGTGTAGATCTCTTATATTGTGATTTGTTGGGTCTGTTGTTTTAATTTCTTTTACAGTTTTGATATGCATAATGGACCAAAAGCTGCTGACTTTATAAAGGCTTGTCATGCAAATTGAATTTTAATGCTGCTAGGCATCCTTTACCATTTTCTAACCTGTGCCATTATTTTTAGAGGGCTATATCCCAGTGGCCTCCTCTTCGACCATTGTGTTTACTTTTGAAAATATTCCTCAAACAGAGGCAGCTGAATGAGGTGAATCTCTTCTTTCATGAATTATTACAAATTGTTGTCTCTATTTCACTGTTATCTTTCTGGTGGGGTTGGTTTGTTCTGAGATTGGGTTTTATCGCTCGTCAGGTGTTTACGGGTAATTGGTTCTTACGCACTTCTTGTCATGATTATTACTGCGTTGCAGGTAATTAATTTAAAATTTGGATGGTGTGTTTGATATCTTACTACTTCCGTCCCAAAAGATAAGTCATTTTAGGGGTTATAATACAGATCAAGTAAGTGGATGAATGTCATGTATTCTGAGGAGAAATGACTAAAATACCTTTTGTAATGCAATAGTTATCAAGTATTGACAAGTGGTTGGATTGATATTTAATTTGGGGTAAGATAGAAAATAGGTTAATAAATGCTCCATTGGTACTCTAAATATGGGACAAACTTAAAGAGCTAGAATGACTTATATTTTAAAACGGTGGGAGTATTTTGTAATTCGTGCAGCGTTTATTTGGTGAAACAAACATGATATTCTACCATGTGGTTAGACGAAGTATTGCTTATTGTGAGTTGAGGTGGTGTTTCTGAGGTTGTTTATATACATTTGTTTGGGAAAAGTGATAGCATTCTTTATGGCTTCCTATCATCTCTCGTTAGTCCAACTGACAACATTGGAGTTCTGATATTACGTCTCTTTTGTTCCGCACTGTGCAAGTTTCTGAACCTGCATAGTATGTCCTGTTTGTTTCCTTATCCTCTTTTTCCTTGGTTCATTAGGAAATTCCTCAGAGCATAATTTGGGAGTTTTGTTGGTATGTTACTTTCACCTTTTTTTTTCCTTGTTGATTGTGCTTGTCATGTTATGTTATGTCATGACACTTTTTAATTTTGTTGGCTATATTATGCCTTGGGACGATGCTTTCGTAATATCATCTTTATTATCAATATGTTATGTGTTGCATGTCTTCTCCTATGTACTCTTTCCGTTTCCGTCCCATATTGTAAGTCTGTATCATAGTTGCAGTACAAATCAAATGATGATTTATTGATTTTATTCCTTATTTGCCCATTATGAGTTACATTACACTTTGGTTGTGTAAGAATACTCATTTAAAGAGGATAATTGGTAAATCACCCACTATTCTTATAGCATTTATTGTAATCTTATGTCCTTGTAGTAATCCTTACCTATAACTTTTGGATTGTTTCTAGTGAAAAATGTTTATTTGCATATTTTGAGCACATTTGTGCATATCTCGCTCGCTTTAGTTGGTGATGAATTCATTCGCTTTTTTTACATTCTTGTGAAGGAAGTAAATTGTAAGTTCTTTCCTCGATAGGTAAATTTCTTTGATTTATACGGATGCAGATGAATACATCGATGTTGGTATTTTTATGGGGAAGCGAAGGCACCTTCTTCTCAAAGATTAGTAGAGGTATGATTTATTTGACCTCATCGCCTTATTGAACATGCATGATTTGTAATTGTTATGCTCTCCATTTTCATTTCGTATTTAGCTTGTTCTTTATTAATGTTCTTGATATATCTGTATTTTTCATGTCCAGGTTTTCTTCTTTGGGAAAGAAACCTCGTATCTCCATTGAAGACCCACAGGTATTGGCTTATTCATTTTAACTTGAAAACTTTGTCTAGGGCTTTCTACATGTGCTATAAATTTTTGAGTTGCGGCTGCATGTTGGTGGGCTTGATATATTCACAGAAAATGAGAAGATTTGTGCTTTCGCTCTGCAAATTAGCTTATTATAGCTTGCCTTGCTCTTAGTTTCTTATCTTTACTAATTGGAAAATCATTGGGCCTTACTATTGTTTTGCCTTGTTTTGGCACGGAGTTATGTATTGTATTGTGGCTGGGGTATTATACATGTTAATTTTATGTAATTTCTTTCTGTATTGTAGTCAACAGAGAATGATATTAGGAAGGGTTCACACAACTATTTTCTGGTAAGTTCTTTGCTGTTGTTTTCTATAATTTCCACCTCAACACTTTCATCACTATTTCTCTGAAATCAATTAAAACCCATGCTTGCATTGATTTTTGGGGAGAGTTGTTGCCTGGGTTTGAATGTGGCGGGCCTCTGAATGAGTGCAGGTGAAATCTACATTTGCTACGGCTTTTAGTATCCTGACGAATGAGAAAACAATAATGGGCCTGGGATCCAAACGGAGTATTCTGGGTACCATAATTAGGCCTGATTCAGCATTACTAAAAAGGAAATGGGGTTCTAGCGGGGAATTGACATTTAAGGACATGCTTCCAGGTGCTGGAGATGCTAATTTATTTTCTCAGATAGATGCTGAACATTCCTCCTATAGAAAGAGTAGACATGAAGAGACTAAAAGAACATTATTGAGAAGACAGCGAAAAAGAAGAGCTCGTCAAAAGGACGAGATTAAGATACCTAAGGAGAAGAAGATACGTCTTAAAAAAGTGAGAGACCGATGATTCAAGTCCCTCCAAGAAGAAGATGCCTAAGGAGAATCCGATACGTGTTAAAAAGAGAGAGAGAGAAACGTGGATAGAATTCTGAGAAGTGGGAAGAAAAGCCTTGGGAAGCAGAAAAACACTCTCAAACTGTATCTGGATTATTTTTTGTAATGACCTGGTGCAAGGTGGCTCAATCTACATTGCTAACCCCCGTTAGCAGGATTGGATTGCATTTGTTGTTGCCTATTTAACATAAAAATCTTGGCATTTACTTGCCAGAAAAAAGATGCTGTTATGTGTTCCGAAATGTTGACTCTTGTAAATGAGCCAAAAGGTTCGTGAGAGGTTTGAGTTTATTTTGACGTTTTGCTTGAATATTTTGCTTTGAGGTTTGATAAGGCTCGAGATCGAATAGGCTCAACTCCAATACTAGTCAAATTCTAGATGAGTCAACATCAAGCATTCTTGTGCCCGACTCGTGAGCTGTTTTCTCTTTTTTTTTAATCAATTTGAAATGAAATTTCATTTTATCTTATAATTATATTCAAACATCGGAATGAACCCAAAATATTATTTCATTTTATTTAAACTAACAAGCGATTAGTGAAATAAGTTTCTTGGGAAAGGCAGAGTGTGTGTGTCTATATATATATATATATATATATATATATATATATATATATATATATATATATATATATATATATTCTAGTCCGATCCAACCATTGATCTCGACGGAGAAACCTTTAATAGCATAACCACAGTTGCTGAGCTGGCAGAACACTGTTGTGCAGAAAACCATATCAAAGGCCAGACATGCCTCACGCCGTCAATGTCTTATCGTCGTTGGTTGAGCGTTGGAAACCGTCGGATATGAATAGCATAGATGATCTCTCTGGTATTGAACTTGATATGTCATTACCACAAGCACTCAAGAAATGGCAGAATCAAGAAGATACTACCATTGGCTCTGTTTTCGTCCTCTTCTTACCTTCCGAGTTTGGATAATACTCAGACAAGTAATCCTGCTAGGCCTCACGAATTTGTGGATTCATTTACTTCTGCTGAGGGTAGATGATGAGAAGCTAAAGTTGACGTCGTATAACTTATCGTTTAGAATCAAATTTATGTATGTAATAAATATGGAAAAATTCTTATATACGGAGTCTCTATTGTAATGCATCAGTCGGATGATCGCCACGCCAGTAGAAAAGATAAAACTATTTTGTTTGTTCAGTATACGATACATAAATCCAACTATTGATCAGTAATAGAGAGTCCTCCTACAAAGAAATTACTCATAAACATGTATGTATTGTATTAATATTTATCAAATTCTATGCTTCTTGAAAAATATACTACTATTATGTTTCAAAAAGATTAAATGTATTCGATTTCTTTTTTTCTTTTTTAAAGAGTAAATGTATTCGATTTGAAAACATTGAGATCGTATATGTTCGTTGTATCTCCCCATGAAAACACTACATAAACACTTCAGTACATAAAAAAAAAAAATATAAACGTTTATTTGTTTGTTTAAAAACTAAATAAAATTCGATTCATGCTCATATATCTAAAGAGAAATTTGCTTGGATAATTCCATCTATTAGCATTAAACTTATACGATCCTATGTTTTACACCATGTGACAAAACTCGTACAATCTCGAAAATATCAGTAACGCAACAAAATAGTCACAAGACTGTTACATCATTGATCTAAATGACACTCGTATTAATCAACACAATGAATTGTCTAAAATTGTGTTGACCGTTTTGTAGTGACTGTAGCACTGTTGTCACTCATTGGTTTCCACAGGAACCTTTTCATAAAGTTGCACTTCTCTAAGCTTCTTTGGAACAATGAAATCCCCACCAAATCTTTGCTGCAGAAATACGATGAGAGCAAACAATACACAAACACAAGGAATAATAACATCCCATGCAATTGAGTAGAAATCTGCGGTATGGTTAGCATACATATATGATGACCCCCCTCCAAAATCTTGATGAATAGTTTGGTTAGCATATCTGTATGATGATGCTCCTCCAAAATTTTGATGAATGTAGTTATGAACCCTGTAAACATCATAAGCATGAGGTAACAAACGTACTAACGTTGTTCCCACATAAAACACAGGTGAAAGCGCGCTTTCTCTTGAATTATGGAATATGTTGAAGATGATTTGAGGGAATAGATATCCATCAAGTATCAGACCGGTGTATGATCTTAGATAATTCAAGATTGATGATGAAGGTTCTTGAATCATCATCATTCCCACTTCATTGGAAGATTGACTGATCATTATTGGATTGTTTACTCTGTTCCAATTCACAAATAAGCTGATTAGTCCACCAATAATGTATATAGGCAGTGATACAAAAAGAGCATGTTTTTCTGATTTCCAAGAACTCTTCCCATTTTCTTGTCCCAATCTTGATGTCCATGCCAATTGGAGGAGACGAAAGAGTAAGAGGAACGCGACAAGCGTAACCACTCGTACGCTTACTTCATTCACCTCGAGCCAACCTGAACCGCGAAGAATGACATTTTGTTCATACTGGTCTTTTAGGATCAGGGCTTCAAAGTTAAGCACCAGAGGAATCAAGTGACCTAAAGTGAGGATACCGAGCATGAGTATCGAAACAAAAGGGAGTTTATCTGGATGTTTCTTAACAAAGAAAATCTGGGATGCCAAGAATATGACACAAAAGGTGTTCGAAACCAAAGCCATGATAATCTCTAAGTCTACCCTCCATATTGATCGCTTTGCCTCAAGGGTATTGAACGACGCTGAAGTGATATTGAATCCTCTAAAGTATAAAGGATCAGTGTTTTCTCTCTTGGTATAAATGAATCCTTCAACAAAGCTTTTATCTTTTGAATATAGAGGAGGAAACTCAATATTCACTAGTATCTCACAATCCAGAGACACTTTATTCGATCTATGCATATCAGATTTCAGCTCCCTGCAACCAACCATACATAGAACACCTGTTTGAGGATTATAGATCCCTTCAGCTGTAATGTCAAGAAAACCAGAGGGATCGACTGATGAATTCAATGAAGAGATCTGATCATTTAACTTGATCCTATATATGCTTATTTTGTAACTAATGTTTATAGGTTTTGAAATGTTGGAGTAATCTTCATCTTCAAGAGATGCATCCATGTAGGAATCACCTTGGTACAAATTATCGCCTACAGATATAGGTGATGCTCGGCCCCAAGCAATTCTTTCATTAGATTGTTTGACAAAAATGTCAAAGGTCATATCACTAGAGTATGCATTTGGGTATCTTTTCCCACTTTTACCCAGCTTATTCGCGTAGCATGAATGTTCAACCGAACTACCCTGAGTATAAACATATTTTTGTTTAGGTAAGTTGTTTCCATAGTCAACGGAGCTACTAAACTTGATGCTTTTGAAGTAGCCAGGATCAGAAGCTGTTTTATTTGTCCAAATTTCGCCAGCTATTTTAGTACTATTCTTGATAGTCCATATAGCAGGAAACCTCAAGCTCAATCTAGTTGAGCAATCATCAACATGAGCATCCTGGGGTGAATCAATTGGGTTCAAGATCTTACAAGCAACAACACACAACTGATTTTTCTCTCTGTCCCATGATCCTTCCCCTAACAATGTTGTCCTAGAATCAAAATATCCATACATTTTGCTCCAATTAGAGAATTTCATCAAGATCCTCATCTTTTCCTTTTCCTCAAAACACTGAATCCCATTCAAAGACAAAGCTTGAGGTAAGTATGCAATATCTCTCTCAAAAGGGCTACAATTTTGCCTATACTCACAGTCTGATGCATATTGTAAGTCAAAATCATAGCGTTGACTCAAAAGAACAGAGCAAAATGAGCCCTTTTCCAAGCTAATAGATTGGCTCTGATCAATTTCATCTTCTCCAACACACCTAGAGTCCAATTTAAAATCATAATCATTAACTGTAGGAAAAGATACAATCTTTATGGGCTCAAAGTACCTGGGATCATTAGATTGACTTAAACTTTCAAGACTCCCTTTTGCCAAACTAGTAAATATGGTTGAATTCTTAGGACCATAATTGAGCTTAAAAACAGCTTCTAGTTTAAGTAATTCGCCTTCGCCTTCTTCTGATGGCCATGGCGCTCGTCCCACCATGCAGAGTTTCCCAGTAGGCTTTGACCAGAACCCATTTAGTATGAAAATCAACCTTCTCGAAAATCGCCGCCGGTGGCGAAAAGATCGAGTCTTTTTGCTTGAATTACGAGAACCCATGTACGAGAAGTTTCCATAAGGCAACCGGAAAGCCAAGTTGGCTTGAACTCTGTAAACACCAGAAATGGTGGTTTCAAGAATTCTGCTTGAAGGAGATAAAGAAACATAGAAATCAGAAACATTGGATGATGATTTTGATCCGAAAAGTCGTTCACCACCTATGTGATAACTTGTGCCGGCTTGGAGATATGGGAATTCAACCTCTGCGTGATGACGAGTTGTTCTGGCTTGTGGGATGATCGAAGAACAGTGAGCATTGTAGGAAATTTTTGAACCTGATGCGTAGGTTGTAATGAAGATATTGAAGACGAAGATGTAGAAGAAACTAAAATACCAAAAATTAGAGGGAAAAGAGACCATTGTTGAACAAATAAAATGGAAAACAGAGTACAGAGGGAAGAGGAGGAGAAACCAAGGTTTAAATGGGCTTTTTTTCTTTTTTTTTTTTTTTTTTTTTTTTTTCCCACGACGAAAGCATTCATTAAAAAAATATTAATATTAAAAAAATATTAAATTCTTTTTTTAAATGGACTTTGTCATGTTACAAAAACATTGTTTTTTTTTGTTTATTTATAATGCTTGGTTATTTGTTTGTTATGTTTGGTAATTTTTACTTGTTTGTTCGTGTAATTACACCCCATCTGGAATCACAAGAAAGAAAAAGTAACATCTTGAATGAGAAAAATATTATAAGTGATACAAAAGATGTTGAAGATGGGAAATGTATGTAATATGTATACGATGAATAAATACTATATATTTTACCTTATTGATTATAATATGTCACGGATTTTATGCAATGAAAAATAACAAGTAATAAATATTTATAAATCCGATATTCCCTCAAGTATAAGGATCGTAGTATAGAGGTTGATACCGGGTTGATCTTACGGGGAACTGGCGATTGTTAACCCTAGTTTTTGTCTAATCAAATTATGTCACGATTACTACTACTAAGCAGAAACGAAAATAAAACAGTGAATAACTAAAACGGAAGATAACAAACGTACACTGGACAGAAGATCGAGATCTAAAGCCAGGAGAATATAGTTGCGAACCAATTTAAACTAAACTAAATCTAATATGCAATAAAAGACTAACTAAGCTAAACAATTCAAATTCAAGGGGTTTTAATCAATAATTTACGAACGAACAAGCAATTGATCCACCTATCCTACAACTATCAATTTCGATCTAGAGTATCTTGTGATTTCTAACCAAGTTATGATTCACCTAACCACGGTATGAACTCCTAATTTCTTAGACAAGTTCTCCTATCAATCTTTTATCTTTCGATCTAAAGATTAATGCTTTCAAATCAAGGTGTGAAATCTCTCAATTTCTAACCTAGAAATCTAACCTAATAACTCTCGTTAATTAGATTTAAGATCTATTCTTTATCATGGTGATCTAAAGTTTAACATGATTTTCATCAACATAAACAATTAACAAGCAACGATCTTTCGATATAAATTGCATAACAACATGAAAAACATGATAAAGAAACAACTTGAATTAAAATACTCACAAGATAATCAAGAACAAAACTGAATTGTTGATTGGATGGCTTCACAATGCTTGTTCAAGGCTTTTAGCCTCTAAGCATCCTCTTGAAACTTGGAATTGCAGGAAAAACTAACATAAAACTACCTACTTTTAATCTAGAGTTTGGAGCATAAAAACTGGAATAAAAGAAGTAAAAACGCAGCCTAAAGCCGCCCTAGGTTTAGGTTTTGAGTATTGTGGAATTGGTCTCTCATATGTGGAGAAAACAGCTGCTATTTATAGAGTCTTGAGTCGGTTCGCCAAAGTCGGTCGAAGGACGCCCGTCCACTCTTGCCGGACGCTCGTTCGGTTTGCCTCGAATCGCCGACGGCGCCCCGTCCAGCTGCGGCCCAAACTCTCTCAGATCAAAATCGCACCTCCGGACGCCCGTTCACTCAATCAAACGCCCGTCCACTCTGGACGGGACCTGGATGCCAGTTCAATATGATCGAATTCTGATTTCTTGATCTTTATCTCTTTTTTCTCTATCTCATTCCTTCATTATCTCTTTTATCATCAATTAGCTCGAACTTAATCAACCTTTGATCATCTTTTGAGCCTCAAACATGTATCTATAACACATAAAAACATCGCAAAATGTAATAATGTCCAATTAAACCTAAAATCACAATTAAAACACCAAAATCAACCAATATTACGATTAACTCGTTAAAAACCTCATTTACTCAATACTTCCGTTAAACACTCGTTTCTTATGCAATTTTATACGAATATGAGGGAAAATATCATAGAATATAGCGTTATAAATCGTATAAATTCACCCTTAACAACTCCCCCACACTTAAGCTTTTGCTCGTCCCGAGCAAAACAAAACGAAAGTTAAGGCTCGAGACAAAAACAGACATCTCAGACAATATAGCATAGATCCAATAAATCAGAGGTTCACCATTGTGTGTGTGCAAAACCATAGAAAACTTCCACTAAATCCAAACTTGAGAAACTCGAAGCAAAACTAGCTAATACCCCCTCATAGACTAGTAATAAATGACACTCATAAGATGTACCCTACAAACGTGACATATCCCGAAAAGGATGATCGAGTATATCTAGGGCCTTTCTGAAATACTCAGAGGATAATCCCTACATCATATCTATTAGTTTCTACTGGGGATAAGATAGACGATAACTTAGTCTTATATCTTTTTCATAACAATTCTTATTGCAAGTTGATTTAACTATTTTGCTTTTAAACACACATCAGAATGAGCTGTTGCCCTGTCATAGCAGAATAGGATATTCGAGATATACCCTACCTTACTCCAATCATAAGGCGCTTTCTTACGATTGTCGTGAGCTTTTAGTCATCATAGTGGTATAGGACATACGTGGTATACCCTATCACACTCAAATCATCGACTAGCTTTCGACACACCCAATTACTTCATTATAAACTCAACTTTTTCATTTGACAATAAGTCACGTGTTACTTATCACATTCAAACCTTAGATATTCACAGTATGTCATACTCTGGATCTAAATACAAACTATCATAAATCTCAAGATACGTACGTAGCACTAAGCACATGACTTATAAGAAAACAAAAATCATTAATCAAAAAGGGGTATAGCTTTATAAATTAGCTCATCGTTCACTATGGCTTGTGAAAAATAGATCTCAGGTGAAACAACTAACTTATCAAACATATGATATATAGCATCAATGACTATAAAAATAACGAACAAAGATTATGCATTGCTTACTCGGGACAGAACAAAAACAAAAATGTCGAAAATTTTGAAAATTCTAGCTCATTTTTAGCTCATTGTGCATAGAAACATAACGAATTAAGCAAATCTATAGATACAGATCAAATCATTCCCCCCCCACACTTAAAGATCAACATGTCCTCATGTTGTGCGGAAAGTAAATAGAGAAAGAACTTAGCTGATTTTAACAGATACTTGAATCGTCGGTCAGGCCGGAGCCTATGTATTGACACTTAGAACTCGCAATCAGACAATGTAGCTCGACAAAACCGCTAAAAATATACATGCACTACTTGACAAACACGGAAACATCTCGGGGAAAACGGGGAATAATACCAAAATGACAAGTGATAGCAAAAACGAGTAATAGCTAAAGAAAAAGCATTCAATACATCCAAAAGTGTAAACAGAGCAGAAAGGAAAGGACGGACGCCTTATGGCTTACATGATTCAATCGGAAAAATAAACAGTAGCAATATCAAAAGTACAACGAATCAAGTAATGACAAGCAGAAGCTAGAATGGAAAAATAGGATCAGGGCTGCCCCGGTGCCGCAGAATCATCAGCCGGAGGTGCTCCACCCGAAGGAGAGTCAGACTGCTCCTCATCAGACGACGACTCAGACGCGTCCAGGACATCCGCAATCGCCCGCTCAATCTCGTCTGAATAAGTGTACTCGATAACGCTCGGAGCGAAGATTCTGTCATCCCTTACAGGCCGTCCCTCACTCATACACTTCAAAATGGTCAAGATGTTATTCTGGGAAGTCCGAATATCCTCCATCCAGTTCCGCACACTGTTGCCCATACTCAACCTCATCCGGACTGAGGGAGATAAAGTAGGAAGGGAGGATGGTCGATGCGGTGTCAAGACGAACCAGGCTCACTGCCTCGACCTCGGCCCGATCTCGACTGGAAGATTTCACTTTCTCCTCTGCAAGAACCTAGGATTCTTCGGTTTATGATCGGTCTTGTACTCGGGAACCCTAGCGTCCTGATAGAGACTGTGGATCAAATGCGGGCAAATCAAACACTGTGTGTATACCTTCTGATTCATAGAGATCTCATCAAAGATGGCTTGTCCCACATCGACATTCAGCTTAAAATTCAGAGCGTATAGCATCCCAAGGTCGCCAATGTGAAAATGCGTCAGGTTATTCTTAGGTAACAACACATTGCTCGATAAACCGACATTGGACCTTCCAATCTTCTGTCCAACTAGTAGTCACCAACTCCTTCCTATCTCCGCCCGGCCTAAGTGTCCACGGCACCTCCGGGCACACCAACAACCGTAACTCCTCCAACGGATCCTCACCGGCATCCTGTTTAGCTTTAATCGCCTCCTTATAGTCCAACCCCTCAAAAGGTGCCAAGGCATACTTCTCGTTAATAACCTTGGGCGTAAATGGCACCTTTACTCCCCGAACCGTCACAACTCCGGCTGCCAAATCCGTCTGTGAGCAATTGGCATAAAATTCACGGACTAACGTAGCATTAACCGGGGTCCTCGGGGTTACCATCAAAGCTCCCCACTTCCTATCCCTCAATAACTTCACAAATAAAGGATCAACTTGAGGCTCAAGGACTGCTCGCTCGATCAACATCGTCCTCGTTAGATAATGCTTATTATAGACCTTCATCGCCGTAGGGTTGATGAATCTACGAGCAAAGGGAATAGGGATAGCGGGTCTCACTCTCTGTCTAGCCGGCTCATCTCCCTCAGGCTCATTGTCCACTTGCTCGCCCCGAGCTTCTGTCACCCTAGTCTCAGATCCTCACTAACGGCTCATCATCGGAGTTTGAGACCTGGACTCAGGCTCATCCTGTAAAGGAAATCTAGATTGACCTCTAGGAGGATTACGACGCCCCAATACGAATACCTTGGTTGGGATTGACTAAAGTGGGGTCCACACCCTTCTTCTTCTTAGCAGGTTCCTTAGCTACCCCCTTACCATGCCGTTTCTGAACCTGTTTGTGCACCATCTTAAACTAAGACTAAACAACCAACAATCCCAGCCCCAAAATCAAACAAAGCCACCCGTTTATCGTCCAAACGAGATTTCCCAAACAAAACAACACCAAACCAACATCAAAACCACAATGCAATCCATCCCACACCATCCAATACCATCCCATATCATCAACGAAGCAAGACAAATAAACAAAACAAGAAAAAAAACAATAAGGTAAAATGCATGTGAAAAAGTCGATTCGAAAAATCGAACTCAAGAAAATCGTGAATTAACCCTAGAAAAGTGCATGGATTCTTACCAAGTACGATGATAGGGTGATGAAAATGGTGATTTGCAGCCCTAACAACGCACGAACGACCGAAAGTTTGGATTTTTCTCCCAAGAAAACCGCACAAGCTAGGTTGCTGATTCGACACAACGGTTGTATGTTGGTGGATTGCGTTTGAAAAATCAAAAAGAGGGGATTGAGAGCTATTTGTAGGGCCTTGAATCACCCAATTTGGTTTAGAAACGAGGATTTTAGGGTAAGAGGAGGCAAAAAGTCGGGTTCCCGTTTTTGAATTTCTGAAAAAGTGAGTGTTCATGGGTTGAGGGTGTATATATAGGCAGGGGCTGGATGGGCGTCCAAGTAATCGGACGGGCGTTCAGATGGAGATCATATGAACTGGACGGGCGTCCATATAAGCAGACGCTTGTCCAGATGCTCAATTTACGTACAGAGTTGGAAGGAGTCTCTCAGACGGGCGTCCAAGAATGTTGGACGCTCGTCCAAAAATTGTGCATGGCGGACGGGCGTCCAGTTAACTGGACGGGAGTCCAAGGCAGAAAAAAAAACAAAAATCATAAAATTTCATACAATTTAATTTCAAATTTGCATTTTCTCATTAAACTTAAATAAAACTTCAAAAATTCAAAAGAAGAACGACGAAATACATAAAATCACTAGAAAATAGGTAAAAACAATAGAAAATAGTGGGTTGCCTCCCACCGAGCGCTTTTGTTTTACGTCGTTTGCTCGACGAAACAACCTAAGAACGCTAGTCATTGTAAATTGATGACCAATCTATCACCCGGATAAGACGGCGGAGCATGTCAATTGCCGGAGGGAAATCATACTCATCCTGCAAACCCCAATCCTCACCAGCTACATCAACACCTCGAAAATGTTCGCTTGGCAAAAGACTAGCGCTTAAATCACAAGATCGGATCATTCAGATTGTGTACGGACGCCCTAGAGCCGCCTGCAACTCCTCGATGAGTAAGTCTCCACCTCCCGAACAGCGGGGAACAATAAGAACATAGGTGATAGTCCGGATACGGGTACTAATATCAAAGTCTACGTGCAACACTATAGTCCCTCCCGGTCCGTCATCTACAGTGATAAGTGGGATCCTCCTAAGGAAAGGTAACTCCTCTGGAAGAACTCCGAAATCCATATCTAACTGACAGAGATAAACAAAAAGAAAACTTAGTAGACTAAACTTAAATAACTAAAACTACAAAAGCACAACACAAAAATAACTAAAGCTAACGATATCTAGGATGCCTCCTAGTGGCGCTTTTGGTTAATGTCGTTAGCTCGACACTGTTGAAAGTTCAGCCTGGATCAGGCCATTTGACTTTTCTGCCAGCCACTACCTCGTCTAGACTTTGATCAGTAGTTCGGCTGCAGAAACAACACTTAACACATGGGGTGAAGTCTTTGATAGCTTTCCAAACACGTTTGAACTTCCCCATGGTTGACTTCTTCACCTTCTGAGTCTTCTGGTGACGTTTCAGGTGATGCTCCCTCTCATACTCTTTCATATCCCAACTACCTGCTAGAACTTCTTCAGATCGACCACTACCGTCATCCTCTGAAAACAGGTCGGGTGAAAACTCGTCAAATTCTTCGACTGTTGTGGCACCACACCCGAGGATATCGAGGAAACGAACAATCAAAGGCTTTTCCTTGGGTTCACCAATGTAGTGCTTACACTTTTGACCATTCACTCGAAACGGTTGGTCACCATAACCGCGTAGTTCTAAAACGCCTCCAGGGATAATTTGGAGAATTTCGAAAGGACCGGACCAACGTGTCCTCAACTTTCCAGGAAACAGATGTAGCCTGGAATTGTATAGAAGAACTTGTTCTCCGACTTGGAATTCTCTTTTCTTAATCTTGGCGTCATGGAGGAGTTTCATCTTATCTTTGCTAATCCTGGCGCTTTCGTAGGCCTGGAGTCTGAATTCGTCCAACTCATGCAACTGCTGCAGTCGGTGCTTACCACAAGATTGGGAATCAAAGTTCAGAAACTTTGTAGCCCAATAAGCTCTATGCTCTAACTCGACTGGCATATGACATGGCTTACCATAAACCATTTGATATGGAGATGTACCCATAAGAGTCTTATAGGCGGTCCTGTATGCCCATAGTACATCATCCAACTTCAAACTCCAGTCTTTTCTATGACTGTTGACCGTTTTTTCCAGGATTTTCTTAATGCTTTGGTTGCTCCGTTCAACCTGACCACTCGTCATAGGATGATATGGCGTGCCAGTCTTATGACGAACACCATACTTTTCAAGAACTTTTTCTAAGGGACGGTTGCAGAAATGCGTCCCTTCATCACTGATCAAGGCACGTGGACATCCAAACCTCACGAAGATGTTTTTCTTTAGAAATTTCATGACCGTCTTATGATCATTATGAGGAGTGGCTTGAGCCTCCACCCATTTAGACACGTAATCTACGCAGACTAAGATGTATTTGTTACCACAAGATGATGGGAATGGTCCCATAAAATCGATACACCATACATCAAAGACTTCGCATTCTAGGATGGGTTTCAAAGGCATGTCAAAACGCCTTGTCAGAGTACCGGTTCTTTGACACCTATCACAAGCTTTACAGAAAGCTTCTGTATCTTTAAAGATCGTGGGCCAATAGAAACCGGATTGGAAGATCTTAGCAACGGTTTTCCACGGACCAAAGTGACCTCCAGTGGGTCCACTGTGGCACTGCTCAATAATATCACGTTACTCAGATTCAGGAACACATCTTCTAAGCAGACCATCTTTACAGATCTTAAAAAGATAAGGTTCATCCCAAAAGAAAGATTTCAAATCAGAGAAGAACTTTTTCTTCTCCTGATAGGACAATTCTGGATCGAGATATCGGGCATGAAGGTAATTTACAATGGAAGAATACCATGGAACATCGGGAGGACAACCGCCGATAAGCATAATGTTCTCAGAGGAAAGTAAAGATCTATATCATGCCTGGATCATCCTTTTCCTCACTTATCATTCTCGAACATGATCCGCCACAACGTTTTAACGCTCTTTTGTCTTTAATTTGTACGTCAAACTCTTGTAGGTCAGATCCAACGTAGTAGCGCGGTTTGGCCTCTTTCTTAGTCATCGATATCGCAGCAGCGGCGTGATCATCCACACAATCACTTGAGCTCCTAACAAGTAACTATGAAACTTGTCCATAGCAAAGACTACGCCAATAATTCCTTTTCAGTAGTAGTATAGTTAACTTGAGAGGGATTCAATGTGTGACTGGCGTAATAGATTGGCTGGAATTTCCCTTTGATTCTTTGGCCTAAAACAGCACCAACTGCATAGTTTGATGCATCGCACATAAGCTCGAAAGGTAGGTTCCAGTCAGGCGATATAAGAATTGGAGCAGAGATTAAACGGTTTTTAAGCTCCTCAAACGCTTGCTTGCAGCTCTCATCAAAATTAAACTCAACGTCTTCTTTAAGTAAAGTAGACAGGGGCTTGGCTATCTTAGAAGTCCTGAATGAATCTTCTGTAGAAACCGACATGTCCAAGAAAGCCTCTCACTTCACGCACATTCTTGGGATAACTCATCTTTTCGATAGCTTCTACTTTTGCCCTGTCAACTTCTATACCTTTGGCGGAGATTTTGTGGCCAAGAACTATTCCCTCATCAACCATGAAATGGCATTTTTCCCAATTGAGCACTAAGTTCTTTTCCACACATCTGGATAACACTTGATCAAGATTGTCAAGACAATCATCAAAAGACTGACCAAAGACCGAAAAATCGTCCATAAAGATTTCCATACACTTTTCTACTAGCCCGTCAAAGATAGCCAGCATGCATCTTTGAAATGTAGCTGGGGCATTGCAGAGACCAAATGGCATTCGTCTGTAAGCGAATGTGCCATAAGGGCAAGTGAAAGTGGTCTTTTCTTGGTCAGCTGGATCAATGGGTATCTGGAAGTATCCTGAATATCCATCCAGGAAGCAGTAGAATGCGTGCCCCGCCAGACGCTCAAGCATCTGGTCAATGAATGGAAGGGGAAAGTGATCTTTCATGGTTACCTCATTGAACTTTCGATAATCGATGCAGATCAGTATCAAAGTGACAAGTCTCAATGCTATTTCCTCTCCCTTCTCATTCTTCTCAATCGTAATTCCACCTTTCTTGGGAACTACTTGAGTCGGGGAAACCCATTCACTATCAGCGATGGCATAGATGATTCCCATGTCCAGAAGTTTGATGATTTCTTTCTTAACCACCTCTTGCATATGAGGGTTGAGCCTCCTTTGGGGCTGTCTGACACATTTCGCACCCTCATTGGTCTTGATCTTATGCATACAGATGTCAGGAGATATCCCTCTGATATCTCCTACTTGCCATCCAAAGGCTTTTTCATTTTTCTTCAAGACGTTGATTAATTTCATTTCCTCTAACCGAGACAGCTTGGCAGATATAATCAATGGAAGCTTGTCACCTTCTCTTAGAAACACATACTTAAGATGTTTAGGCAACGGCTTCAACACCAAATCTGCAGGGGGGGTCTTCTAAACTAGATTTGAGCTCTCCACCTTTCAACTCAACATCGCTGAGTTTACTCAGTGGTCCCACTGCCAAAGCTTCACCTTCCAACAACTCATCCTTAAATTCAGCTTCTAACTGCTCTAGACTTACCACACCATGATTATTCAAATTATCAACCAGTCGTTCATACCGTTGTAATGACCATGACTTGCTTTTCCATCGATCATCGAAGTCATCGACGTCTCTCAATGGAAAACCGGTTGGAGGACCGAGGTATTTGAATGGATTTGGAAACATTATAGCTTACCTCTTGATCACCAACACGGATCGCCACCGCCCACCATCGCAGATCAATGAGGGCTCTAGTCAGAGACAAAAAGGGTCTTCCAAGAATCGGGGACATTTTCATCTTTTCAATGTCTCAGGGACGTATCAGTCAACGGAAAGGTAAATCTGTCGATTTGAACTAGTACGTCTTTTAAGATTCCCGCTGCTTTCTTAGAAGATCTATCAGCGAATTGCAAATTCATGGTAGTGGTTTCTAGAAGATCAATTAAACCCAGCTGTTTGCACACAGACAATGGCATGAGGCTTATAGATGCACCCAGGTCGCACAAAGAGTTAGGGAAGACCAAGCCTCCCATTAACACGGTAAGCACGAACTTTCCAGGGTCACCTCTCTTGGTTGGTAAGTTTTCGTAATTGATCATTGAACAATCCTCACCAATCAGCCTCTCCATGTCTGACAACTTCCTCTTCGAAGAAACAACATCCTTGATAAATTTTGTATACTTAGGCATTTCAACCAAGACGTCGGGTAATGAAAGATTTACCTGAGTATTTTTTTAAGAGATTTAGCACCTTTTCATACTTCTTATCTTCACTCAAAGGGATGTTGCTCTTTCTTGGTGGAAATGGAAGCTTTTTCAGATCACTCTCAGAAAAGATTTTCTTTGAAGATGCATTGACAGCTTTGTCTTCCAGATCCTTCCACCGAACAGCTTTTTCAATCTTTCTATTAGTCAGGGGATCAGCCTCCTGACTCACACTTGATTCTTCACTCCTCAGGGGATCAGCCACCTGAGGACTTCCAGCTTTTTCACCTCTCAGGGGATCAGCCACCTGAGTATTTTCTTTCGGCAAAGGGGGGTGTAGGTGCTCAGCTTCCCCTCCTGCCTTATCAAGGGCAGGAGGGGCTAGTGGTTTCCCTGGTGGGAAGGACCACTAACCTGGGTACCGCTTCTTAGATTCATTGCACTGGCCTCCTATCTACCGTATGGAATTGATGGGACGAGGTCAGTACATTGGCCATTGTTCAAGTCGGTTTGCGCGCAACTTGACCACCTTGGGATTTTTTCAAGTGAAATCGGGCGGTTGCCCACAGGGTCGAGAAGCTAATCATTCAACCAATCGCCCGATTTGCCTCTCAAGATTTTTCATTGATCTATTTTGCTCCTCCCTAAAGGAGTCCCATTGAGCTTTGATATCACTTGAGTAACGAGGGCCTTGAGAGTTTTGGAGATTCTGCGAATAGGTGGTGGGCCGACTTTGAACAAGAGGATTAGAATTGGCGGGCCAATTCTCGATTAAACCTTGAGTAGGATTGGAAAATTTTGAGTTTCGTTCGATTAAAACCAGGGTTTCTATTGAAATTTTGATTCAATTAAAATTCAATTAGGATTGAAACCGTAAGATTGATTAAACCCGTGGCTCGAAATTATTCTCGGCGTAAACTTGATTAGACCTTTGGTTGTTCTCGCCATAGAATGCATTCACTTCAAAGATTCTCGCCCGCTCATAGATGTACGAATTTAGATGTGTGCCCCACCTCGCCACAATTCGACATGTGACTTGATTACACCGTCCATAATCATGAACAGCATTCACTTGATAAGGTGCGGTGGGATTAAATTGACACCGCCATTCATATGGCCGGCCCGACGATTTAGCTGCAAGATGTAACCCGAGGGTTTTGCGGAAAGAAGAAGTTTGATTTATCGGATTTGAAACTTGAGATGTCGCCATCCGCTTCGCAAAGATGGCGATCAAACTTTTTAGATGTTTACTCTCTCTACCTTAGGAGGAGGAGGAGGTGGTGCTTGAATGGCTTGATAAGAGGGGCGAGTTGTACTTTGCAATGTCCTCAAACAAAGGCCCATCCTCATCAGCGTTTTCAAACGCCCCACCAGATGATGAACTATTGACCATGCCTTTCGTAAGCTCGGTCAATCCACTAAAGAATGTGTTGACTTGTCTTTGCAAAGGGCAAGCCGTGGTGGGGACACTTTCTAAGGAGAGATTTGAATCTTTTCCAACAATCAAAGAAGGATTCATTCTCTTTTCGGTAGAAAGTGAAAATCTCGCTCAAACACTCGGGTGCATTTTTGAAGGTGGGAAGTATTGACTCAAGAACTCCTTTCGAGTTCAATTTCTGTGTGGTTATTGATTCAGAGAGAGAGAGAAGTATACCACTCCTTCGCTTCTCCCTTTAGAGAAAATGGAAAAAGTTTCGGTTTGATGGCATCCTCACTTACTCCTTGGATGCGTGTGGTGCGCATATCTCCAAGAATGTATGCAAGTGAGTGTGTGGATTCTCTCGACCTGGTAATCGTGGAAAATAGATGCATGCCGCATCATCCGAATAAGTCCCGGCCTTAGCTCGAAGGTTCGTGCGTTGATGGTGGAATGACAATAGCCGGGTTGGATCGCGGATCGCGCCAGGCATGGCGTAGTCCGCCAACGACGTCTATCATTAGCGAGCCATTATTACGAAATCGTGATCTCCTTGGCTAATCGATCTCAAGATCTTGCTCGGCTCGCCGCGTAATCGCGAACGGAAGATCCGCCTGCTTGGCGGACTACGGTTCGCTTCGGGGTCGTGGGTGTATAGTAACGGTCCTTTTGACTCGAGTTTGCATAAACTGGACCAAAAACAAGTGAAAGCAACCTAAAGACTAAGAAATTAAAACCTAAACTAAAAATTAAAGCCTAAGAAAAGAAAAGAAAGAAGGAAGAAAAGGAAATAGGATTAGTAAGGAAAAGATGAAACATGACGGGCGCCCAAAGGTTTGGACGGGCGTCGCCCAACTTTTGATCTGGACGGGCGCTCGGATGCCCAAACGCCTGCCTGTCTTCGAAAAATCTTGAACGGGCGCCCAAATTTTATGGACGCTCGTCTAAGTGGGTGAAAACGTTACAGGATTGAAAATTTTCCAGCGGACGGGCGTCCAAGATCCTAGACTCCCGTTTGGTAGCGGAAAAACTAGAACAGAAGCAGAAAATTTGCAGAAAAGAAGAACAGAGGCAGAAAGATAGAAAAGAAGAAAACTAATCACAAGGGAAAGAAGAACCTTAAACCCTAAACTTAAAACCCTAATATCCTTAATAACTTAAACTATTATCAACTAAAAACAGGAATTGAAACGAAAACAAAAACAAGAAAAACGAAAAACCAAAAACAAAAACTAGGCAACCGTCCGGTTCCCCGGCAACGGCGCCAAAAACTTGTCACGGATTTTATGCAATGAAAAATAACAAGTAATAAATATTTATAAATCCGATATTCCCTCAAGTATAAGGATCGTAGTATAGAGGTTGATACCGGGTCGATCTTACGGGGAACTTGCGATTGTTAACCCTAGTTTTTGTCTAATCAAATTATGTCACGATTACTACTACTAAACAGAAACGAAAATAAAACAGTGAATAACTAAAACGGAAGATAACAAACGTAAACTGGACAGAAGATCGAGATCTAAAGCCAGGAGAATATAGTTGCGAACCAATTTAAACTAAACTAAATCTAATATGCAATAAAAGACTAACTAAGCTAAACAATTCAAATTCAAGGGGTTTTAATCAATAATTTACGAACGAACAAGCAATTGATCCACCTATCCTACAACTATCAATTTCGATCTAGAGTATCTCGTGATTTCTAACCAAGTTGTGATTCACCTAACCACGGTATGAACTCCTAATTTCTTAGACAAGTTCTCCTATCAATCTTTTATCTTTCGATCTAAAGATTAATGCTTTCAAATCAAGGTGTGAAATCTCTCAATTTCTAACCTAGAAATCTAACCTAATAACTCTCGTTAATTAGATTTAAGATCTATTCTTTATCATGGTGATCTAAAGTTTAACATGATTTTCATCAACATAAACAATCAACAAGCAACGATCTTTCGATATAAATTGCATAACAACATGAAAAACATGATAAAGAAACAACTTGAATTAAAATACTCACAAGATAATCAAGAACAAAACTGAATTGTTGATTGGATGGCTTCACAATGCTTGTTCAAGGCTTTTAGCCTCTAAGCATCCTCTTGAAACTTGGAATTGCAGGAAAAACTAACATAAAACTACCTACTTTTAATCTAGAGTTTGGAGCATAAAAACTGGAATAAAAGAAGTAAAAATGCAGCCTAAAGCCGCCCCTAGGTTTAGGGTTTCGAGTATTGTGGAATTGGTCTCTCATATGTGGAGAAAACAGCTGCTATTTATAGAGTCTTGAGTCGGTTCGCCAAAGTCGGTCGAAGGACGCCCGCCCACTCTTGCCGACGCTGCTCGGTTTGCCCTGGAATCGCCAGACGCCCGCCCACCGCAGCTGGCCCAAACTCTCTCAGATCAAAATCAGTGTTCTAAAATTGCCTGGCGATCGCTTAGGCGCCGCCTAGGCCCTGGGCGATCCCCGGCGTCCTCGACTTGGCTCTAGGCGATTTTCGGGCGCCCAAGTGTCTTTGGGCGATTTTTTCGGGCGCTCTGGACCCTTCTAGCGCCCTAGGCCCTTCTCGGGCGCCCTAGTTCTTTCTAGGCGCTCCAGGACCTCCTAGGACCTTCTAGGCGCTCTTAGGCTCTTTCTAGGCTATTAGGGTTTCATCTGGGAACATCAAGGTTTCCAAGTGTTTAGACAAGAAAGAGGCATAAAACCCTAAAACCCCCTTTAAAACCCTAAACCCCTCGTAAAAACCCTAAACCCCCGTAAAAACCCTAAAACCCCCATAAAACCCTAAAACACCATGTAAAAACCCTTAAAACCCTTAAAACTCCCTTAAAACCCTAAAATCGCCTAGTCGCCCTAGGCCCTAGGCGCCCCTGTAGCGTACCGAGGTCGCCTAGCGAGTTTTAGAACATTGATCAAAATCGCACCTATGGACGCCCGTTCACTCAATCAAACGCCCGTCCACTCTGGACGGGACCTGGACGCCAGTTCAATATGATCGAATTCTGATTTCTTGATCTTTATCTCTTTTTTCTCTATCTCATTCCTTCATTATCTCTTTTTTCATCAATTAGCTCAAACTCAATCAACCTTTGATCATCTTTTGAGCCTCAAACATGTATCTATAACACATAAAAACATCGTAAAATGTAATAATGTCCAATTAAACATAAAATCACAATTAAAACACCAAAATCAACCAATATTGCGATTAACTCGTTAAAAACCTCATTTACTCAATACTTCCGTTAAACACTCGTTTCTTATGCAATTTTATACGAATATGAGGGAAAATATCATAGAATATAGCGTTATAAATCTTATAAATTCACCCTTAACGTAATACAACTTTCATCTATCAACAAGCCTTATATAATATTGAATTATGTAAGATGTGTTGTGTATGTCCATTTTATTATGAATAGATCATTACTAATCAAGCCTAAAAAAAAGATCATTACTAATCAGAGATCTATGAATTATTGTAAGATGATGTTATCATAATTGTTGTGACACAATGATTGATAAAATACATTTTTATAAATTTGATTATGATGCATATATATCGTGATCAATAAGTCATACTTCATGATCGGGATCAACCGTGAAAGAATATTGTGTCAATCATTGTATCAAAACCGACGTACTAATAGCATTTCTTTCGTCGTAATCATGAACTTTTTATCTTTCAACTTTTCATAAGCAAATATGGTTTATAAACAATTTTATTGAAATATTGGCCCATCGCTAGAATGCTAGAAAGTACTGACACTTCAAACTGGATGTCGTGTGTTGTGTTTGTTACTTTTTCGACCCAATGCACGACCGACATGCTCCCGACACATTCGGATGATTAAATAATATTATTTAAAAATTTAATATCCGTCACGACGTCGATAATTCCAGACACGGCACCGTCACGATGTCGATACTTTCACAATAACTCACTTCAGTTGGCATCATTCACCGTCTCTCATGTCCACACACTCATGAGCAAGTCGGCGCCATTGAACGGCGTCACCGTCAAATAGTTGAGGTCGGCATCTCCTTCCTTGCACAATCCAACCTTCCCCTTCCCTATTGGGAAGATGCCTTCATTACCGCCACCTACCTCATCAATCGCCTCCCCACTCGAGTCCTCTATGACAAATCCCCATATGAAATGGTGTTCGGTCGGTCCCCGGACTATTCCTTTCTTCGCGTCTTCGGTTGTGCTTGCCGGCCCCATCTTTGCCCATATAATCACCATAAAACTGATTTTCGCTCCAAATCCTATATCTTTCTGGGTTACAGTCCCAATCACCATGGCTATATGTAACGCCCCAATTTTCGAGAAGGGTACACTCAAAATTCTATAGGTTTAAAAAATTGCTGGTTGTCATATTCATTATTATCAGATGAAAGATACATATGTAAATCTAACATCTATCTATGTATGTATGTGTTTTTAAATTAAATTTACGTAACATAAATTCTTTAAACCAACACTTATGTTGTTTATGCTTAAGATTGTTGGTCCCTTGAAAAGGCTTTGGTTAAGTTTAGGGGGGGTGAATAAACATAATACTTAAAACTTTTGGAGTTAACAAACTCAAAGAAGTTCAGAGCTTTCTTGATCGCTCAAGTAGTCTCATTGATCGTTGATTTTACTGAATTTGTTGCAGAGGAATATATTCAAGTTAAGCCTTATTACTTGTTGTTAAAATATGATACCAAGTATTAGATACTCAGTAGTGTAAGCGTGTGATTCAGTTGCTAGTTTCAGTAGATTGATGTGTTAAATATACTAAATGCAGAATGTAAATGCAGAAAGTAAGTAGGCAGAATTTATAGTGGTTCCAGGTGGTGTAATCCTGTCAGTCCACTCTTCTCCTGTGATGTTTGGAGGTAATTCACTAGAGATCTTTGAGGTTGCAGTTACAAAAATCCCTAAGGTGTTTGCCCTTCACCAATAACTATGGCTTCACAAACTAAACACTTGGAACAGGTAGGATTGCTGCTCCAAAGTCTTCCACTGGTCCTTGAAGGGTTGGATTGCCTCTTCACCAGCTCCACCACAAACAACAGTCCTTGACACTGACGGACCTTTTCTAGGCTATATAGATCCTAACCGGCAGTGTACCGGGTCAAACTGTAGTGCTAGTATGGTGAGTCTGTGTCGAATCCTCAGGGAAACGTGGTAATTCTTTTAAGTGTGGTTAAACACCAAAGAGCTGTTATTAACTCGATCTAAACCGCAATTTTATAACACAGATCACTACTATTCTACTTAACAAAAAATAAATGCGTAATTTAAAAGTTATTCTAATATAATATATATAGATATATAAATATATATAGATGTACATAGATTGCAAAATATATATATAGATATAAATATATAGATACCAATATATTATTAGAGAACTAGACAGATAATTTTATAGAACTAGCCAAAGTTTATATAATTGATTTATACGATCTTTTCTAGTAAACGGAATGTGCTCGATCTTTCCTTTTATATTAGGTCCAATTGAGTAAATGAAACGGTGCACTCCTGAGGTTAACAATTCCTCCTCACACGAGCGTATGAAATTGTCATATGTCATTGTCATCAGTTTAATCTCCACAACTGCCCCATGCTAATCTCAGTTAGCCTGAACATGTACCGAGTACAAATCTACCCCGGATAAAATAGGTTATTCCGTTTGTCAGACGGCCGATGTTATTCAAAAGGCTCCGGTTGTCAGGCGGATCGATTTAACTTTCCGGTGTTAGTTTCAATTAACCCGTTGATTTTGACATTATTACGATCTCGAGCACAATTTTAATAAGATTCATCTTTCCCAAAACAAATCTGCCCCCGGGTAGGAAATAGGATTCCGTTGTCACGCCAAGACGGCCAATTTTACCCTCGGTTTTTCTATCTTTTATCTCATATCCTAACTTCTCTGGTCAGTTCATCGTTAGGTTATATGGTGCGATTCATCTTGGTTAATTACGTCAATCCGAATATTATCAATACGTTGCAAAATAGAAAAAGATTTAATTAACTCAATTTTAGTCAATTTTAATTAGACAACATTCCTTTTACCGAAAAGATCGAAATAAAACGATTACATAACTTTGGCTAGTTATTAGATTTAGCCTAATAACATTATAACGACTAAAAAGATAAAAACAAACATAACAAACATAAATACTTTAGAAATTTTACCCGATTACAACTGCTGAATCAGAGGTTGTATTCTTCCGGACATTACAACGACTTTAACAACATTAATCTTCTGATAATTTCTCGAGCATTACAACGATACTTATTACTACTTTATTTATGGCATAAGGCCTATATACATACTACTACTAATTAAAAGAGGTTTAGAAGATATATTGGTACCCTTCTTTATGTCTGCAAACCTGCTCTACTTATAGGCAGAATTTTCCAAGCAGGATCGATCCGGGATCAAGGTCGGATCGATCCGGGAATAAAAAATATTATCTCCTGGATTATTCTCTACAGGATCACATGTTTGATAATCATTATGTTTCCTCGGTTCGATCCGAGGTTAATCCGGATTGATCCGGGTAGTTTATTTTCACATCTTGGTCTGAAACTTGATAAAATCATATCTTGAGCTCTGGGTCTCCGAATGTCATAATTCAAGAAGCGTTGGAAAGATCTATAACTTCTATGAAGGACTCTTCTTCAGAAAATGCCTTTTTGATGGGCCATTTGTTCGTCGAAAATATAATTCGATAATGGTATCACGAACCGTTGATCCACTTGAACTTTAAATCTCGAGGCACTTCCTTACTCTCTTCAAAAGATATGACTTTACTTCAAAAAGTGTCGTCACTCGGGGTCTTGGTTTACCTAAAAATCTGCAATAAAATACCAAAAGTACCCACGTAAATCGACATTTACACTCCGGTTATTAAACCGCATGTAATTTATATCTTTTTATTACTTTTGCTAGATTTTTATAGTATTTCGATTTATTCATTACTATTAATATTTCATAAGATTATTGTTATAATTTCTTATATTTTATAAAAAAAAAAGAGTTAATAAAATATATATAACATCGTAATTTTTATCATATAAATGTTATACATCAACTACTCCCCACTTAGCTCTTTGATCGTCCTCGAGCAAAATAAGCGGTAATATATAAAAATTACAATAAAAATGATATACTTGGTAGATTAAATTTCAAGTTAGTAAAATATCATTTCAATATTATAAATATATTAATTATATCTTTCTTTAGAAATTAACAAGATAAAAAGTGTATATAACTTAGATAAATTAGTTATCAAATATCATTTAAATGAAATTCTGCATAATCTACTTAATAAATATAATTAAAATTCTAGAATTATTCTCCTATCTCAACTTATATGAAATATTTGGAATCAAGGACTAAGTCAAGTAGTTGACAAAATGGCTTATAATGTTTTCAGGCTCAGGGTGTTGGTTAATCGAAGGATAGAAAAGGAAATCAAAAGAGAAAGAAGCAAGTCGTACGTACTTACACCTTCATAATTTTGATCAAAAATATCCTCGATTAATAACATTTTTTTCCAGATTTTCTCTTTTTTTTTTTTTAAGAACTAAAAACGTGCGTGTGTGTAGAAAATCAAACTTACAAGCATTGCTTCATCAAGATTGATCGGAGTACTACTATTTCGATCGAAAATTACAAGTCCGGTTTCCTTAAACTTGTAATCATTCTTGAGATCTTATGATTCGAATTCTATTTTTTTTAAGTTGTCGATCAAAGATAAGGAAGATACCTGGTATTTGATTAATTCTGTGTAAATATGGTGCTTCGTTCTTAATTCTATTATAGAATATTAACATATCCGAACTCATTACCAAAATCGACTATCTTGCAAGTGTCATGAGGTAAGATCGAATATACTGATACTTATCTAATTTTTCCAATCTCAGCATACACCATTCTTTTGTAACGATACTTAGCTCTCGTGTCATCATCTCCTTTCATAAAGACGCACAAACTCGAGGATTTTTAGGAAATGTAGACCAAAATAAGCTAATGGTCGGTTATAATTAGTTTAATCAAAATTGCTATTTCGAGTGAGGTCTTGATCACTCTAATCAAAGTGAGGTAGGGACAAAAATTAGAAATTTATTTAGGTAAGTTTATTTGGCTATAGTTTATATTTTTGTGGTGCCAAAATCTTATCATTCCTAATCCGATTCCATATTCATATTTCGTTTTGAAAAGAAAATTATTCTAACATTTTATTATAGATATAAGTATATCTACTAAATTTCATAAGAAAATTACTTGATAATATTTATGTATAGTTACATATACTTAAAATCTTATAAAAATCTAAAATTGACATATAATATAATTATAATATATCTAATTTACTTTACTTAATCAAAATCTATTCTTACTAATTTATATTATTTTTATTCATATTAATTATATATTATCTAGTTATTTTTATTCAAGAAAAAATAAACTAAGTATTAAGCAATTAAGTATAAATTTATATGAGAAAATTGTAATTTTAATTTACTAACTAACCTCTACTCCCCACTTATTTAAAATGGCATCGCTCCGATGTTCAGAGAGTAATAAAAAGTAGGTTCGAAAAAGAAAAATTAAAATTTTATACGATTTTCATTATTATTTTTCAACATATATTATTTTAATTAAAGAAAACCACATATATATTAAACATTATGCAAACTATTACAAACTTAAAGAAAACTGATTAAATAAGAGATTAAACGACTAACTTAATTGACTACCAACTTAACAAACTTCCAACTGACATCTTATCAACTCAAACAACACATCAAACTGTCGACGAACATCCGGGAGTATCTACTGGAAGTAATCCCAACTGAGAACCACGAGATGGCAAAATCTCATCTGTACTAAACTCAGGCACTTGATTTAGATGAACACACAGTTGAGAGATAACCCAAGCAAACGGTAGTGGTCTTCCCCATTACGCCTCTCCACTGCAAAATTAATTGCCGTTTTGAACATCAAAATCCCCCAGTCAATATATGCCCCCACAGTCAGTGCATACAACAAAGCAAAGATTTCATCATCAAGAACCCCAAAAAATCTAGTTGGATAGATCCGGGAATTAATGAAGCGTTTCCATGCCCTCAAATGAGGGGGTAAAGCTAGAGTTGAAGAATCATAGTTATGATCAAACAATGGAAACACATATTGAAAGGCTTCTGCAGTACGATTGACAACATTATAGCATTTCCGAGTTCCCAGAAACTCGAAGTGTGGGTTTTGATCAAAGGTACATGGTGGGATTTGAAATATTTGATTTATGATGATGGAGAAAAGGATATAACGATGCCACGATAAGTAATAAGATGAGACGAGGTCATTGTCGTTATATCGATAAGAGATGCATAAAAATCTCTAACAATTGAAATGTTAATTCTACCTCCTGGGAGTCCTAATCACTTTTTCCATCCACAACCACGGATTAGATTTCGCCCCACGGATCGATTTTTTCCGTATTTAAGCCTTTCTCCATCGAATAGGAGAATGGACAAAATTTAGACGTCTCGAACGTCATTGTGAAAACACGAGGCATGGCTTTGGGAACCACACCGTCAGCGATGTGGTTCGTAACTATTAACCGACGGGAGGAGTGATTAGACATTTTTACTACAAATAGGAAAATTTAGACAGATAAAAGTGAAAGGAATGAGCAATTGAGAAGGCCTCACGCTCTTTCCTTTTATATAAATGTCCCAATCATGCAAAAGTAGAAAAATCTACATTTTTGGCGTTTTGTACTTCCCGGATCGATCTCGAAAGGGCCGGATCGATCCGGCCTAGTAGCTAGAAGAAATCGTGTCGGTCGGTATATCACGCCGGATCGATCCGGGTTAGGTCGGATCGATCCGGTGAGTACTATTCACGGACGAGTTGAAAATTGCCGGAAAATTTTTCTAGTTGGATATTTTTGCTCAATAATTTTTGTTCCTTTTTATTATGTTATCAAAATATTGATAACGATATAAATTTTTCGACACACGGTGCGTAATAACATAAAATCAAACGAAAGTAAAATAAAATCCTACGAAAATAAAATCATAATAACATAAAATCGCATTTAAAATAAAATCGTGGACTAGTTGTACGAAAAATAAATTGTTTTAAATGTCAACAATCATAAAATGGTTGAAATCAATCCTCCTCATCACTCATCTCGACATGGCTCGAACTTGGCATGGCTAGAGAATTGCATTTGGATCATAAGTCGAATCATGAAATGGTTCTTGAAAATGTGTCGACATCCTAATCGAGCCATCTAATCCCATCGAGCTCATCCCTCGCCGTGACATCGGAAAAAGTGCTTCCCCATCCCGTCGTGGTATGGCTAAATGCTCCAAATCCTTCCCAATCGGATGTAGTAGCTGCCGTAGTACTGCCGAAAAATCCCTATACCACTAGTTTGATATCCAAAAGAATGTGGCATTTGTTGGAAGTTTGATCGAGGTGGCATTGGTGGAATAAAGTCGGGCAAGGTATACGGTGCGGATTGGCAATGCGGAATATCCATCTCGGCATAGGTAGGGTTCTGCAGTATATTCATCTGATATATACCTCGCATGCCTTGACGTAAATCTTCAGACCACAACCTATTCCTTTCCATAAAAAAATACCATATTGGCATTGGCACGATGAACATCATAGGCCAAGGATTGAAACATGTCGTATGTGATGGTGTTTGGAAGTTGAGTTTGAGTTTGACTAGATGATGGAGGAACAGTAGTGGATTGAGAAACATGTGGCATAGGCTGAGGTCGTTGGCGGTTAGGGTTCATAAAATCTATTCTTCCTGCCGGCCTAAGTGGTAAACTATGACCTATAAGTGTTTCGTCAACCATAATCAGATTATCATTTGGAAGCTCAGGAACACCTATCTGGCGACACAAGGAAGAAATAAAACAAGGAAAAGGCATGTGACTGCCTGGTTTAGTAGTTGAGACAAATTCCTTGGCCCTTCTATACATTACCTTGCCTACTACATCCACAGGTATATCATTGACCATAGCCCAAGCAATACACAGATCCTCCTTACCAAAAGATGTCAAATGACGAGAAGGGTAAAGAGTTGAACTGATAAAACGTCTGATAGCTCTCATATCCCTTATACATTTTCCATAGGAAAACCTATTTTCATGCCAAACAGCTGTTCGGTAAAAACGAGTTTTACAATTTATAACCGAAACACCCCAAGTATAAGGATCGTAGTATAGGATGTTAACGGGTCGTCCTAAGGGAGTGGAATGTTTATCGGATCAAGGAACAATTATTCTATCGATTATGTCACAATTATTAACTAAACTAAGGTTGAAACTAACTAAAACCTAAACCTAAGAGTTGAAACTAAAACAGGAATAAAAACAAGCAGGAAATAAGAAAACAGAAAAGACGGACGAGCGCTCACTTTGATGAACGAGCGCCTGAAACTAAATCTAATGGACGGCGTCGCTATTGCGCAGGCCGCCTCGATTATGAATTGAAACAGAAAATTGCAGGAAAACAGCGAGAAATTAGGGTTTATAAAACTAGAACTTAAACTAAACTTAATCTAAACGATTTGATTAAAACAATTAAAGGAAAACACAAAGAAGGCGACTAGGTTCCACCTATCAACCAACAATCCAACTAGACGGTGATTAAAAAGACATAGTTTTTAGTAGTGATTTATTCACTTAATTCAATTAAATTTCTTCAACCAAATTCTAGGGTTTCGTTTATCTTTTCAAACAAACTAAACATGCAATCAAAACGAAATCACGAGATTGTTTCCAAACTCTTACTCAACTAAACATGCCTAATCTCTTATAACATGAATAATTGCATTACTTTGAATAAAAGAGAGCTTAAATAATATATTTTCATATATTAATCCAAGCATCAAATATAAATAGATCGTTTCATCAAATTCATAATCCAATAAAACATAACAATGCAAAACAGATCCAAAGTAATGAAAAACTATGAATTAACTCACTACTCATCTAGTATCGAACTCCTCTAGTTGGTTGTGTTGTTGATAAGCTTTCTCTGTCGACTCACTGCAAGGCTTTTAGCCAACAATCATGTTGAAGATGATTGTTGGGTTGGAGAAGTTCATCTCTGTGTAAAAGTGGTTTTTGGGGGCGCAGCTTGGGTGAAAATTGCGATCTCAATGTTGTGTAAAAAGTATATCTTTAGGGTTGGGGCTGCTGCTGTATTTATAGAGTGCTAAGTCGGTTAGGGTTTAAGTCGGCACCGGACGCTCGTTCACTTATATGGACGCCCGTTCAAGATGCCTTAGACGCTATCAAGACGCTCGTTCAGATTCCATCCAAACTCTCTGTTCAACTTTTCTTCCCTGGATGCTCGTCCAGATTACCAAACGCCCGTCCACACTGGACGCTGGATGGACGCTCGTCCAGATTGATGCAGAACGGATTTCTTGATATTTCCATCTTTATCTTGATTGATTTCTTTCCTTATCTCTTTTATTTTCCCAAATCTTTGATTGATCCTCTCTCATCTCGAAATTAAGCCTCCTAAAAGATAAATAAACATTGCAAAATGTAGTAAAATCCAAATAATCATAATTAAATCAATTAAACACTTAAAATAACCAATTTTGCAAATAACCATATCAAAATGACATTTACTTAATAATTACACTTAAACCCTTAATTCTTATATAAATCATGTAAAAGTGGGGAAAATAATAATGAAATAAACCCTTAATAATCATATAAATATGGCCTTAACAACAGCTGTGGGATCTAACTCGTGCTGGGCTGTCGAGACTATATGGTCAAAGTCTGCAGGCTCATCTAGATTCCATACCGTATAATAATCCTCACTCTCTGGTATATCAGGGATACCATATATATCATTTATAAACCGGGATTAAACGGCCTTTGTCTGGTTCTTAGGCTTACGAAGTTAACTCACCATTCTCTGTTGCATTATGAGTTGCTACCAGAGAATAAAATTCAACCACTAAGGTTGTGTTAACTTCACACCGCCTTAAATCAAGCTAACTCCAACCACTGTCGCCTTTGAAAATCTCTTTCACCTCCTTCCCAAATCCTTGAAATCTAAACCCCTCTCTATTGCAACTAAACACTGTCCAAATTTATTTTTTAAGGCATTTTTAGCGGCTCTAGACGCGGTTCTATCAAAACTAACGCTCAATTCTTCCTCTGTTAAAGGCCGTGTCTCTATGACCGGGATTTGGGTAGGGATATGCGGCTTACGTTTTTTTGTGGCTTTTGATGATTCAGCCATTCTACGATAGTGACACAATAACAAAACAACACAAAACAACAACACAAATGAGTAACAAAATAGTTAAAATTAAATAAAAAGTTGAACACAAAACGAAATTAACAAAATAAATGACTACAATGTTACCTTATAGTGCTTAAAAGGTTGAAAAGTTGGCCGGAAAAGATGAATATCACCGGAGTGAAAGTCGAAGCTTTTCTTTGAAAATTTCTCCAATAAAATTGAAAATTTGAAGAGAGGAGAGGAAAATGAGAAGAGTGTAAGGATTAGGGTAGTTTTAATAGTAATTTTATATGATGATTTGAAGAAAAAAATTCGAGGGGGAAATGGGGATGAGGGGCGGCTGTTTGAAGAAGAAAAATGAAAGAGGAAGAAGAAGAAGAGACCCCACTTTATAATATTTCTGCTAATTTTTTAAATAAAACCTTTTACAAGAATTTTTATAAAACTTTTAAATAATTTCATAAAGATCCTATTTATAAAATTTTCAAAAGTTGTATAAAATCTTATAAATATTATAAAACTTATAGGGGTCCTAATTCCTCTATTTCTAAATCTTCCAGAGTTCTGATATAACGTTCTATCAACCTAACCTTAAGAAATGAGGCGTTCGAATTTTCTCTTTGATCTCCATCGGGATTTTCGGATAACCACCTAATCGTTCCCTTCTTAACAACATTCAAACACTCATCCTGAGATTTGGTTGTGTTTTCTCCGCATTTCCCATCATGCTCACTTTTTCCACAGATTCTGCATCTTCTTAAAAACTTTTCCCTTCTCTTTATCGAATTTCTCGATTTTCCATTACATATTTCTTTCAATCTGATCTCTCTCAACAATTGCTTGTTTTTCTCAAAAACTAAAGCTTCTATAGCAAATGCGACATCTTTATCAAGGCCTGACTTCAAAAGTAAAATAAAAACTCCTATTCTATCTAAAAAAGACATTATCAAGGCCTGACATCCAGTTCTATAGCAAAGGCATTACTTCTCTCTTTAACGTGATTCCTTCTCCCTCCACAAATAACTTCACTCTGTGGCCATTGGCTATAAAAGTTGTACTTCCATCAGTTAGTTCAACAGCTCCAGATTTGTAAACCCTCGTTACTTTAAATGGACCTGTCCATCTTGATTTAAGCTTACCCGGAAATAACTTTAAACGTGAATTGTACAGGAGCACTCGATCACTTACATGGAACTCACGACTATAGATTCTCTTATCGTGAAAAGATTTCGTGCGTTCCTTGTAGATTCGAGCGTTTTCATAAGAATCGAGACGAAATTCTTCTAGTTCTGTTAACTGAAGCAATCTATGATCACCGACAGCCTTAGGATCGAAATTCAGAAATCTAATAGCCCAAAAGGCTCGGTGTTCTAACTCAACTGGGAGATGACAAGACTTACCAAAGACTAGCTTATAGGGAGAACAACCAATTGGTGTCTTAAAAGCTGTTTTGTACGCCCATAATGCATCGTCTAATTTAACTGCCAAGTTTTTACGATTTGAGTCCACTGTTTTTTCTACAATTCTTTTGATTTCTCTATTTGACACCTCTACCTGACCACTGGTCTGCGGATGATAGGGTGTTCCTAGTTTATATGTTACACCATATTTTTCAACTATCTTAGTAAATGGTCTATTGCAAAAATGTGAACCTCTATCACTAATGATAGCCCTCGGAATGCCATATCTGGTAAATATATTCTTTTTAAGGAATCGTATGACAACTTTGGTATCATTAGTGGGAGGAGCTTCAGCTTCTACCCATTTTGAAACATAATCTACCATTACAAGAATAAATCTTTTTCCAAAACTCACATTCTCCTAAAACATCAAATAACTCACATTCTAAAATAGGTTGCATAGGCATTTCATGTTTTTTAGATACATTTCCCCATTTTTGACAAGATTCACAAGATTTAACATACTTATACGCATCTCTATATAGTGTATGCCAATAAAAACCACATTGTAAAACTTTAAAAGCAGTTTTCCAACCTCCATGATGACCTCATGCCTCACGATCATGACAAAATGATAAAAACACTTAAAATTTCATTATCAGGCACACATTTTCTGATTATCCCATCCGAACATTTACGGAAAAGGTCTGGTTCCTTCCAGTAATAAAATTTTAAGTCGTAAAAGAACTTATTTTCTGTTGCCAAGTCCAATGAGACGGAATATAATCACAGGTTAAGTAATTAATGATATCCCCAAACCAGGGTGACATTTCCTTAGAAGGAATTCTATTCTTTAATAATTGCATGGTTGGAGGAGTATCTATTCTAAACAGTTGTTCATCAGGAAATGAATCTTTAATTTCATTTCCTATTTCTTCATCATTTTCCATTCTACTTAGATGATCTGCTACCACATTCTCACTTCCTTTTTTATCTTTAATTTCAATATCGAATTCTTGAAGTAAGAGAATCCATCTAAGAAGACGTGGTTTAGCATCTTTCTTACTTAGTAAATACTTCAGGGCTGAATGGCTGTATAAATTATTACCTTAGAACCAACAATATACGATCGAAACTTATCTAAGGCAAAAATCACAGCCAATAGTTCTTTTTCTGTAGTTGCGTAATTAAGTTGAGCTGCGTTCAATGTGTGAGATGCATAGTAGATTGCTTTGAGAATTTTGTTATACCTTTGACCTAAAACAGCTACTACAGCTAAATCACTTGCATCACACATAATCTCAAACGGCAAATTCCAATCTGGTGCTACTAGCACTGGTGCAGTAGTCAACCTCGCTTTTAGGGTCTGAAAGGCTTCCATACATTTACTATCAAAGTTAAAAGGTACTTCTTTTTCAAGTAAATGACTTAGAGGCTTTGCTATTTTCGAGAAATCAGCAATGAACCTTCTATAAAAACTTGCATGTCCGAGAAATCCTCTTAGAGTTCTTAAATTAACCGGTGGAGGTAATTTTTCAATTACTTCGACTTTAGCTTTATCGACTTCAATACCCTCTTCAGAGATTCTATGACCTAAAACGATTCCTTCCGATACCATTAGATGACACTTCTCCCGGGCTTTAAAACTAAATTGGTATCTTCACAAATACGTTGTAACACTCGCTCTAAGTGTAACAAACAAACATCAAATGAATCTCCGTAAACACTAAAGTCATCCATAAAAATTTCTAAGAATTTCTCAACCATATCAGCAAATATAGCCATCATACACCTTTGAAACGTAGTTGGTGCATTACATAAACCAAACGGCATTCTTTTATAAGCAAAAGTTCCATAAGGACAAGTGAAAGTAGTTTTTTCTCTATCTCCTGCTTGCAATGAATATCGTAAATATCACGAATAACCATCTAAGAAAGCAGTAATACTTATGTCCACTTAAACGCTCCAACATCTGAACTATGAATGGAAGTGGATGATGATCTTTCTTAGTATGATCATTTAGTTTTCTAAAATCAATGCACATTCGATAACCTGTAATCTCTCTTGTCGGAATCCATTCATTCCTTTCATTCTCTTTCACTGTGAAACCTCCTTTCTTTGGTACCACTTGAGTTGGACTTACCCATTCACTATCTGATATGGGAAAAATTATCCCCATTTCTAATAGCTTAATGACCTCTTTCTTAACAATTAACTGCAAATTTGGGTTGAGGCGGCGTTGCGGTTGAATACAAGGTTTAGCATCTTCCTTCAGAATTATCTTATGAACGCAAATCTCAGGGCTAATACCTTGAATATCGGCAACTGTCCATCTAAAAGCTTTCTTATGCTTTTTCAACATTCTAAGTAATTGATATTCCTGTTGCTCAGTTAAAGATGATGAAATAATAACCGGTAATAGATTATTAGTTTCAAGAAAAGCATACTTCAGATTTAAAGGTAACGGTTTCAATTCCAGATTCTTAGGTGGATCTTCCAGTGATGGTTTAAGAACTAGTCCTTCTAGTTCTAATTCCAAATACTTATGCCATGATGGTTTAAAAGTAAAATTTCCTTTATCTAGAGAAAGGATTATCTCTTTCATTTCGGTGTCTTTCTCATCTTCCTTATAGATAGATAGAGTTAAACATTCTTCTAATCTGTCTTCAAAAGTTGGTGACTGATTATCATAGACAGAATGAATATCTTCTATAAAAGAACATGATTCTGGTGATCTGTATGGATGGTTCATAGCTTTGAAAATATTGAAAGTAACTTCATCTTCATTGACTCTCAGAATTAATTCTCCTTTCTGGACATCTATTAAAGTTCTTCCTGTAGCTAGAAATGGTCGACCTAAGATAAGTGGCGCTGAATATCCCATCAAAAAGGCATTTTCCGAAGAAGAGTCCTTCATGAAAGTTTTAGATCTTTCGAAGAGCTTTCAAACGCTTCTTGAATCATGTCAATTGGAGATCTACAACTCAAGATATGATTTTATCAAGTTTCAGCTAAAAATTGGAAAAATTACACACGGATCAATCCGACATCACCTCGGATCGATCCGGATTATCAAATAATGCGAAGTAATGATGATTAGCACATGGTTCTGCAGAAAATAAGAGAGTGATAATGTTTTTTATTCCCGGATCGATCCGACCTTGATCCCGGATCGATCCGGCCAGGAAAAATCTGCCTATAAATGGACATTTTATGCAGACTGTAAAAGGGGTACCAATATATTTTCTAAACCTCTTTTCTTAGTAGTATGTATGTATATAGGCCTTATGCCATAAATAATGTAGTAATAGTAGTATCGTTGTAATGCTCGGGAAATTATCGGAAGATCAATGTTGTTGAAGTCGTTGTAATGTCCGGAAGAATACGACCTCTGAATCAGCAGTTGTAATCGGGTAATTTTCTAAAGTATTTATGTTTGTTGTTTTTATCTTTTTAATCGTTATAATGTTATTAGGCTAAATCTAATAACTAGCCAAGGTTAGGTAATCGTATTATTTCAATCTTTTCGGTAAATGAATGTTATCTAAGTAAAATTGACAAAAATTGAGTTAATTGAATCTTTTTCTATTTTGCAACGTATTGATAATATTCAGATTGAAGTAATTAATCAAGATGAATCGCAACATATAACCTAACGATGAATTGATCAGAGAAGTTCGGATATGAGATAAATAATAGAAAAACCGGAGGGTAAAATTGGCCGTGCGAAAGCGTGACAACGGAATCCTATTTCCTACCCGGGGGCAGATATGTCTTGGGAAAGATGAATCTTATTAAAATTTGTGCTCAAGATCGTAATAATGTTAAAATCAACAGTTTAATTGAAACTAACACCGGAAAGTTGAATCGATCCGCCTGACAACCGGAGCCTTTTGAATAACATCGGCCTTCTGACAAACGGAGCAACCTCTTTTATCCGGGGTAGATTTGTACTCGGTACATGTTCAGACTAACTGAGATTAGCATGGGACAGTTGTGGAGATTGAACTGATGACAAATTGACATATGAAAATTTCATACGCTCGTGTGAGAAAGATTTGTTAACCTCAGGAGTGCACCGTTTCATTTACTCAATTGGACCTAATAAAAGGAAGATCGAGCACATCCGCTAAACCGAAAAGATTGAATAATTCAATTATATATATATATATTGGCTAGTTCTATAATAATTATTAGTATTTAATATATTGGTATCTATATATTTATATATATATATATATATTGTACTGGTTATGTATTACTATATATATTTATGTATTTATATATATAATAATAGTTTAGTTGTGATTTATGAAATTATTTTCTGTTTATTATAGTAACGACTCGTATGATAAAACCAGCGATTTAGATCGAGATAATAATAGCTGTTTGGTGTTTAACCACACTTAAAAGAATTACCACATTTCCCTGAGGATTCGACACCTGACTCACCATACTAGCACTATGATTTGACCCGGTACACTGCCGGTAAGGATTGTATAGCACTAGGAAACGTCCGTCAGCTTTCTGCCGCCGTTGTCGGGGAACACGTCGCTAATTTTTCTTTGTGTCTATGGTTACTACTTGTATCAATTCAAAATTCTCGAGGATAAGTCAATACTTTTTCTTATCTCATTTCTATTTTTATTTTTCGTTGGTATCTACTTTTTTCTAGTTACCAATTTTCTTCTTTTACCAAAGTCGAGTATTTTCAATTTTTCGTTAGTTGATGACCAGAAGTGGTAAGGCCCCGCTCACTCCTTATAAGCCTGACATAAATACTTACGAAAGGCAGTTAAGAGTAGAGAGTAAACGTGGTCATACTAGTCAGGGAAATCCTGACCACGAATCATCTTCAAACAGAAATACGAGAATGGCCGAAATCAGTGATGAAACACCTGAACAAGGGCTAGAACATGCTCTAGGGCATGGACAACACCCTATTAACCCTAATAATAATCAAAATCCTAATAATAGGAATAATCAGAATCGGAACCAGAATAATCGTAATAACCCACCAAACCCGAGACCTATCTGTGATCAGACCATAAGAAGGAACCAGACTAATAATCCCATTCTTTTACCAAATGAAGGAGCAAACAATTTCGAAATTAAATCTCATCTTTTTGGTTTAATTGACGCAAGAGCCCAATTTCTTGGAGAGGATGATGAAGATCCACATCATCATCTCTATCTTTTCGAAGAATTGTGCAATACAGCCAAAAGTCAAGGTGCTCATCGTGAATTAACAAGAATGTCTATGTTTCCTTTTTCTTTAAAAGGACGAGCACGAGATTGGTTTATGTCTCTTCCACATCATTCACTGACTAGTTGGGAGGATATTCAAACCGAATTTTTGAAACAATATTTCACTCCAGGACGAAATTTGGAATTAAAAGTCGAGGTTGCTAACTTTAGACAGGGATCGAAGAAACGCTTGGGAATGCAGGAGAGATTCAAAAAAAGCAGTAAGAGCTTGTCCCGACCATGGTTATTCCTTAGATATGCAAATCCAACTTTTCTGTCGTAAATTACGAAAAGACTCACGTGCGGATGTAGATCATGCATGTGGTGGTTCTTTAATGATGAGTGAAGCACAAATAGTTTACGATGCTATAGAAAAGATTTCCAAGAATAACAGAATGGGAAACCGGTTCTAGCACGGAAAAGTAGCTTTTTGCAGGAGAATGTACATCTAATACGAAGTTCTAGCACATTTGGAAAATTTGAGTAGGAAATTTGATGGCCTACAATATAACAAAAACCAAAGTTCAGAAAATAGTACACCCACTGAATACTCAAATCAGGATAATATGCCAATAGGGATTGAAGAACCAAAAGGATACTCGAGAGAGGAGGTAAGTTTTCTTCAGCAGCATAAGAATTTGAACAATGCATATTCAAACTCGTTTAATGCTATTAGAAGAGACCACCCAACTTTTCGATGGTCTGAAAACCCTAGTAAGCAAGGACAACCGCCATATCCAGTTCCATATAGGAATTCGTCTAATAATCAAGTTTATCAGGGAGATACCTCTAATCAGAATCTGCAACCATTACCTAGATCCTATCCTCAACACACCACTCAAAGTATACCAGTAACTCAAAGCTCAACTCAGCCGGCAGAAGGGGTTGAAAAATGGGAGAAACTAATGGAAAATATGATGGGTGTGGTATCTACTCAAGCTAAAAATATGGAAACAATGATGACTTCTATAGGTACAGTCACTAAAGATATGAGTACAATAAAAACATCTATGAGTGGCCATGATACCAGAATGAGAACGATAGAAGCCTCATTAAGAAATATGGAAGATCATTTGAGTAGGGAAGGTGAACGTAAAAACAGTAGACCACCAGGAGGATTACCAAGTAACACTGAAAGAAATCCAAGAGAGGTAAATGCTGTAGTTACCAGAAGTAGAAAACTCTGTGGTAGTGATGGAGTAGAAAGTTTCGGAAATAATGAAGTAGAAGATGATTTAGATGGTAAGAATGATGAAACTAAAAATGAACATGAATTCACTGATGAGGAAGAAGAAATCATAGAAAATTTCTTGAAAGGAAATAGAAGTATGGAACCTGAGAACGAAGGTGAAAAATGGGTAAAAATCCCTAGGATTTTGAAAGATCCCATGGATAAAGACTTAAGAAATTTATTCAAGGAACATGTTAGAATAAATGATACTGAAAGCAAGGATGATAAACATGAAGAGTTAAAAAAAAATCAGAAGTAGAGATGGATTCAGGGAACGTTTTAAAGAAAAAATTTCAAGATTATGATATATGGCAAACAAGTAACACTTCAAGATTTAAGGAGAAATGAAAAGAGAAAATGACTTTGGGATCAAAGGTTATAGATTTAGAATCTTTACCTTACCCACCTAAAGATCAAATTAAGAAAATAAAAACTGATAAGAAGTATGCTCGTTTCCTTGATACTTTTCGTCATCTTCATGTTAATATCCCTGTTATCGAAGCTCTAGTTAACATGCCTACCTATGGAAAGTTTCTGAAAGATATTCTCTCAAACAAGAAAAAGTTAGAAGAATATGAGAATATTTTCCTCAATGAAGAATGTTCTGCAATTTTACAGCATAAATTACCACCTAAAATGAAAGATCCAGGTAGTTTTACAATTCCTTGTGAAATTGGAGGATTTTTGTTTAAAAAGGTACTATGTGATCTTGGAGCAAGTATTAACCTCATGTTTTATGAGGATTATAAGAAACTAGGCATAGGAAAGCTTACGAATACTGAAATGACTCTTCAAATGGCAGATAGATCAGTTAAATACCCTAAAGGAATTATCGAGGATGTATTGGTTAAGATAGATAGATTCTACTTCCCAGTAGATTTTGTAGTCATGGAAATGGAAGAAGGATATTCAGCGCCACTTATTCTAGGTCGACCATTCCTAGCTACAGGAAGAACATTAATCGATGTCCAAAAAGGAGAATTAATACTGAGAGTTAACGAAGATACAATAGCTTTCAATATATTCAAAGCTATGGAACATCCATATAGATCACCAGAATCATGTTCTTTTATAGAAGATATTCATTCATCATGATAATCGATTACCGACTTTTGAAGACAGATTAGAAGAATGCTTAACTCTGTCTATCTATAAAGAAGATGAGAAAGACACCGAAATGAAAGAGATAATCATTTCTCTAGACAAAGGAAGTTTTACTTTTAGACCACCATGGCATAAGTATCTGGAATTAGAACTAGAAGGACCAGTTCTAAAACCTTCAGTAGAAGATCCACGCAGTAATATGGAGTTGAAACCACTTCCTTTAAATCTTAAGTATGCTTTTCTTGAAACTAATAATCTATTGCCGGTTATTATTTCATCAACCTTAACTGAGCTACAAGAAGATCAATTACTTAGAATGTTGAAAAAGCATAAAAAACATTTGGTTGGACAGTAGCTAATATTCAAGGAATTAGCCCTGAGATTTGCGTTCATAAAATTATTCTAAAGGAGGACGCTAAACCTTGTATTCAGCCACAACGCCGCTTCAATCCGAATTTGCAGCTAATTGTTAAGAAAGAGGTTATTAAACTATTAGAGATGGGGATAATCTTTCCTACATCTGATAGTGAGTGGGTAAGTCCAACTCAAGTGGTACCAAAGAAAGGAGGTTTCACAGTAAAGGAAAATGATAAAAATGAATGGATTCCGACAAGAGAAATTACCGGATATCGAATGTGCATTGATTTTCGGAAACTTAACGATCATACTAAGAAAGATCATCATCCACTTCCATTCATAGTGCAAATGTTGGAACGCTTAAGTGGACATAAGTATTCTTGCTTTCTTAGATGGTTATTCGGATATTTACAAATATTCATTGCAGCAGAGAGAGAGAGAAAAGACTACTTTCACTTGTCCGTATGGGACCTTCGCTTATAAGAGAATGCCGTTTGGTTTATGTAATGCACCAGCTACATTTCAGAGATGTATGATGGCTATATTTTCTGACATGGTCGAGAAGTTTTTAGAAATTTTTATGGATGACTTTAGTGTATACGGAGATTCCTTCGATGAATGTTTATCGCACTTAGAAAGAGTGTTACAACGCTGTGAAGATACCAATTTAGTTTTAAACTGGGAAAAATGTCACTTAATGGTATCAGAAGGGATTGTTTTAGGACATAGAATCTCTGAAGTAGGTATCGAAGTTGATAAAGCTAAAGTCGAGGTAATCGAAAAGTTACCTCCACCAGTAAATTTAAGAACTCTAAGAGGATTTCTTGGACATGCAGGATTTTATAGAAGATTCATTGCAGATTTCTCGAGAATAGCAAAGCCTCTAAGTCATTTGCTTGAAAAAGAAGTACCTTTTAACTTTGATAGTAGATGTATGGAAGCCTTTCAGACCCTAAAAGCGAGGTTGACTATCGCACTGCAGGTGCTAGTAGCACCAGTTTGAGTTTGCCGTTTGAAATTATGTGTGATCATGAGTGATTTAGTTTGTAGGAGCAGTTTTAGGTCAAAGATATAATAAAGTACTCAAAGCAATCTACTATGCATCTCACACATTAAACGCAGCTCAACTTAATTACGCAACTACAGAAAAAGAACTATTGGCTGTAATTTTTGCCTTAGATAAGTTTATATCGTATATCGTTGGATCTAAGGTTATTATTCATACAGACCATTCAGCATTGAAGTACTTACTGAGTAAAAAAGATGCTAAACCACGTCTTCTTAGATGGATTCTCTTACTACAAGAATTTGATATAGAAATTAAGGATAAAAAGGGAAGTGAAAATGTAGTAGCAGATCATCTAATTAGAATAGAAAATGAAGGAAAGGGAATTGAAATACAAGATTCATTTTCGATGAACAAGCTCATTTAGAATCGATACTCCTTCAACCATGCAATTATTAAAGAATAGAATTCCTTCTAAAGAAATGTCACCCTGGTTTGGAGATATCTTTAATTACTTTACCTGTGATTATATTCCGTCTCATTGGACTTGGCAACATAAAAAGAAATTCTTTTACGACTTAAAATTTTATTACTGGGAGGAACCAGACCATTTCCGTAAATGCTCGGATGGGATAATCAGAAAATGTGTGCCTAATAATGAGATTTTAAGTGTTTTATCATTTTGTCATGATCGTGAGGCAGGAGGTCATCATGGAGGTTGGAAAACTGCTTTTAAAGTTTTATAATGTGGTTTTTATTGGCCTACACTATATAGAGATGCATATAAATATGCGAAATCTTGTGAATCATGCCAAAAATGGGGAAATATATCGAAAAAACATGAAATGCCTCTTCAACCGATTTTAGAGTGTGAATTATTTGATGTTTGGGGTATAGATTTCATGGGACCTTTCCCTATATCTTTTGGAAAAGGATTTATTCTTGTAATGGTAGATTATGTTTCAAAATGGGTAGAAGCTGAAGCTCTTCCAACTAATGATACCAAAGTTGTCATAAGGTTCCTTAAAAAGAATATATTTACTAGGTATGGAATTCCGAGGGCTATCAATAGTGATACAGGGTCACACTTTTATAATAGACCATTTACCAAGATAATCGAAAAATATGGTGTAACACATAAGTTAGGCACACCCTATCATCCACAGACCAGTGGTCAGGTAGAGGTGTCTAATAGAGAAATTAAAAGAATTATAGAAAAGACAGTGGACTCAAATCGTAAAATCTGGGCAGAGAAACTGGATGATGCACTATGGGCATACAGAACAGCCTTTAAAACACCAATTGGTTGTTCTCCCTACAAACTAGTTTTTGGTAAATCTTGTCATCTCCCAGTTGAATTAGAACACCGGGCCTTTTGGGCTATTAGATTTTTGAATTTCGATCCTAAGGCTGTCGGTGATCATAGATTACTTGATTAAAGTAACTAGAAGAATTTCAGATTGATGCTTATGAAAACGCTCGAATCTACAAGGAACGCACAAAATCTTTTCACGATAAGAGAATCTATAGTCGTGAGTTCCATGTAGGTGATCGAGTGTTGTTGTACAATTCACGTTTAAAGTTATTTCCAGATAAGCTTAAATCAAGATGGACAGGTCCATTTAGAGTAACAAGGGTTTACAAATCTGGAGCTGTTGGACTAACTGATGGAAGTACAACTTTTATAGCCAATGGCCACAGGGTAAAGCTGTTTGTGGAAGGAGAAGGGACCTCTCTGAGGAAAGAAGTAATGTTGCTAACAGATCCGCCGCAAAACTGAAAAGCAGGAAAACTAAATTCAGCTGAATCCCAGGTACTATCTTTCTTGTTTACTTTACCTTTTCGTGTTTTATTTGTTTGAACTAGTTTCGTCTTTTACCGGACAGACGTAAAAGAACTGGATGCCTTTTTTAGATAGATTAGGAGTTTTTATTTTGCTTTTGAAGTTAGGCCTTGATAAAGATGTCGCGTTTACAATAGAAGCTTCAGTTTTTGAGAAAAACAAGCAATTATTGAGAGAGATCAGATTGAAAGAAATTTGTAATGAAAAATCGAGAAGTTCGATAAAGAGAAGGGCAAAGTTTTTAATGCGATGCAGAATCTGTGGAAAAAGTGAGCATAATGGGAAATGTGGACAAAGCACAACCAAATCTCAGGATGATTGTTTGAATGTTGTCAAGAAGAGAACGATTAGGTGGTTATCCGAAAATCCCGATGGAGATCAAAGAGAAAACTCAAACGCATCATTTCTCAGGGTTAGGTTGATAGAACATTATATCAGAACTCTGGAAGATTTAGAAATAGAGGAATTAGGACCCCCATAAGTCTCGAATATTTTACTTTTTATTTCAAACGCTTTTTATAAAATTTTTTGCATAACCTTTGAAAATTTTATAAATTGGATCTTCAAAGTTCTATAAAAGTTTTATTTCAAATTTAAAATAAATAAATAAATAATTAAAAATAAAAAAAAATTTGTCGGATCGATCCGACATGACCCCGGATCGATCCGGTACCTGAAAAACCTAAAAAGAATGGGATTTCTTTCTTCTTCTTCCTCTTCCAATTTCTTTTTTTTTCACAGCCGCCCCACACCCCATCATCCCCACTCGAAATTTTTTTTCTTTCATCACATAAACACACTATCACATTACCCCACTCTTTATTTTATTCTCCTTTTCCCCTCTTCTCTTCAATCTCTCACTTAAATTTGAAAAACTTCAAGAAAAATGGTCAACTTTCATTCCGGCGACTTTTCATCTTTTCCGGCCAACTTTTCAACCTTTATAGTCTACCAAGGTAACAATGTAGTATTTAATCTTATCAATTTCGTTTTTTTTTATTTTTAGTAATTTATTTTCAACTGTACTGTTATTCACTTGTGTTGTGTTGTTTTGGTTTTGTTTGTTTTTGTTTTTTTGAATTGTTGGGTCACTATCGTAGAATGGCTGAATCCTCTAGAACAGCAGCTAAGAAACGAAAACAAGATATCCCAATCTCAAGATCAGTTATAGAAACAAGGCCTTTAACACCGGAAGAACAGGCCGTTAGTTTTGAGCGATCCGCGTCTCAGAGCAACTAGAGATGCGACAAGAATATTTTTGGAAAGTGTATAATGAGATAGAAAGGGTCTAGATTTTACGGTTTAGGGGATGAAGTTAAAGCAATATTTGAGAAAAGACAATGGTTGGAAATAGCAAGATTGAGAGAAGGGGAGGTTAACACGACTATCGTTTTCGAATTTTATTCTCTCATAAGGACGATAATTCGACGAGAGAATGGAGAGTTGACCTTTGTTACCCTTAGAACTAGACAAGTGCCGTTTAATCCTAGCGTCATCAATGCTATTTATGGTATAGAAGATGTCACGATGAGGAGGATTATTACACGGTATGGAACCTTAATGATGAAGTCGCTTTTGAAGCAGAGAGCCTTATTAGCCCAAAGCGAGCTTGATCCTACGGCTAAATGGCATGAAAATAGGTTTGGTTATGGGAACTGTATTAGGGATATTAGAGCACTTAAGCGTTTTATTAGCTACACTCTTTACCCCACTCGTCATTTGACATCCTTCGGTAAAGCGGATGTTTGTATTGCTTGGGCAATGGTAAATGATGTTCCCATAAATGTGGGAAAAATAATGTACAAGAGGGCTTTGAAATTTTCTGCGAAAGCTAGGCCGGGAAGTCATATGCCTTTCCCGTGTTTTATTTCTGCCTTATGTCAAAGACTCGGTGTTCCGACCTTGCCTAATGATAAGTTGATCTTGGCTAATGAAGCCTTAATTGGCCCTAATTTGAAGCGTCTACCGGATGGGAAAATTGATTATAACAACCCGAACCGCCGCCGACCTCAAAATATTCCACCGGTTTCCCAACCTACCACTGTTCCTCCATCATCTAGTCATACACAATCTCATCTTCCAAATACCATCAGGTATGACATGTTTCAATCCCTTTCATATGATGTTAATCGTGCCAATGCCAATATGGCTGTCTATGCGGAAAGAAATAGGCAATGGTCTGAAGATTTGAGACAAGGGATACGCGGTATATATCAAATGAATATACTTCAGAACCCTGCCTACGCCGAAATGAACATTCCGCAATGCCAATCTGAGCCGTATACCATGCCCGATTTAATTCCACCGATGCCACCCCAATCCAGCTTCCAACCAATGTCACATTCCGTTGGAAGTCAAACTAGTGGTGTAGGTCAATTTTGTACAGGTATGACGGCTCCAGTTACGTCAAGTTGGGAAGGTTTTGCAGCATTTGCCAATATCACGGCTGGGATGAGTTCGATTGGTTTAGATAGCACGGTTACGATGTCGACGCCATTTCAAGATACATTGTTTGAGTCGACCGACGATCATGCTACTTCCCAACCCATGCCGGGATCGAGTTTCAATGTGGAGATTGATGATACCGACAACTGATTTAAATTTTTTATGATAATTTGTCACTTAAACAAGTTACTTTAGTATTTTGTGTTTTGTTTCGACAATTAAGCGTTTTTTTTTCGTTGTAGTTTTGGTCACGATAAATTTATAAGTTTTTTTTACGCTATTTTGTATTTCATAACGTTTTATGTCGTGTTATAAATGTTTTTAAAACTACAAAAATATCAAAAGTTTGAAAGTTAGAAAAATCTGGGCATTTGAAAGACAAATTTTGTCTATGTATTGCTACAGTACCTGCCCGGATCGATCCGATCTGAACCCGGATCGATCCGGCCAGTCATTGCCGACCTGACATAGCTATATACCTAGTGGTCCGGATCGATCCGGTCCATTCTCGGATCGATC